>JARGYO010005626.1:49909897-50509897 GCA_029206835.1 Rana muscosa
CAGTTGGTGAAACACTGGATACCTTGAATCAATCCAGATTGGCTGTGATAATACATAGAGTGAGTTTAGAGCAATTTAGTTAGACAGGTGTAACCCAAACATTCTTAAGGTTTAGGACCAAAGCTGAAATTGGAAAGAGAATGAGAGTATAAGAGATTTTCAAGCTTATGAAAAATGCTGAATTTTAATAAAATCATAGTGGATATCAGATATGCCTTTTGGAAAAATATAAGAGGTGGAACTTGAGCAAGGGTTTACATATTTGGAAGTTGTTAGAAGACAGAGGGGAAAGGAAACTGATGATTTTGGAGGGTAACTAAAGGTGGGAGAAAACAGGATCCTGCACCATTTTCATGTTTGGAGTACTGAGTGAACTGCAATATACAGTATCTCACAAAAGTGAGTACACCCCTCACATTTTTGTAAATATTTTATTATATCTTTTTATGTGACAATACTGAAGAAATGTAAAGTAGTGAGTGTACAGCTTGCATAACAGTGTAAATTTGCTGTCCCCTCAAAATAACTCAACACACAGTCATTAATGTCTAAATCGCTGGCAACAAAAGTGAGTACACCCCTAAGTGAAAATGTCCAAATTGGGCCCAAAGTGTCAATATTTTGTGTGGCCACCATTATTTTCCAGCACTGCCATAACCCTCTTGGGCATGGAGTTCACCAGAGCTTCACAGGTTGCCACTGGAGTCCTCTTCCACTCCTCCATGACGACATCACAGAGCTGGTGGATATTGGAGACCTTGAGCTCTTCCACCTTCCATTTGAGGATGCCCCACAGATGCTCAATTGGGTTTAGGTCCGGAGACATGCTTGGCCAGTCCATCACCTTTACCCTCAGCTTCTTTAGCAGGCAGTGGTCATCTTGGAGGTGTGTTTGGGGTCGTTATCATATTGAAATACTGATCTGTGGCCCAGTCTCCAAAGGGAGGGGATCATGCTCTGCTTCAGTATGTCACAGTACATGTTGGCATTCATGGTTCCCTCAATGAACTGTAGCACTCATGCAGCCCCAGACCATGACACTCACACCACCATGCTTGACTGTAGGCAAACACACACACTTGTCTTTGTACTCCTCACCTGTTTGCCACCACACATGCTTGACACCATCTGAACCAAATAAGTTTATCTTGGTCTCATCAGACCACAAGTCATGGTTCCAGTAATCCATTTCCTTAGTCTGCTTGTCTTCAGCAAACTGTTTGCAGGCTTTCTTGTGCATCATCTTTAGAAGAGGCTTTCCTTTTGGGATGACAACCATGCAGACCAATTTGATGCAGTGTGCAGTGTATGGTCTGAGCGCTGACAGGCTGACCCCCATCCCTTCAATCTCTGCAGCAATGCTGGCAGCACTCATATGTCTATTTCCCAAAGGCAACCTCTGGATATGACGCTGAGCACGTGCACTCAACTTCTTTGGTCGACCATGGCGAGGCCTGTTCTGAGTGGAACCTGTCCTGTTAAATCGCTGTATGGTCTTGGCCACCATGCTGCAGCTCAGTTTTAGGGTCTTGGCAATCTTCTTATAGCCTATGCCATCTTTATGTAGAGCAGTGGTCTCCAAACTGTGGCCCTGGGGCCGGATGTGGCCCGTTACTTGCCTCTATCCGGCCCTTGGGGCACTATTCCCTCCACAACTGACAAATAATGGGGCACCATTCCTCCCACAGACACCAATGATGGGACACAATTCCTCCCACAGACACCAATGATGGGGCACTATTCCTCCCACTGATACTGACAATATGGCACTATTTCTCCCACTCATACCAACAATATGGCACTAATTCTTCCACTGATACCAACAATGTTCCCACTAAAACCAATGATGGGGCATCTGATGCTGGGGCATTTTCTACTCTCACTGGCCACAGTCCGGCCCCCCTAAATTCTGAAGGACAGTAAGCTGGCCCTCTGTTTAGAAAGTTTGGAGACCCCTGATGTAGAGCAACATTTCTTTTTTTCAGATCCTCAGAGAGTTCTTTGCCATGAGGTGCCATGCTGAACTTCCAGTGACCAGCATTAGAGAGTGAGAGCGATAACACCGAATTTAACACACCTGCTCCCCATTCACACCCGAGACCTTGTAACACTAACGAGTCACATGACACCGGGGATGTAGAATGGCTAATTGGGCCCAATTTGGACATTTTGGCTTAGGGGTGTACTCACTTTTGTTGCCAGCGGTTTAGACATTAATGGCTGTGTGTTGAGTTATTTTGAGGAGACAACAAATTTACACTATTATACAAACTGTACACTCGCTACTTTACATTGCAGCAAAATGTAATTTCTTCAGTGTTGTCACATGAAAAGATATACTCTAATGAAATATTTACAAAAATGTGAGGGGTGTACTCACTTTTGTGAGATACTGTATATTATATATATATATATATATATATATATATATACACACAGTATATATTTATTAACAGTAGGAATTAAAAGCAGAAGGTGTGAGAGTATTATTATCAACAGAGATGCTGAAATTTTCCCATGAGAGGACTGGAAATGTCTGAACCAGACAAAGAACTGGTCTAGGGACTGAGATGAACCAGGGAGCAGTATATGACAATACACAGAGATCCTGGAGAAAACAGTACTGAAAGTGTAGACTTCAAAGGAAATTATTACAAGAGATCTGATATATACAAGACATGGACAGGAAGACACTAAGTTTGCCTCCTTGTCTCTTTGCAGAATGCGGAGTGTTATATCAAGCATTCTTATCACCTGCTAGTGAGGCTGGTGATATTACTGACTGAATCTATAAGAGGGGAATGAAGGGCCACAATTAGAAACATATCCTCTTCAGTAAGAAGTAAGTTCAGTTCCAAGTACAATTAAAGAAAAAACACACACTTCAGTGTGGATATCACACCACATAATGTCACCAATCAGCAGCATGTCCAATATTTAAATTGAATAATATATTGCAAATTGTTGCTGTATTCACATCTATCATAAGAACTTAATATGAATATTATATTAGAGGCATAGATCCAAAACGTCTAGACTTAAGGAATGTAAGATCTTTATTTGGAGCTTTGTAAATAAATGAATAAAGATGGTTCCTCAAGAAAAGTAAATTTAGGCTGACCTATATGACTGAGCACTGAAATTCTTTGAAATAAAGTTGTGACCATGGAAAATATAACTTGTTCACACAACTCTCTTCCTATCCCTGTTTTCACATTGTAATAGTAGTATTATTATTAATATACAGGATTCATTTAGTGCCGTCACTTTGCGCAGCACTTTACAACATTAGGGCAGACAGTACAAATACAATACAATTCGATACAGGAGGAATCAGAGGGCCCTGCTCGTTAGAGCTTACAGTCTAGGAGTAACATTTTCCTTTATAGGGTTTCCTGTGTATTTATTGTAAAAAGAAACCCTCATCACCGCACATCACTGTTGGCCAATGGGCTCTTTTCCTTCTTATTAGTGATTTTCAAAAAGGAAGGGTTTGAGTTATGTAGGCTGATAGATGGCACCAATATCCCATATCACATTAGAAAACATTGACTAAGAAATGGATATGCATGGTGCTCAGACAAAACACAAAAGGATTTAAATTTACAAGTTTATTACAAATTTATAATAAAATACCTTTTAAAAAGTCATGGATAACTTGCTACATGCAGGAGTGTTCAGGAATCCCCCCTCACATAAATTCCCCAATTGTAGCCTACAACAAAGTTTTTCCAATATACCAGTGTGCACGTAAAACAAAATATGTTTGTTTAACAGTATGCAGACTTGAAGATGAAAAGTTGTATAACAATGTTTAAAATGGGGAATATTAACTGCAACGTGTTTCGTGGGAACATCTCGCTTTTTCAGGAGGATAGAAGAGGACCATAAAACATTGTGAACAATAGCAGCTTATTAAATCACATCATAGAACCAAATTAAATGTAATATAATAACAATTGTTTAACATTTTTTTCATTTTGTTCTATGATGTTATATGACAATATAACCTTTTGGTGAACTCACCTTTAATTGAAGCTGCCAAATTTTTATATGATATGCTTTTAAGATTTAATTTAATAAAGACACAATTCATTTGCCATTAGCTGATTTAGTAAGACTAGAAGGTTTTATTGCATTTTAGTGAACCCCGCTAACTGTAACATGCACTTACATAGGAGACACACACAACAACACCACGTTTCGTGAGATCGCCTCGCTTCTTCAAGAGGAATGGAAGAGAACCTTAAAACGCTGTGAACAATAACAGTTTATTAAATCACATTACAAAACCAAATAAGAAACAAAACAAAAATAAACATTTGGTAACTACTGTTTATTTATTTTTTGTTTAGTTCTATGATGTGATTGGAAAGGTCCTTTTCCATCCCTTCTGAAGAAGTGAGGTGATCCCACAAAATGCATTGAGGTTAGTATTCCCCATTTTAGACATCCTTATACAACTCTTTATCTTCAATTCAGCATACTGCCAGACCAACATATTGTATTGTACATACATACTGGTATATTGGAAACACATTGTTCTGGGGGATTTTGTGAGGGGGGATTTGTGAACATTCCTGCATGTAGCAGGTTATCCAGAGTTTATTTTATATGTATTTTATTATTAATTTGTAATAAACGTGTACATTTTAATCCTTTTGTGTTTTGTCTGGCCACCGTGGAAATCCATTTCTTAGTCAATTATTTCTAATAATCAGTGGTTTTATCAGTGTGACACAGAAGTTTCTGAACTGCCACAGCTCAGATCTATTTGTGTCTCAGCTCACATTGATAAACACTAGATTTCCCAAGGTGGGCCATGTTGAAGAAAGCCAGGCAACACTTCAATCAGTGGCAGTCTCAGAACCTCTCAGCAGAAATTGTTCAAATGTTGATCATTTGGAATTGATAGTCTTCCATCCCATTGTTGATACTTCATCTGTGCTCCCCCACCACCCCTTTTGACATACTAGGAGAAATATGTAGTTCTTCAGGTATAGGGGAGGGAGGATATGACCTCCCTTCTTCTTTAAATTATGCAGTGGTCAATGCCCAAGGGCCATATCATAATGCAAGAAAAGGTTGGTGTGGGGATAGGCTGCTTTTCCTTCGGGAAATCTTCAGCACAGACTGAACTTACACAGATCTGGCAGTCACTGAGGGAGCAATGGTAGCAGAGAAAGTAGTCTATGAAGGAAAACTATTACTTTGCCCTGTATATGCAAAATAAAAAGATAATTTCAAGCTTTGCCATTCTGCCCACCAATACTGCAGAAAATGACCCCATGCCTGAAGTGGTTCAAAAAAATGGAGGAGATTTCAGGTGGTGATATGTGAAAGGTGGTGGTCAAGATAGATGATCAGCCTCCCATCCACTGCTAATCATCTGACCAATAATGTACAAAATATATACAAAAATGTATTGCTAATGAATGTACAGTTAAAGGGAATATGGTAGTGAATAACTGAACCTCGAAAGGACCAGAACTGAAATGCTCAGCCTCGCTCTTGTGAGTTCCCTTTGGTGATATGTGGATAAACAAAGGAGGATTAACTGTTTCCAGCTTACCATCTACCCTTTCAATAGAAACTTTCTCCTTTTCTGCCCCTCTTCACCATCATGTGATATATGCTACTTGTATACAAAGCAACAATATCACCCTGCGATAAAAACTCTGGTATGTATTATTATACTGAATTATAGTTAATCACTCAGAGTTTATCATGTGGTGCATGCTGTGAAAACCTTTAGTGCAAAATCAAGGCTTTTAAAAAGCACAGCTTGCTTTTTGCCTATTACCTGACGGTTTGTTTACTTCGACACATATCTTTTTCTGTTGGCAAATTCATGCACACGCACAAGGGTAAGTAACTATACATCTGTAAGGACAACTTGTTTTTATATATATATATATATATATATATATATATATATATATATATATATATATAGGGATGTCCCGATACCGATACTAGTATCGGTATCGGTACCGATACCAGGCATTTCCCCGAGTACTTGTACTCGGGGAAAATGCTCCGATGCTTCACCCGATACTTGGGCAGTCAGTGATGATCGGTGCGGCGGGTGGAGTTACAAGCACCGATCACCGCTGTATAGATTTCAATACAGCCCAACAGCTTCTCCCGACCCCCCCCCCCTCTTTTCAGCTGTTTTAGTGAAATCTATACAGCGGTGATCGGTGCTTGTAACTCCCCCCAAAGCCGCACCGATCACCGCTGACTGGTCCCTGTATCCTCCTCCAGTTCCCCCATCCGTGCTGCTCTCCCCCGTGCGTTCCGTGTCCCCCCCCTCCATGCTGCTGATGTCCTCCGTTATTCTGCCCTCCGCTCCCCCCCGCGCTCCGTGTCCGCCCCTCCATGCTGCTGATGTCCTCAGTTATTCTGCTCTCCCCCGTACGCTCCGTCCCCCCCCCTCCATGCTGCTGATGTCCTCCGTTATTCTGCCCTTCCCCCCGCGCTCCGTGTCCCCCCTCCATGCTGCTGCTGTCCTCCGTTATTCTGCTCTCCCCCCTCCTCACTGCTGTTGTTCTCAGCTCCGTGTCACCCTCCATGTCCTCCTCCGCTCCCCTCTGTCAGGATGGAGAGCGGAGGTAGGAGCCGCTAAACCCGGCTCCTACCTTTTCCGAATGAACAGTCAGTGATTACTGACTCTGTTCATTCATATAACTGAAACATTGTAACCTGTGTGTTTACGATGCTTCAGTTTATGAATGGAGAGGAGCCGTTGTCTCCTCTCCATTCATTTTCAGTGCAGCAGTTAAGACCCCTGATATCTCACCAAAAACCCCCCAACAGGGCTAGAAAAAAAAAAATTGCAATAAATAATAAAACAAAAATAATTGTAAAAAATAAAATAAAATACACTGAGACCATCAAAGCCACCCCCCCCCCCCCCCAACAAAGCATTGTAAAAAAACATGACAAAAAAAAAAATACTAAAAAAAAAAAAAAATACTGACACATAAAAAAAAGTATCGGTATTCGGTATCGGCGAGTACTTGAAAAAAAAGTATCGGTACTTGTACTCGGTCTTAAAAAAGTGGTATCGGGACAACCCTATATATATATATACAGTGGGTACGGAAAGTATTCAGACCCCCTTAAATTTTTCACTCTTTGTTATATTGCAGCCATTTGCTAAAATCATTTAAGTAAATTTTTTCCTCATTAATGTACACACAGCACCCCATATTGACAGAAAAACACAGAATTGTTGACATTTTTGCAGATTTATTAAAAAAGAAAAACTGAAATATCACATGGTCCTAAGTATTCAGACCCTTTGCTCAGTATTTAGTAGAAGCGCCCTTTTGATCTAATACAGCCATGAGTCTTTTTGGGAAAGATGCAACAAGTTTTTCACACCTGGATTTGGGGATCCTCTGCCATTTCTCCTTGCAGATCCTCTCCAGTTCTGTCAGGTTGGATGGTAAACGTTGGTGGACAGACATTTTTAGGTCTCTCCAGAGATGCTCAATTGGGTTTAAGTCAGGGCTCTGGCTGGGCCATTCAAGAACAGTCACTAAGTTGTTGTGAAGCCACTCCTTCGTTATTTTAGCTGTGTGCTTAGGGTCATTGTCTTGTTGGAAGGTAAACCTTCGGCCCAGTCTGAGGTCCTGAGCACTCTGGAGAAGGTTTTCGTCCAGGATATCCCTGTACTTGGCCGCATTCATCTTTCCCTCGATTGCAACCAGTCGTCCTGTCCCTGCAGCTGAAAAACACCCCCACAGCATGATGCTGCCACCACCATGCTTCACTGTTGGGACTGTATTGGACAGGTGATGAGCAGTGCCTGGTTTTCTCCACACATACCGCTTAGAATTAAGGCCAAAAAGGTCTATCTTGGTCTCATCAGACCAGAGAATCTTATTTCTCACCATCTTGGAGTCCTTCAGGTGTTTTTTTTTAGCAAACTCCATGCAGGCTTTCATGTGTCTTGCACTGAGGAGAGGCTTCCATCAGACCACTCTGCCATAAAGCCCCGACTGGTGGAGGGCTGCAGTGATGGTTGACTTTCTACAACTTTCTCCCATCTCCCAACTGCATCTCTGGAGCTCAGCCACAGTGATCTTTGGGTTCTTCTTTAACTCTCTCACCAAGACTCTTCTCCCCCGATAGCTCAGTTTGGCCGGACGGCCAGCTCTAGGAAGGGTTCTGGTCGTCCAAAACGTCTTCCATGTAAGGATTATGGAGGCCACTGTGCTCTTAGGAACCTTAAGTGCAGCAGAAATTTTTTAGTAACCTTGGCCAGATCTGTGCCTTGCCGCAATTCTGTCTCTGAGCTCTTCAGGCAGTTCATTTGACCTCATGATTCTCATTTGCTCTGACATGCACTGTGAGCTGTAAGGTCTTATATAGACAGGCGTGTGGCTTTCCTAATCAAGTCCAATCAGTATAATCAAACACAGCTGGACTCAAATGAAGGTGTAGAACCATCTCAAGGATGATCGTAAGTTAAATATATGAGTGTCACAGCAAAGGGTCTGAATACTTAGGACCATGTGATATTTCAGTTTTAATTTTTTTAATAAATCTGCAAAAATTTCAACAATTCTGTGTTTTTCTGTCAATATGGGGTGCTGTGTGTACATTAATGAGGAAAAAAAAGAACTTAAATGATTTTAGCAAATGGCTGCAATATAACAAAGAGTGAAGATTTTAAGGGGGTCTGAATACTTTCCGTACCCACTGTATATATATATATATATATATATATATATATATATATATATATATATATACTGTATATATACTACCTCATAAAGGTAATATTTTAAAAAAAAATCATTTTCAGCATGATTTCTTTCTTTAGAATGTTATGTATTAAATTTTTCATTATTTCCTTCATCACACTTTTATCCCGCATTACCTTATATTAGTTTACCATACATGTACTGCCCACCTGAAGCTGCTCCATTTTGCAATATGGCAATACATGGAAAAGTATGCACTACTTACTAAGGAGGCTTGGAAAAAGTGAACAAATGGTAATTAAATATACAGTATACCGTAACTGAAAACTGAAAAGTTCCCAACAGATATACATTAAAAAGATTAAGAAAACATTAAACTTGAATCTATTTTCGTGATAATCCAAACATATTATTTATACCTGAAGTCACCTATAAATATAAACTGTTATGACTAGTTGTGTAACCTAGCAGCACCACTATTAATCCACATCACTGACTCTTTCTGCAGGTTTCCCCACTGTCACCATCCTACGGGATAAAATAATTTATCAACCATAGTAGATTCATTGTGAAACATGTAAGCTGCAGTGGTCACCTCACCTGAATAGGGTAAAATGGGGCATATGTCAATCTTCAGCTTGTTCTGCTTGGTTAAAAGTTAAAATTCTGTGATTTCAAAGCATCTGTAATGCGCTTCAGAAAGACCCAAAACAAACAGACCCTTATGCGGGTGCAAGCACAAACAACATTTATCTTATCCAACATCAAAGGATATCATAATTCAAAGAATGACATCATTTTATGTAGTAATCTTTTATGTACTTTGCAACCTTGCCAGTCAGGAAGCAACAATCTCCTCCATACTTGTTAGCAGAAAGAGATTGGACATGCAATGGAATATCATACCAGATTTAACCTCCCTGGAGGTCTGATTATGTCTGTATTTTTGAATGTCAAAACGGTTCATTGTTTTGCATGGAAATTTGTTGTTTTATATTGTAGGCCTGTAATTCTTAGGAATAACTCACTTAAAGTGGTTGTAAACTCTCAAATTCAACTTTAGCTTATTTCATTCCTTATCAATTAAGCTACTGATCGCTGCCTGTTAAAGTCTCCTTACTTTTTTCTTCTTCTTTTACTTCGTCTTGCAATGTTTGTTTATGTCTCCAGCGCATGCGCTTCCCGTCCACTGAGTCACGGCACGCTCTTTCCTCGTTTCCACTGAGCGGATAGGTTCGGTACGGTTTGATACGGTACGCTATTTTGGGTGTTTCCATTATGAAAGCGTGCCATAAAACCGAACCGTACCGCACCATTCAGGGTCCTGCTTCAGATGTGGGGCCATAGAAAATGGAACGGTTCGGTTAGGGTGGAGCTGCAATACATTCCACTGATTGGCGGACACCCTAGGCACTTTTTCTAAACCCTGATGGTCCGACTTGCAGTGGAAGCGCTCACCAGAATAGACCGGACCATTCCAACCATTCCAAACTGTACCGACCCAAAGCGTTCCGCTCAGTGGAAACGAGGCATCTGTGTGCCGTTCCCATTTCAATATCATGCTGTGTCTGAGAGTTCCGCTCTCAGTGGCACAGCTTAGCAGACACGCGAGACTGGGCAGTCATTCCTAGCTTCCTTGCTTGGTTTCCGTAGTAACGTCGGTCAAGAAAGAGGCTGGGTAAACATACAATCGCGCATCCGCAAGATTTCAGCAAGGGGAAGCAAGAAAGGGCGGAAGTGATGGCCACAGGGGACTCAGAGAACAATACACAAGATGGTGCAGCCTAATCCCGGAAGTAGAATTTATTAAAAACGACTAAATCACAGTAAGTAAGAATCGTTTTTGCATACATTAGACTGGAAAATATTGTACATAATGTTACACATTACATGGCATGAAAAGCATGATATGAAGTGCTGAGTTTACTTCCTCTTTAAATCTGTCCAAACAAGAGTCTAGTTATCATCCCGGGTATGATAAAATTTGAAACACAAAATCATAAATTATAATATAATAAATAATTATAAATAATTATTAAAAATAATAATATAATAATAATAAATTTTATTCAATTGTGTAATCAAACCAAAAACACGCAAATTTGTCCAAACAAGAGAGCAATATTACTAGTCACTGTAATACTAGACACTGCATACTGGTTTAATAAACATCCCGGGTATGAAAAATTTTGAAACACCGGACTGCACAACTGATTTTCTTTCCACTGTCATCTCGCTTTGAGCAACAAACCTTGCACATCCTTGTAGGTGCTGACTTTTTCTCATTTGGTGTGATGTAGTCCATGAAGTGACGACCAGTCAGGCGTTCCAGGTTGACAACGCCAACAGCACGACGTCCAGCTCTATTCACAGCCATTGATGGTGTTTGGTGGTTCCCAAAGATACATTTGGCAACTTTCCAAATTAAGTCAGAATGAATCACAAGCTTATCACTCTTTTTTTTAGCAGATTGAAGGCATTCCACAAGCATTGCTCAAGAAGATGCCTGAAGATCTTCTTGTAGTACTTATTTTGCTGTTTCCTCATTGCTGGGTAGAATGTCATTGTTTGGTCGGCTCTGTCGACACCTCTCATGGTGTAATTGTAGTCTATCACTACTTGTGGCTTCATGATTTCTTTCCCACCTTTCGTGCGTACTATAACAGTGGAGGTATTATGAACTGTACTCTTTAGGCAAGCATTTTTCTAGTCACGCCATCGCAGTGCCATCATTTTGCCTTTCTGCCAGGCAACCATTTCTCCAGTCTTCAGCTTCTTATTGCCAAACATTGGCGGCATGACGCCTCGGTTAGCCCTAACAGTTGCCATAGCCATAGGCATCTGTTTTGTTTTGCAGAAAAAACTCATAAAGTTCAGGAGACGTATAAAAGTTGCCGGTTGTTACGCAATGTCTCAATGAGTGAAAGAACTGAAGATGTTGCCATTCCATAGTTGCTGTATTTTGGATTGAATTGTGTTCCTTTTCCAGTGTATATGACTAAATTCCAAATGTAGCCAGTTGACGATTCGCATAGCATGTAGGATTTTACATCAAATCGTGCTCTCTTTGATGCCATGTATTGTACCCAGCTGAGCCTTCCCTTGTAGGCCATTAGACTTCATCTATGCTGGCACATTGCTCCATTGTAAATTCTTTAGAATCATTTCAGCTACTTCCCAAATTTTCTTTAGTTTTGGTGCAGGATGAGTAGTTTCATCAAATTCTTCATTGTTTTTTCGAAATGTAAATATTTCGTAAATCAGGGAAAATCTGTACTCTGACATGACCGTGCCAAAGAATGGAGTGGCAAGTAATTTATTAGTTGTCCATTACCACTTCTGCAGGGGTTTCCCCACCACTCCCTGAAGTATTATTAGGCCCAGAAATTTACAAATGTCATCTTTGGTCACTGGTTCCCACTTTCTGCTTCTTAGAAACTTTCGATGCGTAGTAGCTAATTGTTGCTCTTTGTAGCAGTTTGTCTCAGTAACAATTTTTTCAATAACCTCATCGGTCAGAAATAATTGTAAGTATGCCAAGGGTTGGTTGTGTTCAACATCTACTTTCATACCAGGTGCTCCAGTAAATGGGAATCTTGGGGGGCGCTGCCTGATTCGCACCACAGTCAATGGAGCACCAAGTTCGCACATCACTGAGCTCAGTCGCAGAATCGTCGCTGTCTTCTCTTCAGTGTCTGATGACGAATTTCCCCACAAATTACTATCGCTCAATTCTGCAAGTGATTCTAATTCACTATCGCTGTTTTCTAGCTGGTCTAAACCCGCTTTTGACCTAAAGGGATGCTTTTTGGATGCCATGGACGTTCTCAAGTTTCCAGGCAGAAAGAACTGTAAAAGTGCAGGCACGGCACTGGACAAAGCACTAGGGACAAAACTGCGGTGAAATGGTTTGATACAGTAATGTAATCTACAGATTACAATGTATTGTGTGTATGTTATGTTTTGAACTTTTTAGAATTTCCCTCCGGCTCCGCCCCCATGCGTTGTGGTACTCGCAGGTAGTGAAACCCGGAAGACAGATGCATCGGCCGGAGGTCACGGCTGGAGGACAAAGCGGGAGGACATCGGGGAATCGTAGGGACAATGTAAGTAAATTAGAGGGATACTACTGTGTAACCCCGAGTGTGTGGCTCGGGGTTACCGCTTTTGGTACTGAAAATTAACCCCGAGCCACACTCGAGATTACTGCCAGGGAGGTTAAAGTGGTTGTACACCCTGTTCAACCACTTTTACCTACAGGTAAGCCTATATTAAGGCTTACCTGTAGGTGCTGGAAATATCTCCTAAACCTCCATGGTTTAGGAGATATTTACAAGAAAGCCGTGCGCCGATGTCTACGGCGCAGGCGCACTTTAGAAAGGGCAGATCATGCCGTTTCTAAAGGGGTCATGCCGTGACTGGCGGCTCCCGTGTGCATGCCGGACTTCGTGGCCCCGGAAGGAAGAGGGATGAAGATGGACACACGCTGCTAGTGGGGACAGCGGTGACAGTGCAGGCTTTGGTTTCAGGTAAGTGACACATAATGGGCTACTATGCGATGCATAGTAGCCCATTATGCTTTACCCTTGCAGGGAAATAAAGAGGAAGTAAAACCCATCCTCTTTAAAGGGGTTAAAAAGGCAGAGATTTTTTTTTATCTTAATGCATTCTATGCATTAAGCCTTCTGTGTGCAGCAGCCCTCAGCCCCCTAACACTTATCTGAGGTCCCTCTCTGTCCAGCAATGTCCACGAGTGTCTCAGCCATCCAGATTCTCCTTCCTGATTGGCTGAGACACAGTAGCAGCGTCATTGGCTCACGCTGCTGGCAATCAAAGTTAGCTAGCCAATCAAAGTTAGCTAGCCAATCAAGGGAGAGAGGGGGCGGGTCGGAGCAGGTTTTGTGTCTTAATGGACACAGGGAGCTGTTACTCAGATCAGGTGCCCCCATAGCAAGCTGCTTGCTGTGGGGGCACTAAACAGGAGGGAGGGGTCAGGATCACAGAAGAGTAACCCGAGAAGGGAAGGATCCGGGCTGCTCTGTGCAAATCCACTGCAACAGAGCAGGTAAGTATAACATGTTTGTTATTTTTATAGGGAAAAAAAGGAGGCTTTAATATCACTTTAATGTCCTTGCTCATAATATTAACATCTGATTTGTTCAGTAAGTGCAAAAAGCAATAATCAGCATTTGGAACTGTAACTTTCGACTTTCATTAGTTTAGAGCAGTCTACCAATGAAGGAGGACATTTGAATAATGCATTATAGTGTGGAACACTTTACTCTGCCTTTTTAAAATGAATCTGTGCTTTGCCCAAGTCTAGGTCAAAGCTTGCACAGGGCAAAGATCCCTCTGCCACCCTTATGTGACAGCACGTGGACTGGGCAATTCATCATAAGAAGAGGAAAAAAGTTACTTATTCCTCTATATTCGTGTAGCGCTACCCCCAGTTAAGAGAGCCGCTGGTTTGATTTCGGGCCCTGCATACAGCACCTCCAACCCCTGGCAATCTTACTCGACCCACTCTGGCACAGTTAGTCTAGGGTTAAACTTATATCACATTCAGTAATATTGCAAGGGGCAATCTCTTTTGCAGTAAGACAACACACTGAGGCGAGAGATCAAATGCAGCAACTTTACTTTTATCGAAAGTATAGGCAGAACAGAACACATGCAACTTGCTTACAGAGCCCTGCAGCAATAGGTGTAGCACACAACAATGGCCCAGCGCGGTAACCCACCGCGCGCAGCTATTATGGTGTACACGCCCTGTGGCGCACTAAACAATATTCTATCTCCCCTCCCTGGTCAGGCCTGACATAGAATAAATCTCAGTCTTTTCTCTTGTTATTTCTTCGCATGCAAACTTTCGGTGGTGCACTTGATGAAATAGTATTTGTAATCCACAAATAGGCAGTCTCAAAGAACACTATACTGGAGACCCTTTAACTCTGTCCTGCTACTGGTCTCCCAATGGAACAACAAACAACGATAGGTGGGCCAAGGCAGTCTATAGGCCTAAACACGGTACAGTCTATTGGCTTGAGCAAGTGCTCGCTCACCCCTCCGGACGCGATCCCAGTCCGGGACGTCCACCTGCTGTGTCTCCGCACACAGCGTCTGCAACGATCGGGTCCCCGATCTAACTGATGTCCTCACTCGACAAGTCCGGTGCCACCCAGGCTCTGCAGTGGGGTGGAAGGCTCTTTGGAAGTTGCGCAAGGCCCAGGCTTTAGGCCTTGCACTGCAGCAGATCCGCACAGGAAGAACTGTTGCTTGCAGCGTGGTGTCCAAAGAGGCCGAGCTCCGCCTCGCCTCCTTCTTAAATAGCCCCCTCCCATGAGTCTCTGTGGTGGCTAATTGCACTCTGGGTGCCGAACGGGGTTCTGGATAACGTAGTCCCGGGGCCTTAAAGGAGACCCCGCTACACACTCCCCCCACTTAAACGCTTTGGTCCCCAAAGATAACATAACACTATATTACAGAACGTACAACATCAATCAAAGTTTCATATGATGTTGGCAGAGGAAATTCCCACCAAAAACGAGGCAGTGAATTTCCCTGCCCACAGGTTACACTATCCTCAGTGTCCTGCCTAACTGTGCCAGAGAGTGAGTTGGGGTTGCCCCCCACTAAATGAACAGTGGGAGGATCAGGGTTTTCCATACTCCTCCTAGCACCAACCACAGTGTCCTCCGCACTCTGCCCCATCTGTGGGTAAGTTAATCTTCTGGGAGGCTTTATGGCTCTTCGCTTCCTCTGTCCTCTTGGGCTTTCTGTTAAAACGGGCTCTTCCTCTGGGACTGACTTAGGAATTTCCTCTGGTTCAGGAGCACTGGACTCCGGAGCAGGGGGTACAGGGACTCCCTTGGATCTTCTTCTGGGAGTAAGTCACAGGCACTCTCCCAAGAATCTGACCAAGGACTGGACAGAATTAACTCAGTAGCTTCTGCATTCAGCGTCTGATCTATGGTGTCTTCTTCAGGTGGAAGATCAATAGCAGAAGTTCCTGGGGCCTGTGAAGGCCAAAGCCAATCAAGTTCTTCTCTCTCATCCTCACTTATCTCCGAGGTCTCGGTATCCCCAATCTGAGGGGTCTGGGATCGAGTGTTCGGTCTGGGAGTATCCAGGATGGACGTTGGCTCGGGGGAATCCATCACAGGGGGTATCCGAACTGCCTCCGCTAGTGGGAGTAGGTGGTTCCGATGCCAGGTCTTCAAAGGTCCCACCATCCCTTCTGGTTTAAGTCTGTAAACGGGCAGGCCCGGTAGCCTTTTACAAACAACATAAGGTTCAGGTCTCCATCTGTCTGCAAGCTTGTGTTTTCCAGGGACCCCCAAGTTCCGCAGCAACACTCTGTCTCCTGGTTGCAAATCCTGAATCCTAACTTTCAGGTCAAAATTTTTCTTGTTGCGGGCCCCCCTTTGCTCCAAGGCCTCCTGGGCCTGTTCATAGGCCAATTTCAAATTGCGTCTGAGTCTATCGACATATCCCTTGTGGGAAGCAGCAGAACAATGGTCTATGGAAGTGCCAAAGGCCAGATCTACTGGTAGTCTTGCTTCTCTCCGGAACATAAGTCGATAGGGTGAGTACCCTGTAGCGTCACTGCTGGTGCTGTTGTATGCATGCACAACTGCCGCTATGTGGTTGCTCCAATGCTGCTTCTTTTCACTGCTTAGGGTCCCCAGCATGTTGAGCAGGGTTCGGTTGAACCTCTCCAGCTGAGCATCACCTTGTGGATGATAGGGGGTAGTTCTTGTCTTCTTGATCCCCAAAGAATCCAGGAGCTTCCTGATCAACCGACTTTCAAAATCCCTTCCCTGATCTGAATGGAGCCGTTGTGGTAGCCCATAGTGTATGAAGTATTTCTCCATCAGCACTTTGGCCACAGTGGAAGCCTTCTGGTCTTTGGTTGGGAAGGCCTGGGCATAGCGGGTGAAATGGTCGGTTACTACCAGAACATTTCCTAGTCCACTCAGGTCAGGTTCGAGGCAGAGAAAATCAATGCATACCAGATCAAGTGGGCTTTGACTTTGCAGATGGCCCATTGGGGCAGCTTGATGAGGTAAAGTCTTTCTCTGAATGCATCGTGAATATGAGTGGCAGTATTCTTCAACTTCAGCCCCCATGCAGGGCCAATAGAAACGGTCCCTAACGAGTTGGAAAGTCCTTTCCGCCCCTAGGTGGCCATGGTTGTCGTGCAAAGCAACCAGAACAGTCTCTCAGTGTTTCTCGGGCAGGAACAATTGCAATTTGTCTTCCAGGTCATCAGAGGGGCCCCTTCGGTAGACCACTCCCTGATGCACCTGCAACCTGTCCCACTCCTTCCTCAACAGGCGAGCTTCCTTTGAAGGGTGACGTAAAAGTCTATTCGGGTCCTGATTCTCCAGGGCCTCTAGGACCAATCTCCCCATAGGGTCTTCCAATTGGTCGGATCTCAACTCCTTCTTGGACAGTCTTGGCAAGTTATCTTCCCCCAATTGGGTACCCCACAGTACTGCTTGGGGACTCCGACTATGGTAACCCCTATCTCTTTTGCTCTTGAGCCGCCACTGGCTTGGAGTTCAGCCCCTTGACAGAGGGCCCGCACCCCGTCGGGTGCCACTCGGGTCCATTCTTCTGTATTGAAGGTGGAGACATGAGATCCTCTAGACAGGGCGTCTGCATCTCGGTTTCCAGCCCCAGGTCTGTACTTTAAGCTGAAATTGAAGGCAGACAGAGCCGCCAACCATCTATGTCCTGTGGCATCCAACTTTGCTGTGGTGAAAAGATAGGTGAGGGGGTTGTTGTCGGTTTTCACCGTGAATTCCGCCCCATATAAATAGTCTCTCAGTTTGTCAACTACCGCCCACTTAAGGGCCAGGAACTCCAACTTATAGGTGGGGTAGTTCTTCTCGGAGGGAGTCAGACTTCTGCTCACATACGCAACGGGCCTTAGTTGCTCTTCATGCTCCTGGTATACCACTCCTCCCAAACCATCATGACTGGCATCCATATGAAGTTCATAAGGCTTCTTAGGGTCTGCGTAGGCCAAGACAGGGGCAGTGGTTAATGTTTTCTTCAACATCTGAAAGGCATCCTCACACTTCTCATTCCACTGGTCCTTGACTGACTCCCCTGGTTTTCTGGGGCCTGTGTCATCCTCTTCCCCCTCCGTCTTAAGCAGCTCATTCAGAGGCCTGGCTATCTGAGCAAACCCCTCCACAAACCTCCTGTAATAGGAACAGAACCCCAGGAAGGATCTGAGCTCTGTCACAGTGGTGGGCCTGGGCCAGGAGGTGACTGCCTCCAATTTTTCGGGGTCTGTGGCTACCCCATCTTCAGACACTATGTGCCCCAGATAGTTGACTGTTGACTGATAGAATTGGCATTTTTCAGGTGAGAGCTTGAGTCCTTCCTCACTCAGTCTCTTAAAAACTTTCTCCAGCCTCTCTTCATGTTCTTCCAAGGTTCTTCCGAAGACAATGATGTCATCCAAGTATACTAAGACTTCGATGAGGTTCATGTCTCCTACAGTCTTCTCCATAAGACGTTGGAAGGTAGCTGGGGCTCCAGACAGACCTTGAGGCATCCGATCAAATTCAAAGAACCCTACTGGGGTTATGAAAGCCGTCTTCTCTTTGTCTTCTGGTTGCATCGGGATTTGATAGTACCCGCTCTTTAGGTCCATAACACTGAACCACTTGGCTCCAGACAAGCTCTGTAGGGCATCCTCTATCCTCGGAGTGGTATACTGGTCGTGTATGGTTCTCCTGTTGAGGGTCCTGTAGTCTATGCACAGCCTCAATGATCGATTCTTCTTTCTGACCACCACTATCGGGGAGGCATAGGGGCTTCTGGATTCTCGAATCACACCGGTTCACTTTAGCTCGGCGAGCTGTTCCCTCAAGTCCCCGAGGTCTGCTAACGGAATTCGCCTGACTCTTTCTCTGAAGAACTTGTCTTCCTAGAGGCGGATTCGATGGGTGGCACTCCTTGCACACCCCACATCGAATTCATCTTGGGAGAAGATCTTTTCCCACCTGGTCAACTGGGCCTTGGCTCTCTCTTTCCAAGCCCTGGGTAGGTTCGGGTTCTCCATGGAAAGTTTCTCCCACACAGTGCTTTCTCCATCTGTCTTCTCCACATCCGACAAACCAACTGAGGTGGCAGGGCTCACCTGGCCCAGCAGCATCCTGGCTGGGATCTCCATGGGGCCACCTGTAGTATTCCTGACACTCACAGGTACCTTACAGTGGGCCTTCTTCAGGGCCCTCAACGGGACCACTTCTGGGACTACTTCTAAGCCCGAATGTTCTCCCCTTGGGTCGGGTTCCAACATGACAAAGGGCCCAGGCTGTTCCCAAGTGAGTTTCACAGTGGCTTTCAAACAGGTCACTTCACCGGGCTGTAGCACTATCCCTTTTCTTCCCAGCCTCCAAACCTTCCCTACCCCCTCTTCTGGGGCCTTTTGTTCTAAGATCAGTCGTTGATAGGCTGACTTCAACATTGGGTGGATCCCAGTGACTGTGGGCCCTTTTATTTTTGTTAGAGTGGTCAAGAGTCTTCGGACCAGATCCGTGTTGGTCCCTATTATTAAGGAACTCCTGTTAGCTCCAGGCGGTCGGGGGCATACCACAGCTAAGGTATCAAACACTTCAGCCTTCCCGGCTATGGACGGGTCAAAAGTCAGTTTTATAGGCAGAAAGCCATCATAAGGGAAACTCTCTGTCCCAATTCCCCATATCTTCTGGATGGGTAGGTGACTTAAATGCTTGTCATAAAAGTCCCGGTACAACAGGGTCACTTGCGCCCCAGTATCCAATATGGCTCTTGTGTAGACTCCCTCCACTTGAACAGGTACTATCGGGGAGGGACCCACCTGCTTCTCTGGATATCGCTTCGAAGGGGTCTCTTTCCTTTGATCTTTGCATTTTCCTTTTGGACTCTCTTTCTTCCATTTTTCTTTGGACTTAAGTCTCTCTTGAGCCTGGTATGCATTGATCTCCCTCCTCTTCATGGGTGTAACTACCCGCTGAGGGACACTACTCTCTTTCTTTGGGGTGCGTTCCCTCTGAGGAACCTTGTGTTTCTTCTGAGGGGTCTTGTCCACTCTTTTCATGTGCTTCTCATTCAGTTTGGAGCTCACTGGAGATGATGGGCACCCGGTTGACTCCTTCACCGGGGCCCGCTGAAGTTTTCCGGCGGCTTGCGGTTATTCATCTTTTTTATCTTTGGACTGGCACACACTTTGGCGAAATGGCCAGCCCCTCCACAATTGAAACAAATCACATCCCCCCAATCTTCCAGGGATGCGGGCACTGAGGTGGTGGGAAACAGCTCCTTCCTCGGATTTTCCCTCTCTGGTTCCCTTGACTTCTTTTCCATCAGAGAGGTCAACATTCCCAATACTTGGGACATCTGCGACTTCAAGGTATCCACCTCTGAGTCTCTTTCCAGGGTCATGGCCGTCCTGACTAGTGATGAGCCGAACACCCCCGGGTTCGGTTCGCACCGGAACCCGCGAACGGACCGAAAGTTCGAACGAACATTAGAACCCTATTAAATACAATGGATGCGAACGTTCGAATTCTAAAGTGCTAATTATAACAACTATTATGCATGTTATTGTCCTAAAAAGGGTTTGGGAACCCGGGTTCTGCACCAGGGGACATGTATCAATGCAAAAAGAAGTTTTAAAAACGGTCGTTTTTCGGGAGCAGTCATTTTAATGATGCATAAAGTGAAAAAAAAAAAGTCAAATATTCCTTTAAATATCGTACCTGGGGGGTGTCTAAAGTATGCCTGTGAAGTGCCACGTGTTTCCCGTGTTTATAACTGTCCCTGCACAAAATGACACTTCTAAAGGAAAAAAAAGCCATTTAAAACTGCTTGCGGCTTTAATGTAATGTCTGGTCCCGGTAATATGGATGAAATTCTTTAAGAAAAATGGCATAGCTACCCCATGACCCCCCCCCCCCCCTACCCCAGCCCATTACCAGCCCCTTTGGGTCTTGTATGGATATTAAGGGGAACCCCGCACATAAAATAAAAAAGGCCCTATATACTCTGAACAGCCCTATACAGGCGGTGCATACAAGACAGGGACTGTAGGTTTGTTCTTATGTAGAATCTGTTTGTAATTTTGAACAGGTACATTGTTGAAGTGTAGCTCCAGACCAAAAATCTATTTTTAAACTTTTTGGAAAACATAGGTAAGGGTTATCACCCCTGTAACATTTGTTTTGCTGTCTGTGCCCCTGTTCAGAACATTTCACCTCACTTTCCGTCCCAATGACAACTGTTTTTGAAATGTGGTGTTTTTCTTGAAACAAGGATTGCTGATAAAGCATCAGTACAGAGGAGACACCTTTCTCCCATATTTATTCTTACAGGAGAGAATTTTCCTTCCTAGTGGTAGATTTCCTCTCACTTCCTGTTGTCTTCTTGCGTTTGCAAGTAGGAGTCGTTTGTAAGTTGTATGTTTGAAAGTAGGGACCTGCCGTATATACTCTGCAGAAATAGGCCCCTTAGTTGTTGGTGTTGGCACAACACTGTAAGCACTCACAGTTACTCTTGGTTGGTGCTGGAACGCCCTGCTGTCAACTATTATATCAGGAATTTTAATTACATATAATTGTTGAACAGTGGTAGTAAAAATTGGGCCTTTGATGGTGGTGCTGGTGCCACAACACTGTAAGCCCTGACAGTTACTCTTGGTGGGTGCAGCAATGGGCCCTGCTGTGAATTATTAGATCAAGAATTGTAATGACACGCCCCTGTTAAACAGGGGCTGAAAAATTGGGCCTTAGGCACTGGTGGCACAACACTGCAACTCCTCACAGATACTGTACTTGGAGCACAGCAATGAGCCCTGTTGCAAAGTATTGCTTCAAAAATTGTAATTACACGCCCCTGTTAAACAGGGGCTGAAAAATTGGGCGTTAGGCACTGGTGGCGGTACCCATAAACAAAAATGATCTTACAAGCTATCATCATCAATCGTATCATTGAGGACTCGGAGGAGGAGGATAGCCAGTCAACATAACAGCACAGGCACTCAGCATCAGCATCAGTCTTGAAGGGATGTGACATGTTAAAATCAATTAGTCTGTTATATCAGCATCAGGTGTGTGGTAGCTGGTGGTGATCCAAGACTGGTTCATCTTGATGAAAGTCAGTCGATCAACCGAGTCGGTGGACAGGCGCACCCTGTGATCCGTGACAAATCCTCCAGCAGCACTGAATGTGCGTTCCGAAAGAACGCTGGATGCAGGACAGGCCAGTAGCTCAATTGCATACTGTGCAAGCTCTGGCCAGTGATCCATCCTCAAGACCCAGTAAGCCAGAGGATTTTCGGTGGGGAAGGTGTCCAAGTCTGACCTTGCCCCTAGATATTCCTGCACCATGTTTATCAGACGCTGGCGATGGTTGCTGGAACCGATCATACTTTGGGGCTGCGGACTAAAGAATTGTCTGAACGCATCGGTCAGACGGCCACCTTCCCCACCGCTCCTTCTTTGACTGGCCGAAGCCTCAGCAACTCGTTGTCCAGGACCAGGAGTTTGCAACCTCCCAGTCTCTGGGAACGCGTTGCACAGACCTTTCTGCAAGGCCTCCCGGAGTTGTCTCATCCTCTGCTCCCTCTGCGACGGTAACATAAGGTCCGCAACCTTACCCTTGTACCGTGGATCAAGGAGAGTGGCCAGCCAGTAATGGTCCCTCTCCTTGATCCGAAGAATACGAGGATCCTTCCGCAGACTTTGCAGGATCAGGGAGGCCATGCAGCGTAGGTTTGCTGAGGCATTCGCTCCGGAGTCCTCTGGGTCACTAAGGACGACATGATCCGCAGCCACCTCCTCCCAGCCACGTACAAGTCCACTGGTTTCTTGGGACTGTAAATCATCCCTAAAAGACTGCTGCTGATGATGCTGAGTGCCAGCCTCCACCTCCATGCTGACACAATCCTCCTCCTCCTCCTCCTCCTCCTCCTCCTCTTCCTGTGCGATGGGTGGGACAGAAGGAACACTGTCTGGGTAAAGGGGGCCTTGAGAGGCAAGGAAGTCCTCCTCTTCCTGCCTCTGTTCTGCCTCAAGTGCCCTGTCCATTATTCCACGCAGCGTGTGCTCCAACAGGTGGACAAGAGGTACAGTGTCACTGATGCATGCACTGTCACTGCTCACCATCCTCGTGGCCTCCTCAAATGGTGCCAGGACAGTGCATGCATCCCTGATCATGCCCCACTGGCGTGGAGAAAAAAAACCAAGCTCCCCTGACCCTGTCCTGGTGCCGTAGTCGCACAGGTACTCATTGATGGCCCTCTGCTGCGTGTGCAGCCGCTGCAGCATGGCCAACGTTGAGTTCCACCTGGTGGGCATGTCACATATAAGGCGGTTCTTGGGCAGGTTCAACTCCTTTTGCAGCTCAGCCAGGCGAGCACTGGCATTATAAGATCTGCGGAAATGCACACAGACTTTCCTGGCCTGCCTCAGGACATCCTGTAAGCCCGGGTACCTGCCCAAGAAGCGCTGCACCACCAGGTTAAGGACGTGAGCCACACAGGGCACATGGGTCAGTTGTCCCTGTCGGAGGGCGGAGAGGAGGTTGGTGCCATTGTCGCAAACCACCATTCCTGGCTTAAGCTGGCGTGGCGTCAACCACCTCTCGGCCTGGCCCTGCAGAGCAGACAGGACCTCTGCCCCAGTGTGGCTTCTGTCCCCCAAACACACCAGCGCAAGCACGGCATGGCATCTTTTTGCCTGCGTACTTGCGTAGCCCCGTGAACGGCTACGGAGCACCGCTGGTTCATAGGACAAACCACAGGAAGAGGCCATGGAGGAAGAAGAAGAGGAGGGGGTGGAGGAGAGAGGTGTGTCACAACCAGTAGTAGCATTTTGGAGGCGTGGCGGTGGGACAACCTCCAACACTACTGCACCTTGTCCTGAATCCTTCCCAGCTGCCAAAAGAGTGACCCAATGGGCCGTGAAAGAAAGGTAACGTCCCTGTCCATGCCTGCTGGACCATGAGTCAGCGGTAATATGCACCTTACCGCTGACCGCCCTGTCCAGCGAGGCCAAGACATTGCCTTCCACATGCCGGTAGAGAGCCGGAATAGCCTTCCGTGAGAAAAAGTGGCGTTTGGGAACCTGCCACTGAGGAACCGCACATTGCACAAACTCACGGAAGGGGGCCGAGTCTACCAACTGAAAAGGCAGCAGTTGAAGCGCTAGCAATTTAGCCAAGCTAGCATTCAACCGCTGGGCATGTGGATGGCTGGGAGTGAACTTCTTTCGACGGTCCAGCAGCTGGGGCAGGGAAATTTGCCTGCTAGAATCGGACGTCGGTGTACTGCTAGCAGAGTGGGCGCAAGTACTTGGCTGTGACACACCTAATTCTACACCTTCATTCCTCTCAGTGCATGTTTCAGAGAGGACTGAAGTTATAGTGGGGTTGGAGATCCCAGCTGATGCGGTGCAAGGAGAGGTCCGCTTTGTTCTTTGGTGTGGGTCTTTGAGGTAGGCTTGCCAACGAGCTGCATGGCAGGTCAACATATGTCTGGTCAGGCATGTGGTACCCAAGCGGCTGATGTTTTGGCCACGCGATATACGCTTGAGACATATGTTGCAAACAGCAGCTGTGCGATCTGATGCACTAGCCTCAAAAAAGGCCCACACCAAAGAACTTTTTGAATGACGGGCAGAGGCAGCGCCCTGCACAGGCGGAGCTCTGCGGTGTGATTCCGTCGGTGTACTGCCCTTACGCTGGCCACCAAAGGGCATCCTGCCTCGTTGGAGATGTGCCTCCTCCTCATCCTCCTCCTCCTCCTCTCTCCTATTAGGCACCCACGTGGAGTCAGTGACCTCATCATCCCCTCCCTCCTCATCACTGGAGCCAATCTGGCAGTATGCTGCAGCTCCTGGAACATGACTGCCAGATTGGTGTCCTTCTTGAGCATCCCCTCTGTCTGCTCTCACGCTACTGCCTTCCTCTAGCTGGGTTTCATCATCAGACCCTTCGAAACGCTGGGCATCCTCCTGGAGCATGTACCCAACACTGTGCTGAAACAGTTCGGGGGACTCCTCAGGAGGAGGACATGGTGGGTCTAGGGAAGGAGTGACTGATGATTTGTCTGACATTGATACCAGGGAAGACGACGCTTTGGCAGCTGCTTTTCCAGTACCCTGAGCCTGGGTGAGAGAGGATGAGGAGGAGGAGGAGGGCTTGGTCATCCACTCTACCAAGTCTTCGGCATGATGTGGCTCAACATGTCCAGCTGCCGAAAAGAAGGACAAGCGTGTCCCATGGCCATGTGCTGATGACAATGCACCGCGTCCACGACCAGCACTGTTGCCCCCAGACACAGAGCCTGCTTGCCCTCTTTTATTGCCTCCTGACTGTCTGCCTCTCCTTGTTTGCCTTCCAGACATTCTAATAGATGGCCTGCAGGGAGATGGGAAAAAAGCAATAAGGGCTACCTTCAGGTGTCCTTCTCTGTCCCTTGAAACAAGGACTTTCACAGTGAAAGAAACTGACACTCTCCCTACCTACAGTTTTCTGTCCCTAGAATAAATGTTTTTTTTAATCACAATATAGCACAAGGACAATTCACTCACTGTCCTTACAGGTCCCTGGAAACAAGGACTTGCAGAGTGAAAGAAAAAAAACACTCTCCCTACCTACAGTTTTCTGTCCCTAGAAAAAATGTTTTTTTTAATCACAATATAGCACAAGGACAATTCACTCACTGTCCTTACAGGTCCCTGGAAACAAGGACTTGCAGAGTGAAATAAACTGACACTCTCCCTACCTACAGTTTTCTGTCCCTAGAATAAATGTTTTTTTAAGCACAATATAGCACAAGGACAATTCACTCACTGTCCTTACAGGTCCCTGGAAACAAGGACTTGCAGAGTGAAATAAACTGACACTCTCCCTACCTACAGTTTTCTGTCCCTAGAATAAATGTTTTTTTAAGCACAATATAGCACAAGGACAATTCACTCACTGTCCTTACAGGTCCCTGGAAACAAGGACTTGCAGAGTGAAAGAAAAAAAACACTCTCCCTACCTACAGTTTTCTGTCCCTAGAAAAAATGTTTTTTTTAATCACAATATAGCACAAGGACAATTCACTCACTGTCCTTACAGGTCCCTGGAAACAAGGACTTGCAGAGTGAAATAAACTGACACTCTCCCTACCTACAGTTTTCTGTCCCTAGAATAAATGTTTTTTTAAGCACAATATAGCACAAGGACAATTCACTCACTGTCCTTACAGGTCCCTGGAAACAAGGACTTGCAGAGTGAAATAAACTGACACTCTCCCTACCTACAGTTTTCTGTCCCTAGAATAAATGTTTTTTTAAGCACAATATAGCACAAGGACAATTCACTCACTGTCCTTACAGGTCCCTGGAAACAAGGACTTGCAGAGTGAAATAAACTGACACTCTCCCTACCTACAGTTTTCTGTCCCTAGAATAAATGTTTTTTTAAGCACAATATAGCACAAGGACAATTCACTCACTGTCCTTACAGGTCCCTGGAAACAAGGACTTGCAGAGTGAAATAAACTGACACTCTCCCTACCTACAGTTTTCTGTCCCTAGAATAAATGTTTTTTTTAAGCACAATATAGCACAAGGACAATTCACTCACTGTCCTTACAGGTCCCTGGAAACAAGGACTTGCAGAGTGAAAGAAAAAAAACACTCTCCCTACCTACAGTTTTCTGTCCCTAGAAAAAATGTTTTTTTTAATCACAATATAGCACAAGGACAATTCACTCACTGTCCTTACAGGTCCCTGGAAACAAGGACTTGCAGAGTGAAATAAACTGACACTCTCCCTACCTACAGTTTTCTGTCCCTAGAATAAATGTTTTTTTTAAGCACAATATAGCACAAGGAGAATTCACTCACTGTCCTTCCAGGTCCCTGGAAACAAGGACTTGCAGAGTGAAAGAAAAAAAACACTCTCCCTACCTACAGTTTTCTGTCCCTAGAAAAAATGTTTTTTTTAATCACAATATAGCACAAGGACAATTCACTCACTGTCCTTACAGGTCCCTGGAAACAAGGACTTGCAGAGTGAAATAAACTGACACTCTCCCTACCTACAGTTTTCTGTCCCTAGAATAAATGTTTTTTTTAAGCACAATATAGCACAAGGACAATTCACTCACTGTCCTTACAGGTCCCTGGAAACAAGGACTTGCAGAGTGAAAGAAAAAAAACACTCTCCCTACCTACAGTTTTCTGTCCCTAGAAAAAATGTTTTTTTTAATCACAATATAGCACAAGGACAATTCACTCACTGTCCTTACAGGTCCCTGGAAACAAGGACTTGCAGAGTGAAATAAACTGACACTCTCCCTACCTACAGTTTTCTGTCCCTAGAATAAATGTTTTTTTAAGCACAATATAGCACAAGGACAATTCACTCACTGTCCTTACAGGTCCCTGGAAACAAGGACTTGCAGAGTGAAATAAACTGACACTCTCCCTACCTACAGTTTTCTGTCCCTAGAATAAATGTTTTTTTAAGCACAATATAGCACAAGGACAATTCACTCACTGTCCTTACAGGTCCCTGGAAACAAGGACTTGCAGAGTGAAATAAACTGACACTCTCCCTACCTACAGTTTTCTGTCCCTAGAATAAATGTTTTTTTAAGCACAATATAGCACAAGGACAATTCACTCACTGTCCTTACAGGTCCCTGGAAACAAGGACTTGCAGAGTGAAATAAACTGACACTCTCCCTACCTACAGTTTTCTGTCCCTAGAATAAATGTTTTTTTTAAGCACAATATAGCACAAGGACAATTCACTCACTGTCCTTACAGGTCCCTGGAAACAAGGACTTGCAGAGTGAAAGAAAAAAAACACTCTCCCTACCTACAGTTTTCTGTCCCTAGAAAAAATGTTTTTTTTAATCACAATATAGCACAAGGACAATTCACTCACTGTCCTTACAGGTCCCTGGAAACAAGGACTTGCAGAGTGAAATAAACTGACACTCTCCCTACCTACAGTTTTCTGTCCCTAGAATAAATGTTTTTTTTAAGCACAATATAGCACAAGGAGAATTCACTCACTGTCCTTCCAGGTCCCTGGAAACAAGGACTTGCAGAGTGAAAGAAAAAAAACACTCTCCCTACCTACAGTTTTCTGTCCCTAGAAAAAATGTTTTTTTTAATCACAATATAGCACAAGGACAATTCACTCACTGTCCTTACAGGTCCCTGGAAACAAGGACTTGCAGAGTGAAATAAACTGACACTCTCCCTACCTACAGTTTTCTGTCCCTAGAATAAATGTTTTTTTTAAGCACAATATAGCACAAGGACAATTCACTCACTGTCCTTACAGGTCCCTGGAAACAAGGACTTGCAGAGTGAAAGAAAAAAACACTCTCCCTACCTACAGTTTTCTGTCCCTAGAAAAAATGTTTTTTTTAATCACAATATAGCACAAGGACAATTCACTCACTGTCCTTACAGGTCCCTGGAAACAAGGACTTGCAGAGTGAAATAAACTGACACTCTCCCTACCTACAGTTTTCTGTCCCTAGAATAAATGTTTTTTTTAAGCACAATATAGCACAAGGACAATTCACTCACTGTCCTTACAGGTCCCTGGAAACAAGGACTTGCAGAGTGAAAGAAAAAAAACACTCTCCCTACCTACAGTTTTCTGTCCCTAGAAAAAATGTTTTTTTTAATCACAATATAGCACAAGGACAATTCACTCACTGTCCTTACAGGTCCCTGGAAACAAGGACTTGCAGAGTGAAATAAACTGACACTCTCCCTACCTACAGTTTTCTGTCCCTAGAATAAATGTTTTTTTAAGCACAATATAGCACAAGGACAATTCACTCACTGTCCTTCCAGGTCCCTGGAAACAAGGACTTGCAGAGTGAAAGAAACTGACACTGTCCCTACCTACAGTTTTCTGTCCCTAGAATAAATGTTTTTTTTAAGCACACTATAGCACAAGCACAAAACACACTGACACTCTCCCTACCTATCCTTCTCTTTCCCTAAACTAAAGGAATCCAGGTTAAGCAAGAAAGAAATAACAGTCACTGTCCCTGCCTATGCTGCTCTATCCCTGCTCCGGAACACACTACACTAGGCCGCCGTGCTGGCGGCCTTTTATAGTGTGGGGCGTGTACTAAACACCCTCAGCAATAATTGGCCACAGGCATCCTGCCTGTGGCCAATCATTGCTCTCCTCGCTGCCGGCGCTGTGATTGGCCAAGCATGCGGGGTCACAGTGCATGCTTGGCCAATCACAGCGCCTGGATGACACTGCGATGGCGTAGTGCATTGTGGGCCGTTCGCGTCACTCGAATTTGGCGCGAACGGCCCAAATCGTTCGATCTTCGTCGAACGATCGAACAGCCGATGTTCGAGTCGAACGTATGTTCGACTCGAACACGAAGCTCATCCCTAGTCCTGACCATCACCAGGGGAGGGTTCACCGACTCAACTGGTTGGTTCCTCTTCTTCTCCTCCAGCATCGCTTCTTCCTCTCTGACCACTTGGATCAAGTCAGGGTACTACAGGCTCTTCCCGTCCTGTCTGGTGCGTAGCGCCAATGCGATGGGGTCCAGGGGCTGAGATCCTCTCATCACCTGTTGAACACGGGCCTCATCCACCTTCCGCGGGTCAATTCCCTTCTTCAGAATAATCTTATGCAGGATCTTATCCAGGCGCCTCATGAACTCTGACAGTTTCTCTCCTGTCTTTTGGTAGCAGTGCTCCAGCTGATAAGTGAGCTCAGTGATTTTCTCTGTTCCACTGAACACATTCTGCAGAATGTCCAGATAGTCCTGTGCATTAGACATGTGCAATCGTTTTCGTCCGAATGCATTTTCGTCCGAATTTCAGCTATTTTCGTTATCGTTTTAACAAACGAAAACGAAAGCACAGTATCCGAAAACCGAAAGATCCGACATAAACAAATGCTTTATTTTCGTTTTCGTTGCTACAACAGTTCGATATAGATAGGAGATTCGACGTGACGCTGACAATAACAATCTGTGTCTATCGAATCTGTGGTCGAATGTGCCTAACCTTAACTCTATTAGTCCAAGATTATTCTACATAGGAGAGAAAAGATTCGACATTATAGAGAGAAAAGATTCGACATAGGAGAGGAAAGATTCGACATAGGAGAGGAAAGATTCGACATAGGAGAGGAAAGATTCGACATAGGAGAGGAAAGATTCGACATAGGAGAGGAAAGATTTGACATAGGAGAGAAAAGATTCGACATTATAGAGAGAAAAGATTCGACATAGGAGAGGAAAGATTCGACATAGGAGAGGAAAGATTCGACATAGGAGAGGAAAGATTTGACATAGGAGAGGAAAGATTCGACATAGGAGAGGAAAGATTCGACATAGGAGAGGAAAGATTCGACATAGGAGAGAAAAGATTCGACATAGGAGAGAAAAGATTTGACATTATAGAGAGAAAAGATTCGACATTATAGAGAAAAGATTTGACATTATAGAGAGAAAAGATTTGACATTATAGAGAGAAAAGATTTGACATTATAGAGAGAAAAGATTCGACATAGAGAGAAAAGATCACTGCTTGTGGGCGGAACATTCGACCGGAAATGTATGATTGCAGAGTCATACAGTTTCGCTGCTCCGTCGAATCTTCTTTGAACATTCGACAGACACCATAAGCCTTCAATGACAGATTCGACCTTAATTAATTCAGATTTTCGGACGAATGCAATTTTTAACGAAAAACGAAATAAATAAAAACGAATTTCGGGAGTAACTAAATAAATTTATTTTTTGGACGAAAACGAAATTCCGAAACGAAATATTTCAGTGTGCACATGTCTACTGTGCATCACAGTCTGTCTTACTCATCTTGAGGTTGCGTATGGCCTCTAGAGCAGGCCCCTTCAAGCTCTCAGCAATTCTCTGCTTCTTTCTCTGGTCTGGGACTTACCATTCTTCTAAGGCCTGAGTGGCACCGTCTAACTACTCCTCAAACCCCTCTTCACCCGAAGGTACAGGTTTCCTTCCAGAGAATATTCTGAGTTTTCTGTATCCTGACATTTGGTAGTCTGTAGGATCCTTCTTACACTGGGCTACAATTTCTCCCAGGACTGCGCATAATTTTGCGCTGAGGGTGGCAGGTGGCGATCCGGGACTTTCCTTTTTCTCCCGTTTTTCTGCTTTTGGGGTGGGTGATGGAGATAGTTTCGGTGTCTGAAACCGTCCTCCTGGCTTGAGCGGCAGCGCGTGTATTAGGCTATAAGTCTGATCATCTATAGCTTCTACACTTGGATTCTTGAAATGCTCTGGGACTCCGTTCTTCCACTCTATTAGTGCGTGGGTCAGTGAGGAATTCGTCCTGACATCCACCACCCATGCCTTCTGTTGCGGGGACAGTGACATCACTAGCTGCTTCACCGCTTCTTCTTGCCAGATCCCTGGGAGTAATATGACTACTACCCCGGCTGGATCTGTGCCGACCACTTTGCACCACTGTCCTACTGCTAGTGGGTCCATGCTGGTACTTTTGGCGAGTTACTTGCTGTATCAGGATCCCGGACTCGAGAGCCCCCACGTGTAGCGCTACCCCCAGTTAAGAGAGCCGCTGGTTTGATTTCAGGCCCTGCATACAGCACCGCCAACCCCCGGCAATCTTACTCGACCCACTCTGGCACAGTTAGTCTAGGGTTAAACTTATATCACATTCAGTAACATTGCAAGGGGCAATCTCTTTTGCAGTAAGACAACACACTGAGGGGAGAGATCAAATGCAACAACTTTACTTTTATCGAAAATATAGGCAGAACAGAACACATGCAACTTGCTTACAGAGCCCCACAGCAATAGGTGTAGCACACAACAATGGCCCAGCGCGGTAACCCACCGCGCGCAGCTATTATGGTGTACGCGCCCTGTGGCGCACTAAACAATATTCTATCTCCCCTCCCTGGTCAGGCCTGACATAGAATAAATCTCAGTCTTTTCTCTTGTTATTTCTTCGCATGCAAACTTTCGGTGGTGCACTTCACAAATAGGCAGTCTCAAAGAACACTATACTGGAGACCCTTTAACTCTGTCCTGCTACTGGTCTCCCAATGGAACAACAAACAACGATAGGTGGGCCAAGGCAGTCTATAGGCCTAAACACGGTACAGTCTATTGGCTTGAGCAAGTGCTCGCTCACCCCTCCGGACGCGATCCCAGTCCGGGACTTCCACCTGCTGTGTCTCCGCACACAGCGTCTGCAATGATCGGGTCCCCGATCTAACTGATGTCCTCACTCGACAAGTCCGGTGCCACACAGGCTCCGCAGTGGGGTGGAAGGCTCTTTGGAAATTGCGCAAGGCCCAGGCTTCAGGCCTTGCACTGCAGCAGATCCGCACAGGAAGAACTGTTGCTTGCAGCGCGGTGTCCAAAGAGGCTGAGCTCCGCCTCCTTCTTAAATAGCCCCCCTCCCATGAGTCTCTGCGGTGGCTAATTGCACTCTGGGTGCCGAACGGGGTTCTGGGTAACGTAGTCCCGGGGCCTTAAAGGAGACCCCGCTACACTCAGAAGAAACTGCTACTTTAGCCAGTGTTTGATTTACAGTTATCATGGTGCTGCACATGTGATCAGCTATATGACACCAGCCATTTGATGGCTTAACAGTTCAGTTGAGAGCACAAGCAACAGTGCCAGTTATCATTCACGGCATGCCTTGAATATAACTGTTTTGGGAAATTGTTAAATGGATGGGTTGAGTTACACTTTATAATCCAAGTTATTAGGAAAATCTACCAGATCTCTTCTAGCCGGTGTATAGTCTACCCTATGCTCTTCTTAATGATCAGTGAAGGCAGCCATCACAATTGTTACCAATAGAGAAGCAAGGAGTATAGGAAAGTATAGACTACACAGTAACCATTAGAAGCATGACCACTCTTTCTATAATACAGCATCATGGACTTTAAGGTTAGTGGGACCTTTTGCATTAAAATAAAGACTATGTACAGGCACTGGTGAATGGTACATAAAGGCAAACATTTTCCACTGAACTTTCTCCAAGAGATATTTTTATAATAAGGTTTGCACTGAGCCATTGGAGTTGATTTATTAAAGATGTAGAGCATGAGCCCTTTGCAAAGTAATTTTCACTTAGCTTAGTGAATTAAGAAAAGGTGTGCTGACTTCAGTCATCCAATTGTGTGCAAGCAAAAACTGGGGTTTTTCATTTGTTTTTGTTTTTTTTTATAGTCAAAATGTTTTCTCTTGTTTACAAGACTCTGAGAGCCCATTCACACAGGGACGACTTTGGATCCGACTTCAAGTCGCCCCTAGTCGCCTCAAGTCGCGCTGCATGAGAAAATCAATGTAAGTGAATGGAGCCATCTTTATGCACACTACTGCAGTCACTCCGACTTCAGAAAAGGTTCCTGTACTACTTCAATCCGACTTCTAGGCGACTTGTAGGCAACTTGTACCCATTGATTTCAATGGAAGTCGCCTCAGAAGTTGGATCACTGTCTTAACAGAAGCAACAATACAGGAAGAGAACATAAATTTCTCAGGCAAACCCCTCCCTCCCCCTCCCTCCCACAGAGCTTATTCTTGTTTGATTGGCCACTGCAAAGCCTCCTGTCCTGGAGGCAACTTGAAGTTGCCTTGTAAGTTGCCTGGAGTCGCGTTGTGATTCATACTCAAGTCATGTCCAAGTTGCCTCCCAAAGTCGTGCTGGAAGTCGTGTTGCCCCTGTGTGAATGGAGTCTGAGGGTTGTACAGGCAGTGAAGAGTATAAACATTATGACAGACTGGACCATTAAGCAGGTGGAGATGTTAGTTTAGTTTAGGACTTTCCCAGGTGGGTAAGTGTGAGGCTTGTATTTGTTTGATTTCCCTTCACCTTCTGTCTTAGACCACTTTCATACTAGGGCGCTTTTCAGGCGCTTTCACGCTAAAAAAAGTGCCTGAAAAGCTTACGAAATCTTATTTCCATAAAAATCAATGAATGCTTTCACACTGGGGCAGTGCGCTGACAGAACGGTGAAAAAACACCCCTCTTCAAAAGTGCCTGAAAAGCTCTTCAAAAGCGCTCAGTGTTTTACTGCCAGTTTTTCAAGCGCCTCAGTGTGAAAGAGGCCTTAGTGGCTATAGTCACCAATGCAAATATAGAAGGTAAATCTCCTAAGCGGGGAAACCAACAGAAATAAAAACTTAACAGAGATTCTAAGGCCTCTTTCACACTGAGGCGCTTGAAAAACTGCCAGTAAAACACTGAGCGCTTTTGAAGAGCTTTTCAGGCGCTTTTGAAGAGCTTTCAATTCATTTCAATAGAGAGGGGAGTTTTTTCAGTGCTCTGTCAGCACACTGCCCCAATGTGAAAGCATTCATTGATTTAAATGGAAATACGTTTTCGTAAGCTTTTTAGGCGCTTTTTTTTGCGTGAAAGCACCTGAAAAGCGCCTCAGTGTGAAAGTGGTCTTATTCTTTCCTACTCTTTCAAACAAGTTTTGGCTATAAATGCTCTTTAAAGCGGATCTCCCGCGGCCATTCGTTTTTTTTTTTTTATTGCGTATTAAAAATGTACTCAGTCTTCTGCTATTTTAAGTCATCCGCTGTCCGATTTCGTCTTGAATTCTAGCTTAAATTTTCTTTGTTTCCATTTTGCTTGTGGGCACTGCGAAGCCCACAAGCACTCATTTCCTTGTTGCGAGCAGTGACGTCAACTTCCGGGTTTCCATCATAACGGGCGGTGTCTCGTCACATTCGGCTCTCCTATCACAGATTGCTCCAGAAGTGACGTCCCGTCGCCGCCATCTTTCTAAACCGCTTGCCCCCTTCTCACTCTATCATTACTGTGCAGAGGTGTGGGGAGTAGCAAGATGGCGGCGACGGAACGTCACTTCCGGAGCAATCTGTGATGGGGAGCCTGATGTGACGAGACAGCGGCGTCGCGCTTTAGGAAATCCAGCGATAACTCAGAGGAAGCCTCCGCAATGAATCCTGGGAGCAATGAGAAAAGCTCCCAGGAGACATTGCGGGTAAAGGATATGACGCACTACCCGCAGACTACCCGCAGAAGAGAGAGACAGGAAGCCGAGTGACAGCTGCTGATAACAAAGGTACTGTCACAGATAAAAAAATAAACTTCCGTTCCTTAATGCATTTGAGTGTGCTGTTTGATTAGGATAATGTATTGAAATAGGGTGGAGCTCCGCTTTAAGTTCTTTTGCACATAAATGAATTTTATTTAAAAAGTAATGTTTTTCTTTAATTATTATCTAATAATTTTATCTTAGCTTTACCTTATTTGCAAAGCTGAAAAAAAGTCACTTTTCAAAGTGAACAAACTCTTCTTTAATAAATCAACCACATTTTGCAGTACTACCTACAATCAAGTGAGCTTTTTCCAGTTTTTAATATGGAGCTTGGGGAAAACTGGAAGGATCCATTAGGCAGCGTCAAGCCCATAGATTGTGATGGGAATAGATGAGCAGCTGAATCATGAATGAACGGGACTTGTCCTAGGGAACTTCTCAATTTCCATTCTGTCAAAGCAGGTCAGATTTCCAATATTTAACGGCCTAAATAATGACATACAATAACATGTTGTGAGGCCCCCGTGTACAATATATAAGACAGACGTACCAAAGAAGAGACTCGTTTGAATCAACAGTCACTATCCAATAGGTGTCAAAAATAAATAGTTCAGAAAATAGAACTAAAAATTAATTTCCGCTGCTGGACCCTTTGTCTGAATCCCACCCTTTATTTCCTGTTTGTTGTACACTTCATGTGTTTTCTGCTATAGTTGTGTACATCACAAGTGTTTGTGTTTTGTGTTAATCTAAAAGGACTCACAAAGCCTTTTCTCGACAAATCTTTCTATTTTGTTTTTGTCCATTGTGACAATGATTAAACATTTCCATTAAATGTGTCCGCTGGAACAAAAGCAGAGAAGTCTAAAGTGCTTCCTGTGTCAGTGGCGTGTTTCTTTTCATTGAATTAATTCTGGTAACCACAGCTACCCAAAAATCATAAGTGTTCTCAATAAATGCCAAACCTGTCCGTTATACAAACTTCACTAACTCTTTATAGGGAATGATGGCAAATTCTTGAAAGGGTATATGTACTTTCAGACAAAGTACACTTACCCAGCATGTCAAGCCCTCCTGAGCTAAACTAAAACACCCCCTACCCCAGGACAAAGTACTGTACACTTAAGCTGGCCATACACTATTAGATTTTCTAAAGAATATTCATATTAACATTTATACAAAAATTCCTATCAGTACATTTCATGACTTGACAAATGTTGTTCAAAGGTACTTCAAAAACCATTTGCTTTTAGCATTCGATTTTGGAGTGAAACCACATTCACTGTTAGAAAATCTCAGATATCCCCTCTATGCTGGCGATGCTTAAAAATGGAAGGATCACTCCTACAGATTTTCTGGGACTGCCCATTACTAGCCGACTTCTGGTCTGGTATCAAAACTTCCAATAAGGATTTGACAGGCTGTTCTTTCCTGAAAAAACTATCCACTTATCTTTTACACGATACACAAATATCATTAACAAAAATTATAAGACCTCACTACTCAAACACCTCTTAAATATGGCGAAAGCTTGCATACCAGCTTTCTGGATAAAAACAGACCCACCAACCTTAACACAATGGCAAACAAGAGTTTCTGAGCTTCAATTAATGGAACAACTTACAGAATTTCTAAAGAACAAGCCTGACAAACATTAAAAAAATTAGGATACCCTGGTTACTATATAGAAATTCACTCTAAATCTGATAGTATAGAGCTACCAATAAGGGAAATTACCAATCACCCCTTTTCTTCCTTTTTTTTTTTGTTTTGTTTTTTTGTTTTCTCCCTATCCTCCTCCTCTTCTTTATCTACCTTATTCCTAATAATTTCAAACCATATCTTTTTTTAAACCCTAATCAAACTAGTTACTACAAATAATATGGGACTAGCCTTAAGTACCTATCTAGAGGCATATTTAATTATATTATTTCTGACAAAATGTACCTAACTCCAACAATTTTTTCAAATAATGATTTTGACTTGGATAAATACATATTTCCTTGTGTAGAAATTACAGTTGATCTTTATAAGAGATATGTAATATGCTAGTTAACCAGAACATGTTTTTTCCTGATGCCTATTTGACCTATTTTGTTCTCAAATATCTTGATAAAATACATATATAAATAAAGAATGAAAAAAAAAAATTCTACCCTGCGCCTTTTAATTTTTCCTGTCACTCTGGAAAAAAGCAAACATCCTTTTGACACATTAATGATTAGAATATCAAACACACGTTCTGAAAATTTTATTTTCAGAACAAAATTCTACTAGTGTATGGCCAATTTTACCCACCTTACCTGTCCTCCGTACCTAAACTAACAAAACTGTTGCCTACTTTTGTGATTAGGAAAGATGTGTGCATCCTCCAGCCAAAATCTTTTGCTGGACCTGAACAATGAGCCCCCATATATTTTTACCCTGAGACTAGAATCGGTATGCAAATAGACCTATTTAAAGTGGTTGTTAACCCACAGGGTTAAATTGACACTATCCTCTCTGTGTACTCATGTAATGTCCCCCTGTGATTGTGCTTTATAAAATAATGACGCTATATAGCTATTTACAGAGCGCTCACATGACCCGCTGGCTCTCTCCTCTCTCGGCCTGACAGCTGCAGCGGGAGGGGCTGAGGATCCCCCGGTGACGTCAGTCAGGAGGAGAGGAGGAGAGAGCCGACCGGTCACGTAAGTGCCGATCGCCGCTCTGTAAACAGGTATATATCTGCAATGTTTTATAAAGCACAGTCACACGGGATCATTACATGAATAAACAGAGAAGATAGTGTCAATTTAACCCTAATTTGAGCAGCAGGAGGGGAGGGGGTGGTCGCGGACACGGAGCTGACAGCCAGGGAGGGGAGGGCGAGAGGATGGAGGAGAGCACAGAGGAGAGACAGTAGACACAGCGGATGACGCAGGTGCATAAACTGACCACGTGTCGGGGCTCAGCGGCCATGATAAACTGTGGTCAGTTTACAAAGGGGAGGGTAGAACCAGGCAGGATTAGCCAGGTATTTCAGGTGGCCAATTGACACAGCACAAGCACTGTGCTGTATAACATGCTTTAAAGGAACAGGATCTTTTTTTTATTTTTATTTTTTGGGGGTTAACAAACGCTTTCAGCCCATGAGGGCTCACTGTATGGACGGAAAAGAATGTAAACATTGTGATAGATTGGGGGTGTCCTACTCAGGTAAGTAGCTGGGGAACTTGAAAAGGTGTGTTAAACTGGCCTTACAAGATTGGTTTTATTTTCAGCCAGTGGGCTATTGGAACAGTATACAGGTCCTTCTCAAAAAATTAGCATTTTGTGATAAAATTCATTATTTTCTGTAATGTACTGATAAATATTAGACTTTCATATATTTTAGATTCATTACACACAACTGAAGTAGTTCAAGCCTTTTCTTGTTTTAATATTGATGATTTTGGCATACAGCTCATGAAAACCCAAAAATCCTATCTCAAAAAATTAGCATATTTTATCCGACCAATAAAAGAAAAGTGTTTTTAATACAAAAAAAGTCAACCTTCAAATAATTATGTTCAGTTATGCACTCAATACTTGGTCGGGAATCCTTTTGCAGAAATGACTGCTTCAATGCGGCGTGGCATGGAGGCAACCAGCCTGTGGCACTGCTGAGGTGTTATGGAGGCCCAGGATGCTTCGATAGCGGCCTTAAGCTCATCCAGAGTGTTGGGTCTTGCGTCTCTCAACTTTCTCTTCCCAATATCCCACAGATTCTCTATGGGGTTCAGGTCAGGAGAGTTGGCAGGCCAATTGAGCACAGTAATACCATGGTCAGTAAACCATTTACCAGTGGTTTTGGCACTGTGAGCAGGTGCCAGGTCGTGCTGAAAAATTAAATCCTTATCTCCATAAAGCTTTTCAGCAGATGGAAGCATGAAGTGCTCCAAAATCTCCTGATAGCTAGCTGCATTGACCCTGCCCTTGATAAAACACAGTGGACCAACACCAGCAGCTGACATGGCACCCCAGACCATCACTGACTGTGGGTACTTGACACTGGACTTCAGGCATTTTGGCATTTCCCTCTCCCCAGTCTTCCTCCAGACTCTGGCACCTTGATTTCCGAATGTACTTTGGACCACTGAGCAACAGTCCAGTGCTGCTTCTCTGTAGCCCAGGTCCGGCGCTTCTGCCGCTGTTTCTGGTTCAAAAGTGGCTTGACCTGGGGAATGCGGCACCTGTAGCCCATTTCCTGCACACGCCTGTTCACGGTGGCTCTGGATGTTCCTACTCCAGACTCAGTCCACTGCTTCCGCAGGTCCTCCAAGGTCTGGAATCGGTCCTTCTCCACAATCTTCTTCAGGGTCCGGTCACCTCTTCTCGTTGTGCAGCGTTTTCTGCCACACTTTTTCCTTCCCACAGACTTCCCACTGAGGTGCCTTGATACAGCACTCTGGGAACAGCCTATTCATTCAGAAATTTCTTTCTGTGTCTTACCCTCTTGCTTGAGGGTGTCAATGATGGCCTTCTGGACAGCAGTCAGGTCGGCAGTCTTACCCATGATTGCGGTTTTGAGTAATGAACCAGGCTGGGAGTTTTTAAAAGCCTCAGGAATCTTTTGCAGGTGTTTAGAGTTAATTAGTTGATTCAGATGATTAGGTTAATAGCTCGTTTAGAGAACCTTTTCATGATATGCTAATTTTTTGAGATAGGATTTTTGGGTTTTCATGAGCTGTATGCCAAAATCATCAATATTAAAACAAGAAAAGGCTTGAACTACTTCAGTTGTGTGTAATGAATCTAAAATATATGAAAGTCTAATGTTTATCAGTACATTACAGAAAATAATGAACTTTATCGCAATATGCTAATTTTTTGAGAAGGACCTGTATATGTGTAGACAGACATGCCAGGAGCATGTCTCCAGGCCTGCCGGTGCTAAGGCTGGCCATAGACGGCTAGTTTTTTTCACTTCATTCAGCCAATGGGCTGAATAAAAAAAAAAAGACAGATTCCTGCATCCACACAATTGAGGTAGATGGAGAAAACCACCTGCCAGGACAATGTATTCTGCACTTGCAGCTGTCAGAATACACTGATCAGTGCCTTTAGCTGGTTTGCTGCAGCCGCTGAGAGAGGGAAAGTTTTCCAACATATCCCTTCAAAAGAAGTCCATTAAATAATCAACCTCTGTCTAGCAGAGGAGTCCACATACTGATCGAAATTGATCTGGTCCCTGTTGAATTTCAATCTTTAGTTTATGTTGCGAAGACTATCCAGGAAGGCAGCTATTGCTAGACATGGCACATGACACATTCTATGTATTATATAGTTTTGGAACATTGTACAATGTATCTACTTTTTAATCCATCTATTAACTACTTTGTCATAATATTATGACATCACAGTGTTTAGGCCAATTCATTTTTGTTTAGTTGAAAATATTATATTAGTCTTAGATTGGACCCAAAATGTTCATCATGATATTCTACCAGCCTCTATGTCTCCTGATCTATTTGGACCCTAGACATGCCTCTGCAGGGTGGGTATGTGCTCTTTGTGCTCTTTGTCTCACCTTCTGGGTTAAGTAAGCACCTGGAGGAAGGAGGTAGTTATGGCTCAGCTCAGGAGGGCTAGGCAGATAAGGTTCTCAAACACTTGCCTTCCACTGGTTATCTGAATTTTCCCTCAAGTGTCCTTCCTATGGGATAAATGATCTTGCATTTAAAAGATATATAGCCTATTTTGCATACATTATATGCATTCAGCATTCAGGTATACACACAGATGTGAATGATCATCCCCCCAATCCCCAACACACGTACAGACAATGCAAGTTACTATGCATACAAAAACACCTCAACGCACAAAATTAGCTACCTAAATGTGTATTAGAAAGTGTGAAAGGACCCTTAGGAATTTGCTGGGTTTCTGCATAAAATTCTCTATTATTTAAATGAATATATATTTTTTTGTATAATAAACACACCAACTGCATTTTATATTGTCATATCTTTATTGAACAAGGCATCTATTGTGCATCTACATTCATGAATTCACAATAACAAGACACTGAACAAGGTGGTGTTCTCATAAGAAAGTATGGAGGAAACCACTAGTCTCAAAAATGCTCCCTGCTTTTGTTCTAATAACTAATGTAGCCCCAACACCCCCCCCCCCCCACCCTAACAGGAAGCTGGATCACAGCAGCAAAAAAAAAAAAAATTGGAGGAGGCTGAGAGCAAGAAAGGGTACCTTTTTAAGTTGAGAATTTGGAGGAAGCTGAGAGCAATAAAAGGTACTTTTTTGAGTTGAGAATTTGGAGGAGGCTGAGAGCAATAAAAGGTACTTTTTTTGAGTTGAGAGTACTTACTTGAATGGAATTTTCCCTTTTTGAACCAGAATTTAGGGTAACTTTAAAACTTTAGATCCTTAAAAAGGAGCACGTGTAAAAACACATATAAATTATTGATCCTGTAGATTCATGGGGTGAATGAACATGGAGGGTATAGTTGCCTAAAATATTATTTGTCCTCTTTAGGCTAATGCATTTACAGTGCCTTGAAAAAGTATTCATACCCCTTGAAAATTTGGAAAATTTCAAGCGGTATCAGGGGCGTAACTAGAAATCACAGGGCCCCATAGCAAAATGTTGTATGGCCCCCCCCACAAAAAAATGGCGGACTTAAATTAAATAGTGGGCGTGGTTTAAAGGGCGTGTGGTTCGAGTCTGAGATGAAAGAAAGAAAGAAAGAACCCAGATCCTACACCACAATAGCAATATATGTATTCCAGAAAGTTTAATCAACAGATAAAGATACTCCAAACACCTGGTGTTAGCGCTTCAATAATCCTCACCTGTGCCCAATGCAGCGTGGTCTGTCCGTGCCCAATACTGCCTCACCTGTGCCCAATGCAGCGTGGCCTGTGCCCAATACAGCGTGACCCGTGCCCAATACAGCCTCACCTGTGCCCAATGCAGCATGACCCGTGCACAATGTAGCCTCACCTGTGCAGTGGAAGAGGCGAGCCAGTGGCGGAACTACCGGGGAGGATGAGGAATGCATACTGCAGCCCTCAAATGGCTATTAGCGAGCATGGGGCTGCCTCAGAGTGGGGGGGGGGCGAGCACCGCCCGCACGGTCCCCCAGCCAGGGGAAGTGAGGAGAGGAAGAGGCGCGCTGTGCATACAAGCAGAGAGCTGTAATAGCTTTCATTTGAATGTCCTGCGTTCCCGGGGCTCACCGTCACATAGCCCCACCTCTTGGCCCGGCGCCTTTTATGACGTCACATGTCCCGCATTGGACCAGCGTTCTGTCTATCAAAGGTGCCGGGCCAAGAGGTGGGGCTATGTGATGGTGAGCCCCGGGAACGCAGGTAGGGTTGCCTCCTTTTCCTCAAGCCAAACCCGAACACTTAAGCGGCGCATGGCAAATTTTTTGTGGTATACACTAAAGGATTTTAAAGACCTGGAGGAGAGCAATAATGTGTCACGGTTAGCGTGGATGGTAACTACTGGTACCATCCACTGCCCTACTGACACCGTCCACCTCCCTCCCCACAGACTTCCCTCCCTTATATCTGTCCCCCCTCGATTAGAACCCCCATCAGTGTCCCCTGCCCCGAAAGACCCCCATTAGACTGCCTTACCGAGAGCCGCTTCAAGCCAGGAAGTGTGGGAGCTGGAGTTTGGGGGTGGAGCTCCTCTACTGTAGTGCTGTTTTCCTTCCTTCCATTGGTGGGGAGCCTTGGGGAGGAGTGTCGGCAAGACACAGGATTCGGGACACATCCGAACTGGTGCGCTCACTCACAGGGCTGCTGTTTGCAATTATCGGGGCCCCATACAGCCATCCTCATTGGGCCCCCACCCCCTGAGGAGGGAAAGAGGTGGGGGGAAGGAGGTGGGGAAGGTGAGAGGAGGAGGTGAGAGAGAGGAGGAGGTGAGGGGTGAAAGAAAGGGGGGAGGAGGCAGGAGAGAGAGGCGGCGGTGAGGGGGGTGAGAGACAGAGGGTGGGTGAGATGGTGGGGGTGAGAGGGGTGGGGATGAGAGAGTGGGGGTGGGGGTGAGCGAGGTGGGGATGAGAGAGTGGGGGTGAGAGAGGGGGGGATTAGAGAAAGAGTGGTGGGTGCGAGAGAGGGGGTGAGCGAGAGGCTGAGAGAAAGAGAGTGAGAGAGAGACAGAGGGAAAGGGGGGCTTACACAGAGGAGGGGGAACTGACACAGAGGAGGGGGGGTGACACAGAGGAGGGGGGGTGACACAGAGGAAGGGGGAGCTGACACAGAGGAGGGGGAGAGGAGGGGGAGAGGAGGGGGAGAGGAGGGGAGTGACACAGAGGAGGAGGGGGAGCTGACACAGAGGAGGGGGAGCTGACACAGAGGAGGGGGAGCTGACACAGAGGAGGGGGGTGACACAGAGGAGGGGGGGTGACACAGAGGAGGAGGGGGGGGTGACACAGAGGAGGAGAGGGGGGGTGACACAGAGGAGGAGGGGGGGTGACATAGAGGAGGAGGGGGGGTGACACAGAGGAGGATGGAGGGGGTGACAAAGAGGAGGAGGGGGGGTGACACAGAGGAGGAGGGGGTTGACACAGAGGAGGAGGGGGGGTGACACAGAGGAGGAGGGGGGTGACACAGAGGAGGAGGGGGTGTGACACAGAGGAGGATGGGGGGTGACACAGGAGGATGGGGGGGTGACACAGAGGAGGATGGGGGGTGACACAGAGGAGGAGGGGGGTGACACAGAAGAGGAGGGGGGGTGACACAGAGGAGGGGGGGTGACACAGAGTAGGAGGGGGGTGACACAGAGGATGGGGGTAAGCTGACAGAGCAGATGAGACCTCAGGATAAACACATTGTGAAGCAGGACTCCGTCTCCGGGAGCAAGCAGGCGCGATTATCAAATCCACAGTCCAGCCCCGCCTCCACACGTAACCAGCACCAGCTCCGCAGGGCCATTCACAGACCCCCATGTCTGCCGCTCGGCCCGCCCCGCACATGGTCCGTTCAGCCAATTACAGGGCACCCGCTGGCTCAGACCGCACCGAAAGCAAATGAAAGCTATTACAGCTCTCTGCTTGTACGCACAGCGCGCCTCTTCCTCTCCTCACTTCCCCTGGCTGGGGGACCGTGCGGGCGGTGCTCGCCCCCCGGCAGTATGCATTCCTCCTCCTCCCCACGGGCCCCTCTCGGTTGCGGGCCCCATAGCGGCCGCGTGTGTCGCTATGGCGGTATTAATACATTGCACTGTATATTGAATAAAACCTTTCTGGTTCAAGATAACATATACAGATACTGACAGACAAATGTATATTGTGTTTCTATACATGAACTGTTCCTTTGATTAGCATTGGCCCTATACATATGAGTTTTAGATGCACAGTGTACCCGTCACATGTTCTTTTCAAAATTCTCACACTACCATCCAGTTTATCTCTCTGTCACAGTGAAGAAAGGTGTTGCAGAGACACAACATGCAGGAAAAAGAACATGTATTGATCTTTTAGTGAGTATTACGAGGTGCAGTAAACTCTCCTCTTTTAGCTCCAGTAGCAGGTTTTAAACAAATCCCCCGTTGACACATGTTGCCTGGTCCTGAAGTGTAAATAGCATTTATTACTAAGGCTGGCTATACACAGATACGGTAGTTTATTTTTTCTTTCAACCTGCAGGCTGAGCAAGAAAAATCTACCAGATTCCTCCCTCCCTTCCTGGGCCATTGTATTCTAACAGCCACTGCTGGCAGCTGGCAGAGCTGAACAGTGGCTGCACTTGATTGAATGTAACTACTGTTTGGCTGACAATTTTCTACCTGGCTCCTTTTTTTTAAATCAAAGGATGTCAGGCAGAGGGGGCCAACTTGGCTGACCACTAAGTGAATTTTAGCTGAATCATAAAAAAATTCACAGTGTATGGCTAGCTCTAATTTCTTGTGTATATTGGGCCTGATGAAAGATACAGAACGTGGGAGTTCTGTTCATTCTTATTTATTATATTTAATCATACCCCATAATCATTTTACTGCTGATTTACACTATAGAATTTATCATAATAGTCATGTTAGGCTTTCAGATCTCTTTTATATGATACAACATTGGTACTCACCAACCCCTTTCACCCCTCTGCCAGCCAGTGAGAGAGGTAATACTTTAACAGTACAAGTATTTTAATCTGGGATATGTTTATCACCATGGCCAGACAATACATTTACTTACCGTATATACTCGAGTATAAGCCGAGTTTTTCAGCACATTTTTTTTGTGCTGAAAATGCCCCCCATGGCTTATACTTGAGTCTGTGTCCATCTTCAAATTTGTGCGCCTGATCCTGGCCAGCCGTAGGTCCCCTGGACCCCAACCTTGGCACACATGTAGCCCTCCTCTTCCTCTACAAGTGTGCAATGTTTGTTGTCCAGGTGACCTACGGCCGGTGAGCACCGATATTTCAAACCCGGGCATCCCTTCCATAGACTCCAATGTTAAACAGTAATTTCTCCAGAGATTTTGGGGACCCGGTACCGGCCGGCCCTAGGTCCCCTGGACCCCAAACTTGGCACACATGTAGCCCCACTCTTCATCTACAAGTTTGAAAAGTTTGTTGTCCAGGAGACCTATGGCCGGGGAGCACCGATTTTTCAAAGCTGGGCACCCCTTCCATAGACTCCCATGTTAAACGTCACTCTAGTCACACAGCGCTGGAGATCAGGTAGGGAGATTGTGCACAGTGAGGCATGGACACAGTGAGGCACACAGTGACAGTGAGGCATGGGCACAGTGAGGCATGGGCACAGTGAGGCATGGGCACAGTGAGGCATGGCCACAGTAAGGCACAGTGAGGCATGGACACAGTGAGGCACCGTGAGGCATGCACATGGCCACAATGAGGCATGGACACAGTGAGGCATGGCCACAGTAAGGCACAGTGAGGCATGGACACAGTGAGGCACCGTGAGGCATGCACATGGCCACAATGAGGCATGGACACAGTGAGGCATGGGCACAGTAAGGCACAGTGAGGCATGGACACAGTGAGGCACCGTGAGGCATGCACATGGCCACAATGAGGCATGGACACAGTGAGGCATGGGCACAGTAAGGCACAGTGAGGCATGCACATGGACACAGTGAGGCAAAATGAGGCACAATGAGGCATGCAGATGGACACCCTAGGCTTATACTCGAGTCAATACGTTTTTCCCATTTTTTTTGTGGTAAAATTAGGTGCCTCTGCTTATATTCGAGACGGCTTATACTCCAGTATATACGGTAATTATCTGGAATAAATGCTGGATGAACAATGTGAGGTGGTCTATTTTGAATACAAATTTGCAGTGCAATTGTTTTTCTGTATTTGCATAAAAGTTGCAAATAATACAATTGAAAATGTTTTTATTATGTGTGAAATGTTATTTTCTGATATATACATTTCATCCTCAGGGAGAATATATAATTCCCTAAGAATCCCAAGAGCATTCCATCCTAAGAAAAAATTGCCTAAAAGTTCTCAAGCGGAAGAGAACATAGTCTAACACAAAAGCCTAACAATATTCAACCAAACATAATCTAAAACAATAGCTCAAAAGCATTCAACCAGATATGAAATAGCCTGAAGGAACATTTAACCAGAAGAGAACATACCTTAAAGGAGAAGTAGGGCCAACTTTTATTTGGCCTTATTTCTCCTGTAGGGCACAGGAGTACACTTCATTCTGCACTCCTGTGACCCGTATTAAGCCAACAGCAGGCTAAAGCCAGCTGTTGTCTGATGTCGCTCAGCCGGTCCAGACTCTGGAAGGATCCCAGCTTTAAAGCAGAGCTCCACCCTAAAGTGGAACTTCCGCTCGTCGGATTCCTCCCCCCTCCGGTGCCACAATTGGCACCTTTCAGGGGGGAGGGGGTGCAGATACCTGTATAATACATAGGGCATAGATATCTGCAGAATCCCGCCTCCCCCCCCCCCCTGCTGTGTTCTGGGAAACACACAGTTCCCAGAAAACAACAGGGACCAGTGAAGACGCGCGGCGCGACTCGTCCATGCGCAGTAGGAAACCAGGCAGTGAAGCCGCAACGCTTCACTTCCTGATTCCCTCACCGAGGATGGCGGCAGGGGCAGCCAAGAGACGAGCGATTGCTCGTCTTCTGCTGCCGATATCGCAGGCACCCTGGACAGGTAAGTGTCCATTTATTAAAAGTCAGCAGCTGCAGTATTTGTAGCTGCTGGCTTTTAATAAAAAAAATTAAGGTGGAGCTCCGCTTTAATGTCAGGATCCACCCAAATGCCTGAGTAGCAGTTGGCTCAGTCTCTCACCGCGCCACTGAGAGCCTGAGTCAGCCACTCTCTCCCCCCTCCTCAGCCCGGCATTCCATCAAGAGATAGAGGGGCAGAGCAGAGAGTCGAATACTGACAGTCACCACTCTCCTTTCAGTGAAGACTGAGAACTGAGCGATCAGCGGTCTTTAATTGTTCAGTTCTTGGACTTAGATGCAGCGGGACAGAACCAACATCAGGCCGATGCTATATTCACCTAGGTGAGTATGTATGGTTATTTTGTTTATAACCAGCACTTCTCTGTTAACCACTTGCCAACCTGCCACAGTACATTTACTGCAGCAGGTCGGCACATGCAGGCACAATCACGTACCTGTATGTCATGTGCCTGCACCAGGTTTAGGAGCATGCAGCGCGTGTGTCGGACACAGCGGACTGCGGATCCCAGTACTCGGGATCCAGTGATCATGTGATTGCTATGCACAATTCCTCCCACTGACATGATTGATGGGACACTATTACTCTGCCTAATACCAATCATGGGGTATTGTTTACTCCCACTGACACCAGGGCACTTTTTTTTCCCACTGACCACAGTTCAGCCCCCCCCCCTAATGTCTAAAGGACAGTAAAGTGGCCCCTTGTTTAGAAAGTTTGGAGACCCCTGGCCTAGGCAATTCAAGCAGAAGTTCTCCTCTTTCCCTCCCTCTCTGTAGTCTTCTGGGACACATCACGGGTCCCAGAAGACTGCGGAAAAATTGACAAAGCCACGTGAGCAGTGGGCAGCCAGCTGTGAAGTCGTAAACAGAACAGCATGCTACCCACAGTTAAAGCGGAAGTAAACCCAACGATTTAATAGTTTTGAAAAACAGTTATATTCCCGGCATGCCGGATATACCAACTGACACATTGGATGTGCTCTCAACCAAACTGTCACACCATCCAATGGCTGGTGTCATAACTGATCACATGTGCAGCAACATGGCAGTTGAAGATTAAACAGAGGCCAAGATGGCAGCTTCCTTGGCTGAAAATGATAGGAGGGTTTACTTCCACTTTAAGATGCCGGCACCGGACACCAGAAGGCTAGTGATTAGTGAAGAACTAGCCCAGGTGGGGATCCCTGTTTAGGTAAGTGTCCTATTATTAAAAGTAAACAGCTACAATATTTGTAACTGCTGACTTCAATTTTTTTTTTTACAGAGTAGAGAATCGCTTTAAGAACATTTGTTTTTGCCCCACTTGCACAACAGCCACAGCTTTATACATTGTGAAAAGAATCCCTTAAACCAATGAGCAAATACTGGCTAAATCATACAGAACTTGCAGTTTTCCTTGATGTATAGCCATTCAAGTTTTTATCAATAGACCCCTATATGAATCCTGCTATAATAATAACACCACCATTTTATTTATGTTTTCATGTCTTCTGCCTCCGAAAGATATCCTGACTTTGCTGATGGTTGTCCATAAAAAAGAGCCAATGTTAGACCCTTAGACAAACTTCGGTTGAACAAACAGCTAAACACATGGTCTGAAAAGGCAGCCAGTTCAGCCCGTGTAGCTGGCTTATGTTGGGGTTCTGTCTTTTCAAACATTATTTCTGCCATCAGTTTTGTTCTACTGACTATATACATTTATCCTCCCTTTTTCTTCTCTAATTCTTATACATACCTGACTTTAATTGAAGAAATGTATTACAAGATTTTATGCTTTTTGTACAGGCAGGGACCCTGCTGTGCCACATCATATAGTTAGGATGATCTTTGCAGCTTACTAAAGTCTCACAGTAAAGTGATTTTGGGTAATTTAGTAATTTTCTCAGTGTTAGAATTATAGAAAATAGGTAACAGATGGAGCTTTCCTTTAAGTCATCCAAGACTCTGCAGCTGTACCATAAGCATCTAATGGCAGGCATGCTTGCATGGGGTAAGACAAAGCATCATATGGTCCCATAGTATACCGACAGGGACTTTTTATATTTCATGAATGTTACAGTTTGCTGCAACAAGAACATTGCACTGACTTATTAGCTGTGTATTCACAATGTAGATATGTATTCTGTTCTATGGCTGCACTGCAGTTTATTGAATATGTGCCTGCATTAATATTAGGAAAATATATTAAGACATAAATTGCGTTTATGATGATGAGCCAGCCACTTGACTCCTATATGTTGAAGCAGAACTGCAGGCAGATTTATGGGATTAACAATTTAATCCAGATCTAATTTTTATTTTTTTTGTTAAATCCACAATTTTAAGCAGTTTAGAATCTACTGTGTAGCGGCCTCACCCCTCTCCTTGCTTTATCGGTTATATGGCTGTTGTCTAGGGGTACCTAGGAGAGAGAGATAAAACACACCATGGCCCATGTCCTCCGTAACTGAGAGGTGAAGGCCAGAAGATTGGGCTTTTGTGTAGGTGTCCTAGAGTCAAGTCCAGTCCTTCGTCCCTGACTCCTTTGCTTTAGTAACCCAAGTTCCACACAGTGAATAGGTACAACTCAGTTTTATTCTTCTTGCCAAGCAATAAAACAATCTTTCTCCTTTGGAAAATGGGGACAGATCAAGGCACAATTCTTTCCCTTCTTGCTGCTGCCCACTGTTTTGTCACCAGTGGTGAATAGTCACTGCCACTGACTAGGTAATATAGAACGTGAATTACCTTCGCTCACTTTGCCCCTGTCAGAGGAAGAAATCCGTCCAAGGGAGAAATGGAGGCCTCTCCGTCACCAGTGATGCTGCGCCGGGCTCTTCAGAGAAGTTACTGCGCACCAGTCCTCACAAACTCAGACACGGGCACCCAAGGAGTTAGGGCCCCCTCGGATTCCTCCACCCTCGCAGAACTCAGTCGAAGGTACTGAGCCCCAGGCATCCACCATAGTACCTCACCCCAGGCTAAAGGTGCCTGAGATGGACTCCATCCCCGCTCCAGCTAGGCCAAGGGCGCCTAGGCCTGAAACACCGGAACGCCAGCACCCAAGCTGAAGGTGCCTGGGTGCGGCCGCATCCTCCAACTCTCTGCCCCAAAATCAGGGCGTCCGCCCCTTTTATGACCTCTCCCTTTTGCGTCACAGCGGGTTCCCCGCCCCGCTGTACCAGCTCCAGGGGAGGACAAAAAGGCACAGTTTGCGGTGTGAGTTCAGCTCCGGCCCAAGGCAACAACGCCACCTGTAGGCCCCAAGGAACCCCACACCACCAGAGTCCTCACATAAATTCAAACACCCGCTACACTCTCCCCCTGGTGATTTGACACTGGTCCCCAGTGTCTGGTACAAACTCACATCCCACAAGGGTGATGACATAAGTTCAGCCCAGAAACCAAACTACACAATTTAGCCCTGAATTGTGCCAAGACCTGAATGGGAAAGGGAAAACTTAAAACAATATAACCATAAAACTCTCCAATAAAACACTTTAAATATCTCACACATTTACATTCTTCCCTCCCTCTGGCTATCTAAGGACCACCCATTCTCAGTAGTCTTGACAGACGAGTCTCCTGCAGAGGGAAAGAAAAGAAACATACATCCTACCAACACGTGTGTTTGCTTGGAATGAATGGGTCTATCCCAGAAGAAACCCACTCACTCCAATAAGTGCTGCATAATGTCAAAAAAACAAACAATCGTTGCGCAACACTGCCACCTGGTGACAGTGCCGCGGTCAATACACTCATCACTTCCAGACGAACTTTCCCCTTGAACATTTTCTCTGTGACCCTACACTATCTAAAACCCAAAGTCACTGATTTCTTTTTTTTAAGTGCCAGGAGAGGGAGGAAGAACAAACAAAAAAAAAACAGCTCCCATATCTCCAACAAGTAGAACTGCCCAAATACAAAAAAACTAGGGCACAGTCCCTGTGTTCAAGAAAAGGCACTCAGGAAAGTTCAGCCAGGAATAAAAAAGAAAAGCACACGGGAGTCTTTTTTCCCTCTCTTCTTTTACAGGTAAAACCTTGGATTAGGCAGTGATATAGGCTTCAAACGATCATCAAAACCCTACACATGGTACTCAACACTTTTTCCTTCTTTGCGGCAAATCACCACTTTATCCGCATGAATGTGTCTTCCCAGCATCCATTTAGCTTTACAGTCCTGAAACTTCTTGGTGACCGTTGGTGAACAGGAAAGGTACCGCCGTGCTTGCTGTACTTTCAGTTTGTCCCATACAAAGGTATCATACCATCTTTGCCGAAAGACCTCCACCTCATAGAGCAGTTCCCGAGGCAGATACGGGTATTCCCACCCATATTCCTGAGCAACCTTCTGGCCAAAGAGACGCTGCAGCCTTGACAAAGGTGGCATAGCAGCTCGGTCTCCTTCTCCAGGTGGAACAATCGCTTCTGGGTGGCGAGGTGCGTTCACCACCTCGGTAGACCTGGGCCTAAGAGCCAGCAGTGATTGACGTTGCACTCCCGCAACAGGAGCAGGTGAAATGGATGTTGAATCCAGAAGGGGAACTTCAGACAGAGGACCAGCTTCTTCCCTTGGCGCCGGGGCCTCTACCCGGGGTGTACTATCTCCAGTAGACATGGGCAGGTCCCTTGTGACACGGGCCGAGGGTAGCTTCATTTTGTCCCATCCCTTCTGTTGGAAGATTTTGTCTATCTCCCCATCATCGCCATTGTCAGACAATGAATCCAGGTCAGAGGTGTCGTAGCACTCAGCGGGCAGATAATTCCTAGTCACGGAACTATCCCCCTTGACAGCCTCTACCGACTGTGGGCTACTGCCACTTTCTACCACACAGACAGTCCCAACTCCTGGCTCACCTGGACCTTTAAACGAGCAGGGATGTCCAGGACATTGTCTACCGAATCCATCCAGGTCAGGCAAGCAGTGGGGCGAAGCTCTTCCACGGCCACTCAAGGCCATCACTAGGTCGACTTTTCTCTTCGGCGGCCGGAGCAGGGAGCTGCTGGTGACCGAGGCAGCATCCTCGGATTTCTCTCTTTTCACTTCCGCTTGGGCAGTCCCTTCGCCCGGATCAGTGCGCACGGGGAACGCACCAGCATCGATCTCTCCCTCCGGAGTGGCAGTCCCTGTGAGGTAGTTGAGGTGGAAAGCCCGAGGCTTTTCTGTGGATGGTTCCACCTCAAAGAGAAATTCTTTGCAGACCTCACAGCGCCCGAACGGCTTCAGCTGGACCACCAGTCCCAAACAGCCGGGACAGATCACACTGAGGGCTTCCATGTCTCTACAGGTAAAGAGAGCCAATCGCCCCCGGGGCCTTAGTCTTATCCCTGTATCCATAATCGGAGCAGCCAGAGAAGACATATCCGCGAAGGAAGGAACAGAAATCCACAGAGCACTTGAAGCCATCCTCTCTCTTTGCTGCTCCATTGCACACTGACCCACCTGCGCTGGAATCTCCACATGCGTACGTCCACGTGGCCAGACTCCTCCCACCTTCTGCACTTGTTCGCTGGCTTCTCACTTGTTCGCGGGCTTTCCCCTTGCCCCGCCCACGAACTACACAGTTATGGGTTGCCTCGTGACGCGTTTGCCAATATGGCCGACCTACTCGGAACTCCAGTGGGCAGCAAAGTTCAATTTCAGACACCATACACATATCCCGGACGAGCCCCCACGTGTAGCGGCCTCACCCCTCTCCCTTGCTTTATCGGTTTTATGGCTGTTGTCTAGGGGTACCTGGGAGAGAGAGATAAAACACGCCACGGCCCATGTCCTCCGTAACTGAGAGGTGAAGGCCAGAAGATTGGGCTTTTGTGTAGGTGTCCTAGAGTCAAGTCCAGTCCTTCGTCCCTGACTCCTTTGCTTTAGTAACCCAAGTTCCACACAGTGAATAGGTACAACTCAGTTTTATTCTTCTTGCCAAGCAATAAAACAATCGTTCTCCTTTGGAAAATGGGGACAGATCGAGGCACAATCCTTTCCCTTCTTGCTGCTGCCCACTGTGCTGCCACCAGTGGTGAATAGTCACTGCCACTGACTAGGTAATATAGAACGTGAATTACCTTTGCTCACTTTGCCCCTGTCAGAGGAAGACATTTGTCCAAGGGAGAAATGGAGGCCTCTCCGTCACCAGCGATGCTGCGCCGGGCTCTTCAGAGAAGTTACTGCGCACCAGTCCTCACAAACTCAGACATGGGCACCCAAGGAGTTAGGGCCCCCTCGGATTCCTCCACCCTCACGGAACTCAGTCGAAGGTACTGAGCCCCAGGCATCCGCCATAGTACCTCACCCCAGGCTAAAGGTGCCTGAAATGGACTCTATCCCCGCTCCAGCTAGGCCAAGGGCGCCTAGGCCTGAAACACCGGAACGCCAGCATCTAAGCTGAAGGCGCCTGGGTGCGGCCGCGTCCTCCAACTCTCTGCCCCAAAATCAGGGCGTCCGCCCCTTTTTTGACCTCTCCCTTTGCGTCACAGCGGGTTCCCCGCCCCGCTGTACCAGCTCCAGGGGAGGACAAAAAGGCACAGTTTGCGATGTGAGTTCAGCTCCGGCCCAAGGCAACAACGCCACCTGTAGGCCCCAAGGAACCCCACACCACCACAGAGTCCTCACATAAATTCAAACACCCGCTACACTTGTATTGAACAGTAGCACGTCTCTTTAAAGGATAAGTTCACATTTACAGTACCTGCCACCGATATTGTGTCAAGCTCGCCTCTGCTAGCGGCGAGATTGACACTCACGAGCACCGGCGCGGGAGCCAGCGCCGAGCTATGTCGCTCCTCCTGCTCGCCGCCACCAATGGATTCCTATGGATGTGCGGCATCTCGTGGGGGCGGCGAGCGCAAGAAGCACAGCTCGCAGTGGTGATTTCCAGCGCGATCCTATCGCGCTGGAAACACAAAATCGGCGGCACCTACTGTAGTAACATGTTACACCCTAAATATGGATGTAACATGTAGCATGTTAGTAATTGAGCAGCCCCCACCCAAACACAGCGGCCCAGGGATCTTCTCCTCACACCCGCTGTCACAATTTTAAAAAAAATACGTGGGCGGAGTAGAGTTCTGTAAATGGGCGAAGTTCATCTGCCGCCAGTTGTTGTGGCTGACGGCTTGTAGTTCTCAATTAACTACCAGGGTGCTGATGAGCTTCTTGGTAGTTCTTTGAATCGTCCTGTCATTCTGTAACTGCCTGTCCATTAGAGTTACAGGCAGACAGCTACACTGACAGTCTGAAGGAGCCTTGCATTGCACCTGTGATTTGCTGATTGCAGGAGCAATTCTTCACAGGCTTCTAAAGAAAAAATAATATGAAAAGTTTTTTTACCTGCAAAAAGATGTGCATTTATTTATTTTAATTTTTTAAAGTGAACTTATGTTTTTTTCCTCCCCTTAACAAACGCACCTAAAACTTCTGTTAGGCGTGCCAAGTATTTGGGCATTCATTCATTTCATTGGCCAGAATATTAATTTAATCATTTGTTCTGGCCATTGGAATGAATGAACGCTCATGCGCTAAATGCGCCTAAAGTTTAGACTCGATCAGAATTTTTTCTACCCAAATGCTCCTCTCTTGAACATGCAAGTGTTTTTTTTTTTTCAGTCTCTAAACACTCCTTTTCTAATACGCCTGTAAACGTATGGTCAGGTAGGTTAGCATAAAGGTGCATTTACTAAAGACTGAAAAAAAAATTACAAACGCATGTAAAAGTGGCGTTTTCTAACATCCTGTGTGCATGAGGCTTAAAGTGGTTGTAAACCCACTTATGCAACTTGCACCTACAGGTAAGCCTAGATTAAGGCTTACCTGTAGGTGCAAGAAATATCTCCTAAACCTACACGGTTTAGGAGATATTTGCAAAAAAATACATGCACCGATGTCTACGGTGCATGCGCACCATAGACATGGTGCATTCACAGGGTTAATCCCCATTCACAAATGCGGCCTTGCGCATGCGCAGAGTGACGTCTTCGCCGCTCTGGGCAATCACAGCGCCGGTGTGGCGCTGTGATTGGCTGGAGCGGCGATACCCGGAAGTAACCTTCCGGGTATCTGATGAGCGATGGCTGCGGCGGCTGGAGGGGGAGATGAGGGCAGCTTCGGTGGCCCCGATCTAAGGTAAGTGATGCATAATGAGCTAGTATGCTAGTCATACTAGCTCATTATGGCTTTGTCTTGCAGGTGTTTTTTTTTTATATATTTTTTTCCGGGTTTACAACCACTTTAACTCACAGAGTCCGATGACAGCATGAGGCATAGGAATGGCCTTATCATTGACTAACTAATCAGAGGCTGGACCATGTGTATTGCTTTAACTGCAATAGAGAAGAGTGAGGTCAGGGACCTGGTATTGCTGTAAGGGGTGGCTGGATTTTTAAGACAAGCAATTCATATATGTATATACTGTACATACTTTTGTAGCGGGGTCTTCAAAGTTAGTGGGATACACCTGGGGGTAGAGAGACCCAGGTGTGTAATTATGTCAGGGTTCAGACCCCTTTTATTTTTATTCGTGGAGGATTGGGTGGTGTAATATTCTCTTTGACCAGTGGGTGTCAGTATACCTACTGGCTCGAGGTAGATTCACTGCCAGAGGGCTACCCTTCTTGGTCCCTTCCTGGAGATGGTGCGGCCGGGGCGGGGAACCCGCCGTGGTGTCGATGGGGGGGGATATAAAAGGGGGAGACGCCCTCGCCAGGGGGCGGTCCGGAGGGAGGAGGTCGTGTCTTCACGCACCCAGGCACCTTAGGCCTGGGTGCGGGCGGATCAAGGTTCCGGCCTAGGCGCCCAAGGCCTGGCCGGAACGAAGATGGAGTCCATCCCGGGCACCTTCAGCCTGGGGTGAGGTACTATTAAGGAGGCCTGGGACCCGGTGACTCCGGCTGGGTCCCGCGAGGGTGGAGTTGCTCCAGGGCGCCCCTGCGAGGGGACCCGCATCTGAGGTGAGGAGGCTGGGGAGGTCACCCGTCCGAAGACCCGGTGCAGTGTCAACCCGGTGACGGATGGGCCTTCGGTAACTCCCTCGGAGGACATCTTCCCCTGATATGGGCTACAGCGCAGCGGAGGAGCTTTCATCAAGATTCCTGCAACCCCTGGTCATAGCACAGGGAGTGTAGGGACTAGGAACCTGTACAGTGCCTCGACCTGCTTCCCCATCGTATCATGCCGTTGCATTTGACTGTATGTGGAAATACGCAATAAACCTGAGTTTGGACTTTGATGGGTGTATGGACTCTGTTGATGGTGTGAGGGGGTTAGCTCGGCAGCGGGTGTGTGTGACCCCCGGGATGGGCTCCCCACACAAAAACAGGCCCAGCAGACGGAGGTTGTGGTTTTCAAAATCAAAAAGGTGCCGTTTATTTTCTATTTACAGTGACAAAAACACAGCAAAGCAAAAGAAACAAACAAAATAAATCCTGGTCAACTTGACCTCTGACTAAACATACAGGTTTCCTAACTAACAACTGGGATCAGCCTAGTGCTGTCCTAGTCCCTGGTTTTAAATGTCCAAGCAAAATATAGCCACACAGGCTTTCTCTCACCGCACAGGGGTTCACTCTCCCTAGACAGTCCACACAGGTCTGCTTCCAGGCATGAGCTAACATCTAATGAATCTGGGAGTTTTTATAGAGGCCTTAAACGAACTGACAGGCTTCAGCTGGCCTCATCAACTCCCTGCCTGCACGACGCCCAGCCCTCTCCCTAGAGGTATGAGTCATCAATGAGCCCACTAGTCTCAGCTGGGCTTATACAACTCTCCACCTAGCTGTATAAATCGGCGTAAAGCCTGAATCTGGGCGAAATATATCTACCCCCCTGGATGCAACCAGGTGACTTTACCTTCCTGCTGTCACATACCCCCCCCTCTTGTTTTAACCTCGGGGTTGGAACACCAGCAATCAGGCATTCATGTACTCGAGACAAAGCATCCACATTCCCCATTTGAACGCCAGGGCGATGCTTTACTGTGAAGTTGAATTCCTGGAGGGCCAGGAACCACCTATTCACTCTTCTATTTGTTTCCTTGTTTTGAGCCATCCACTTTAACGGAGCGTGATCCGTAACCATGTCAAAGTGCCTACCTAGCAGGTAGTACCGAAGGGAATCTAGAGCCCACTTCACCGCTAAACACTCCTTTTCAACGGTGGCGTAATTTACCTCATGGGACTTCAACTTCCTGCTGAGGTAAATGACTGGGTGCTCTTCCCCGTTCCAGACCTGGGACAATACTGCTCCTAACCCCACATCTGACGCATCACTTTGTACGACAAAGTCTTTAGAGAAGTCGGGTGAGTACAACACTGGCTGGCTACATAAGGCTTGTTTCAAGAATTGGAATGCTGCCTCAGCCTCGGGGGTCCATTTAATCATGACCGACCCTTTCCCCTTCGTCAGGTTGGTTAGGGGCACAGCCTTAGAAGCAAAGTGGGGAATGAATCGCCGATAATACCCAGCGATTCCCAGAAAGGCTCGTACCTGCTTCTTGCTGTTGGGACGTGGCCAACTCTGGATGGCCTCGACTTTGTTGAGTTGGGGTTTTATTACTCCCCTCCCAATGGTGTACCCAAGATATTTGGCCTCCTCCTGCCCAATGGTACACTTCTTGGGGTTAGCCGTAAACCCTGCTTCCCGAACAGAGTCCAGGACTGCTTGCACTTTTGGCAGATGTGAGGCCCAATCTGTGCTATGGACAATTACGTCATCCAGGTAAGCCGCAGCATACTTCCGATGGGGCCTCAGCATCTGGTCCATTTTCCGCTGGAATGTGGCCGGCGCATTCTGTAACCCGAACGGCATTCTTTTATATTGGAACGCCCCGTCTGGGGTTACAAATGCGGTTTTCTCTTTGGCTGACTTGGCCAGGGGGATTTGCCAATACCCTTTTGTGAGGTCAAGAGTCGTCATGTATCGGGCTGTTCCCAGCCGGTCGATCAACTCATCTATACGTGGCATGGGGTAGGTGTCAAATTTTGTAACTTTGTTCAACTGACGAAAATCGTTACAAAATCGCCAGCTCCCATCCGGTTTAGGCACCAACACAATGGGACTAGACCAATCACTTTGGGACTCCTCTATCACCCCTAAGTTCAGCATTTTCTGTACTTCCTCCCGTATTGCCTCCCGTCGGGCCTCTGGGATCCGATAGGGTTTTAACTTCACCCTTTCACCGGGCGGGGTAATAATGTCATGCTCTACCCCAGATGTTTGTCCCGGCAGCTCAGAGAATACCTCCTTGTTGCGAAGCACAAACTCCTTAACCTCCTGTTGTTGGGGTTGTGACAAGGTGGCTGCGATTCCAACCTCAGGAATCACGCAACCAGTTTGAGCTGGTGACCAAGTGTCTGCGACTAGGGACTCTCTATCCCTCCAGGCTTTCAACAGATTAACGTGATAGATCTGTTCGGGCTTTCGCCTTCCTGCTTGTCTGACCTTGTAATTCACTTCGCTCACTTTTTCCATTATCTCGTAGGGGCCTTGCCATTTGGCAAGGAATTTACTTTCAACCGTAGGGACAAGTACCAATATCCTATCCCCCGGGGAAAAGGTACGGGTCTTGGCTCCACGGTTGTACACTCTCTGCTGTTCCAACTGCGCTTGGGCCAAATGTTCCTTCACGATGGGCATTACCTGTGCAATTCGATCTTGCATCAGGGCGACATGCTCAATCACACTCCTGTGGGGAGAACTCTCACTTTCCCAAGTTTCCTTGGCAATATCCAACAGCCCTCTTGGGTGTCTCCCATACAGTAACTCAAAGGGGGAGAATCCCGTAGAGGATTGGGGCACCTCCCTAATAGCAAACATCAAATAAGGAAGTAGACAGTCCCAATCCTTTCCATCCCTATCCACCACTTTCTTCAACATTTGTTTTAGGGTTTTGTTGAATCTTTCAACCAGCCCATCGGTTTGGGGGTGATACACAGATGTACGTAATTGCGTCACTTTGAACAATTTACACAGCTCCTTCATAACCCGGGACATAAAGGGTGTACCTTGGTCCGTAAGCAGTTCTTTACAAATACCCACCCGGCTAAAAACAAGAGATAGCTCTTTGGCTATGGTTTTGGCCGAGGTATTTCTGAGAGGGATCGCTTCTGGATAACGGGTGGCATAGTCCATTATAACCAATATGTACTGGTGCCCCCTAGCGGACTTGATTATAGGACCTACCAAATCCATTGCGATTCTCTCAAACGGGACCTCAATGATGGGTAGAGGGACCAGCGGGCTACGGAAGTGTGGCATCGGGGCCGACCTCTGACACACAGGGCAGGAGGAACAATAATTTTCTATGTCCTTCATCACCCCAGGCCAATAGAATCTCTGTAATACCCTCTCTCGGGTTTTCTCTGTCCCCAGATGACCTCCAAGAATGTGCCCATGGGCCAACTCCAACACCAACTTCCTGTAAGGTTTGGGCACCACAAGCTGCTCAACGGTTTCTTCTGCCCTTTTTGCCACCCGATACAGTAGGTCCTTCTCTACGCTGAAGTATGGGTAAGTGCAGGTATTATCTGGGTTCACTAACTCGCCATCTATTTTCACTACGTTTTCCCGTGCCTTTATTAGGGCGGGGTCTTTCAACTGTTCTGTGGCAAAGTTTTCCCTGTGAACCTCAAGATCAGAAAACTCCACAGACGGTAGGTTTTCGTCTGAGGAGGTGGGCTCCTCTCCAGTTTCTTGAGTCTCCCCTGCCAATACTGACAAGGGAAATTCGGGAGAGTCCTCACCACTCTCAGAGGAGTTCTGGCTATCATATTCCTGGTACATAGGGGCACCAGTGGGGGGCTCAGGATCATCCCACAGTTCCCAGAACTTCGGAAAATCCCTTCCCACAATGGCGTCATGCGGTAACTGAGACACTAAGCCCACTGGATGAGAAAGGGTACCTTTGGGGGTCTCGAAACACACTGTAGTCACTGGATACTCTCGGGTGTCCCCATGCACACAAATAACAGCTACCTTGCTATTCCCAGAGACCTCTGTTTTAACTAATTCAGCCTTTATCAGGGTCACAAGGCTACCTGAATCCAGCAATACCACAACATTTCTACCATTAATACACATTTTGCATAAATGTTTCTCAGTTCCCCGAATGGCAGTGCATGCGACTGTCGCACACAGCGACTGACGTCTGTCCATCAGAAAGTCACATTGCATGGGTTCCTCCAAAACCGGGCAATTTGCTGCAATATGTCCCGCTTGCCGGCAGCGGTAGCAAATGATCCTTCTTGCCGCCTCTTGAGCCGCTGATTTCCCAGGCTGTTCTCGCCAAACTTGGGGTAGAGCTCCCACCCTCTCACTCTCTCCACCCTTACCCCTTGGAATCATCTTATCCGCCCCTGGGGATGGTCTGGTCTTAGGGTGGAAAGTCCGAGTGTCTCTGGAAGAGGCCGTCAGGTTCTCTGTAGCCAAGTATTTCTCCACACGATCCACAAGACCATCGGCCGTCTCTGGGTCTCCATGGCTTACCCACTTTTGGATGGCAGTAGGAAGAGCTCTCAAAAACCGATCCATTACAACACGTTCCACAATCTTTGGTGCGGACAAAGTCTCTGGCTGTAGCCACTTTCTGCTCAGGTGAATGAGATCATACATTTGAGACCTGGGGGGTTTTCCAAGCTGGAAAGTCCAGTTATGCACACGCTGAGCCCGGACAGCCAGGGTGACACCCAGCCTTGCCAATATTTCAGCTTTTAGCATCACATAGTCTTTTGCTTGGTCAGGCTCTAGGTCATAGTAAGCTTTCTGCGATTCACCCGTTAACAGAGGAGCCACCAGTCCAGCCCACTGCTCCTCAGGCCACTTTTCTCTTTCAGCAGTCCTTTCAAACGTGGTCAAAAATACCTCTGGATCATCCTCTCCAGTCATTTTTGTCAATAAACGACTCACCCCAAAGGACGCGGTATTAGTGGGACGGCTTTCCTCACTGGTCTGCGGACGTTGCTGCATTACTGCTTCCATTTGTTGTAGTCTCTGCTCTTGCTTCTGTAATAGGTCTATGAAGCGGGCCTCAGATCGTTGCTGGGCTTGTTGCTGAGCTTCCAGACTCTGTTGGTGAGCTTGCTGCTGGGCTGCAAGGCTCTGTTGATGAGCTTGCTGCTGGGCTGCGAAGTTCTGTTGTTGAGCTGCAAGGCTCTTTTGCAAACCTGCATTTGTCTGCTGTTGATTGGCATTTGCTAGAGCCAGCTGTTTCAGTATCTCCTCCATGCTGGCTTAAAAAAAAACTGCCACTGGTTCTCCACCAACTGTGAGGGGGTTAGCTCGGCAGCGGGTGTGTGTGACCCCCGGGATGGGCTCCCCACACAAAAACAGGCCCAGCAGACGGAGGTTGTGGTTTTCAAAATCAAAAAGGTGCCGTTTATTTTCTATTTACAGTGACAAAAACACAGCAAAGCAAAAGAAACAAACAAAATAAATCCTGGTCAACTTGACCTCTGACTAAACATACAGGTTTCCTAACTAACAACTGGGATCAGCCTAGTGCTGTCCTAGTCCCTGGTTTTAAATGTCCAAGCAAAATATAGCCACACAGGCTTTCTCTCACCGCACAGGGGTTCACTCTCCCTAGACAGTCCACACAGGTCTGCTTCCAGGCATGAGCTAACATCTAATGAATCTGGGAGTTTTTATAGAGGCCTTAAACGAACTGACAGGCTTCAGCTGGCCTCATCAACTCCCTGCCTGCACGACGCCCAGCCCTCTCCCTAGAGGTATGAGTCATCAATGAGCCCACTAGTCTCAGCTGGGCTTATACAACTCTCCACCTAGCTGTATAAATCGGCGTAAAGCCTGAATCTGGGCGAAATATATCTACCCCCCTGGATGCAACCAGGTGACTTTACCTTCCTGCTGTCACAATGGGAACAAAGGGAGATTCCGGCACGGAAGGACTGACCCTCATAACCAGCGCACATTTGGCCCGAGAAGAAAAGATTAATATTGGCCTTCACCTCACCCACAGCCATGGGGAGGACATGGGCCGTGGCGCACCTCACTCTGTCGCTCGACATACCCCTAGCTAAAGAGGTCGGGGTGAGGCCGCTACACGTGGGGGCTCGTCCGGGATGAAATGTGTGTTGACCCTGAGGTTTGGAACGGCTGTGTTTGGACTTTGCTGCCCGGAGGAGGTCCGAGCAGGTCGGCCATGTGATTGGCCAAAGTGCATCCCTGCTCGGAGTTGTGGACATGACCCTAAGTCGGGAAAGGCCCACGCGGAGGAGCGTAAAAAGGGAGAGGTCCAGCCGTGTGAAGTACTACATGTGGGGACTGTTAATGCACTGCGCCACGAGGCACCCCATGACTGCGCAATTCGTGGGCGGAGGCTGGCGGAAGCCCGCGAAAACGTGCAAGTCGTGGGAGGAGTCTGGCCACGTGTGGAGATACACGTGGAGACTCCGGCGCGTGGTCAGCGCGTGATGGAACAGCGAGTGGCCTCAAGCTCCCCGTGGATACCGGTACCTTACCCCACGAAGATGACTGCATTTGCTGCACCCATTACAGACACGGGGATAAGGCTCAGGCCCCGAGGACAGTTGGCTCTGTATTCATGCAGAGACACGGAGGCCCTCGGTGTGATCTGTCCCGGATGCTCGGGACTGGTGGTCCAACTAAAGCCATTCGGGCGATGCGAAGCATGCAAGGAGTTTCTTTTTGAGGTTGAACCACACACGGAAAGGCCCCGGGCCCTACGCCTCAACTGCATCACAGGAATCGCCACTCCGGAGGGAGAGATCAAAGCCTTTGCGGAGTTTCCCGTGCGCGCTGACCAGGGCGAAGTGACTGCCCAACCAGAGACTGAGAGAGAAAAATCCGAGGACACTGCTTCGGTCACTACAGACTCCCTGCTGCCACCCCCGAAGAGGAAGATAGGCCTGGTGCAGGCATCCTATGGTCGTGGTCGAGCTTCACCCCGCCGCTTGCCTGGCCTGGATGGCGCCGGTAGAGAAGAAAGTCCCGGACATCCCAGTTCTTCAGAAGGTCCAGGTGAGCCAGGGGCTGGGACTGTGGTGTTGGTTGGAGGTGTCGGGGGTCCACAGTCGGTGGAGCCCGCAAGGGAGGGTAGCCTTCCGTCTACTAGAGACTACCTTCCCGCTGAGATGTATGACACCTCCGACTTAGAGTCATTGTCAGACTGTGGGGATGACGGAGAGATAGACAAACTGTTTCACCGGAAGGGCTGGGACAGACGCCCACTACCTGTGCTGAGTAAACCGCAGGATTCCCCCATGTCCATAGAAGACAGTACGCTCCGGGCGAAGGCCCCGGAGTTCTCGAGGAAATCTAGTCCTCCGACCAACTTCCCGCATTCAACTACATCACCCGCTCTGATGTTGGGGATGCAGCGTGCTTCGTTGCGGGCACCAAAGACAAAGAAACCCGAGATGGTGAAGGTACCTCGGCACCCGGAGGCCATCGTACAGCCAGGAGAAGGTGAGCGAGATGTGATGCCACCTCTAGCCAGGTTGCAGAGACTTTTCTCCCAGAGAGTCGCCCGTGAATATGGGTGGGAGTACCCCTACTTGCCTCGGGACTTATTGTATGAAGTCGAGGTCCTGCGACCAAGGTGGTATGATGAGTTTGTATGGGAAAAACTTAAAGTACCCCATGCCAGGCGATACCTGTCATGTTCGCCGCCTGTGTCTAAAAAGTTCAAGGACTGCAGAGCTGATTGGAGACTTGGGCGCCATATTCATGCTGATAAGGTGCTCATCTGCCGGAAGGAAGGAGAGGATGTCGAGTATTCGGTGGAAGTGTTTGACGGGCACCTGAAGCCCCTGTTTCTGCCGGATCCAAGGTTCTATTTATAGGAGAAGTGAGCTCCTATCTTGTTGCTGTTGAAACTTTCTGGAAGAGACATTCCCAGACGCCTAGAACTGTGCCCTACTTTTGTTTTGATTTGGGCTTTTCTTTTACTCACTGGAGATTTGGGAGCTGTTGTTTTTTTTTTCTCCCTTTTCTTCATGTGCCAAAGGCAGAGACTTTTGGGGTAGAGTTAGAGTAGGAGAGCAGGAAGAATGAAGATCTCACCAAGTGTCATTACCGCGGCGCTGTCACCAGGTGGCAGTGTTGTGCAACGAATGTTTGAAAATGTTACACATGCATTACGTACTTATTGGAGTGAGTGGATCTCTCGGCTGATGGATCCACTCATACCAAGTTAACACAGAGTGTTAGGATGTTTTTTTTTTGTTGTTGTTTGTTTCCCTTCTGCAGGAGATTCGTCGGTCAAGACTACTGAGTATGGGGTGGTTCTTAGACAGTGACGGGAGGGATTATATATGTGTACATGACAGATGTTTTATACAAAAGTTTTAATGTTCTAGGTTTCCCTGTCTGTTGAGCAGGTCTTGGCACATACAGTATCCAAAATTTGAGGGATAGCCTCTGGGGCCCACTTCATGTCACCACTCCTTGGGAGACATGGGTGTGCACCTGACGCTGGGGACCAGCGTCAAATCACCAGGGGGAGTGTGTAGCGGGGTCTTCAAAGTTAGTGGGATACACCTGGGGGTAGAGAGACCCAGGTGTGTAATTATGTCAGGGTTCAGACCCCTTTTTTTTTATTCGTGGAGGATTGGGTGGTGTAATATTCTCTTTGACCAGTGGGTGTCAGTATACCTACTGGCTCGAGGTAGATTCACTGCCAGAGGGCTACCCTTCTTGGTCCCTTCCTGGAGATGGTGCGGCCGGGGCGGGGAACCTGCCGTGGTGTCGATGGGGGGGGGATATAAAAGGGGGAGACGCCCTCGCCAGGGGGCGGTCCGGAGGGAGGAGGTCGTGTCTTCACGCACCCAGGCACCTTAGGCCTGGGTGCGGGCGGATCAAGGTTCCGGCCTAGGCGCCCAAGGCCTGGCCGGAACGAAGATGGAGTCCATCCCGGGCACCTTCAGCCTGGGGTGAGGTACTATTAAGGAGGCCTGGGACCCGGTGACTCCGGCTGGGTCCCGCGAGGGTGGAGTTGCTCCAGGGCGCCCCTTGCGAGGGGACCCGCATCTGAGGTGAGGAGGCTGGGGAGGTCACCCGTCCGAAGACCCGGTGCAGTGTCAACCCGGTGACGGATGGGCCTTCGGTAACTCCCTCGGAGGACATCTTCCCCTGATATGGGCTACAGCGCAGCGGAGGAGCTTTCATCAAGATTCCTGCAACCCCTGGTCATAGCACAGGGAGTGTAGGGACTAGGAACCTGTACAGTGCCTCGACCTGCTTCCCCATCGTATCATGCCGTTGCATTTGACTGTATGTGGAAATACGCAATAAACCTGAGTTTGGACTTTGATGGGTGTATGGACTCTGTTGATGGGAACAAAGGGAGATTCCGGCACGGAAGGACTGACCCTCATAACCAGCGCACATTTGGCCCGAGAAGAAAAGATTAATATTGGCCTTCACCTCACCCACAGCCATGGGGAGGACATGGGCCGTGGCGCACCTCACTCTGTCGCTCGACATACCCCTAGCTAAAGAGGTCGGGGTGAGGCCGCTACACTTTAAACAGTAAACTATGCTACTGTGTATTACTTAGGGAATCTGCCCATGATTATGTACGACTATATTTTTGGCATTACTCCCATCTGTTAAATGTTTTCCAAAAAGCTCCATACAACTGATATCCCAATTTAATGGCTAATTAAACATTTCTTAGTGCACTCTAAATGCTTTACAATGCTTTAGGCAAAGAAGTACAATATCAATGCAAGCTTTGGGGTTGATTTACTAAAACTGGAGTGCAAAATCTGGTGCAGCTCTGCATAGAAACCAATCAGCTTCCAGTTTGTTGTCAAAGCTTAAAGTGGTTGTAAAAAAAATAAAAAAATTAAATAAAAACCTGCAAGACTAAGGCATAATGAGCTAGTATGCATAGCATACTAGCTCATTATGAAATACTCACCTTAGATCGAAGCCCCCGCAGCGGTCCCAGGACACAGCTCTAGTCGGCGACATCGCTCCAGGAGTTGCTTCCAGGTATCGCAGGCTCCGGCGATGCAATTGGTCAGAGCCACAATGACATCACTCCCGTGCATGCGCGTGGTAACAGCCGTGCCGTTGCTTCAGTGCGCATGTGCCGATGACTTTGGCACATGCTGATATAGGCGATATCTCCTAAACCGTGGAGGTTTAGTAGAAATCCAGGGTAGCTACAGATAAGCCTTATTATAGGCTTACCTGTAGTAAAAAGTGGATTGTAAGGGTTTACAACCACTTTAAAGTGGTTCTAAAGGCTGAAGATTTTTAACCTTCATGCATCCTATGCATGAAGGTAAAAAGACCTTCTTTGTGCGGTGCCCCGCTCAATATTTACCTGAGCTCCCTCCGATCCAGTGATGTTCACAACAGCCTACATCTTATAGACCCATAGAGCAGCGGTTCGGGAACAAGCATGCAGCGGTACCTCCAGCACAAGCGGCTTTCTCTGGGGGCACTGCTTGAGTGCTGGATCGAGATCGGGTTTAGATAAGTATTGGGGAGGCTGGGGAGGTAGACTGCATACTGAAGTTTTTTTACCTTAATGCAGATAATGACTTTTTCCCCAATCACAAGATGAGGTAAGGCTCCCCAAAAACTTAGTTTCACCTCCACCTTTGTGGAGTAGACCTCTATAAATCTACCTTCTTTATTGAAAGGAAAGCAATCTCTGACTAAGAAGGAATAAAAGAAGATCTACTTTTCTGGGGGGCAATTGGGGTTATTTACGAAAGAAAACTCCACTTTGCACTCAAAGTGCAAACTACAAGTGCAAAGTGCACTTGAAATTGCACTGAAAGTGCACTTGGAAGTGCAGTCGCTGTAAATCTGAGTATGAAAAAACCTCTAAAAATGGGATTATATAGGCAACAAAAAAGGATTTATACAAAAAATATATTTATTGAATACAAAAAAATCCATTATATACAATACATCTATTGCGTTAATACCATTAAAATCTGAAACATGAATAGGACACAAGTGATACAATAGCCAGAATTAAAAACCTCCAGATCCTCCGGAGACAGTCAAAAAAGGCTTATCCAACGCGTTTCAAACAGTTTTACAAAGTACTTATTCATCAGGGATATTCAGCTTGTATCCTTGTCTACAACGAATCATAAAAATTCATTTAGTATAACACAGGTTACCCCATTCTCCCACACCCCCAAAGAAAGGTGAAAAAAAGGGGAAGAGGGGGAAACTCACGTCATCATGTTCATTAAAGCATTAGCATTCCACATGGACGTCGCATTAATGGCATAGATTCCCTCCCAATAGTCTCTCCCTATGCCTCTATTGGCTGTCCCTTCCCATAAGGAATCAGGATAAAACATCCAATCAGTATGATGCCTTTAACAGAAAAGGAATTTGGAACATATATAGGTCAAAAGGAAAAAGAAAAAAAAATATAAAGGATATTGTCCTGTAAGTAGGATTGAATGGACTCACCAAAGAGATAATCAAAAGGTCCAAAAAATATGTTTTCCAAAATAGGGGGATCATCCAGGAGCCTCTCATAAGTTCCTCCAAGTAGTAGTTGGAGGAACTTATGAGAGGCTCCTGGATGATCCCCCTATTTTGGAAAACATCTTTTTTGGACCTTTTGATTATCTCTTTGGTAGTGATGAGCCGAACACCCCCGGGTTCGGTTCGCACCAGAACCCGCGAACGGACCGAACGTTCGTACGAACATTAGAACCCTATTAAATACAATGGATGCGAACGTTCGAATTCTAAAGTGCTAATTATAAGGACTATTATGCATGTTATTGTCCTAAAAAGGGTTTGGGAACCCGGGTTCTGCACCAGGGGACATGTATCAATGCAAAAAGAAGTTTTAAAAACGGACGTTTTTCGGGAGCAGTCATTTTAATGATGCATAAAGTGAAAAAAAAAAGTCAAATATTCCTTTAAATATCGTACCTGGGGGGTGTCTAAAGTATGCCTGTGAAGTGCCACGTGTTTCCCGTGTTTAGAACTGTCCCTGCACAAAATGACACTTCTAAAGGAAAAAAAAAACATTTAAAACTGCTTGCGGCTTTAATGTAATGTCTGGTCCCGGGAATATGGATGAAAATCTTTAAGAAAAATGGCATAGCTACCCCATGACCCCCCCCCCCTACCCCAGCCCATTACCAGCCCCTTTGGGTCTTGTATGGATATTAAGGGGAACACCGCACACAAAATAAAAAAGGCCCTATATACTCTGAACAGCCGTATACAGGCGGTGCATACAAGACAGGGACTGTAGGTTTGTTCTTATGTAGAATGTGTTTGTAATTTTGAACAGGTACATTGTTTAAGTGTAGCTCCAGCCCAAAAATCTATTTTTAAACTTTTTGGAAAACATAGGTAAGGGTTATCACCCCTGTAACATTTGTTTTGCTGTCTGTGCCCCTGTTCAGAACATTTCACCTCACTTTCCGTCCCAATGACAACTGTTTTTGAAATGTGGTGTTTTTCTTGAAACAAGGATTGGTGATAAAGCATCAGTACAGAGGAGACACCTTTCTCCCATATTAATTCTTACAGGAGAGAATTTTCCTTCCTAGGGGTAGATTTCCTCTCACTTCCTGTTGTCTTCTTGCGTTTGCAAGTAGGAGTCGTTTGTAAGTTGGATGTTTGAAAGTAGGGACCTGCCGTATATACTCTGCAGAAATAGGCCCCTTAGTTGTTGGTGTTGGCACAACACTGTAAGCACTCACAGTTACTCTTGGTTGGTGCTGGAATGCCCTGCTGTCAACTATTATATCACGAATTGTAATTACATATAATTGTTGAACAGTGGTAGTAAAAATTGGGCCTTTGATGGTGGTGCTGGTGCCACAACACTGTAAGCCCTGACAGTTACTCTTGGTGGGTGCAGCAATGGGCCCTGCTGTGAATTATTAGATCAAGAATTGTAATTGCATGCCCCTGTTGAACAGGGGCTGAAAAATTGGGCCTTTCGTGGTGGTGGTGGTGTTGCCACAACACTGTAAGCCCTCAGAGTTACTCTTGGTGGGTGCAGGAATGGGCCCTGCTGTGAATTATTAGATCAAGAATTGTAATTACATGCCCCTGTTGAACAGGGGCTGAAAAATTGGGCCTTTCGTGGTGGTGGTGGTGGTGGCGTTGCCACAACACTGTAAGCCCTCAGAGTTACTCTTGGTGGGTGCAGCAATGGGCCCTGCTGTGAATTATTAGATCAAGAATTGTAATTACATGCCCCTGTTGAACAGGGGCTGAAAAATTGGGCCTTAGGCACTGGTGGCACAACACTGCAACCCCTCACAGATACTGTACTTGGAGCACAGCAATGAGCCCTGTTGCAAAGTATTGCTTCAAAAATTGTAATGACACATCCCTGTTAAACAGGGGCTGAAAAATTGGGCCTTAGGCACTGGTGGCACAACACTCCAACCCCTCACAGATACTGTACTTGGAGCACAGCAATGAGCCCTGTTGCAAAGTATTGCTTCAAAAATTGTAATTACACGCCCCTGTTAAACAGGGGCTGAAAAATTGGGCCTTAGCCACTGGTGGCGGCACCCATAAACAAAAATGATCTTCCAAGCTATCATCATCAATCGTATCATTGAGGACTCGGAGGAGGAGGATAGCCAGTCAACATAACAGCACAGGCACTCAGCATCAGCATCAGTCTTGAAGGGATGTGACATGTTAAAATCAATTAGTCTGTTATATCAGCATCAGGTGTGTGGTAGCTGGTGGTGATCCAAGACTGGTTCATCTTGATGAAAGTCAGTCGATCAACCGAGTCGGTGGACAGGCGCACCCTGTGATCCGTGACAAATCCTCCAGCAGCACTGAATGTGCGTTCCGAAAGAACGCTGGATGCAGGACAGGCCAGTAGCTCAATTGCATACTGTGCAAGCTCTGGCCAGTGATCCATCCTCAAGACCCAGTAAGCCAGAGGATTTTCGGTGGGGAAGGTGTCCAAGTCTGACCTTGCCCCTAGACATTCCTGCACCATGTTTATCAGACGCTGGCGATGGTTGCTGGAACCGATCATACTTTGGGGCTGCGGATTAAAGAATTGTCTGAACGCATCGGTCAGACGGCCACCTTCCCCACCGCTCCTTCTTTGACTGGCCGAAGCCTCAGCAACTCGTTGTCCAGGACCAGGAGTTTGTAACCTCCCAGTCTCTGGGAACGCGTTGCACAGACCTTTCTGCAAGGCCTCCCGGAGTTGTCTCATCCTCTGCTCCCTCTGCGACGGTAACATAAGGTCCGCAACCTTACCCTTGTACCGTGGATCAAGGAGAGTGGCCAGCCAGTAATGGTCCCTCTCCTTGATCCGAAGAATACGAGGATCCTTCCGCAGACTTTGCAGGATCAGGGAGGCCATGCAGCGTAGGTTAGCTGAGGCATTCGGTCCGGAGTCCTCTGGGTCACTAAGGACGACATGATCCGCAGCCACCTCCTCCCAGCCACGTACAAGTCCACTGGTTTCTTGGGACTGTAAATCATCCCTAAAAGACTGCTGCTGATGATGCTGAGTGCCGGCCTCCACCTCCATGCTGACACAATCCTCCTCCTCCTCCTCCTCCTCCTCTTCCTGTGCGATGGGTGGGACAGAAGGAACACTGTCTGGGTAAAGGGGGCCTTGAGAGGCAAGGAAGTCCTCCTCTTCCTGCCTCTGTTCTGCCTCAAGTGCCATGTCCATTATTCCACGCAGCGTGTGCTCCAACAGGTGGACAAGAGGTACAGTGTCACTGATGCATGCACTGTCACTGCTCACCATCCTCGTGGCCTCCTCAAATGGTGCCAGGACAGTGCATGCATCCCTGATCATGCCCCACTGGCGTGGAGAAAAAAAAACAAGCTCCCCTGACCCTGTCCTGGTGCCGTAGTCGCACAGGCACTCATTGATGGCCCTCTGCTGCGTGTGCAGCCGCTGCAGCATGGCCAACGTTGAGTTCCACCTGGTGGGCATGTCACATATAAGGCGGTTCTTGGGCAGGTTCAACTCCTTTTGCAGCTCAGCCAGGCGAGCACTGGCATTATAAGATCTGCGGAAATGCACACAGACTTTCCTGGCCTGCCTCAGGACATCCTGTAAGCCCGGGTACCTGCCCAAGAACCGCTGCACCACCAGGTTAAGGACGTGAGCCACACAGGGCACATGGGTCAGTTGTCCCTGTCGGAGGGCGGAGAGGAGGTTGGTGCCATTGTCGCAAACCACCATTCCTGGCTTAAGCTGGCGTGGCGTCAACCACCTCTCGGCCTGGCCCTGCAGAGCAGACAGGACCTCTGCCCCAGTGTGGCTTCTGTCCCCCAAACACACCAGCGCAAGCACGGCATGGCATCTTTTTGCCTGCGTACTTGCGTAGCCCCTTGAACGGCTACGGAGCACCGCTGGTTCAGAGGACAAAGCACAGGAAGAGGCCATGGAGGAAGAAGAAGAGGAGGGGGTGGAGGAGAGAGGTGTGTCACAACCAGTAGTAGCATTTTGGAGGCGTGGCGGTGGAACAACCTCCAACACTACTGCACCTTGTCCTGCATCCTTCCCAGCTGCCAAAAGAGTGACCCAATGGGCCGTGAAAGAAAGGTAACGTCCCTGTCCATGCCTGCTGGACCATGAGTCAGCGGTAATATGCACCTTACCGCTGACCGCCCTGTCCAGCGAGGCCAAGACATTGCCTTCCACATGCCGGTAGAGAGCCGGAATAGCCTTCCGTGAGAAAAAGTGGCGTTTGGGAACCTGCCACTGAGGAACCGCACATTGCACAAACTCACGGAAGGGGGCCGAGTCTACCAACTGAAAAGGCAGCAGTTGAAGCGCTAGCAATTTAGCCAAGCTAGCATTCAACCGCTGGGCATGTGGATGGCTGGGAGTGAACTTCTTTCGACGGTCCAGCAGCTGGGGCAGGGAAATTTGCCTGCTAGAATCGGACGTCGGTGTACTGCTAGCAGAGTGGCCGCAAGTACTTGGCTGTGACACACCTAATTCTACACCTTCATTCCTCTCAGTGCATGTTTCAGAGAGGACTGAAGTTATAGTGGGGTTGGAGATCCCAGCTGATGCGGTGCAAGGAGAGGTCCGCTTTGTTCTTTGGTGTGGGTCTTTGAGGTAGGCTTGCCAACGAGCTGCATGGCAGGTCAACATATGTCTGGTCAGGCATGTGGTACCCAAGCGGCTGATGTTTTGGCCACGCGATATACGCTTGAGACATATGTTGCAAACAGCAGCTGTGCGATCTGATGCACTAGCCTCAAAAAAGGCCCACACCAAAGAACTTTTTGAATGACGGGCAGAGGCAGCGCCCTGCACAGGCGGAGCTCTGCGGTGTGATTCCGTCGGTGTACTGCCCTTACGCTGGCCACCAAAGGGCATCCTGCCTCGTTGGAGATGTGCCTCCTCCTCATCCTCCTCCTCCTCCTCTCTCCTATTAGGCACCCACGTGGAGTCAGTGACCTCATCATCCCCTCCCTCCTCATCAATGGAGACAATCTGGCAGTATGCTGCAGCTGCTGGAACATGACTGCCAGATTGGTGTCCTTCTTGAGCATCCCCTCTGTCTGCTCTCACGCTACTGCCTTCCTGTAGCTGGGTTTCATCATCAGACCCTTCGAAACGCTGGGCATCCTCCTGGAGCATGTACCCAACACTGTGCTCAAACAGTTCGGGGGACTCCTCAGGAGGAGGACATGGTGGGTCTAGGGAAGGAGTGACTGATGATGAGTCTGACATTGATACCAGGGAAGAGGACGCTTTGGCAGCTGCTTTGCCAGTACCCTGAGCCTGGGTGAGAGAGGATGAGGAGGAGGAGGAGGGCTTGGTCATCCACTCTACCAAGTCTTCGGCATGATGTGGCTCAACATGTCCAGCTGCCGAAAAGAAGGACAAGCGTGTCCCATGGCCATGTGCTGATGACAATGCACCGCGTCCACGACCAGCAATGTTGCCCCCAGACACAGAGCCTGCTTGCCCTCTTTTATTGCCTCCTGACTGTCTGCCTCTCCTTGTTTGCCTTCCAGACATTCTAATGGATGGCCTGCAGGGAGATGGGAAAAAAGCAATAAGGGCTACCTTCAGGTGTCCTTCTCTGTCCCTTTACTTAAGGATTTCTAAATATGGTTGAGGATGATTGCTTTCGCACAGAATAGCACAACGACAATTTCCCTGACTGTCCAAAAAACAAGGATTTCAAAGATGGTTGATGAGGAATGCTTTAGCACAGTATAGCACAAGGAGAATTTCCCTCACTGTCCTTCCCTGTCCCTACAAACAAGGATTAGCACAGTAAAACACACTGACACTCTCCCTACCTATAGTTTTCTGTCCCTATAAAAAATGTTTTTTTAAAGATGGTTGATGATCAATGCTTTAGCACAGTATAGCACAAGGAGAATTTCCCTCACTGTCCTTCCCTGTCCCTACAAACAAGGATTAGCACAGTAAAACACACTGACACTCTCCCTACCTATAGTTTTCTGTCCCTATAAAAAATGTTTTTTTAAAGATGGTTGATGATCAATGCTTTAGCACACTATAGCACAAGGAGAATTTCCCTCACTGTCCTTCCCTGTCCCTACAAACAAGGATTAGCACAGTAAAACACACTGACACTCTCCCTACCTATAGTTTTCTGTCCCTATAAAAAATGTTTTTTTAAAGATGGTTGATGATCAATGCTTTAGCACACTATAGCACAAGGAGAATTTCCCTCACTGTCCTTCCCTGTCCCTACAAACAAGGATTAGCACAGTAAAACACACTGACACTCTCCCTACCTATAGTTTTCTGTCCCTATAAAAAATGTTTTTTTAAAGATGGTTGATGATCAATGCTTTAGCACACTATAGCACAAGGAGAATTTCCCTCACTGTCCTTCCCTGTCCCTACAAACAAGGATTAGCACAGTAAAACACACTGACACTCTCCCTACCTATAGTTTTCTGTCCCTATAAAAAATGTTTTTTTAAAGATGGTTGATGATCAATGCTTTAGCACACTATAGCACAAGGAGAATTTCCCTCACTGTCCTTCCCTGTCCCTACAAACAAGGATTAGCACAGTAAAACACACTGACACTCTCCCTACCTATAGTTTTCTGTCCCTATAAAAAATGTTTTTTTAAAGATGGTTGATGATCAATGCTTTAGCACAGTATAGCACAAGGAGAATTTCCCTCACTGTCCTTCCCTGTCCCTACAAACAAGGATTAGCACAGTAAAACACACTGACACTCTCCCTACCTATAGTTTTATGTCCCTATAAAAAATGTTTTTTTAAAGATGGTTGATGATCAATGCTTTAGCACACTATAGCACAAGGAGAATTTCCCTCACTGTCCTTCCCTGTCCCTACAAACAAGGATTAGCACAGTAAAACACACTGATACTCTCCCTACCTATAGTTTTCTGTCCCTATAAAAAATGTTTTTTTAAAGATGGTTGATGATCAATGCTTTAGCACACTATAGCACATGGAGAATTTCCCTCACTGTCCTTCCCTGTCCCTACAAACAAGGATTAGCACAGTAAAACACACTGACACTCTCCCTACCTATAGTTTTCTGTCCCTATAAAAAATGTTTTTTTAAAGATGGTTGATGATCAATGCTTTAGCACACTATAGCACAAGGAGAATTTCCCTCACTGTCCTTCCCTGTCCCTACAAACAAGGATTAGCACAGTAAAACACACTGACACTCTCCCTACCTATAGTTTTCTGTCCCTATAAAAAATGTTTTTTTAAAGATGGTTGATGATCAATGCTTTAGCACAGTATAGCACAAGGAGAATTTCCCTCACTGTCCTTCCCTGTCCCTACAAACAAGGATTAGCACAGTAAAACACACTGACACTCTCCCTACCTATAGTTTTCTGTCCCTATAAAAAATTTTTTTTTAAAGATGGTTGATGATCAATGCTTTAGCACACTATAGCACAAGGAGAATTTCCCTCACTGTCCTTCCCTGTCCCTACAAACAAGGATTAGCACAGTAAAACACACTGACACTCTCCCTACCTATAGTTTTCTGTCCCTATAAAAAATGTTTTTTTAAAGATGGTTGATGATCAATGCTTTAGCACAGTATAGCACAAGGAGAATTTCCCTCACTGTCTTTCCCTGTCCCTACAAACAAGGATTAGCACAGTAAAACACACTGACACTCTCCCTACCTATAGTTTTCTGTCCCTATAAAAACATTTTTTTTAAAGATGGTTGATGATCAATGCTTTAGCACACTATAGCACAAGGAGAATTTCCCTCACTGTCCTTCCCTGTCCCTACAAACAAGGATTAGCACAGTAAAACACACTGACACTCTCCCTACCTATCCTTCTCTTTCCCTAAACTAAAGGAATCCAGGTTAAGCAAGAAAAAAAAATGTCACTGTCCCTGCCTATGCTTCTCTTTCCCTGCTCCGGTACACACTACACTAGGCCGCCGTGCTGGCGGCCTTTTATAGTGTGGGGCGTGTACTAAACACCCTCAGCAATAATTGGCCACAGGCATCCTGCCTGTGGCCAATCATTGCTCTCCTCGCTGCCGGCGCTGTGATTGGCCAAGCATGCGGGGTCACAGTGCATGCTTGGCCAATCACAGCGCCTGGATGACACTGCGATGGCGTAGTGCATTGTGGGCCGTTCGCGTCACTCGAATTAGGCGCGAACGGCCCAAATCGTTCGATCTTCGTCGAACGATCGAACAGCCGATGTTCGAGTCGAACGTATGTTCGACTCGAACACCGAGCTCATCCCTACTCTTTGGTGAGTCCATTCAATCCTACTTACAGGACAATATCCTTTATATATTTTTTTCTTTTTCCTTTTGACCTATATATGTTCCAAATTCCTTTTCTTTTAAAAGCATCATACTGATTGGATGTTTTATCCTGATTCCTTATATGAGAAGGGACAGCCAATAGAGGCATAAGGAAAGACTATTGGGAGGGAATCTATGCCATTAATGCGACGTCCATGTGGAATGCATATGCTTTAATGAACATGATGAAGTGAGTTTCCCCCTCCCCCCCCCCTTTTTTGCACCTTTCTTTGGGAGTGTGGGAGAATGGGGTAACCTGTGTTATACTAAATACATTTTTATGATTCGTTGTAGACAAGGATACAAGCTGATGCGCCCTGATGAAGAACTACTTTGTAAAACTGTTTGAAACACATTGGATAAGCCTTTTTTGACTGTCTCCGGATGATCTGGAGGTTTTTAATTCTGGCTATTGTATCACTTGTGTCCTATTCATGTTTCAGATTTTAATGGTATTAACGCAATAGATGAATTGTATATAATGGATTTTTTTGTATTCAATAAATATATATTTTGTATAAATCCTTTTTTGTTGCCTATATATTCCCAATTTTAGAGTTTTTTTTCATACCTATTCAATCCGGGATGATGGCAACCACATGTCTTGACGCATGAGTTGTCCTTTTTCTAAGCTGTAAATCTGAAAGGAAGATCTGAAATGAGGGGAAGCTCTGCTGATTTTATTATCCAATCATGTGCAAGCTAAAATGCTGTTCTTTTTTTTCCTTGCATGTCCCCCTCTGATCTACAGCGACTGCATTTCCAAGTGCACTTTCAGTTTGTACTTGTAGTGCACAGTGGATTTGCCTTTCGTAAATAACACCCATTGTGCAGGGCCGTTTGAAGAAATTTGGGGGCCCCAAGCAAAATGGACATGGAGGCCCCCCCCCCCCCCGCACTCACGCAAAGCCTACAGGAACCACAGCATAGTGATACAGTTTAAGCTCACGCACACTTTATATAAATAAAAAAGGTTTACAGTGCAAATACTGCTGTTGCATATAATCCAACATACTTAAAACACATACACGCTCACATTAACATTAAGATGCTGTTTAGGACTGTTTATGGACAGTGGGATGGACAGGGGGACCATGGGATGGACAGGGGGACCGTGGGATGTACAGGGGGATGGACAGGGGGATAGTGGGATGGACAGGGGGACCGTGGGATGGACAGGGGGACCGTGGGATGGACAGGGGGACTCCGCCCTGTAATATCCACATCATCTACCCCACTGTAATATCCACATCATCTCCCCCACTGTAATATCCACATCATCTCCCCCACTGTAATATCCACATCATCTCCCCCACTGTAATGTCCACATCTCCCCCCTGTAATGTCCACATCTCCCCCCTGTAATGTCCACATCTCCCCCCTGTACTGTCCACATCTCCCCCCTGTAATGTCCACATCTCCCCCCTGTACACATCTCCCCACATCTCACCTCGGCCGCCGAGTGTACCAAGTTGGCCGCCGCTCCGGAGCTCGGCTGAAGCCGCGGCCTTTCCTATGGCCGCAATCCACGGATCGGCTTGGGCGGCTCGGCTGATCGAGTCCTGCAAAGGGAACGGCGTTCCTGCTGTGAAAAAGTGCAGGCACGCCGTTCCCATGCGTTCCCGCAGGACTCGAGCCCTGGACCCAGGGCGGAAATCCAGGACAGTGACAGGCAGCAGGCAGGCACCCTAGGCTGGGGCCCCAGGCCAGCTCGGGGCCCCAAGCAATTGCTTGTTTTGCCTGTCCTGTTGCGACGGCCCTGCCATTGTGTAGAGTAACCTGCTATTTTGAGTATGTAATACGTTTTCAGAGGACCAATGTGCTTCAACTTCCCTACAGTATTTACCCCTTTATCAATGCCAGGGTTTCACTATGGCCAAGTTCAAATAAATTTAAGTACCCAGGATGTGTGCAGATTTACTGACAATAACCTTTAACTGTGCAAAGTGTTTTTGAGCATTAACATTATCTTTTTAAATACCCCAAATTACTTACAGACATCAATGCTATTTTTTGCTAACAGCATTAAAGAATTGGTTATGAGAAGTAGGGATGAGCTCGGTGTTCGAGTCGAACATAAGTTCGACTCGAACATCGGCTGTTCAACTGTTCAGCAAACATCAAACGATTTGGGCCGTTCGCGCCAAATTCGAGTGACGCGAACGGCCCACAATACACTGCGCCATCGCAGTGCAATCCCGGCGCTGTGATTGGCCAAGCATGCACTGTGACCCCGCATGCTTGGCCAATCACAGTGCCGGTAGCTAGGAGAGCCATAATTGGCCACAGGCAGGTTGCCTGTGGCCAATTATAGCTCAGGGGGTTTAGCACACGCCCCACACTATAAAAGGCCGCCAGCGCGGCGGCCTTGTGTAGTGTGTTCCGGCGCAGGGAAAGAGTTACATAGGCAGGGACAGTGTCAGTGCTATTTGTACCTCAAACTTGTGTGTAGGGAGAGAGAAGGATAGGCAGGGAGAGTGTCAGTGTCATATTCTTTGCTAAACCTTGTGTGCAGGGAGAGAGAAGGATAGGCAGGGGACAGTGTCAGTGTCACATTCTTTGCTAAACCTTGTGTGCAGGGAGAGAGAAGGATAGGCAGGGAGAGTGTCAGTGTCATATACTTTGATAAACCTTGTGTGCAGGGAGAGAGAAGGATAGGCAGGGGACAGTGTCAGTGTCACATTCTTTGCTAAACCTTGTGTGCAGGGAGAGAGAAGGATAGGCAGGGAGAGTGTCAGTGTCATACTTTGATAAACCTTGTGTGCAGGGAGAGAGAAGGATAGGCAGGGGACAGTGTCAGTGTCATATTCTTTGCTAAACCTTGTGTGCAGGGAGAGAGAAGGATAGACAGGGAGAGTGTCAGTGTCATATACTTTGATAAACCTTGTGTGCAGGGAGAGAGAAGGATAGGCAGGGGACAGTGACAGTGTCATTGTTGCTAAGCCTCCTGCACATTATACACCTGAAGTTAGCCCGTATTGCTGCTTTTTCCTGGTGTGTTACACCAACAGGCATTTGCAGCACTTACAGCGGGTGGAGTGTGCCTCCTGATCATATTACACCTGAAGTTAGCCTGTATTGCTGCTTTTTCCTGGTGTGTTACACCAACAGGCATTTGCGGCACTTACAGCGGGTGGAGTGTGCCTCCTGATCATATTACACCTGAAGTTAGCCTGTATTGCTGCTTTTTCCTGGTGTGTTACACCAACAGGCATTTGCGGCACTTACAGCGGGCGGAGTGTGCCTCCTGATCATATTACACCTGAACTTAGCCTGTATTGCTGCTTTTTCCTGGTGTGTTACACCAACAGGCATTTGCAGCACCTACAGCAGGTGTAGTGTGATTCCTGCAAAATATACTCCTGAAGCTAGGCCTTATTGCTAGTTTTCCCATTTCCCTGCCGGCCATTAGAATGTCTGGAAGGCAAACAAGGAGAGGCAGACAGTCAGGAGCCAATAAAAGAGGGCAAGCAGGCTCTGTGTCTAGAGACAACAGTGCTGGTCGTGGACGCGGTGCATCGCCATCAGCACGTGGCCATGGGACACGCTTGTCCTTCTTTTCGGCAGCTGGACGTGTTGAGCCGCATCATGCCAAAGACTTGGTAGAGTGAATGACCAAGCCCTCCTCATCCTCCTCATCCTCTCTCACCCAGGCTCAGGGTACTGGCAAAGCAGCTGCCAAAGCGTCCTCTTCCCTGGTATCAATGTCATCATCAGTCACTCCTTCCCTAGACCAACCATGTCCTCCTGAGGAGTCCCCCGAACTGTTTGAGCACAGTGTTGGGTACATGCTCCAGGAGGATGCCCAGCGTTTCGAAGGGTCTGATGATGATACCCAGCTAGAGGAAGGCAGTAGCGTGAGAGCAGAGAGAGGGGATGCTCAAGAAGGACACCAATCTGGCAGTCATGTTCCAGCAGCTGCAGCGTACTGCCAGATTGGCTCCAGTGATGAGGAGGGAGGGGATGATGAGGTCACTGACTCCACGTGGGTGCCTAATAGGAGAGAGGAGGAGGAGGAGGATGAGGAGGAGGCACATCTCCAACGAGGCAGGATGCCCTCGGGGGGCCAGCGTAAGGGCAGCACACCGACGGAATCACACCACAGAGCTCCGCCTGTGCAGGGCGCTGCCTCTGCCCGTTATTCAAAAAGTTCTTTGGTGTGGGCCTTTTTTGAGTCGAGTGCATCAGATCGCACAGCTGCTGTTTGCAACATATGTCTCAAGCGTATATCGCGTGGCCAAAACATCACCCGCTTGGGCACCACATGCTTGACCAGACATATGTTGACCTGCCATGCAGCTCGTTGGCAAGCCTACCTTAAAGACCCACACCAAAGAACAAAGCGGACCTCTCCTTGCACCGCATCAGCTGGGATCTCCAACCCCACTATACCTTCAGTCCTCTCTGAAACCTGCACTGAGAGGAATGAAGGTGTAGAATTAGGTGTGTCACAGCCAAGTACTTGCGGGCACTCTGCTAGCAGTACACCGATGTCCGATTCTAGCAGGCAAATTTCCCTGCCCCAGCTGCTGGACCATCGAAAGAAGTTCACTCCCAGCCATCCACATGCCCAGCGGTTGAATGCTAGCTTGGCTAAATTGCTAGCGCTTCAACTGCTGCCTTTTCAGTTGGTAGACTCTGCTCCCTTCCGTGAGTTTGTGCAATGTGCGGTTCCTCAGTGGCAGGTTCCCAAACGCCACTTTTTCTCACGGAAGGCAATTCCGGCTCTCTACCGGCATGTGGAAGGCAATGTCTTGGCCTCGCTGGACAGGGCGGTCAGCGGTAAGGTGCATATTATCGCTGACTCATGGTCCAGCAGGCATGGACAGGGACGTTACCTTTATTTCACGGCCCATTGGGTCACTCTTTTGGCAGCTGGGAAGGATGCAGGACAAGGTGCAGTAGTGTTGGAGGTTGTTCCACCGCCACGCCTCCAAAATGCTACTACTGGTTGTGACACACCTCTGTCCTCCACCCCCTCCTATTCTTCTTCCTCCATGGCCTCTTCCTGTGCTTTGTCCTCGGAACCAGCGGTGCTCCGTAGGCGTTCAAGGGGCTACGCAAGTACGCAGGCAAAAGATGCCATGCCGTGCTTGCGCTGGTGTGTTTGGGGGACAGGAGCCACACTGGGGCAAAGGTTCTGTCTGCTCTGCAGGGGCAGGCCGAGAGGTGGTTGATGCCACGCCAGCTTAAGCCAGGAATGATAGTTTGCGACAATGGCACCAACCTCCTCTCCGCTCTCCGACAGGGACAACTGACCCATGTGCCCTGTGTGGCTCACGTCCTTAACCTGGTGGTGCAGTGGTTCTTGGGCAGGTACCCGGGCTTACAGGATGTCCTGAGGCAGGCCAGGAAAGTCTGTGTGCATTTCCGCAGATCTTATAATGCCAGTGCTCGCCTGGCTGAGCTACAAAAGGAGTTGAACCTGCCCAAGAACCGCCTTATATGTGACATGCCCACCAGGTGGAACTCAACGTTGGCCATGCTGCAGCGACTGCACATGCAGCAGAGGGCCATCAATGAGTACCTGTGCGACTACGGCACCAGGACAGGGTCAGGGGAGCTCGGGTTTTTTTCACCACGCCAGTGGGGCATGATCAGGGATGCATGCACTGTCCTGGCACCATTTGAGGAGGCCACGAGGATGGTGAGCAGTGACAGTGCATGCATCAGTGACACTGTACCTCTTGTCCACCTGTTGGAACATACGCTGCGTGGAATAATGGACAGGGCACTTGAGGCAGAACAGAGGCAGGAAGAGGAGGACTTCCTTGCCTCTCAAGGCCCCCTTTACCCAGACAATGTTCCTTCTGTCCCACCCATCGCACAGGAAGAAGAGGAGGAGGAGGATTGTGTCAGCATGGAGGTGGAGCCTGGCACTCAGCATCATCAGCAGCAGTCTTTTAGGGATGATTTACAGTCCCAAGAAACCAGTGGACTTGTACGTGGCTGGGAGGAGGTGGCTGCGGATCATGTCGTCCTTAGTGACCCAGAGGACTCCGGACCGAATGCCTCAGCTAACCTACGCTGCATGGCCTCCCTGATCCTGCAAAGTCTGCGGAAGGATCCTCGTATTCTTCGGATCAAGGAGAGGGACCATTACTGGCTGGCCACTCTCCTTGATCCACGGTACAAGGGTAAGGTTGCGGACCTTATCTTACCGTCGCAGAGGGAGCAGAGGATGAGACAACTCCGGGAGGCCTTGCAGAAATGTCTGTGCAATGCGTTCCCAGAGACTGGGAGGTTACAAACTCCTGGTCCTGGACAACGAGTTGCTGAGGCTTCGGTCAGTCAAAGAAGGAGCGGTGGGGAAGGTGGCCGTCTGACCGATGCGTTCAGACAATTCTTTAGTCCGCAGCCCCAAGGTATGATCGGTTCCAGCAACCATCGCCAGCGTCTGATATACATGGCGCAGGAATACCTAGGGGCAAGGTCAGACTTGGACACCTTCCCCACCGAAAATCCTCTGGCTTACTGGGTCTTGAGGATGGATCACTGGCCAGAGCTTGCACAGTATGCAATTGAGCTACTGGCCTGTCCTGCATCCAGCGTTCTTTCAGAACGCACATTCAGTGCTGCTGGAGGATTTGTCACGGATCACAGGGTGCGCCTGTCCACCGACTCTGTTGATCGACTGACCTTCATAAAGATGAACCAGTCACCACCAGCTACCAAACACCTGAAGCTGATATAACAGACTAATTTATTTTCAAATGTCACATCCCTTCAAGACTGATGCTGATGCTGAGAGACTGTCCTGTTATGTTGACTGACTATCCTCCTCCTCCTCAATGATCCGATTGATGATGATAGCTTGGAAGAACATTTTTGTTTCTGGGTGCCGCCACAAGTGCCTAAGGCCCAATTTTTCAGCCCCTGTTTAACAGGGGCATGTAATTACAATTTTTTATGCAATGCTTTGCAGCATGGCTCATTCCTGCACTCCAACTAGAGTATCTGGGAGAGGTTGCAGTGTCGTGGCACCAGCACCAGTGGCTAAGGCCCAATTTTTCAGCCCCTGTTTAACAGAGGCGTGTAATTACAATTTTTGATGCAATACTTTGCAACAGGGCTCCAAGTACAGTATCTGTGAGGGGTTGCAGTGTTGTGGCACCAGTGCCTAAGGCCCAATTTTTCTGCCCCTGTTTAACAGGGGCATGTAATTACAATTCTTGATCTAATAATTCACAGCAGGGCCCATTCCTGCGCCCACCAAGAGTAACTGTGAGGCCTTACAGTGTTGTGTCAACACCACCACCACCACCACCAAAGGCCCAATTTTTCAGCCCCTGTTCAACAGGGGCATGCAATTACAATTCTTGATCTAATAATTCACAGCAGGGCCCATTCATGCGCCCACCAAGAGTAACTGTGAGGGCTCACAGTGTTGTGGCAACACCAACATGTAAGGGGCAAATTTCAGCTGAGTATATACGGCAGGCCCCTACTTTCAAACATCCAACTTACAAACGACTCCTCCTTGCAAACGGAAGGATACAACAGGAAGTGAGAGGAAATCTACCCCTAGGAAGGCAAATTCTCTCCTGTAAGAGTTAATATGGGAAAAAAAGTGTCTCCTCTCCACTGATGCGTTATCACCAATTCTTGTTTCAATAAAAACCCCACATTTTCTAAAAACATTTGTCATTAGGACGGAAAGTGAGGTGAACTGTTCTGAACAGGTGCACACTGCACAGACAGCAAAACAAATGTTACAGGGGTGATAACCCTTCCCTATGTTTTCCAAAAAGCTTAAAAATAGATTTCTTGGCTGGAGCTACACTTAAACAATGTACCTGTTCAAAATTACAAACAGATTCTACATAAGAACAAACCTACAGTCCCTGTCTTGTATGCACCGCCTGTATACGGCTGTTCAGAGTATATAGGGCCTTTTTTATTTTGTGTGCGGTGTTCCCCTTAATATCCATACAAGACCCAAAGGGGCTGGTAATGGGCTGGGGGGGGTGATGGGGTAGCTATGCCATTTTTCTTAAAGATTTTCATCCATATCACCGGGACCAGACATTACATTAAAGCCGCAAGCAGTTTTAAATGGCTTTTTTTCCTTTAGAAATGTAATTTTGTGCAGGGACAGTTCTAAACACGGGAAACACGTGGCACTTCACAGGCATACTTTAGACACCCCCAAGGTACGATATTTAAAGGAATATTTGACTTTTTTTTTTCACTTTATGCATCATTAAAATGACTGCTCCTGAAAAACGGCCGTTTTTAAAACTTTTTTTTGGATTGATACATGTCCCCTGGTGCAGAACCTGGGTTCCCAAACCCTTTTTAGGACAATAACATGCATAATAGTCATTATAATTAGCACTTTAGATTTCGAACGTTCGCATCCATTGTATTTAATAGGGTTTGAAAGTTCGTGCGAACTTTCGGTCCGTTCGCGGGTTCTGGTGCGAACCGAACCCGGGGGTGTTCGGCTCATCACTAATGAGAAGTAGAAGTGCCCTCTGAACTCATCAGATGTGCTCTATGAGGTACTTGTAGAGCCAGTTAAGAACCAAAGCTATGGTGGGCTGACAGTTTTTACTGTTTAAAGCTAAACTCCGGGACCAAAAAAATTGCACTCAAATGTATTCAATAACTACAAAGGATATAAATCCACTTTATGCACAGCAAATACCTTTGCAAGCTCAGATAATGTTTTGTAAAAATTGCAGTGACATCATCACTGCACTGTACAATAACTGTGCAGAAAGCGGAGCTGGGGGAGGGCTCCAGCAGACCCACCCACTACAGAAAACTACAGGAGTGGGCGGAGACAAGACCAGTCACCCCACACAAGGAGAGAGCAGCAGTGCCCAGTCTTTATTACAGGAAGTTCCTGAACAGAGATAAAGTCTCACACTGGATTACTGCACAAACCTGAAAGAAATACACAAAGCACACCAAGATTCAAGGAACAATACACATGACTTTTATATTTAGACCATATTTGTTTGTGCTGGAGTTCAGCTTTCAAAAACGTTCTCACTAACAGTAAGGTTAGCTTTTAACTTTCCTGCATTAGAGCATTAAAAATAACAAAAGGCGAAAGTTTTTTTAGTTTTGGATAGATTGGGGAAGGATTAGAACACCTGTCAGGTTTAAATACTGTCTGTTCCCCCGTTATAAATATTTGTCCCCACTATTCATCCTTTTTTCCCTTATCATCGAAAGTTAAAGTGGGTTTTCACCAATATAAGAATAGAAAAGAATCTTCCAATGGGGACACTAGTTTTGGTGACAACAGAAGAATTCCCTTTAGCCTTGTACACACGATCGGATTTCCATCGGACAAATCCGTGGATTTTTGTCCGAAGGGCGTTGGCCGTGAACTTGTTCTGCATACAGACGGCAGAACTTTTTCAGACAACGTACACCAAACCACGTGGCTTTTCAGCTCTTTAACGCCACCCTTTGGGCAACTTCTGCTAATGTTGTCTGATGGTTATCATTGGTTGGGAGCATGCGTTTTTGTACTTTGGATTTTAGTCCGACGGACTTGTGTGTACACACGATCAGATAATCCGACGGAACACATTTATTGTCGGACAATTTGAGAGCATAGCTATCCAACATTTGTTGTCGGAAATTTTGACAACAATTGTCCGATGGAGCATACAGACGGTCGGATTATCCGACAAAACCCTTTCTCTCACTTCCTCTTTTGGCTATGGGACAGGAAGTGAAGGGAAATCTCCACAATGGGACACAAATAGAAAAAAAAAAAAAAAACTGCCAATATTTCTACTTTAACCTCCCTGGCGGTATTCCTGAGTCAGGCTCGGGGTAAGATTTCAGTACCATTAGCGGTAACCCCAAGCCAGACTCGGGCTGCATCGCAGGATACAGGGAGAGTTACTTACCTTGTCCCCTGGATCCTGCGATGTCTCCCGCTGTGTGTGCGAGCTGTCTCCTCGCTCGATTCACACACAGTGCCCGAGTGCCACTGAGCTCCGTTCCCTGCGACGTTGCGGCGCACGGGGGCGGAGCTCGTGCCAAATTCAAAAAAGTAAAAACACAATACACATACAGTATACTGTAATCTTACAGATTACAGTACTGTATAAAAAATTACACATCCCCTTTGTCCCTAGTGGTATGTCCAGTGTCCTGCATGCACTTTTATATTATAAATACAGTTTTTTCTGCCTGGAATTTGGAGATTGTCAATAGCGACCAAAAAGTGTCCCTTTATGTCAAAAGTGGTTTTAGACCAGCTAGAAAACAGCGATAATAAATTAGAATCACTTGCAGAATTGAGCGATAGCGATTTGTGGGGAAATTCATCATCAAACACTAAATCTAATCACAGCTACACGACAATTCTGCAACTGAGCAAATTTCAATGTTTTTGATTTGATTACATTATTGAAGAATTTTTATTATTATTATATTATTATTTGTTATAATTATTTATAGTTATTTATTATATTATAATCTATGATTTTGTGTTTCAAACTTTATCATACCCGGCATGTCTACTAGACTCTTGTTTGGACAGATTTAAGTGAGTTATTCCTAAGAATTGCAGGCCTACAATATAAAACGCCAAATTTCCATGCAAAATAATTGTACCGCTTTCAGCACCTAAAATCTGACAGAATCATATCGCCAGGGAGGTTAATCAAAATGGATAGCAGAGCTAGTAATGCATAGTTTGTACTTGATATTTTAATAAAGTATTTCATAAAATGCATCAGTAGTAAGAGGATGCCACACAACATTGTATGCAAATACAGAATAATATTAGCAGAAACTTATGTGGCTTTTTAACATAGTTAATCAGGTTGAAAAAAGACAAGTCAATGTAGTTCAACCAAAAGAAAAAAATGAATAAATAAAAAACCTCAATATACAGAACCCTATACTCACAGTTGATCCAGAAGAAGGCAAAAAAAATAAAAAATAAGCCATGATACAATTTGCTCCAGTGGGGGAGCAACATGACATTGTATGTTATTATCCCACACATCAAATAAATATTTCTATGTGACACCAGTAAAAACATAAAGACATAAAGGGCATCAGTTTAAAAATGTTTAAGTTTTAATCGGATAAAATTGCCCTCAAACTATTATACTTTCACTTTAACTATTCAAAGTCTTATTTTGCACTCAGGGCTCATTTAGACTTGTGAATGGGAGTGTTAAAAACACAAGGTTTAGCTGTGTTCTTAGTGCCCCATTCAAGCTACAAAGGCAGTGGGGTTAGAACAGGCAGAGGCTATATATCACCTCCTATCTGCCTGTCAAATGCCTCAATAGTGATCTGAACCCAGATCGATTTTCAGAGGCCTCAGAAGTTTAGACACAAGTCTAGACATAACTTAAATGTTCTGTCCAGCTTCTAAATTATTGCATTTTTCTCTTTAAAAGCTAGTATAAAGGAAAAGTGGCAGTAAAAAACTAGCAGTGCATCATGTTTTGCGTATGTATTTATTATGGTTTGTGTAATAGGGGGGTGTGGTAGGGCTGTGTCCTTTGCCTACCTTATGATGAAAGGAGTCCCTCTTTTCCCTCTGACTCATTCAGCTGCTTGTGTATTCTGATCTTCAGCTATTGAACTCTGTAAATAGCAATGTTTCAACATTTAGCTTTGCCTAGTAAATAATAGAAAAGTCAACTTGCTGGATCGAACTCCTAACTACGTAACGCTTATATACAATTATTATTATTATTATTATACAGGATTTATTTAGCGACAACAGTTTATGCAGCACTTTACACTATAAAAGGGAGATAGTACAGTTACAATACAATAAAATACAAGAGGGTTAAGAGAGCCCTGCTTATAAGAGCTTACAATCTAATGAATGAGCCAAGTGGTACAAAAGGTTGTAACTGTGATGGATGAGCTGATAGAAGTGATAAAAGATTAGTTGGAGGGTGATATGCTTCCCTGAAGAGATGAGTTCTCAGGGATCACCTAAAAGCAGCCAGAGTAGGAGATAGCTGGACAGAATGAGGTAGAGAGTTCCAGAGGATGGGAGAGGCTCTGTAGAAGTCCTGGAGATGAGCATGAGAGGAGGAGAAAATGGAGCTTGAGAGCAGGAGATCTTGAGAGGAGCGGAGAGGACGGTTTGGGTGAGGCAAGATTGGTCTGACAATATTTCATATTAGAGAGAAAACCTATAGTGCACTGGCCTCATGAAATAAGCATATCAAATTTATTAAACATATGGTAAAAATACATGCAACAGTTAACTCAGAACTCAGTTTCTACGCTCTCCATGCTCCAGTGCTGTTGCCAACTTCCCCTAGACGAAGAATAGAAAGCTGCTGTGACATTACCTGACCGGCTGGAAGACTGCAGGAAAACAGGTGTGTGTGTATATATAAATATACTGTAGATACACATACAGTATATATAGATTTGTTTTAATTAAAAAAAACAGAGGGGGCAGCAGATCCTGGAGTTTTGCTTTAATTCACTTTCCAGAGTGCAGAGTGCCATAGAAAATACTTATCTTTCTACATTATCCAGCAATCTCCTCTGTGCAATCCTGTGCAACTTCCTGAAAAAATCCCCACTGACTCCTCCTCATTCCTCTTCATTACTTATGGGTGAGCCCTATTCTTCTGGACTAAAAGTCAACTTGTCATAAATAACAGGCTTATCTGATCCAAAGACCTGATCTCAAAAGTCCTCTAACTTCACCTCAATAATAGAAACTTGCAATTAGGCTGTCAGTGTATTCAATCAATACTAAGTATATTTTCAGTCCAGAGTGTAATAATTACAGTGCATACAAAAATCCTATACTTTTCCTTTAATTGTATCCAAAAATGTAATATATTGCAGCTTACCAGTCCTTAGATGTGATGGCTACATCACTTTTCACTTTTCAGGCTAAGAACATCTTCAGCAAGTACAGAAAACACCTATTGATGAATAAATGCAAAGTGTTCTCTGATTGGAGGAGGTGGTCATGCACTCCAGTTTGTCCAATCAGATAACATTTTGCATTTATTCAGAAAATGCAAAGCATTCTCTAAATTGAGTCAGTGCTTTGTGTCCGACCTCCTGTGTTCACAATACATCAAGGAAGCTTCTCAGCATAGGATCCGGAAGCAAGTGGAGATCACTGAATTAGCAGTACCTATTTTAGAGATATCCAGCTTCCAGGAGCATCGACCAGGTATGGTATGTACATAGTTGAGCTTGAAACCACACTCCACAGACTCACCGTGGATATGATAAGGGCCACTGCCGGCTGGGCTCTGAGGAAGAAGCTTAATGCTTCGAAACGCGTAAGCCGGCAGTGGCTCTTATCATATCCTCGGTGCTTCTGTGGAGGGTGGTTTCGAGCTCAACTTTCAGCCATCTACATGAAACATCATTGCACTGTGATTTTTTCTGCTACACTTGTGAGTAGTATTGATGTTCTTTTTAATAAAATCTATCCTAAATGATAATACACTAGGCTGGTGCGCCCTTGTTTCTCTTCTTCTAGTTAGCATAGGTGTTAGGAGGGGGAAGGGGGCAGTTTAAGGAGTAGATAGGATGAAGCTGGAATTCCACTTTTACGTGACAATAAGCAATAACCTTATTCTCCAAAAATAATCCATTCACATTTACTATTTAATGGCCTTATAATCTATGTTTTATTAATAGAGAAGTTCGATAATGTAAAAAAAAAATCATACCCACCTAGATGTTAGCAGCACCAATGCCAGTTGCAGCTGTGACCTCCTGAACCCCCCCAAAGCCCAAGAAAACTGAGCAATCAAACACTGCTGATCGCTCAGCTCTCGGTCTGCAGCCTGCAGAGAGCGAGTGGCTGAGCCAGCTGCTGGTCCAGGCTTCCAGGAGGATACCAACCATATGGCTGGGATCTTTTCAGAGCCTGAACCCACTTGATGACGTCAGCAGACAGTGGACTTTAGCGGAAGCAGAACAAACTGCACTCCTGTGATCCACAGAAGTATAGCCAAAAAAGGTTTGGCAAATAAATTCTTACTGTGTTTTCCTGCGGCCTCATTTTAAGGTCCCCCATGAGCTCCCGAACCTCTCCTTTACCCCTCACTTCTGTTTTTTTTTTTTTTAATAAGCAGTGCACGTTAGTTGCGGGCATGTGTACTGAGAGGATGGCTACTTTCCTATGCGCAGGGGGACCACTGAGAGGGAACGTAGCCACCCTCTAACAGGAAGTCAGATTGCAGCAGCAAACAAACAAAAAAGGACTTTGTAGCTTTGGAGGAATCACAGTGGCTAACTGGTTAACACTTACCTAGCAGCACTAAGGTCCTTGGTTCCAACCCCAGCACAACCTGCTTGGAGTGTTCATGTTCTCCCTGTACCTGCTTGGGTTTCCTCTGGGTACTCCAGTTTCCTCCCATGCTCTAAAGATATGCTGATACGTTAATTGGCCCCTGTCTAAATTGGCCCTAATATGTGTGAATGTGAATTAGGGACCTTAGATTGTAAGCTTCTTGAGGGCAGGGACCAGTGCCAAGACAAAGGGCGGGAGGGAGGGGCAGCTGCCCTGGACACTGTGGCATCATATGAGGTGGGAGGGCACCAAGAGGAGACTGGGGGAGGGGATTTGTGTTGGAAGATATAATTTGGGGGGTGGCAGGAGGTTAGAACTGTTCTAGGAGGGGCAATTTGTGTTATGAGGTGAATGGCAGAAGAGGATTTGTGCTAGGAGGGGGTATTGGGCTACAAAGGGTAATATATTGGGGATTTGTGCTAGGAGGGAGTATTTTGGCTAGAAAATGTAATATGGTGGTGATGGGGGGGATTTGTGCTAGGAGGGGATTTTTTTTTTATTTTTTGGGGGGGATGGGGGGTTTGCACTAAGATGGGGGATTAAGGGAGGGGAATTTGTGCTGGGAGGAGGATTTGGAGTGGGGAGAAGAGGATTTGTGCTCAGAAGGGAATTTGAGAGGCAGAGGATTTGTGCTAGGAGGGGGATTTTTTTTCTTGGTGGGGGGGATTGTGATAGAGGCATATGGGGAGAGAGAGGATATGACCTGGGGGGAAAAGATTTGTGCTGGGAGGGGGGATTTCAGCAGGGGTGGCTGAATTGTACTGGGAGGAGGGGGGATTTATGCATAGGGTTAGTGCTTGATTTTTTTGTTTTGTTATTTTTTTATGGGGGGGGGGCTTTTTCTGACTTATAATGCTCATACATCTGCATATCTCCCAACTTTTCAAAGCCCCACTGCGGGACATTCATTCTCATGCTTTTTTTTTGTCAGGGGGGGGGGGGGTGCTACCGCGGGACAGCGATTTATCTTTCACCTTCAGAGTTCTTGAGCGGGGGAGCTGCCGCCGAGTCCGCCCGACATTAGAGAGAGTATACACGGGAGCGGGGGGCGCAGGGTGATGTCTTCCTACCTTCCTACCTTCTGCCTGCGCTGATCTTCTTTTGCGAGAAAGAACGTCCTATTGCGGGGCTGCGGGAAAACATTGTGTATGCGGGAAAAACCCGCACAATCCGTGCGTGTTGGGAGGTATGCATCTGGGGGGGGGGGGGTGGGGGCACAAACTGGCATGTTCACCCTGGATTCTAAATGACCTTGTCCTGTCACTGGCAGGGATTGATGTGAATGTACACAACAGGCATACCCCACTTTTAAGTACACAATGGAGTAAGTGCAAAATCAGGCTCACTTCTGCATAGGAACCAATGAGCTTCCAGGTTTTATTACCAAACCTTAATTGAACATGTATATATGTAAATATGTAAAGCGCTGCGTAAATTGTCAGGCTGTATAAGTACCTGTAATAAATACATTTGGAGGAGGCTGAGATCAACAGAAGAGACTTTTCTATGTTAAGAATCAATACTTTATTAGAATATTTTTTAACAAGAGTTTACTGTCACTTTAAAGAGAAAAAAAAAAAAAAACGTTGAAATTGATTGAAAGGAAGAGATTGAATGGAGCCCATGTGAGATCGGCGGACATTCAGCTCTTTATTGCAGCCTGAACATGGTGCTGGGAGCGGACAGACAATAAGGAGCAGCGGGATTCCATGTCACAGCACATGGCCGGTGCATGCAAGTTCACAGTTCAGCCCATTGAACAGAACGCACAGCTTTTCTCTGCTCCTGGCTTTCAAATCATCGACCACCCCCCCATCCATTCACATCGCATGGAGAAATCACTGCTTATATAATCTGTCTGAAATAGAAACATACACCTTACTATATACAAATATTAAAAAATAAAATATAAACCTTACTATATACAAATATTAAAAAATAAAATATAAACATACACCTTACTATATACAAATATTAAAAAAAATTAATATAAACATACATCTTTCTGTATACAAAAAATAAAAAATAAACATACACCTTACTATATACAAATATTAAAAAAAATATATAAACATACATCTTTCTGCATACAAATGATAAAAAATAAAATATAAACATACACCTTACTTACTATATACAAATATTAAAAAAGAAAATATAAACATACACCTTTATGTATACAAATATTAAAAAGAAAATATAAACTTCCACCTTTCTGTATACAAATATTAAAAAGAAAATATAAACATACACCTTTTTATATACAAATATTAATAAAAAAATATAAACTTCCACCTTTCTGTACACAAATATTAAAAAGAAAATATAAACTTCCACCTTTCTGTATACAAATATTAAAAAGAAAATATAAACATACACCTTTTTATATACAAATATTAATAAAAAAATATAAACTTCCACCTTTCTGTATACAAATATTAAAAAGAAAATATAAACTTCCACCTTTCTGTATACAAATATTAAAAAGAAAATATAAACTTCCACCTTTCTGTATACAAATATTAAAAAGAAAATATAAACTTCCACCTTTCTGTATACAAATATTAAAAAGAAAATATAAACTTCCACCTTTCTGTATACAAATTTTAAAAAGAAAATATAAACGTCCACCTTTCTGTATACAAATATTAAAAAGAAAATATAAACATACACCTTTTTATATACAAATATTAATAAAAAAATATAAACTTCCACCTTTCTGTATACAAATATTAAAAAGAAAATATAAACATACACCTTTTTATATACAAATATTAATAAAAAAATATAAACTTCCACCTTTCTGTATACAAATATTAAAAAGAAAATATAAACATACACCTTTTTATATACAAATATTAATAAAAAAATATAAACTTCCACCTTTCTGTATACAAATATTAAAAAGAAAATATAAACTTACACCTTTTTATATACAAATATTAATAAAAAAATATAAACTTCCACCTTTCTGTATACAAATATTAAAAAGAAAATATAAACTTCCACCTTTCTGTATACAAATATTAAAAAGAAAATATAAACTTCCACCTTTCTGTATACAAATATTAAAAAGAAAATATAAACATACACCTTTCTGTATACAAATATTAAAATCTATATATAAACATACACCTTGCAATTAATAAACATGAAAAAGAAAACTCTAAACATGCACTGCTGTCAGTCCTGGGGCATTGATCCCAGATGGTCCCCGATCCCATTGAAGAAGGATGGTGTGAAATGAGGGTCCTGGTGGTCCCCGGGGATGTCAGGGGGCTCTGCAGTGGGAATGCACACAAGTGGTCATCAGATGTGATCACACCCAGAGTCTCTACCTTCCCAGCACACACACTCAGCACCTCCTCCTCCCACTGGCAGCCTTTTTATAGCGCTCCCCTCTCCAATTCTCAGGTTACTTGGGGAAGAGTGTGCAGACCTGCAGCCTGGTGTCTCCTCTTCCCCTCCTCTGCCTGTTACAGGAGACATCCAGCCATTGGACTGTGCTGAGTGCTGCGGGACGTGTTTCAACAGATGGTTGGGGTTAGTGTGTGTCATCACTGTGGAGTGGGGATTAGAAGAGCAGCAAGGCTGCACCGCAACCGGAGCTGTGAGCTCTTCAGCCAGTGAGGGGAGCCGCAAGGACACATCAGGGGCCACTCTAGTGCCTTCAGGTAAAGTTGGGGAATGTTTCTTGGGAGTAGTCGCTGTGCTGGGGTGGGAGGAATGCTGAACTCTTGTGAAGAAACTTCTCTGCTATCAATGCTGGTATTGTGCTTGATAGATACAGGGGATGCTTGCCTGCTTCTACAAGAAGATCGTCTGAAGCTTCTCATTTGTCCAGGTCATGGTGTAACTAGTAGTAGTTAGTTACATTTAACTCATCTTGTTCTGGAACGTTGAAGATTTTTTTTAGCTCTTATCCAAAGCACTTCTTCAGTTAAATGTATGATGCCTGATAGGTACAGGGGATGCTTGCCTGCTTTTTCAAGAAGATAGTCTGAAGTTTCTCATTTGTCCAGGTCATGGTGTAACTACTAGTAGCTAGTTACATTTAACTAAACTACTTCTAGAATGTTGAGGATGTTTCTTAGCTATTATCCAAAGCACTTCTTCAGTTCAATTTATGATGCCTGATACATGAGATGCTTGCCTGCTTATTTAAGATAGTCTGAAGGTTCTCATTTGTCCAGGTCATGATGTAGTTAGTACTAGTTGGGTACATTTAACTAAATGTATTCTGGAATGTTGAAGATGTTTCCTAGCTCTAATCCAAAGCACTTCTTCAGTTCAATTTATCATGCCTGATACAGGAGATGCTTGCCTGCTTTTTCCAGATAGTCTGAAGGTTCTCATTTGTCCAGGTCATGATGTAACTAGTACTAGTTGGTTACATTTAACTAAACATCTTCTGGAATGTTGAAGACGTTTCCTAGCTCTTATCCAAAGTACTTCTTGAGTTCAGTTTATGATGCCTGATACAGGGGATGCTTGCCTGCTTTTTGAAGAAAATAGTCTGACGGTTCTCATTTATCCAGGTCATATTATAAATAGTAGTATTTGGCTACATTTAACTAAACTTGTTCTGGATTGTTGAAGATGTTTCCAAGCTCCAATGATGTTGAAGATGTTTCCAGCTAGCTCTTATGCAAGCCATTTCTTCAGTTCAATTTATGATGTTTGATAGATACAGGGGATGCTTGCCTGCTTTTTCAAGAAGCGGATCTGCGAAGGTTCTCATATATCCAGGTCATGGTGTAGCTGGAAGCAGTTGGTCACATTTACCTAGACTTGTCCTGTAATGTTGGAGATGTTTCTTAGCTTTAATGCAAGCCACTTCTTCAGGTCATTTTCTTGACACTTGATGCTTGCCTGCTTCTTCAAGGGTGTCTAAAGGCTCTCATTTAGCCAGGTCATGATATAGTTAGTAGTAGTTGGTCACATTTAACTAGACTTGTTTTGTAATGTTGAAGATGTTTCATACCTCTTATCCAAGCCACTTCTTTAGGTAATTTTTGGGACACATAATGGATACTTGGTTGCTTCCTCAAGAAGAGAGTCTGTGAAGGGTCTCATTTATCCCAGTCATGGTGTTATTAGTAGTAGTTATCCACATTTATGTGGACTTGACCTGTAAAGTTGAAAGTGTTTAGTAGCTCTTTGACGGACATTTATTTAGTTCATTTTCCTGACACTTGGACACTCTGGACTTTTCCTGTAATGTTGAAGATGTTTTGTAACTCTTATCCAAGCCACTTTTTCAAGTAAATTTACTGACACTTGATGCTTGCCTGTTTCAAGAGAGTCTGAAGGTTCTCATTTATCCAGGCCATGATATAGCTGGTAGCTGGTCAAATTTAACTGGACATGTTCTGTAATGTTGGAGATGTTTCATACCTCTTATCCAAGGCACATCTTTAGGTGATTTTTGGGACACATGAGAGATACTTGGCTGCTTTTTCAAAAAGAGAACCTGTGAAGATTCTTATTTATCTCTAGATCATGGTGTAGTTGGCCACATTTCTTTGGACATGTACAGTAAAGTTGAAGGTGTTTTGTAGCTCTTTTCAAGACATTTCTTTAGTTAATTTTCTTGGAACTTGATGATTGCCTGCTTGTTCAAGAATATAGTCTTGAAGGTTCTCATTTATCTTAGGTCATGGTGTGGCTAGTAGTAGTTGGCCACATTTATATGGACTTGTCCTGCAAAGTTGAAGGTGCTTTGTAGCACTTTCAAGCCATTTCTTTAGTTCATTTTCCTGACAATTGATGCTTGCCTACTTCTTCAAGAGCAGAGTTTGTGAAGGTTCTCATTTATCCAGGTTTTAGTGTAGCTAGTATTAGTTTCCATATTTATCTGAACTTGTTCTGTAATTCTGAGGATGTTTTGTAGCTCTTATCGAAGCCACTTCCTTAGTTCCTTTTTTTTTTACACTTGATAGATACAGGGGATACTTTCCTCCATCTTCAGTGGGATAGTCCATGAATTATTTCATTTATCTATGTCATGGTGTAGCTAGTAGTAGCTGGACACATTTAACTGGATTTGTTTTATAATGTTGAATAGGTTTCATAGCTCTTATCCAAGCCACTTCTTTGGTTCTTTTTTTGACACCTGATAGATACAGGGGATGCTTTTCTGCATCTTCAATAGGAGAGTTCAAGAATTATTTAATTTATCCATGTCATGGTGTAGCTTGTAGTAGCTGTCCACATTAGTCTGGATTTGTTTTATAATGTTGAAGAGGTTTCTAAGCTCCAAGCCACTTTTTTGGTGCTTTTTCTGACACTTGATAGATACAGTGGATGTTTTTCTGCTTCTTCAGGACTAGAGTCTCTGAAGATTCTCATTTATCCGGGTCATTAATTCATTTGACAGCAGAGGCACGGAGAAGCTGCAGAACACCTTTAACTTTAGAGAACAAGTTCAGTTGAATGTATCTGAAGGGAAGAAAAGTCCTGCTGGTGCTGACCAATGCTCACTTGTGTGAAGCCAGGTTTTTAATATTGCTGTTCCCAAAATTGCTTATTTTCCATTGAAGGACCTTGGAAAGGACTTAAAAATCCAGACTATTTCCCATCAAATGGCCTTCATAAAGTCCAGACTATGTCCACCCTATTGGATCATGACAGCAAGCTAGTGTGCAAAATGATGTTGGCATAGAATGGATACACTGTAACTGGGCACTAACCCTAATAATGACCTTGAGTAGCCATCTGAGTTGATGGAGGTTCATTAGAGCTTAATGTTTTACAGAACCTGTGCGGCCATCTTGGGGATAGAGGGCTACTTGTGCTAGATGTGGCTTGAAGCACATCTAAAGCTAAAACAATAGAGTGGTCTGGGGGTTAGAACCTCTGCCAGTTTTTTTTCTTTTTGCTGTCTATGTGATTCACTTTCTCTATTTGTCCTGGTGACCTGTTTCACTGGGACTGAAAGTTAGGGAAGATCCAACATTTTGGGGGCGATTTACTAAAACTGCTGCACACAGAATCTAGTGCAACTGTTCATAGAAATGAATCAGCTTCTGACTACAGGTTGTTCAATTAAGCTTTGACAATAAAACCTAGAAGCTGATTGGTTACTATGCAAACCTGCACCAGATTTTGTGGGCACTAGTCTTAGTAAATTAAATCTCTTCCATTGAGTTGTCACCAGAACAGTAAAAACTTGTTCCAATGATAACTGTCTATAAAGAAGTTTATTCACTTTGTAGAAACTACTAGACAGTTAGTAAAGGGAAATCTTCCCAGTGGGACACAGATGGCAACAAAAACCTGATTTTATTCCCTACTCTGTCTAAAATGCAAAAAAATGGCTTTGGATGCAGGTCCTCCTTGTGAAAGACAACGCAGTGACTTAATAGCAGTGCCTGGCGCCTATCAATGTGCTTGAGCCCTAATCGAGCTGCTACATGTGCAGTTTTTATTTGTTTAATAGGATCTGTTAAATCTCTATAAAGCTATCATCTCATCTGCAACACACTAAAGCCAACATGTTGCAAATGAAACATTCTAGAAGAGGTTCATTTCATTATACTGAAAAATGTAAAAGCATGCAGCTGAACTATGAAGCTTCTCATTCAGTAGCATGTTCTATTACATTCATCAGTGGACGCTCCACAAGCCCATTCCTTTTTGTCCTATAACCATTCTGTAATTATGGTAAGAATTTATTGCAGCTCCCCAAGCAGCAGTGCCCTAAACACATGCTGTAAAGATCACCTCTTTTGAAGCATACTTATTGGATTATGCTGGATAGATCAGTCAAGAGTTAAAGGAAACCCTTGCATCATTTAATCTGAAGGCATCATTTTTTATTCTAGCAAGTATCACATGTGTCTGATGTTTTCTTAGAAGACTTTCTAGGAAGTCACTTTGTACAAAGTTTACTAACTACTGTAAATACAAGAGGAGCTATAATTTACTTTTAACCGACACCACATGCGCAAAAGAGCATGTTCCAGCTCTTCCTAAACTTTGCTGACCCCCCACTCCCCCCCCCCCCCAAGGCTATTGAAACCTTGGACTAATGAGCTTGCAATCTACATTATACAACGCTGACATTATTGTGCTTTATCTTGGATGTTGACTGGCAAAGTAAAAGTCATCAGTTTGGTGGCCCCCAACAATTGCATTTGTACAGAGAGGAAATCGTGGTGGCGTGTGGGCGTCATGCATCATTAAAATGGTATTATATTTCCAGCCAGAAAAAAAGACATAAGATGGGTTATTGTGTATTTGTTTAATTCAGCTGCAAAGTGATCAACATTCTTTGTGACAATGCTCAGTGTCAATGTGCTTCCTAATGTAATTGAGGTTTCCCCATGAATGGTGGGTTGCTTTGCAGATGGATATGCTTTGATGGCAGGAACTGCATACAATGTAACTTGTGGGATACATTTTATAAAAGACAGTATGTACAGTAAACTGGTATTGTCTTGCTTGTCAAGCTATAGATGGTTACCATGATAGTGATACTAAATCCCAAAGGTTTCATTATCCAAAAAATAACATTGCATGAACAAATGGAGCGTGGCATATTACCTAAGCTGAGTAGGTAATCTGGCTGTATTATTAATGCCTGTCACTGGATATACCGGCATGTGTTCCTCTCTGTCAGGGCTTGTTTTACTATAGCTCAGGGGCACTTCCCCAAACCAAATTGATTACACTTTGAGTAGAAATGAAAATTGCTGTCACTATCTAATGGGAAAGCACTAATATCAGATGTTTGAACTTTTTGTGTGGGTGTAGTGACATTTTCTGTAAACTTTATCATGCTTTCACATAATGTGCTGTAAACTTTAGGGACATTACATGTAGTTAGAGTTGAGCGGGTAGCTGGATATTCGGGTCCGGCGGGTTCGGCCGAACTTCGGAAAAAAGTTCGGATTCGGGACCAAACTTTAACCCGAACCCGGACCCGGACCCCATTGAAGTCAATGGGGACCCGGACTTCTGACGACTAAAAAGGCTCTAAAAAAGTAATGGAAAGGGCTAGAGGGCTGCAAATGGCAGCAAAATGTTGTTAAGAACATGGCAAGTGCTCTGCAAACAAATGTGGATAGGAAATAACTTAAAAGAACATAAAAAAAATAAAAAAATTAAAAAATATGCTGGAGGCCCGATTTTCAGCAGAAGAGGTACAGGAAGTCATTAAGAACCTCAGAAACTCAACGGCACGATGCGACACATATGGTGGGAATGCCCCAGAATACGCCCTTTCTGGAATAAATTATTTAATTTAATGGATAAGCTAGTGGGAAAATAAAATACTTTGAAATAAAAATGTAGCGGGGTGCTAAATTTAAGGAAAGTGTTTGAGTGGTAAATAGGCTCAAATACCCTAATTCTGTAGGATTCATGGACCATTTTGTCCTCGGGGGACAGTATTGGTGTGCAGTTCCCTGCGGCCTACAGGTGGCGCCTTTTGTGTCCCCTCTTGGCAGTAGTACAGCGGGGCGGGGAACCTGCTGTGCATGCCAGGAGAGCATATAAAAGGGGCAGACCTTTGGCCTGGGGGCTGATGTCCAGTGGGGTCCGCGCCCAGGTGCCTTCGGCCTGGGTGCATGTGTTCCTGTTCCATCTCGGGCACCTTTAGCCCGGGGTGAGGTACTATCCTGGAGTTCTTGCTGCCCTGGGTATGGAGGCCTAGGGGCGGGAGTAAAGCCTGGAGTCCAGAGCCGCCTCGTGTAGGGGACCCTGTTCCAGGGAAGGGAGGATCATTCTGATGGACTGATGCGGGAGTCACGGTGAAGGAATGGTCTGTTGACTCCCTGGAGAGATGTCTTCCCCTTGATATGGGCTAGGTTCGTAGAAGGAGAAGCTCAAGGTCACCTTGACTGTATCAGAGGCCTTATTCAACCGGCCCGTGGCAGGGGCCTTATACACCCTGGTCTGTGGCTGAGACCAAAGTTCTCCAGGCCCGTGGCAGGGGCCTTATACACCCTAGTCTGTGGCAGAGACCAAAGTTCTCCAGGTCTGTGGCAGGGGCCTTGTACACCCGGTCTGTGGCAGAGACCAACCTCAATGTCTGTGGCAGAGACCGTGCGCCAAAAACTGTTTGAGAAACCTAAGCAGTGAAGTGAATGTGCTACGTTTGTGCCTGGACCTCCTCCACACCTTAAGCTGTCCTGTTTCTTTGCTCTAACCTTTTCTATCTGAGTACAGTTTATTTTGCCATGAGAGAATAAGAGTTGGAGTTTCAGCTGGTGTGGACATTGACTTTACTGGCAATTAAAGGACTTGCCTCTACCTACAGTAGAGGTGAGAATCATCCTCTGGAGGAGTTTTGACTCCGGCTGTGGACACGGCCCGTCAAGTACACCGCTCAACCTCTTTATATAGGAGGATACGGGCTGGTAGTGCGGTGTGCCTTTCTCCCTCCTGCGAAGAGCCAACAACATAAAGGCAGGTAAGGGGGAAAGGATCTGTGCGCTACAAAAAAATAAAATAAAAATTTTAATCTTGGCCTAGCAGGATGAGGTCCATATGGAGTAGGAGGTTGAGGTGGCGGTGGATGTGGCTGTGTAGGTGGAAGCGGCGGTGGAGGAGGACGAGGTAGCCAACACTGGTTCAAAAATACAACAATGGCTGGGTAAGGCCGGTGATGTGTCGAATTCTGTCCCCTGTCGAATAGTGTCCGCCCTGTACTGCGCTTGCTGAGTATGTAGGACAAGGGGATTTCAAAAATCTCCCAAGACTAACGGCGCCTGCGTGTTGAGTTCAGGTGAAGGCCACACCATCCGTGGTTCAAGCCGAGCCAAGCAAGGCCGCGATCGAAGCGAGCCCGTGAGGGGCCCTGTTACTATGTGCTACCGTATGTCCTCTTGGATGGTGGGGCTTGAACCTGCACTCAAAGCGCAGGCGCCGTTCATCTTCGGAGATTTTGCGAATCTCCTTGTCCTCTGTACTGCGCAAGCGCTGCGCCTGCGCAGTACGGGCCGGGCACAATCCGATGGCCGGACAGTTTGTCACAACACCGGTATACATGTCTATTCTGCACAAGGTACGGACAAGTCCTGTGGGATCCATGCCTGGTTCATTTTAATGAACGTGAGCTTGTCCACATTGGCTCTGGACAGGCGGCTGCGCTTGTCTGTGATAACGCCCCCTGCAGTGCTAAATACACGTTCAGATAATACACTGGCTGCAGGGCAGGCCAGCACCTCCAAGGCATAAACGGCAAGCTCAGGCCATGTGCCCAATTTGGAGACCCAGAAGTTAAAGGGGGCAGACCCGTCATCCAGTACGTGTAGGCCTGTGGACACATACTGCTCAACCATGTTGGTGAAATGCTGCCTCCTGCTAAGACGTTCCATCTCAGCTGGTGGTGCTGGTTGTTGTGGCGTGCTGACAAAGCTTTTCCACATTTCGGCCATGCTAACCCTGCCTTCTGAGGTGCTGCCGGTGCCCCGGCTGCGTTGGCGACCTCTTCCTCCTCCTCTGCCTTCGCCTTGTGCTTCCACCGTACGCCCGCTGTCAGGTGGGAATGCCACCAGCAGCGCGTCTACCAGCGTGCGCTTGTACTCGCGCATCTTACGATCCCGCTCCAGTGAGGGAATTAAGGACGGTACGTTGTCCTTGTAACGGGGATCCAGCAGGGTGGCCACCCAGTAATCAGCACCAGTTAAAATGTGGGCAACTCGGCTGTCGTTGCGGAAACACTGCAGCATGTAATCGCTCATGTGTGCCAGGCTGCCCAGAGGCAAAGAAAAGCTGTCCTCTGTGAGAGGTGTATCGTCTGTGTCCTCTGTATCCCCCCAGCCATGCACCAGTAATGGCCACGAGCTGGTCTGAGTGCCACCCTGCTGTGAACATGGCTCCTCCTCCTCCTCCTCCATCTCCTCCTCCACCTCGTCATCCTCCAGAACTGTGCCCTTTCTGCCGGACAATTGTGTACCTGGCGTTTGTTGGTGCAGGAACCCACCCTCGTAGCCACTTGTGAAAGACTGCCCTGAAAGCCTTTGAAATGATCCCGCTTCCTCCTCCTCCTCCTCATCCTCCTGTGCCACATCCTCTTCCATCATCGCACAAAGCGTTTTTTCAAGGAGGCATAGAACTGGGATAGTAACGCTGAGAACGGCGTCATTGGCACTGGCCATGTTGGTGGAGTACTCGAAACAGCGCAACAAGGCACACAGGTCTCGCATGGAGGCCCAGTTATTGGTGGTGAAGTGGTGCTGTTCCGCAGAGCGACTCACGCGTGATTGCTGCAGCTGAAACTCCACTATTGCCTGCTGCTGCTCGCACAGTCTGGCCAGCATGTGCAAGGTGGAGTTCCACCTTGTGGGCACGTCACATATGAGGCGGTGAGCGGGAAGGCCGAAGTTACGCTGCAGCGCTGACAGGCGAGCAGCAGCAGGGTGAGAACGCCGAAAGTGCGCACAGACAGCCCGCACTTTCTGCAGCAGCTCTGGCATATTGGGGTAATTTTTAAGGAACCTCTGGACCACCAAGTTCAGCACATGCGCCAGGCAAGGGATGTGCCTCAAACCGGCTAGACCCAGAGCTGCTACGAGATTTCGCCCATTATCGCACACCACCAGGCCGGGCTTGAGGCTCACTGACAGCAACCACTCATCGGTCTGTTGTTCCATGTCCCTCCACAACTCCTGCGCGGTGTGGGGATTTTCCCCCAAACAGGAAAGTTTTAAAACTGCCTGCTGTCGTTTACCCCTGGCTGTGCTGAAGTTGGTGGTGAAGGTGTTACGCTGAATGGATGAGGAGGCGGTAGAGGATGAGGAAGCGGAGAAGGAGGAGTTAGCAACAGGAGGCAAACTGAAGCGCCCTGCAATCCTCGGTGGTGGAAGGACATGCGCCAAACCGCTATCTGCCTCAGGCATAGCCGCCACTGCATTTACCCAGTGTGCTGTTAGAGAGATATAACGTCCCTGACCGTGCTTACTGGTCCACGCATCCGTAGTTAGGTGGACCTTGCCACAGATGGCATTGCACAGTGCACACCTGATTTTGTCCCCCACCTGGTTGTGCAGGGAAGGGATGGCTCGCCTGGAAAAGTAGTGGCGGCTGGGCACGACGTACTGCGGGACAGCCAATGCCATCAGGCTTTTAAAACTCTGCGTCTCCACCAGACGGAATGACAGCATTTCAAAGGCCAGGAATTTTGAAATGCTGGCATTCAGGGCCAGGGATCGCGGGTGGCTAGGGGGGTACTTCCTCTTCCGCTCCAATGTTTGGGAGATAGAGAGCTGAACGCTTCCATGGGACATTGTGGAGATGGTTGGTGACCCAGGTGGTAGTGTTGCTGGCAGATCCTCTGTTTGCGGGGTGGCAGGTGCCACTGTCACTACAGAGGTGGATGAAGAGGCCGAGACTGCAGCAGAAGAGGAAGCAGGAGGAGCCAGAGACCTTTCTTGGTTTTTGAGGTGTCTACTCCACTGCAGCTCGTGCTTTGCACTTAGATGCCTGGTCATGCAGCTTGTCCTCAGGTTGAGAACGTTTATGCCTCGCTTCAGGCTCTGATTGCACAGCGTGCAAACCACTCGTGTCTTGTCATCAACACACTGTGTGAAGAACTGCCACGCTAGGGAAGTCCTTGGACCTGGCTTTGGTGTGCTCGGTCCCTTGCTGCGTTGGGCAGTAGCAGATGTACTGTCTAGGGGACGAATGCTCCGTTTTTGCACCCTGCTCCCTCTTCTGCTGTGCTGGTGGCTCTGTGCGACCACCGCCTCTTCCTCCGAACTACACTGGTCACCTGCATAACGTTGATTCCATGTGGGGTCGAGGACCTCATCGTCCTCCACTTCATCTTCCACCCAGTCTTCACCCCTGCCCTCCATGTCTGTCTGCACAATTGCGAAAGCAGCAGCAGTTGGCACCTGTGTTTCGTCATCATCCGAGACGTGCTGCGATGGTCTTCCCATGTACCCATCATGAAACATAAGTGGTTGGGCATCGGTGCACTCAATCTCTTCCACTTCTGGGGCAGGGCTAGGTGGATGGCCCTGGGAAACCCTGCTAACAGAGTCATCGAAAAGCAGAAGAGACTGCTGCATGATTTGGGGCTCAGACTGCTTGGCTGATTTGCAAGGGGGTGAGGTGAAAGACTGATGGACATGGGCTTCAGGTGCCAACTCTGATCTTTCATCAGAAGAGTGGGTGGGAGACAATGTGAAGGAACCCGAGGCACTGTCAGCAACCCAATCTACTATCGCCTGTACTTGTCCTGGCCTAAACATTGGTACAGCCTCATTAGGCGCGTCAAAATACCGCTGCAGGCTCGGTCACCTACTCGCACCTGAGGAAGGTGTTTCACTTGTGCGTGTAGCTGGCACAGATCCACCACATCCTCTCCCTGCAACAGGAGCTCCACCAGCAGCACCACGACCGGGGCCACCACGTCCCTTTGACCTTCCCCTCATATTTTCCAAATTTAGGATCTTGCCCTAAATGGCGTTTTTTGGAAGACCACAACACACCCACAGTATTTAACCGCTGAAACGCACAGCTACAGAACTGCAGAAAATGCTATTCAAAAAAAAAAGGTTGTTTTTTTTAGTATAGCACAGTACAAGGAAAATATATAGAAATTGTTTATTTCACACACCTCCAGATGTGTATTTCACACTGCAAAATATTTTCTGTGGCCCTAAATGGCGTTTTTTGCCAGACCACAACACACCCACAGCACGTAACCGCTGAATCGCACAGCTACAGAAAATGCTATTCAAAAAAAAAGGTTGTTTTTTTTAGTATAGCACTGTACAAGAAGAATATATAGAAATTGTATATTTTACACACCTCCAATATGTGTATTTCACACTGCAAAATATTTTCTGTGGCCCTAAATGGCGTTTTTTGGAAGAGCACAACACAACCACAGTATTTAACCACTGAATCGCACAGCTATAGAAGTGCAGAGAATGCTATTCAAAAAAAATGTTGTTTTTTTTTTAGTATAGCACTGTACAATATATAGAAATTGTTTATTTTACACACCTCCACATGTGTATTTCACACTGCAATTTATTTTCTGTGGCCCTAAATGGCGTTTTTTGGAAGAGCACAACACAACCACAGTATTTAACCACTGAATCGCACAGCTATAGAAGTGCAGAGAATGCTATTCAAAAAAAATGTTGTTTTTTTTAGTATAGCACTGTACAATATATAGAAATTGTTTATTTTACCCACCTCCACATGTGTATTTCACACTGCAAAATATTTTCTGTGGCCCTAAATGGCGTTTTTTGCCAGACCACAACACACCCACAGCACGTAACCGCTGAATCGCACAGCTACAGAAAATGCTATTCAAAAAAAAAGGTTGTTTTTTTTAGTATAGCACTGTACAAGAAGAATATATAGAAATTGTATATTTTACACACCTCCAAGATGTGTATTTCACACTGCAAAATATTTTCTGTGGCCCTAAATGGCGTTTTTTGGAAGAGCACAACACAACCACAGTATTTAACCACTGAATCGCACAGCTATAGAAGTGCAGAGAATGCTATTCAAAAAAAATGTTGTTTTTTTTAGTATAGCACTGTACAATATATAGAAATTGTTTATTTTACACACCTCCACATGTGTATTTCACACTGCAATTTATTTTCTGTGGCCCTAAATGGCGTTTTTTGGAAGAGCACAACACAACCACAGTATTTAACCACTGAATCGCACAGCTATAGAAGTGCAGAGAATGCTATTCAAAAAAAATGTTTTTTTTTTTAGTATAGCACTGTACAATATATAGAAATTGTTTATTTTACACACCTCCACATGTGTATTTCATACTGCAAAATATTTTCTGTGGCCCTAAATGGCGTTTTTTTGAAGAGCACAACAACCCCAACAGTATATAACCGCTGAATCGCACAGCTGCAGAGGCCAGAGAATGCTATTCAAAAATAATGTTGTTTTTTCACACACCTCCAGATGTGTATTTCACACTGCAAAATATTTTCTGTGGCCCTAAATGGCGTTTTTTGGAAGAGCACAACACAACCACAGTATTTAACCACTGAATCGCACAGCTATAGAAGTGCAGAGAATGCTATTCAAAAAAAATGTTGTTTTTTTTAGTATAGCACTGTACAATATATAGAAATTGTTTATTTTACACACCTCCACATGTGTATTTCACACTGCAAAATATTTTCTGTGGCCCTAAATGGCGTTTTTTGGAAGAGCACAACACAACCACAGTATTTAACCACTGAATCGCACAGCTATAGAAGTGCAGAGAATGCTATTCAAAAAAAATGTTGTTTTTTTTAGTATAGCACTGTACAATATATAGAAATTGTTTATTTTACACACCTCCACATGTGTATTTCACACTGCAATTTATTTTCTGTGGCCCTAAATGGCGTTTTTTTGAAGAGCACAACAACCCCAACAGTATATAACCGCTGAATCGCACAGCTATAGAAGTGCAGAGAATGCTATTCAAAAAAAATGTTTTTTTTTTTAGTATAGCACTGTACAATATATAGAAATTGTTTATTTCACACACCTCCAGATGTGTATTTCACACTGCAAAATATTTTCTGTGGCCCTAAATGGCATTTTTTGCAAGAGCACAACAACCCCAACAGTATATAACCGCTGAATCGCACAGCTGCAGAGGCCAGAGAATGCTTTTTAAAAATAATGTTGTTTTTTCACACACCTCCAGATGTGTATTTCACACTGCTAAACATTTTCTGTGGCCCTAAATGGCGTTTTTTGGAAGAGCACAACACAACCACAGTATTTAACCACTGAATCGCACAGCTATAGAAGTGCAGAGAATGCTATTCAAAAAAAATGTTGTTTTTTTTAGTATAGCACTGTACAATATATAGAAATTGTTTATTTTACACACCTCCACATGTGTATTTCACACTGCAATTTATTTTCTGTGGCCCTAAATGGCGTTTTTTGGAAGAGCACAACACAACCACAGTATTTAACCACTGAATCGCACAGCTATAGAAGTGCAGAGAATGCTATTCAAAAAAAATGTTTTTTTTTTTAGTATAGCACTGTACAATATATAGAAATTGTTTATTTCACACACCTCCAGATGTGTATTTCACACTGCAAAATATTTTCTGTGGCCCTAAATGGCGTTTTTTGGAAGAGCACAACACACCCACAGTATATAACCGCTGAATCGCACAGCTGCAGAGAATGCTATTCAAAAAAAAGTTTTTTTTTTTTTTTTAGTATAGCATAGTACAAGAAAAATATATAGAAATTGGTTATTTCACACAACTAGAGATATACACTGCAAAATATTTTTTTTGCCCAAAAATAGGTCTTTTTTGCGCACAACAAAGTGCCTTTTTTTTTTTGCAACAGCACAATAAAGTGCCTTTTTTTTTTTTTGGGGCCCAAAAATTGGTCTTTTTAGCAAAAGCACAATAAAGTGCCTTTTTTTTTTTTTGTTTTTTTTTGTTTGTTTTTTTCTGCCCGAAATGGGTCTTTTAGCAAGAGCACAATACAGCCACTAAATGGAATAGGTGTATCACTCAACGTAATGCAGTGCTGGTGCGCTGAGCTTGCAACACAAATAGATAAACCTATGCAGATCTCTGAGCTATTATATCTCTCAATCTGGACTCCTATCTAAATCTCTCTCCCTGAAAGCACAAACAGGATCCTGCCCCTACACTACACTGTCTCTCTATCTTTTATATCAGTAGATTGCAGAATCAGGACTAACTCCTATCATATAATTCTCTCCCTCACAGCAACAGCAGCCAGGATCCTTTCCCTACACTGTCTAAAAGCAGAGTGACGATCTGTGCTGTGTGCCTCTTGCTTATATAGAAGCTGGTCACATGCTGGGTCACATGTTGCACTGACCAATCACAGCCATGCCATTAGTAGGCATGGCTATGATGGCTTCTAAGGGCACACCAGCTAATCAAATGGTGATTGGCTGGCCCCTGAAGCATTTCTAACTGCGCCATTAAATTCCCGAATCCGGACCCGAACCCGGACTTTAGCGCAAAATCCGGGTCCGGGGTCGGGAAAAAGCCAAAATTCGGTACGGACCCGAACTTTACAGTTCGGGTCCGCTCAACACTACATGTAGTCAAAGCACCCAAAACCAAAAATATAATATATTGCAGGCTGTCAATCATTAGATGTGGTGGCTGTATTAGTTTTCTTTTTTTGGGCTTTTTTCCTCCATTTTCAGCTGGTGACCTGGCCAGTAACACACCTCCTGTATTACAGTGCCCCCACTCTGGATGGAGGTGTGCAGGGGGCACAGCAGGCAGTAGCATTGTCAGTCTGGGGGAAGAGGAGTATTAGATGATCTAGAGCAGAGGTCTCCAACCTCCGCCCCATTGGTCGGATACGGCGCTTTGCTTGCCTTTATCCGGCCCTTGGGAAACTCTTCCCCCTCTGACAACAACGATGTGGTATTATCCTTCCCACTGACACCAATGATGGAGCATAAATTCTTTCTCTGACTTCCAAAGAAGGGACATTATTCCTCCCACTGACACCAATGATGGGGCACTATTCCTCCCCCCCAGTGGTGGCTGGTGCTCAATAATTTGGGGGGGGCGCCATCCACCACCCCCCTTAGGCGGGAGACGGGTCAGTCCACCCCCTCCCGGGGGGAAATTAATGTGGGGAATACAGCCCCTGTCGAGACAGATGGCCTCCTTACCTCTTCACTCCGACTCCCCTCCCCTGTCCGAGCCAGGAAGCGCTGCTGCGGGTGAGCCAATTCAGTGGCGGCTGGTGGGTTGGCGGGTCTTCTCCTTATGGCGGTGCTCTCTGCTCTCCTTCTCCTTCCAGGCGTCCAATAGGATCACCTGGCATTTTGGCCAATCAGGAAACGGGTCTTATAACCCACTTCCTAAATGGCCGGGAGGAGGATTAGTGTGAGAATAGCGAATATAAATTTGCTCTGCGCCCCGAGCCCTCCCTTTTTAAAAAAAACTATTAGAGCCCCTGGCTCTAATCACGTGCTAAAACCCCCCTCCCCCCATTGGAATCCATGGTCCGACATCCATGTATGTAGATTAGGGGGCCGGATGCATGGATAGAGGGGGCAGCGACGTGCGCCCTCTATGGATGGGCCGCCACTGCCTCCCACCAACGATGGGGCACTGTTCCTCCCAATGACACCCAATGATGGGGCAGTATTCCTCACACTGACACCAACGATGGGGCACGTTGAGACACGAGACCAAGGATGGGGCACTATTCCTCCCTTTGACACCAATGATGGGGCACTATTCCTCCCACTAATACCAATGATTGGGAACTATTCCTCTTCCATCTAACTATAAGAGTGCTATGTATTTTTTTACACCATTTTACACTTTTTTTTACATTATCTACACCCACTGCCCCCCTAAAGTCTGAGGGACAGTAAACTGGCCCTTTGTTTGGAAAGTTTGAAGTCCCTGTTCTAGCAGATTAAAGACGGCCATAGGTGGTTTGAATCTCGGCTGGCTCAGCAGGGACTGGCTGAGATTTGAACCATGTATGGGCAGGCTGAATGTACCCAAGTTGATTATTCGATCAACTTGGGTACAACCAGCCTGTCAGATTTTACATGTGATTACTGCTAATGGCTATTATAGCTGCTAGCAATAACTACCACGTTCTCCCTGCTGGGGCAGCTCCCCCCGCTCCCCTGCCGGGAGAACACAATGGCTCCATGGGAGGGATTCCCACATCAACACTGACTGTGTTGATGGGAGAATCGGGCAATTTTCAAGCCATGGTAGCAGGAAATAAAATTGCTCCGTCTATGGCTGGCTTTAGATACACTACCAAACTGAAGCCAAACTCCAGCTCACATCGCATTTACACAGCAAGTTTTTTCTTCTTTTGGGATAAAGGTTTTACAGGAATAAATAAAAGCTGATCATTGTAAACAGCCCTGTCAGTGGTAAATGGTTTGTCTTATCTCTCTAACTGCTACATCTACAAAACAGCTTGTTGTTTTGAAAAACAACAGACTTACTAGCCAGATCACCAGATGAAAATAGAAAAAGCCTAAAAAAACAAAACAAATGCATTTACTTTTGGGTTTAATACTGCTTTAATAGTTTTGCATGATAGCCTATTACATATTAGGGTTTAAAACCGTAATTAATTCTAACTAAACTGAAAGCAGGTAACTCTTTATTGCGGAAGAAACATGCTATATCTCTTCCGCAGTAAGACACACTAAAGCCCCGTACACGCGACCGGTTTTCCTGCCAGGAAAACTGCCAAGAGAGCTTTTGGCCGGGAAAACCGGACGTGTGTATGCTTCCTCGCAGAACAGGAAAACAGCCGGGAATCCCAGCGGGAAAATAGAGAACCTGCTCTCTATTTTCTCGTCGGGATTCCCGGCATATTTTTTTCCGCCAGATTTACTAATACTTTCCTAAGGGAAACACTGCGAGGCAGTGCCGATGGAGAACACACACGGCCGGGATTCCCAGCCAAAGCTCTCTTGGCAGTTTTCCTTCCGGGTTCTCGGCTTTCCCCTCGGTTTTCCTGGCGGACTTTTTACCATGTGTACAGGGCTTTAGGGCCAGTTCACATCAGAATGCAGTGCAGAAAAGGCATGCTCTGTGTGCGTTTTCTTGCACCACATTTTATAGGCACTGCCTTTGCAATCTGCATGCGGGTGCCAATGTAATGTTAATGTCACCCCAAAAGAAATTCGCAAACAGTGCATTTGCGGGAACCAAATTGCATATAACTGCTGTACTGTATGCACTGCTTTCTCTGTGTTCCGGTGTGATTTGCATCCCATTCAAATGAATGGGCTGCAAAATTGCAAAGCACAGAAAATGCACAGTAACGCAGCACATGTTCCTGTGTGATCCCGGTGTGCACCGACCCTTTTCTCCCTGCTCGCTGTATTCTAAAGAATGTACACTGAGTTGCGCATGCCCAGCTTAGTGTGCATTCCCAGCTATGCTGGAATGACTGACTCCTGTACATATGCACGGGATGACATCCTCAACCACTGCCCAATCAAGAGGCCAAAAACCCGGCACCCAGAAGTAGCCCTGGGAGAAGATGACAGTGGCTATAGAGGGATGTAACCATCGCATTGCTGGAAGGTGGATTTGAGTATTTTTGGGAGTTTTGTTCTGCTTTAGAACCACCACAGTCTGACTGTACAATCGCCTTTATTATGGCCATGCACGCTTCAATTTTTTTTTTCTTTTTATCCGATTGATGTGCCATTTGATTAAAATGATTGAGACGTAAATTTGATCAAACTCTATTGGCCAAATCAGAATATGATCAATCGTTTTGCATCAGTTGGCAGCATGAAGATTTGTGGTGTGCATAGAACAGTGCACATGAGCACAGCTAACAAATGAGGGGGGAAAAGGAGAGGCTTGGAAGCTCACCATGGTCATTTCAAGGAGGCAGACACACAGTAAGAAAGGATTTCATGAAAAATAGATTACAGGGCCTTTAAATAGTGGATGTGTATGCATTATTTTTGGAGAATAAGGGTATCGTTTAGCGTCAATTTAACCACTTGACAACTGGGCACTTAAACCCCCTTCCTAACCAGACGAATTTTCAGCTTTCGGTGCTCTCACATTTTGAATGACAATTACTCAGTCATACAACACTGTACCCATATGAAATTTTTGTCCTTTTTTTCACACAAATAGAGCTTCCTTTTGGTGGTATTTAATCACTGTTGGGTTTTTTATTTTTTGCGCTATAAGAGAAAAAAGACTGAAAATTTTGTAAAAAAATGAATTTTTCTTGGTTTCTGTTATAAAATTTTGCAAATTAGTATTTTTTCTTCATACATTTTGGCCAAAATTTATACTGCTACATATCTTTGGTAAAAATAAGTACAAATTGGTGAATATTATTTGGTCTTTGTGAAAGTTATAGAGTCCACAAGCTATGGTGCCAATATCTGAAAATTGATCACACCTGAAGTACTGACGGCCGATCTCATTTCTTGAGACCCTAACATGCCAGAAAAGTACAAATACCCCCCAAATGACCCCTTTTTGGAAAGAAGACATTCCAAGGTATTTAGAAAGAGTCATTGTGAGTTTTTTGAAGTTGTAATTTTTTCCCACAATTCTTTGCAAAAATCAAGATTTTTTTTTTTCTTTTTTTTTTTTCCCACAAAATTGTCATATTAGCAGGTTATTTCTCACACACAGCATATGCATACCACAAATTACACCCCAAAACCCATTCTGCTATTACTCCTGAGTATGGCGATACCACATGTGTGAGACTTTTACACAGCGTGGCCACATACAGAGGCCCAACATGCAGGGAGCACCTTCAGGCGTTCTGGAGAACCCAGGCCAATTCTGACATTTCTCTCCTACATGTAAAAATCATCATTTATTTGCTATAAAATTACATAGAACCCCAAAACATTATATATGTTTTTTTAGCAAAGACCTTAAAGAATATAATGGTGGTCATTGCAACTTTTTATCTTGCACGGTATTTGCGCAGAAATTTTTCTAACGCGTTTTTTACGGAAAAAAACAGTTTTGTGCCTAAAAGAAAAAAAAACAGTAAAGTTAGCCCAATGTTTTTGCATAATGTGAAAGATGAAGTTACGCCGAGTAAATAGATACCCAACATGTCACCCTTCAAAATTGCACACGCTCGTGGAATGGCGCCAAACTTCGCTACTTAAAAATCCCCATAGGCAACGCTTTAAATATTTTTACTGGTTATATGTTTTGAGTTACAGAGGAGGTCTAGGGCCAAAATTATTGCTCTCGCTCTAACGTTCGCAACGATACCTCACTTGTGTGGTTTGAACACCGTTTTCATATGTGGGCGGGGCTTACGTATGCGTTCACTTCTGCATGCGAGCTCGCGGGGGCAGGGGCGCTTTAAAAAAAATATATATATTTTATTGTTCATTTTACTTTATTTATTTTAGTTTGACATGTTTTTCCACCCCAAATTTTTTTTGGATCACTTTTATTCCTATTACAAGGAATGTAAACATCCCTTGTAATAGAAATATGGCATGACAGGTCCTCTTTACAGTGAGATATGGGGTCAATAAGACCCCACATCTCACCTCTAGGCTGGGAAGCCTGAAAAAAAACCAAAAAAAAAAACAATCTTGGCTTTGATCGTAGTGGTGAGTCGGTAGAAGTACCGGAGGGCAGCGGGAGGGGGGGCATCCCCTCTCACCTTCCGTAAGAGCGATCAAGCGGTGGAACAGCCGCTATGATTGTTGTTATGGTGTAGGGAATCGCCAGCTGAAAAAGCGAATATCTGAATGATGCCTGTAGCTGCTCCCATCATTCAGATATCTCCGCACAAAGTCAAGGACGTCATATAACGGCCGGCGGGCGGGAAGTGGTTATTGCAGAGTATTGCCGGGTATTGAGGAGTATTGCCGGGTATTGAGGAGTATTGCCGGGTATTGAGGAGTATTGCCGGGTATTGAGGAGTATTGCCGAGTATTGCCGGGTATTGTGGAGTATTGCCGGGTATTGTGGAGTATTGCCGGGTATTGTGGAGTATTGCTGGGTATTGTGGAGTATTGGCGGGTATTGTGGAGTATTGCCGGGTATTGTGGAGTATTGCGGAGTATTGCGGAGTATGGCAGGGTATGGGCAGGGTATTGCACAGGGTATTGCAGAGTATGGGCAGGGTATTGCACAGGGTATTGCAGAGTATTGCACAGGGTATTGCAGAGTATTGCACAGGGTATTGCAGAGTATTGCACAGGGTATTGCAGAGTATTGCACAGGGTGTATTGCAGAGTATTGGCAGGGTGTATTGCAGAGTATTGGCAGGGTGTATTGCAGAGTATTGCACAGGGTGTATTGCAGAGTATTGGCAGGGTGTATTGCAGAGTATTGGCAGGGTGTATTGCAGAGTATTGGCAGGGTGTATTGCAGAGTATTGGCAGGGTGTATTGCAGAGTATTGGCAGGGTGTATTGCAGAGTATTGCACAGGGTATTGCAGAGTATTGCACAGGGTGTATTGCAGAGTATTGCACAGGGTGTATTGCAGAGTATTGCACAGGGTGTGTTGCAGAGTATTGCACAGGGTGTATTGCAGAGTATTGCACAGGGTGTATTGCAGAGTATTGGCAGAGTATTGCACAGGGATGGCTGAGCAGGGATGGATGGATGGCTGGATCTGTGACTGCAATTGTCACAGATCCAGCCCACAGCTGACATGGGGGAGGGAGCGGACATGATCCGCTCCCTCCCCTCTCCTCTCACACTGTACCGATCGGTACAGAGAGGGGAGGGAGGAACCGGCGTCATCAAATGACGCCGGTCTGTTTACAAGTGATCGCTCCGTCATTTGACGGAGCGATCACGTGGTAAACGGCCGCGATTAGCGGCCATCTACCGTGATCCGTGATGCGCCGGGTCTTCCGGACCCGGCGGTCACGGACATATCCTGGAGCGCGCCCCGGGGGGCGCGCGGGAGTAAGATTCTGTGAGGACGTCCCTGGGACGTCCACTCAGGATAACTCGACCGCGCTGTGGACGTCTTTTGTACATGACGCGGTCGGGAAGTGGTTAATAAAGCACCTATTTTGGGGGCAAAGCTAAAGACTCCAAAAAAAAAGAAAGAAATGCAGCTATTGCATTTATGATGTGGTGGTGTGATGTTCAGTGTCATTAGACACTAGTATATGTTGTATTTGTACAGCTGTAGCCTCAAGTGCAGATGTCACTCTCTTCACCTAGAGCCAGACTTGGTGCACATGTTGGATTGATTCCCCATCATTTCATATCACACTTCCAGAGATAAGCATTGTGCTGCCGTCCACATCATGACGTATCATAGTCTTTGTACAGTGTGTACATATCAGATGAAAACAAGATTTTTCAAGACTATTATTCCTAACACAAAGGAACTTATTCAGAATATCAAACACCCAACAAAATTCCTCTTTCAATAGTCAGAACTCAGTAAGTTGAAAGGGGTTGGTTGCTATGGGTTAGTACAGGAGTAGGCAACCTCGGCACTCCAGCTGTGGTGAAAACTACAAATCCCATCATGCCTCTGCCTCTAGGAGTCATGCCTGTGATTGTCAGGGTCTTGCAATGTCTCATGGGACTTGTAGTTTAAAACAGCTGGAGGGCCGAGGTTGCATACCCCTGGGTTAGTACATATTGTACATTGTTGCTGTTTACACCGTTTTGTCTGATTAAACCCAGAAATATGTCTGGAAAGTTTAGAGTACTAACATAGCACTATCTGATAGAAGTACTAACATAGCACTATCTGATAGGAGTACTAACATAGCACTATCTGATAGGAGTACTAACATAGCACTATCTGATAGGAGTACTAACATAGCACTATCTGATAGGAGTACTAACATAGCACTATCTGTACTAGCTTAGCACTATCCGATAGGAGTACTAGCATGGTACTATATCATAGGAGTACTAACATAGCACTATCTGATAGGAGTACTAACATAGCACTATCTGATAGGAGTACTAACATAGCACTATCTGTACTAGCTTAGCACTATCCGATAGGAGTACTAGCATGGTACTATATCATAGGAGTACTAACATAGCACTATCTGATAAGAGTACTAACATAGCACTATCTGATAAGAGTACTAACATAACACTATCTGATAGGAGTACTAACATAGCACTAACAGTACTAACATAGTACTTTCTGATAGGCATACTAACATAGCACTATTTGATAGGAGTACTAACACCGTACTAACATAGCACTATCAGTACTAACATAGCACTATCTGATAGGAGTACTAACATAGCACTATCAGTACTAACATAGCACTATCTAATAGGAGTACTAACATAGCACTATCTAATAGGAGTACTAACATAGCACTATCTGATAGGAGTACTAGCATAGCACTATCTGATAGGAGTACTAACATAGCACTATCTGTACTAGCTTAGCACTATCCGATAGGAGTACTAGCATGGTACTATATGATAGGAGTACTAACATAGCACTATCTGATAGGAGTACTAACATAGCACTAACAGTACTAACATAGTACTTTCTGATAGGCGTACTAACATAGCACTATTTGATAGGAGTACTAACACCGTACTAACATAACACTATCAGTACTAACATAGTACTTTCTGATAGGCGTACTAACATAATACTATATGATAGGAGTACTAACATAGTACTTTCTGATAGGAGTACTAACATAGCATTATCAGTACTAACATAGCACTAACAGTACTAACATAGTACTTTCTGATAGGCGTACTAACATAGCACTATCTGATAGGAGTACTAACATAGCACTATCAGTACTAACATAGCACTAACAGTACTAACATAGTACTTTCTGATAGGCGTACTAACATAGCACTATTTGATAGGAGTACTAACACCGTACTAACATAGCACTAACAGTACTAACATAGTACTTTCTGATAGGCGTACTAACATAGCACTATTTGATAGGAGTACTAACACCGTACTAACATAGCACTAACAGTACTAACATAGTACTTTCTGATAGGAGTACTAACATAGCACTATTTGATAGGAGTACTAACACCGTACTAACATAGCACTAACAGTACTAACATAGTACTTTCTGATAGGAGTACTAACATAGCACTATCTGATAGGAGTACTAACATAGCACTATCAGTACTAACATAGTACTATCTGAAAAACATCTATGAAAACCCATGGTACATGTCTGAATGTTTCATTTCTTCCACTTGTTGCTTTTCTAATACAGCCCACATTCCATCCCATTCGCTCTCTGCACACAGAAAAGCATGGTTAGGAATTCTGCCAGCCTGAATGATTTTGACTGATATTTAAAAGCTTGTGGTTTTGTCGATGAATTAAAAAAAGGCCAGACATATTCGCAGACAACCGTTTAAACTCAATGATCTGAACCGGAGCTATCGCTGGTAATCATACCCTGGCATAGCTGCTAAATCCCCGAGCAGAGACAAATGTCAGATACTTATGTGGCTGATTTAACAGAGTTTGCTTTAAAGTGTAATTATTAGCTTAGGTTACTCCGCAGCGCTCACATTCTGGAATCTGGTGGAAGGGATTCCGAATCGTTACTAGCTCTGCGAAGTTGGGACGCTTGGCTAGTTGGGAATTTTGAACTGTCATTGTCAAACATCCATTACTGAAAGTTGGAATTCTCAGTTACTGCCTAGTACTTTGTTTTGGTGCTACCGGTATTTCAGTTTGTGATATTGCTTTATTATCAGCTAAGCCTCTGTCAATCAAGCTTAGAAAGCGCATATTGGGTTTCACTGATGGTGACATGAAATAATAACAATGGCAACATATCTCAGCTATTTGGATATTTAATATGGCAGTAATTATGTGCAACATGCAGTAACCCATAGTAACCGTAGGGATGCCAGATTGAGAAAAGGATAATTCGGCTTGGTTGCAGTTGGTTACAGCAGTGTGCAAAGAACTGTTTACCTAAATAAATAAGATCCCTGCACAAATCGGCTTATCAGGACATTCTTTGATATGCCTAGCAAACTACCGCCTGATTTTATTTCTCAAGTATTCTTTACATTTCTGTGTGAGACATAATGGAAAACTAAGTATAAGTACTAAGTAAATTCCTGTCCCTGTAAGGAATGTCTGAATGGCAGTGACACTGCAGAGGGGCAGCCAGCTAATCACATAGAGAAAGCCATTAGGAGGGTAAATAATTAACACTGCAGCCGTGCTTGAAAGATTTACATTTGAATGCGTATAAAATATAAGTATAGATATTGAATATACACATCTCCCAATCACACCCAAAATCCCTAAAGGGGGGACTTTTTCTGACTGCTATTTCTGCAGCGTGTTCAGCTTCAAAGCCATAAACAGAAGAGCTTATGTGACCTAAAGCCTCGTTCGTACACACGGTCGGACTTTTGCCCAACAAACTTCGTTTTGAGCAAGTCGGACCAACAATCCGACCGTGTGTACGCTCCGTCGGACAAACTTTTTTCGTTTGGTTTTGGATTTCATCGGACAAAAGTTGGGTCTGCAAACGGACAAACTTTTGCCCAACAAAAGTCCGATGGAGCAAAGTCCAACCGTGTGTACGAGGCTTAAGAGTTCCTGTTTATAGCTGAAGCCAGGACTGGACCTGTGGCCTTTTATATCAGGGAGTTTAACAATCAAAGTAGTTTTAATCCCTCATTTTTATTTTAGTTTAACACACTGAACACAATAACAAACATTCTCCAATAAACTATAAATTAAAATTGTTCCCCCATCACTTTCAGGTTACAAGTTTCAGTGCTGCTTCCCTGAACGTCCGGTCTTCCAAGGAAAGAGTTAACAGTTGACAATGCAGTCTGATGTCAGTCTGTAAGCTTGGAGGGGGAGGGAGGAGCAAGGGAGTGCCTTGCCATCCTAGGCTATTGGCTGTGTGTTTCTATTGATGCACACAGTGTAGGGAAACACAACTCTTGTTCCTGCATGCAAGGGTGGTTCCACGATGCTGCAGGAGAAACCTAGGCAAGGATTAAAAGATAAAGAAGCTGCATACTCAGTAAGTGATTAAATCAGCTGCTGAAAGTAGTGAGGGTTTAATATCTTTAACACTTTAGAGTGTTACTAAACCCAGGACCCTGTATTCACTATATCTGGTCTCCCACAGTACACAGAACATGGAAAGAAATGCAATTATTTTAGTAAACGTAAACTGCTAAATAAATGTTCTCATCAGCAGTATATAGCAGTCTTGTGACTTCTATCAGTGTCTGGTTAAAGCTTGTAGGAGGAGTTTTTCCTTCTACTCTGACTGTCCTATAAGGCTGCAGGACCTCTGATCCTCTGTCTGGACAGTGCTGATTGGCCCTGTGCTGATCACATGCACCCTTCCAAGAAAAAAAAAGAAGGTCTCTAGCAATACACACCAAACTGAGCATGTGCAGAGTAACTCCTAAGGCTCTGTCTTATCAGGAGATAGATTGGGGACAGTGGAAGAATGGGAGGATCAGAGAAGACAGTATCAAACAGCATTTTTATACAATGTGGAGGATTAACCCCTTAGGTTCCACAGTAAGTATAACAAGCATGCTTTACTCCATATACAGATTTTACTGTTGTGGGTTTAGTAACACTTTAAAGTGTAGGTCCACCCTGAAAATTAATTTAAAAAAATAATAAAAAATAATAGAAAAAAATAATAATTTTATACTCACCCGAAATGCCCGTTGCTATGCAGAAGTCCCCTAATCTGCCTCTAATGCGCCTCTTCCTTATCCTCGGATTGAGAACTTCCGTTTCCTCTTCTTGTGAATGGGGCGCTGCCTTCTGCTGGGAACCCCAGGAGGCAAGCCGCCCATTCACAAAGCGCCGTGCGAGTGGCGCATGCGCAGTAGGAAACGGGCAGTGAAGCTGTAAGGCTTCACTGCCTGTTTCCCTTAGTCAGGATGGAGGAGCCGGGACCTGCCAGCAGTGATCGATCGCCGTCGGAGGACCGACATCGCGGGCGAGTAGGACAGGTAAGTGTCCTTATTAAAAGACAGCAGCTACACTGTTAGTAGCTGCTGACTTTAAAAAAAATAATAAAAATCTGGGTGGACCTCCGCTTTAAGGCCCCTTTCACACCAGTGGACCAATCGGGTTCGCCTGTCTGTTTTTCAGGTGGACCCGATCAGACCACCCATTGTTCTCTATGGGGCCGCGGATGTCAGTGGATGTGTGTTCGCTGTCACCTTCCGGCATCCGATCTGATCCAGTCCACTAAACACAGATGGATGGGGATAAGTTGGCCGTCCGTCCATCGTATATGCAGTCCGTTTCCATCCGACCGCCGCAAAGAGAAGATCGGGCTGTATCCGCTCTGCCTAGGGGAGCAGAAACAGGTCTGTCATCCACCTGCTCATTGGAGATCAGCAGAGATATTCCCCGCTGAGCAGGCGGATCCGCGTGGACGGATTCCACTCAGTGTGAAAGGGGCCTAAGTGTTCCCAGAACACCCCCAGTGGTGTGACCAGGAATAGTCCAGCAATACTAGTATTATATACAAGTGTTTTGGGCAGGAAGGCTGCCAACTCTTTATGGAAATCCCTGCTAAATGTCCAACTGTTCGATGGAACCTTTATAAATGTAGGGTCCTCTTCACATCATTGCATAGTGGGAACAAGCGTTGCCCTTAAAGCGGAGTTCTGCCTAAAAAATTTTTTTTAAAGTCAGCAGCTACAAATACTGCAGCTGCTGACTTTTAATAATCGGACACTTACCTGTCCCAGGGTCCAGCGATGCAGGGGAACGAAGCCCCGCTCGTCTCCCCCTCCTCTCCCCGGCGCCGGCATTGTCACTGTGGGCGCCTGGCTGTGGCTTCACAGCCGAGCACGCACTGAGCATGCGCGAGCCGCGCTGCACACCGTGACTGGCGGAGCAATCACCTGGGACCTGTGATGTGTCCCAGATGATTGCGGAGAGGGAGGGGGCTGAGGTGAGCTTACTTCTGCTGCCGAGGCGGCCTAGGGAGGAAGTGGGAGCTGGAACCCTCTAAAAAGAGGGTTTCCGCGCCCCCCCCCCCCCAAAAATGACATGCCAAATGTGGCATGTCAGGGGTCACCTTCCCTTAAAGTGTAAGTTCCATTTTTGGGTGGAACTCCACTTTAAGTGATTTTGTGGAGCGATTTACACGTGATCTGGCTCACATTGCAAAGTGAATGCTCATGTAGCATAATGAAAAAGGCAAATCTGTATTCACTTGAATCATCCAATCAAATTTCTCTTGCACTTATTTCAGTATTCTAACACAGCTTCACCCTATTCACTAAGTGAAGTGATCATTCACTTTGCAGAGTAATCGTTCTCTCCTTCCTGAGTTATTCAGCCCCATAGAGAACACTTTCACTTTTCATCAAATCTCCCTGAATGGGATAAATATGAAATTCCTTCTCCATACAAAATACAACCATGATAAATAATAAACAAATTCTGCTCATTGTGCTTTTGACCAAGATCAGGGTCTGCTGAGTACATGAAATGCTTACTGCTAGGACGGAGTACTGGGACCACCATGAAGACACGTATGATTGATATTCCAGTGTCAGAGGAAAGGTCATACCATATAGGCCTTCCTACTCTTTGGAGGAACAGCAGAGATAAGGACTCTATGGGCTGGAGGAGGATCTGAGAGTTCACAGAATCTTATTTTGGCAAAAAAAAGGAGCTGATTTTTATGTGATGAATTTGATTATAAACAACATTCTTTGCTACTATCTACAGAAAAGGGTTCAGGATATACATTATAGGGGAAAAGTTATAGTGTTAGTTCACCTTTACATAACAATGACACCCTTCCCCTATTGCCCCCCCCCCCCTGTTCCCTGCTGTACTTACCTCCGGAGTTGCCAAGCTGCTCCAGCACTCTAGGAATTTGGAATCCCTACTCTTCTCCCTGTTCTCAATCAGCACTTCTAGGATGGACCAGATGGATTCTGATTGGTCAGCACCATCACATTGATGGAAAAGAGTTGGAGTTTCAAATCCCCAGATCACTGGAGCAGCTGCAGGGCTGCTGACAGCTCAAAAGCCATGTGTCAGAACTGTGAGTAGCTCACCATTACACTACTGCTTCCCGGGAGGGTGGCAGTGGCCTCTTACTGTTTTTTTGCAGCCAGCCCCTGATGACGTGCATTTACCACAAAATGTCAGTGCCTCGGATAACTCAAATATCACACTACTCCCCATAGGCGTGCGCAATGGGTGTGCCAGGTGTGCCTGGGCACACCCTAATCACCCTGTGCTGCGCAGATTCCCCCCGGTGCTTGGCTGCAAAGAAAGGGACTGGGGAATCTCTGTCCTCAGTCCCTTTCTCTGTCCCAAAAGTGAGACATTAGGGCTGTTTAGACCCCTGATGTTTCACCAAAGCCCCCCAATGGAGCACCTAAAAAAAATTGTGAAAAAATTATTGTCAAAAAAATATTGTCAAAAATAATAAAAAATCTAAAATGGTAAGTAATAATAAAAACAAAATACTGACACCAATCTCTGCCCTACTGACACTGTCCACTGCTCTGACAACAACCTCTGCCCTATATATATATACACACATATACACACACACACACGCATGTGTGTTTAAGCTTTGGGGTGCACACCCTAATGCAATAGGCTGCGCACACCTATGCTACTCCCCCTGACAATGACTTGATCTTTTTTTCCCTCCAGAAGGATGAAGCCATCGTTGTTCAGGCTCATTCTAGTGTCAGTATTTACTTCCAGGGCTTGGATGCTGGCTTGGTGATGACACACCTATGTAAATCCTGGTGACTATGCAGTTTTTGGCTGTGTTTGCCACTGATCTGCCCCCTGATGTAGTCTTGCACCTTGAGACTTTATGCAAATGATGCTGTTTGATGTCTGGGAGAGAAGAGACTGAGCGAATGCTTCCTCCTGCCTGTAGCAGACTGATGACTGATGGCCTCATCTCCGCGTAGGAAAATTAAGGAGAAGTACAGCCAAAGCTCATTTGGCTGTACTTCTCCTGTGGATCACAGAAGTGCAGTTCGTTCTGCACTCCTGTGACCCGTTTTCAGCAGACAGCAGGCTGAAGCCCGCTGACGTCACAGAGCCAGTCCAGGCTTGGGCAAGATCATGACAATGAAGTCAGGATCCGCCAGGTGCCTGGACTGGCAGCCGGCTCAGCTTCTCAGCGAGCCGCTGAGAGCCTGAGCCGGACGCTACTGCCCCCTCCCCAGCCCAGCGCTCCACTGAGTGCGAGGAGGGGCAGAGCAGAAAATTGGTGACTGACAGTCACCAGCTTTCTGCTCACAGAGCCCTAAGAACTCAGCGATCGGCGGTGTTTGATCGCGCAGTTCTCAGTGTTAGAGCCGATCAGGGACAGATGCTGTATCCACCTAGGTAAGTATAAATTCAGAAAACAAAACTAACCAAAAATTCTCTTTCAACTGAAACCTAAAGAGGCTTTTTAATAGAGCTATGCAGGAATCTAAAAAATAAATAAAAATGATACCTAGATGGCTGCATAAAAGGCCGCTGATTGCTCGGTTCTCGGTTATCAGTAAGCAGAGAGCTGGCAAATGTCAGTCACCTGCTCTCTGCTATTCTCCGCCTGTCCATCGCTCACTGGGGAAGGGGCGGGGCAGCTGGCTAAGGCTCTCAGGGCTCCGCTGAGAGGCTAAGCCAGCTGCCTGTCAAGAATCTGGATGTATCCCCACATTATTGTTGGGGTCCCTGCAGAACCTAGATCAGCTCTGTGACATCAGCCAACAGTGGACATTAGTCAGCTGAATATGGATTGTGGAGTGCAGAACTAAGAGCACTCCTGTGACCCACAAAAGAGTTTTGGCCATATTTCTCCTATAATGGTAAAAGATAGAACTTTTCTGAAAAACTATATTGATGCAGTAAATTGCAACATGCCAGGAACATATTCAGCTAGATTTGTAAAGATACTAAAAAGTACTGTTAAAGCTGAATTCTGAAGTAAGCAAATATTTAGTCTGAAGAGGACTTTCTACTCTTAAATGAATCCTGGTGGGCTTTGTGTATTTCCTCCAGATCTGTGCAGTAATCCAGTGTGAAACTTTGCCTCTGTGCAGGAGCTTCCTGTAATAAGGACTGGTCACTGTTGCTCTCTCTCCTTATGCAGGATGACTGGTCTTGTCTCCGCCCCTCCTGTACTCTTCTGCAGGCAGCCTGCATAGGGTGGAGCCTGCTGGACCCCTCCCACAGCTCTGTTCTCTTCGCAGGCTATGTATAGCATATTAGTGATGTCATTGCTACTCTCACAAGGTAATATCTGTGTTTATGTATAATCAGGAATATATTTAGATAACATTTTTAAGTCCAGAGTTCATCTTTAAACACATACAGTGGGTATAGAAAAGAATCACCCCCTCTGTCCCTTTAAAAATAAGCACATTTTCTTGCTCTGTAGCCTGAAATGAAATGAAATGAAGACAGACACAATTTTTTACCCAGTTGTATTTACCACCATAACAGGATATTACCTCCTCCATGCTTTAATGTAAGAATTATGTTATTTGGATGGTGAGCTGAATTGGATTTTCGCCAGACATATAGTTTGGTGTTGTGGTGAAATAATTAAATTTTAATCTCATCTGACCACTTTAACCGCACCTTGAAGATTCTGAGGCCACATTCCAACATGACAATGACCCAAAGCACACAGTAAAAATTACCACACAGTGGTTGAAGGAGAAAAGGGTGAATGTCCTTGCATGGCCTAGTCAGAGCCCAGACTTAAACCCCATTGAAAATCTGTGGAATGACTTGAAGATTGCAGTCCACAAACGGTCACCAGTTCTGCAAAGAATACAAAAAGACAGTACTATGGAGGGGACTTTATAGGGACCAAAGACCATAACAATGTGTAAAAAAAAATGTGCAAAATTTTATTTAAACATAATTTAGAAACATCAAGAATAGTAAAAACACATTCAGTAACAGAAGGGGACCTGACATATACTGCTCTAAATCTGCCACAAAGGCAACAGGGCCCAGTGGTTACCCTCCCTACGCGTTTCAACTCGTGGAGTCTTCTTCAGGGGGTTCTGGTGGACAGAAATAGTAGTAGGTTCTATAATGAAAAAATAACCACACATATACACACATATACAAATATTTTCATACAAATAATGAACATAAATTGTTGCAAATGGTTTGTATAGATTTCATAGTGATAACTTACAGGGATCAGCAAGAAATTGAGCATCTAATAACACACCAGGAGGTTTGCATGTTCCCATGCACTGATAGATAGCTCAAGGGATGGGAGCATAATTATATGAAAATCAGTACAAATCAAAAAATTTAACCACAAGTGCAGGTGCACATACGTCAAAACACCACCAGTACTCATTGGATTAAAGACTAAAAACAAGGAGGATCCAAAAGGTGGAGCCACTATTGTTGTGCACAGTATGGCAGAAAACAAATATAATATACAATTATATCCTCAATGTTATATGGCCAAAGCCTGTATATCTAAAGAAAAGAAAGTTCTGCAAAGAAGAGTTGGCAAATATTGCAAAGTCTAGATGTGCAAAGTTAGTAGAGACATATCCCAACAGACTAAAGGCTGCAATTAAAGCAAAAGGTGATTCAACAAAATACTGACATGGGGGGGGGGGGGGGGGAGGGGTGATCCTTTTTCCAACTCAGTAATTCTGTTGTTTTTTTTTTCTGATATGCTGGTGTTTTATCTTTTACTTGGACATAATAAGTTGTACTAGTAAATACAACTAGATGAAAACAAAAACTGGGTCTGTCTTCTTTTCAGGCTGCAAAGTAACAAAATGTGATTATTTTAAAGGGGATGATTATTTTCTATACCCAATGTAGATTAAAAGCCTTGTTGCTTTGCTAGGGGAAAAAAAACTGAAGCAATGCTAATAGTTTTGTATGTTTGATAAAAACTCTCTTAAGAGTGTTTGTGTCCTAAAACAGTCTTATTATTCACAGATGTCCCCTGTAATACAGCCACTGAGCACATAATCCAATTTCAAGGTCTGTGCAGGAAACAAAAAGTAACTTATTTGAGATTTATTAAAAGAATTACAGTAACACTGTTGTGCGAACTTAAAAGAAACTGAGTAATTGTCCCAGCACAATAAATAGAGCAGTTTAATATCTCTGCCTCTGGGGAGGACCGGCTTGTTGTCAAAGAGTAATTTACTGCTCCAGGTGGCGGACACTCAGGCAAAATATTTATGGCGCGTTCGAAATTCCTAACATGCACTGTTCTACTACCAGCAAGTGCGTAAAACAGTCAGTGCATGTGTTCATAAGACGCTATCTACCTTTCATTAAAGAAATGAAAGTGTGACTAAACACTTCATTTTCTGGATATTCTAACCTGTGAATGTGAAGCTGTTAAAGAAACTATTTCGTATTTCAGTGGGTTTTTTTTTTTCTTGAAGTCATCACCCCTCTTTTTTTCTTGCTTTGTTGTTCAAAGTGAATGTAATGCCCCGTACACACGGCCGAGAATCTCGTCGTTAAAAACATGTCGTTTTTTTCGACGAGATCCTTGGACAAGAAACTTGTCCCGGCCGAGTGTACACACGCTCATTTCAAAGAACCCGCGGTTCTTTGAATGGAGCGTACGCGGTGACGTCATCGAATACGACGAGCATGCGCTCGTCACATTCGATGCCGTCGCCGCCATCTTGGTTCACCTTACCTATGCCTAGGAAGCTACCGCGCATGCGTCAAAGTCATTTCAAGCATGCGCGGGCTTCCTGGCGAACAGGTAAGTGTACACACACACAATTTTCTCGTCGAGAAACAGGCTGACGAGAATCTCGACGAGAAAATAGAGAGCAGGTTCTCTATTTTCTCGTCGAGATTCTTGTCGCTTTTCTTGACGAGAAACCATACACACGAACAAATTTCTCAGCAAGAAATCTCTGCCAGCAAGTTTCTTGCTGGTTTTTGCAGAGAAACTCGGTCGTGTGTACAAGGCTTAAGTCTTAGGCCCGGTTTACACTAGTGCGATGCAAGAACCCTGCAAATCCAGTGCGGGTTCCCGCATCGCACCTGAATCGCACAGTGGTTAACACTGAGATCTGCAAACCGCTGCGGGTGTCAATGAAAAGTTAATGACACCCCCAGATCGGTTTGCAGATCGCAGTGCGAACTGTGAAATGGTGCAGGAATCGGATCGCATAGGTGTGAACACCCATGTGATTCAATTCCAGTGCGGACCAAAAAAAAGGGTCCTGTACCATTTTGGTGCGAATGCGTTGCGATTTCAGCCATACAGTTTGTATGGCCGAAATCGCATCACGCAGACATCGCATATGGTACGAATCACATGCGATGTCTGGCATCGCACTAGTGTGAACTGGGCCTTAAATCTACTTTTTAGTACATTTGACATCATGCCTCACTATATACAATTTTCATAAGCAAATCGTTTGTTTTTTAATCTGATACAAAATTTCATATATGGAGATCCTGCTAGTAGCAGCTTTTCCTGTTGCAGGCTAACACCACTAAACCACTGACCTGGAATAAGCAGCAGCGTTGTCAGTGTGCCATGCAGGTTCCCTCAGTTGACCATTGTGCTGCCTAACTTTTTTTTAATAAACAAGTTATACTTACCTGAACTGTGCCGTGGTTTTGCACAGAGCCGCACCGATTCTCCTCTACTGTCGGCGCTCCTGGCCCCTCACTCCTGCCGAATGCAGGCTGCTCACGCCCGAGCTGCTGCTTTGTGTGTCTATTCATTGTGTGTCTCCTCATTGGCTCACTGGCTGTGATTGTCATTGGCCCCCACTGCTGTCTCAGCCCATGAGAAGAAAGAGATCCAGGAGAGCCGCTGCTCTCATGCATATTACTTGGGATGGGGCTCAGGTAAGTATTATGGGAGGCTGCTGCATACAGATGGTTTTTTACTTTCATGCATACAATGCAATAAGGTAAAAATCCTTGAGCCTTTACAACCGCTTTAAAGTTTAAAGATAAATTCCAGGTGTAGCGACCTCACCCCTCTCACCCCTTCTCATTCTCAGCTTGTCTTTCTTTGTCTAGGGGTGTTGGTACCGGGGGGGGGGGGGAGATGAGATACACTACGGCCCATGTCCTCCATAGTGACGAGGTGAAGACCAGAAAGATCGGGCTTTGTGTAGGTGTCCTAGAGTCAAGTCCTGTACTTCGTCCCTGACTCCTTTGCTCCTAGTAACCAGAGTTCCACACAGTGAATAGGTCCAACACAGTTTTATTCTTCTCAGTGAATAAACACACAGCACGGCTAAGTTGGACTCTTTTGCAACAACTTAGTCTTAATGGGAATAGGTCGAGGCACAATCCTTTCCCTTCTCTTTGCCAACCACTCCGGTATCACCAGTGGCGAATAGTCACTGCCACTGACTATGTGAAGTAGAACGTGAATTACCTTCGCTAGCAAGGCCCCTGTCAGGGGAAGGATATCCGTCCAAGGGAGATACCGGAGGCCTCTCTGTCACCAGCGATGCTGCGCCGGACTCTCCAGAGAAGTTCTGCACACCAGACCTCACAAACTCAGACACGGGCACCCAAGGAGTTAGGGCCCCCTCGGCTTCCTCCACCCTCGTGGAACTCAGTCGAAGGTACTGAGCCCCAGGCATCCGCCATAGTACCTCACCCCAGGCTAAAGGTGCCTGAGATGGACAAATAAGTATTTTTTCTTCTTCACTGATGTGTGCTGATGAGGCTGCACTGATGGGAACTGATTAGGCAGCACTAATGGGCACGGGTGTGGCTGCACTGATGGGCACTGGTAAGGCTGCACTGATGGGCACTGATATGCTTCACTGATGGACATTGATATTTTGTACTGATGGAATTGATTATCAGTGATTGGACACAGCTGATCACATAGTAAAGAGCATACGTCATCGGCTCTTTACCCTGATTGGTGATGTGCTGTGACTGAGGGACGTAGCACACCACCAATCGCCACGGGTGTGCGCATGAGCGGCAAAATGTGATGGACAACATGACGTCCAGTTAGAACGGGAACTTAAACATTTAAAGTTTAACATTCCCGTTCTAACTGGACGTCATGTTGTCCATCACATTGTGAAACAGATATTAAACTTTAAAGTGGTTGTAAAAGCTCAAGGATTTTTACCTTCACAAATTCAATGCATCTACACCCGCCAAAGAGAGAAAAAATTAGCACAAAGGCGACATAGTGCAGCTTTTTTGGAACCTCATAGAGAGTAAATTATTGATAAAGCTTTGTCCATAGTTATTGATTAAGCTTTGTCTATAGACTGCAATCTACAGAAGAGAAGCTGTTGTGTCATTGGCCCTGATTCATCAAGCAGTATTGCTTGAGTGCAAAGTAGTACAAGTGACATACAATTATATTGGTAATATTGGTATTATTGGTTTCTTATGTCTCTTAAAGTCTCCAGAATTGAGTATTCTTCTACAGAATCTTCTACGCCCACCTGTGTCAGCCATTACAAGAGCGATTCGTTTTTACCTTTAGATTCTCAACTTACTGTATGAAACTCACTTATTGTACCTTGATGCTTAATTGGGAATGAGGTATGAGTTTTGGCGGGGGGTTCTTTGTGGGTAGTTAAAAAAACTAGTGCCCCCCAAAACCAGAATATATAAATAGACTTTTGGATGACATTAGATTACAGATAAACCTGTACATTTTTTAACTAACAGTCCTTACAAAGAGTAGACGCCACAAGAGTCCCGCTAATGGCCTTATGATACATACGGTCTTCTTCTGTGCCCCTTCCCAATTTGGGTTCATTTGGCACAGGGGCCTGTGAAGGGCTTATTGCTGCCATCATGGCTAGGCTCCACCAAATGGCATCACCCTGCCCATTGAGAGTGCCCTTACAGGTCCTAATGTAGTCCTTTTGGACACAGAAACTTCAGTTGGCAAATCCAACTAACAGAGTTTTCTGGCTAGTAGCTGGCATCTCCTGTATCTACATTTAAACAGACTTTTTTCAAAAATAACACATGTTGTGTGGGTTTATCTCAGGACAGTTACACCTAATTAGAACTGCAAGTAATATGTTTGGGAATATTCTATGGTAAGTGACATATATACATAAACATAGGTAGGGTCATATGTTTTCCCACACTATTGTTTGTACAGTCCACTTTAAGTCTTTCGAACTCCTTTAAGGAGCTGTGTGGCCTTGAGGCCAGTATCTGTCACTGGGTGTAAATGTAGGGAATGCATAAATCAAAAGTAGCAAGTTAAATATAGAAGTGATTGCGCAAAACAGCATAATGAGCATTTAATGTGTCTGTATAATTAGGGATTTGAATAGACAGACCATGTCGTAGGTTGCGGTGCGTTTTATTTAACACAATGACTCATTTCTAAAAGAACATGAGCCAGCTAGTTTGCAGGGTATAAGTATACAGTTAAAATCACAGGAACCTGGATAATATGGGGGTCTCTGTTAAAATTGTCAAACAAACCCTATTAAAAAAATTGAAATACAAACTTGATTGCTCTTAATGGGACCATTTAGCACCATTTTTCTTACTGATGAAGAACACTTAAAGCTAATCTCCAGGCACATCTAAAAAAACACACAAGTCTGCAACTCTATTCATTAATAAAACCTTGAAGCATGTTTCATGCAAGCAAAGTAATGACTTGAATTTGACTTGGTATTAGCCTCCTGCAGTGCCTGTACAGCAATGCTCAGGCTGGGGGAGGGAGAAGCAGCACAAGAAACCAATTAGTTGTATGCTCATAGGAGATGGAATGAACTCATCAGTCTGCTGTATTTCCTTTAACTGTCAAGTCACAGGCTTAGGGAAGGACAAGACCTACTGTATAGGTGTTACTTAAGGCAGTTCTTCAGACTTTTTTTTTTTTATTAAAAGTTAGCAGATACAAATCCTGTAGCTGCTGACTTTTAATAAAAGGACACTTACCTGTCCTGGAGTCCAGCGCCGTGCTCATCCAAACCACTTCTTCGCCAGTCTTTGGGTCATAAGGCTGTTGAACACTTCCCGAAGTGGGAGCGGGTACCTGTCAAAACCTCCAAAACGTGGCAACAACAGAAGGGGGGGGGGAGAGGTTATAAAGTGGACTTTGCCTTTAGGGGGAAATTCCGCTTTAGCTGCAGCAGAGGAAAATCAGGTCTCCTGTTTTGTCAGACAGAGCTGGGAAAATCTCAGAACTGGGCAGACATCAATGCAAATCCTTTGGCATGTGAAAAAGTTCCCATATACAGTATGTACTTAAAGCGGAGTTCCACCCAATTTTTTTTCTTTTTTTTATTCCACTCCTCACCCCCTTACATGCCACATTTGGCATGTAATTTTTTTTGGGGGGGAGTGGGGGCTTCAGTAGGAGTGGGACTTCCTGTCCCACTTCCTCCATCCGCCCTGGAGCCGCCTAGGCGATACGTCATATCGCCTTGTGGCGGCTCCTCCCTGTAGGCGATCACCTGGGACGTGACAGGTCCCAGGCGATCGCCTGTCCACTCACAGAGCGCTGCGCCGTTCGTGCATGCGCAATGAGTGCCCGGCCGTGAAGCCGAAAGCTGTCACGGCCGGGTGCCCATACTGTGAATGGACGCGCCGGCGGAGGAAGGGGGAGAGGAGCGGAGCTCCAGGCGGCGCGTCGCGTCGCTGGACAGTGGAGCAGGTAAGTGTATGTTTATTAAAAGCCAGCAGCTACACTTTTTGTAGCTGCTGACTTTTAATAAACATAAAAAAAGGGTGGAACTCCGCTTTAATCTGTGTATTTATCCATTTTTGTAGTTCAGGAAATGGATAAGGTACTTTTTGCATTTACATTGGCAGCATTTTGTGGTAAAACAGACACTCTTTATTTACTCCAAAGTCATACACATGTAAAATCATGTGTGTCATGATACAGCTGATGCCTCATACACACGACCGGTTTTCCCTTCGGGAAAACTGCCATGACAGCTTTTGGCCGGGAAAACCGGCCTTGTGTATGCTTCATCGCAGTTTTCCCAACAGGAAAGCTGCAGGGAAAAAAAAGAGAACCAGCTCTCTTTTTTCCCGTCAGAAAAAAATCCTGCCGAGAAAACCGGTCGTCTGTATGCTTTCCCGAGGGGAAAAAAAACGTGCATGCTCGTAAACAATTTGACACATGCACGGAAGCATAGAACGTCATTTTGTCGGCTTTTCGTAGTCTTTGACGTCACCGCGTTTTTGGCAGTCAAAAGTTCAGCGGTCTTTTGTGTGACTGTGTATGCAAGGCAGGCTTGAGAGGAATCCCGTCGGAAAAAAGCGTTGTTTTTTTTTCCTGCCGGGAAAACCGGTCGTGTGTACGAGGCATCAGAAGGCCTAAATCAGAAAACAAAACCCATCCTCACCCACATAGGGGCCTTGCCTTCCCATAATTTCCAGGTTAGTGAGGATAATGCAATGGTAGAGGGTGCATTGCCCTCACTATTTCCCATTAATGTTAATGCATAAAACAAATTCCAATGTTGGAACGTTATCTGTTATCATAATACTGTACTACAATAGACATTACATGCTTAGTGCACACCTGGCCAGATCAAGCAACATTCCTTTTATTTGTGTCCACCTTCAAAAGTCATCCAGACACCCCCAACACTCAGATCACAGAAGTTGGTTGAATTGAATAGTGTTGGGAAATTGATACTCACATTCCTAATAAGATAGGATAAATGTGGCTTACTTTCGGATTGCAAAAATTCTGTCCATCAATAGAGAGGCTAATGAATGATCTGTAGTAAGCTTTAATTCTCCATGGTGCTTTTATGTGGCACGAGAATGTGGGGGCTACCACATATTGCACAAAAAGTGAAATATAAACTATACATTTGGAATCCATTTGTTGTGGTCTTCAAGATTCCCATTACAAACCTTTGGCGTGAGCCTGTGTATCGCTATGAATGTCAACCACCACAGCAGTCACACTTATTGCTGTTGGGTCAAAAGTAATATTATGATAGATAGAGTTTCTCCTGGCTTTTCCCTGGGGTCAAGGTTGGAAGAACACTGAAGTGCTGGATCTGTCCTCCCACTCATATGCAGGAAGAATGAAACTCTGGAAGAAGAGTCAGTTATAATGTGCAAATACAAGAATTAGCAGCACTCTGCAGAGTGTGGAAGTTTTATCTGTGAAGAGGATAAAAAAAACCATTAACATTAAAGCGGAGGTCCACACAAAAATGGAACCTCCGCTTTTCAGAACCCTCCCCCCCTCCGGTGTAACATCTGGCACCTTTCAGGGGGGAGGGGGGTGCAGATACCTGTATAATACAGGTATTTGCACCCACTTCCGGGCAGTGGCTCCCACGGGAGTCATGCCCCTTGCCGCCCCTGCTGTCTTCTGAGAAACACACAGGTCCCAGAAGATAGCGGGGACCGGTTAGGACGCACAGCACGACTTGCGCATGCACAGTAGGGAACTGGGAAGTGAAGCCGCAACGCTTCACTTCCTGATTCCCTCACTGAGGATGGCGGCGGGGGCAGCCGAGAGCCGAGCGATTGATTGGCTTCGGCTGCCGACATTGCGGGCACCCTGGACAGGTAAGTGTCCATTTATTAAAAGTCAGCAGCTGCAGTATTTGTAGCTGCTGGTTTTTAATATATATTTTTTTAGGCGGACCTCCACTTTAACTTGAAAGGTCTTCAAAAAAACAGGCTAAGTATAAAGCAGGACAATGTGTAAAAATTAATGTGCAAAGAGTCTACACACTATCAAGCAGATTTTACCTTCCACTAATCTGACTATAGTAATAGTAAACTAATACTTAGCCCTGTGTTACTGCTCTTTGCATTGTCTTAGTGAATTCATATGATAGTGTCTTTCTATTTGTGATTTTTTTTTTTTGGGGATGAAAATCAATATAGCTCTAGCAGTAGGCTCTGTTTAGTTTTCTAAAGGCATCAGTTTGTTGTGTTTGCAAAAAAATTTTATCTTGGAGAAAAACAATTGTTGAAGAAGGCTATTATATATATTATCATATGATTATATAGGAGTTTAAAAAGAGAAATCGATCTGAGTATACAGAAAAAGAATATCTGCAGCGTGTACTTGCTCTTGAAACGATTTGAATTCTGACACCTCATTAACTTGGCTGCACCTTGGAAAGCGATACACTCTATTACTGCTACTCCACCTGCTAGAATCTGGTATATCATTTTTTTCCCATTAGATAGTATGTGTGTAGACTCAGAATATGTGCAACTTCTTTTTTAGTGCTTTGTTAACCTCCAAAAATGATAAATCATTTCAAGAGCACAAGTATTGAAGCCCATGCAAAGGTATGAAGGCATGTGAATGGACATGTGTAGGTCACAGGTATTAGGACATACTGTACTTAAAGTCTATCTTACCTCTTTTTTTTCTTTTAAAGGGTAAATTTTATTAAAATTTTCTCATGTTTTTAACATACAAAAGAAAGAGAACAAAACCAACAAAAATACAAAACCAAGACATAGCTCAGCAGTTTACAAAACAAGAGCAAATGATAGCATATCCATACATACTAGTGCAATGATAAATGAAAAGGACCAAATACCTGTGTCCTGATACAGAAACACAGCACAGAAAATATATCATTACAAAAGTTTTGAAGGCATAGGTATATCAAATGACCTCAGATCCAATGGGAGTAAGTATTTATTTACATGTAGGCATAGAACACTATTCTGGAGTAACCGTATCTTGGGAATCTATCCAGGGGGACCTGACCTTATCAAACTTCTTAGGGCATCCCGTCGACTCAAATGTCAATTTATACATGGGAATTGCACTATTAACAAGTAAGCCATAAAGATATGGAGGGGAAGATGGTAGATTTCCAATGCAGCATTATTAACGTCTTAGCATAGAAAAACAGTAAACATAGAATTGTTTTCATTCCATTAGGGAGAGTGTCATCCTCCACATAATCTAATAAGCAAAGTAAGGGGTTACATATATTGGGGAGCTGTAGAATCATACTGGTAAAGTTAGTGACCTCAGACCAAAAGGCTCGTATTGGTGGGCATTTCCAGACCATATGGTAAAATGACCCCACTGCTCCAAAGCATTTGGCACAAAAAGAAGCGGGAAGCCTACCCATCCTACCAAGCATGTATGCAGTATAGTATGAGCGATGTAGGAATTCTGTTTGTATCGCTCTTGAGTAGAGATAACCAAAGGAGATTGTAGAGGCAAAATTTCCTGCTACACTTGCTCCATCAATTCAGGTACATCCCTCTTCCTACTGGATTCAGTTTGGTTAACCACTTGCTGGCCACGCTATAGCTAAATGACGGCTACAGCGTGGCCGGCCAGTCCTGGGAGGCCCGCATAATTTCCTCCTGTAATCGCACCCACCGCGCGCCTGCTGAAAGGTGAAAGTTGGCCTGGGGGCAAGTGGCAAGTGGTTGTAAAGGCTGAAGGTTTTTTGCCTTCATGCATTCTATGCATGAAGGTAAAAAACCTTCTGTGTGTTGCTCCCCCCACAGCCCCCCTAAAACTCACCTGACCCCTCTCTAGATCCAGCGATGTGCTCGAGAGCCTTGGCTGTCCTGGGACTTCCACTCCTCATTGGCTGAGACAATCACAGCCAGTGAGCCAATGAGGAGAGAGTGGGGGCGGGGCCGAGCCACGGCTTTATGTGTCTTATGGATGCATGGAGGAGGGCTTGGAAATGAGCACACACCAGTGCCCCATAGCAAATGGCTTACAATTGGTCATGGGGGAGGAGCCAGGAGACCCTGCGGGGGACCTGAGGAGAGGAGGATCTGGGCTGCTCTGTGCAAAACGATTACACAGAGCAGGTAAGTATTTTTTATTTTATTTTTTTAAGCTGAACTTTTAATACCACTTAAAAAAGTGTAGTCCTAGAGTGGAGCAGGGAGGTATGTTGAGAAAATTTGGAATGCTCTTGTTGCGAGAGCTATTTTTCAAGCTTAGAAGCTTGGAGCAATACAAAAGCCCAAATTTAGCAGCGGCAGTGTGACGGACTATCCTACCTCTAGACTAGACCAGTAAACAGGTGGTTCTGACCTTTGCCAGGAGAACTGGTGGGTGTTTGGGGCTTGTTCATAAGTGGCTTTGTTGTCTCACTCAATCCTGTTTAAAAATAACATTTTAGCTATGGACTAAACCTTTAAGGCTACATTAATATGGTGCTTTTAAATTTGCCATTATTGCAGAAAACTACTTTACTCCTGTGACACCCTGTCTTTGGTACAGGAAGTTAATAGAAACTTTTTCAACATTGACAAAGGCAGCAATAAAATCCTTCACACCAACTAAAACAACAAAGAAAAAGTTTTGGCTGGAGTTTTGGCCTAAAACACAGGCTGTCCAGTCAAATTAAAGTCAGAATAAACCAAAAGTACACACTGGTTGTATAAATAAGAAATGAGAAGATTCTCAGAACTAAATATATGTATTATGTATTACTAGCTACCAAGAGAGATCTTGTTATACTCTGTTACTTTCCTTCCACAAGGTCAAGGACACAAAAATTATTAAAAATGGTTCCTTTAGTTACAAATGTTACTCCGATGTCAGAATAATGTGAAATATGTCAATATCTGCTTCTGGGAATCATTATGAACATATTAGGGACCAGTATTGTTATATTCATTATAATTTTGATGTGTGGCTCTAAAGGGGATCTGTCACGAAGAACAGTGTACTTTGACCTGAAGAAGTTCTTGCATGTTAAAACAAGTATGGAGCCTGCTATCCACAAGGCAATCTAGGCAGAAGCATAGGGCCTGGTGGATGTGCAGGGGAGCCAGCTACATCTTTCTTGCTCCTGTAGTAGACCAGGGGGATGGCACAGTTGGTAAAAGCTGCACATCTGTCTGTCACTTCCCAAGGGAGGATGTAGTTGTAGGCAGTTGGTGTCAGATGAGGACATGCCAGTGTAGACAATGCAAATGGGGGGGGGGGTCTTTGTACCTATTGCAGTCCTTATCCTGTCAGTCAGAGGGATGGGGAGGACCAAAGCTGCTACCTTGTGTAGCGCCCTGCTACTTTTCAAGTAGGCGCTATGTGTAAATTTAGGGGTTATCTGAGCTGTAAATAGCTCAGAGTTGATTATGTAAATTGTTGGTTTCTGTTCCAGCTTTGGCTGTTGGTGCACATTTCCCACTGTTGGCAGTAGGTGTCACTGTTGTCACAGGCCATGGTGAGAAATACAGCCAACTGAAGTGTATTGGATATTCTTTCTCCCAGAAAACAGCTCAATCAGGAGCTTCTTTGTAGCTGGGCATGCTGGGAGAAGGATATTTAAGGGGCAGTGCCATGTGCTCCGGGGTTCGTCTCGTCTCATGGCCCTGCAGGTCGGAGGCTATGCTGCTGTGTTTGCTGGAAGTAGGCCCAGAAGCCTGTCTGGGGCCTACCTAACGAAAGGTGATCCTGTGCTGTCTGTCCTGCGGGAAGAAGCCACTCAAGCGAAGAATATTCCTGGGGAGGACCTTGCTGGAGAGGACCGAGCTGATGGCTGGTATCTCAGGAAGGGCCTGGTGACTTGTTTGGAGGATGCACCCAAGTAACCTACCTCACAGTACTGCCGGACGGCTTAAAGGTTCAGGTACTGTGCAGCTGACCTAACTAACTGACTACTGACTAACAATCCTGTGGCAGGGGATTATCCAGGAGTGTCCGTTATCACTCAAGTCTGTGGCAGAGACTTTGTCCGTGCTTCATACCGGCTGCTAGGTCGGTGTGAGAGGCCTATCCGGTAGTCGCAAGAACCAGAGGCAGAGAGCTGTGTTATCTGGATTCAAGAATCGCATTAGTGATCTGAAAGAAACCAAGGTATCTGAACTTCCCCTAACCCTCTATCCCCTACATGAAGTTGTGTAATAAAGCAATTGAGAAAAAGACTGAAGTGACTGGCAATCACCTTTTTCAAAACTACTAACATAGACTCTTAAGTTCTGGGACAGTGAAGTGTGGGGTAATGGCAGGACCCAAAAATTAATCCAGCAGCTCCTTCGGGGGTATCGCTACACTTGCTTATAGCCAAATTTGACCTAAATCAATCTCTGCTCAAGTGGCATATTTTTGCTTTATTTTTTTTTGGGGGGGGGGGGTTGATTTAAATTTTTGGGGATTTTTTTTCTTTTGAAGTTGTGGCAAACTATTTTCAATCTTTATCAGTGAAAACCTGCAGAATGGTGATAGCTGCTATCTCTATGCTGCTTTCTCTTATTGGGGTTGAATTACCAAAGGAGTAGTAATGGTTTGATTCTCAAAGCAAATGTTAAAACGGAAGCATAGGCGTAAATTTTCATGTACATTTACAATGTAAGCATGCATATATCATACCTGTGCAATGCCTCTACAGTGATAGTAGCAGTCTTCTGGGTCCAGTGGCAAGTGCTGTCCTTCTGCACAGTAGCTACAGGGGGTTGCTCACGTAGCACTATTGCCATTCAAAGAATGCCTTTTAATAATGCCTTTAATTTCTTTCAATCAATACTGAATGAAGGTGTTCTCTAATTGGATGAGGTGGAGATTGTGATGTAGCCTCTCCACTTCATCCAACCAGGGAATGCCTATATTCATTGAAGGAAATATAAGGCATTCTCTAAATAGAGGCAGTGCCTAGTGGGCGACCCCCTGTGCCATGCAAAAGGGCAGCCACTCGGCACGGGACACAGAAGACTGCTGTTATCACTGAAGAAGCGTTTAATAAACTGATCAAGCTGGACCTATGCAATAAAATTTGTGCCTAAACTTCAGTGGTAACATAACTGAGCAAAGCTTGGTAAAGCTGTGTTTACTTTAATACTTAGTGATACGCAAAGAAAATGAAAGCAGCTGAATTTTTTCTTTTGCATAATTAGATGATTGAAATGAACACAGCTTCAATTTATTCACTAAACTGTGAACATTCGCTTGGCAATAGGTACAAAGGGAAGGCTCCCTCATTCAACCTATTCTGCAATGAAAAAACATACGTTTATATACCGTATATACTCGAGTATAAGCCGACCCGAATATAAGCCGAGGCACCTAATTTTACCACAAAAAACTGGGAAAATGTATTGACTCGAGTATAAGCCTAGGGTGTCCATCTGCATGCCTCACTGTGCCTCACTTTGCCTCACTGTGTCCATGTGCATGCCTCACTGTGTCCATGCCTCACTGTGTCCATGTGCATGCCTCACTGTGTCCATGCCTCACTGTGTCCATGCCTCACTGTGCCCATGCCTCACTGTGCCCATGCCTCACTGTGCCCATGCCTCACTGTGCCCATGCCTCACAGTGTCCATGACTAGACTTACGTTGAACATGGGAGTCTATGGAAGGGGTGCCCGGTTTTGAAAAATCGATGCTCCCCGGCCGTAGGTCCCCCAGACAGGAAACTTTGCACACGTGTAGATGAGAAATGGGGCTACATGTGTGCCAAGTTCTGGGTCCAGGGGACCTACAACCGGCCGGTAACGGGTCCCCAAAATCACTGGAGAAATTACCGTTTAACATGGGAGTCTATGGAAGGGGTGCCTGGATTTGAAAAATCAGTGCTCCCCGGCCGTAGGTCCCCCGGACAACAAACTTTGTAAGCCGAGGGGGGCATTTTCAGCACAAAAAAATGTGCTGAAAAAATCGGTTTATACTCGAGTATATACGGTATATGTAAACCTAAATGTATTTTTCAGTATGTTTAAATTTTTTTTTTTTTTTGTGAATATGTTTCAAATGATCTGGAGATTCTGCCAGTAACAACACTTCCTGTTGCAGGTTGACCACGCTAAGCCACTGCTCTACAATCAGTGGTGGCGTTGTCAGCCTGCCATTTAAGCTCCGTCGGTTGGCGATTGGGCTGCCTATCTGATAAACCTGAAAGGGCCAACTGAAGGAGCTCACACGGGCAGACTGACAATGCTGCTGTATATTGGAAGACAGCAGCTTCGTGTTGTCAGGAAATGCTGTTACTGGAAGGATCTCCAAATAAGAAATCCTAAAATAGTCACAAAAAAAGGCATTTGCTTAAGAAAGTTGTATACATTGAGACAAGGTCTCAAACATACTGAAAAACAAAATTGGGGCTTACTTACACTTTAAAAAAATAAGGTTTTTCCATAGTTTCTGTCGGCAATACAAGGCTGGGATCTTGCATCTTATTTCATAGGTTTGCTTTGAGGTAAGTTTAAATGTTGCTTAACCTGACATGATGTTTATAGAGAACACAAGCTCACTGAGATGCAGTATAATGTATGCCCCTTCAGTAAATCAACCCCAAAATAATTTGTGTGACAAACTCCGTAGGTTACTGTATCTAAAGTGTGTGCTTCCTTGTAGGAGGTATATATTTCAAGGAAAATTGCTAAGTGCAACCTATAAACATTAGTTAAATATTTAGTTTGGCCACTCTTCCTCACCAAGCAGCTGAGAGAAATGTAAACAGATTTGTATAATTAAAATCCAGACACTTCTTTATCTGCGGTGGAACACACTTGTTTGTTGCAATGCTTAAAGCCCAACTGCGGGCAAAAAAAAAAAAAAAAAAAAACTCCACATTAAGGTTTAAATGCTTCTAAGCCTAGGGCATTGCAGAAGATGCTCTATTACTTACCTGACTCACTGCTCCTTCTATCCATCTGCCATCTGACTGGTCTGCCGCACTCCATCCTCCACCATGTATAATGCAGGGTTATTAGCTCTGCACTGTACATTTTTAGAAGCAGTAAAGAGGGGACTTTAAAGGTGCCATAACACACAAGTTATAAAAATATTTGTTTATTATACTGTAACATTAAAAATACGTAAGTACAAATGGATACTAAAAACAAGCAAAGAATATCGAATACAGATTATTATGTTGTTGACAAATGCTCTTCGCTCGACATGTTTCGCCCGTCGGCTTCTTCAGGAGCCATAAAGCATTATATATATTGTCACAACATCGATATTCAAAAATTGAATAAACAGCATTAAACAGGGAGTCACTGAGGTTCATGCACCAAGGGAACTGGCCCCAACTAGGTATTAGTAGGCCATAGGGGGAACAGATTCATAAATCTAAAATCATCCAAATGATACAAATTATATTGAATGAACTGCTGAAGAAACCACTTAAGAGATTTCACGTGGGAAGCCAAGGATCTTTCAGGAAACTAACTTAAAATGTTCACATGGTAATAGCATATAACACGGGTAACAAGAAACCCCAAGGTAGGGCAGACATTATCCTAGGATCAATGCCCCGGTTGAGATTTCTCAGCTCCTGCACTGTACATAGTAATGCCAAGGCTCCACCCACAGGCCGGAGCTTTGGGGAGAGAAGGAGGAGAGCATCAGAGCATGCTGGTGCGGGGAGTCAGGTAGGTAATATAGCCTCTTTTGCAAACCCCTAGACTTTACAAGCATTTAACGCTTACCGTGGGGGGGGAGGATGTGGAATTGGGCTTTAAAGTGGATGTAAACCCTAATAAAGAGAGAACTCGCTCTAGGCGTCTGTACCTGAATAACACCTTTCTTGCCAAGGGTGCTGGCTCAGTATGTAGAATGCATGTGATAAAAAGATACGGATAGAGGCACTCCAAAAAATAGTTGTTTCCTTTATTGTAGATACAAAACAGATTAAAATTGCAAACCGCTAATGCGTTTCACACCGCTCTCACTGGTGCTTAATCATAGCTGATGTAAACCCTAACAGTAACACAACTAGTAAACAATTGCCATGTTTTTCAGTAAAATGCTGTTTTCTCCATTTACATCCTTATTTGCTTCTCAAAGGGAAATAGGCTGATAACGCTATCGCATTGTACTATATCTATGGGGGGGGGGGGGGCAGTGTTGTCACCCTAAGATAGGACTACAAAATTTCTCCCCCTCTCTTTTTCTTCATGAAATAAGGTGTTCTGTAGTGCGCATAGAGAGCCAAGAGCAATACTAGCAGTGCAGGGCAGGCAGGGAGCCCAGGAAGTTATCAGCTCACCAGGTTTCTGGCAGAATCAACAGCTATTTTTTTTTACTTACTGAACAGATTGAAAATGCATTCAATAGTATATTAAAACAGACCAAAAGGGGGCAAATATAAGAGGTTCATTGTTAGGGTTAACATATATAAAGGGGTACTTCACCCACAAAACACAAGAAGAACTACCTTACAACACCCATCTTACACCCCCGGTCCCTGCTGCATTTACCTCCTTGGACAATTATCTTCTGCCACCCATGTCTGCCAGTGTAGTGGTTAAGGCAATTAAAAAATGCAGTATACAGTCAGTGGCTGTGTAGTATCATAATGCTCCCAGTGGTTAGTGGCCAATAATCAGTGCCGCTACATGACCATGCTGACCAATGAGAAACTCTCTGAGCCCTCTTTCCTCCAGGATGGTGTTACAGAAGAAAGTTGGGTACAGAAGAGATCATTTTTCAAATACCCGGACCGCTACACCGGCAGGTATGGGTGGCAGAACATATCCATCCATAGTGGTAAGTGCAGCGGAGACCGGGACCATGGCAAAGGTGTTCTCCTTTTCAAGTTGCGTGAAAAGGTAATCTAAAGCCTCGTACACACGGTCGGACTTCCATCTGACTTTTCCGTGGTTTTTTGTCCGAACGGAGTTGGTTGGGAACACCCATAGCATACACACGCTCTGACTTTTCTGCAAACTTTCTTAAAACTTCTTACAACATCACGTGTTTTTTCTGCTCTTTTCTGATCTTTACTGCCACCCTTTGGTCTACTTCTGCTATTGTTGGTTGATTTTAACATTAGTTGTTTTGGCCATCGGACTAAAGTCCGATGGTTTTCTGTACACACGGTCTGACTTTGCTCCATCGGACTTTTGTTGGGCAAAAGTTTGTCCGTTTGCAGACCCAACTTTTGTCCGATGAAAACAAAACCAAACAAAAAAAGTTTGTCCGATGGAGCGTACACACGGTCGGATTGTTGGTCCAACTTGCTTAAAACTAAGTTTGTTGGGCAAAAGTCCGACCGTGTGTACGGGGCTTAACCCTTTAACCACTTAACGACCGCTCACTGTATATATACGTCGGCAGAATGGCACCGACAGTCACAATCACGTAGAGCATACGTGATTGCCTTTGTACAGTTGGGGGGTCCGATCGGACCCCCTCCTATACAGTGAGCGGTGGCTAAGTGTCCGGGAGCGTTCCGGGATGAGGGGGCAGCCATTCGTTTCTGGCCACCCCCTCGCGATCGCTCCCGGCGAATGGAAATGCCCCCTCTGTCTGTGTCAGACAGAGGGAGCAGGAGGAAGTGATGTCATCTCTGGTGCGGCGCTCACATATACCGAGCGCCGTACAAGAGAAGATATCAGGTTAGTGCACACAACACTACACTGACACCAGGACACATAGGGACATAAATCGCCCCCCCAGGCCCCCCAGATCACCCCAGATCACCCCCCAGATCACCCCCCCCAGCCCCCAGTCACAGTGTCACTGATTGCAGTGACCATTTATTTAGTGATCACTGCAATCAGTGACATTTGTGACTGTAAAAGTGTCACCAAAGTTTAGTCTTAGGTCCAGTGTAGCCCCCTAACCCCCCCTAATAAAGGTTTAACCCCCTGATCACCCCCCAGATAACCCTTTCACCGCCTATCACCACTGTCGCTTAGCGATCATTTTTCTGATCGCTGTCTTAGCGTCAGTGATGCCGATCGGCAGCCAGTAATTTTTTTTAGGTTCGCCGCAGGTTTTTATAGCGTCAGGTACCCCAATATATTATCTAATAAAGGTTTAACCCCCTTGATCGCCCCCCAGGTAACCCTTTCACCCCCTATCACCACTGTCACTAAGCGATCGTTTTTCTAAACGCTGTCTTAGTGTCTGTGATGCAGATCGGTAGCCGGTAATTTTTTTTAGGTTCGCCGCAGGTTTTTATAGCGTCAGGTACCCCAATATATTATCTAATAAAGGTTTAACCCCCTTGATCGCCCCCCAGGTAACCCTTTCACCCCCTAGCACCGCCGTGGCTATGCGATCATTTTTCTGATCGATGTCTTAGCGTCGGTGATGCTGATCGGTAGCCAGTAATTTTTTTTAGGTTCGCCGCAGGTTTTTATAGCGTCGGGTACCCCCATATATTACCTAATAAAGGTTTAACCCCCTTGATCGCCCCCCCAGGTAACCCTTTCACCCCCTATCACCACTGTCACTAAGCGATAGTTTTTCTGATCGATGTCTTAGCGTCGGCGATGCTGATCGGTAGCCAGTAATTTTTTTTAGGTTCGCCGCAGGTTTTTATAGCGTCGGGTACCCCCATATATTACCTAATAAAGGTGTAACCCCCTTGATCACCCCCCAGGTAACCCTTTCACCCCCTAGCACCGCCGTCACTATGTGATCATTTTTCTGATCGATGTCTTAGCGTCGGTGATGCTGATCGGTAGCCAGTAATTTTTTTTAGGTTCGCCGCAGGTTTTTATAGCGTCAGGTACCCCCATATATTATCTAATAAAGGTTTAACCCCCTGATCGCCCCCCAGGTAACCCTTTCACCCCCTATCACCACTGTCGCTAAGCAATCGTTTTTATGATCGTTGTCTTAGTGTCGGTGATGCCGATAGGTAGCCGGTAATTTTTTTTAGGTTCGCCGCAGGTTTTTATATAGCGTCAGGTACCCCCATATATTACCTAATAAAGGTTTTAACCCCCTAATTGCCCCTAGTTAACCCTTTCACCAGTGATCATCATATAAGTGTTACGGGTGACGCTGGTTAGTTAGTTTGCTTTTTATAGTGTCAGGGCACCCGCCATATATAACCCAATAAAGGTTTAACCCCCTGATCGCCCGGCGGGTGATATCAGTTAGGTTTTAGCGTCAGAGAGGGTCTGCGTCACACCCCAGGCAGCGTCAGGTTAGTGCCAGTAGCGCTAACACCCACACGTGAAGCATACACCCCCCTTAGTGGTATAGTATCTGATCAGCTCAATATCTGATCTGATCAGATCTATACTAGCGTCCCCAGCAGTTTAGGGTTCCCAAAAACGCAGTGTTAGCGGGATCAGCCCAGATACCTGCTAGCACCTGCGTTTTGCCCCTCCGTCCAGCCCAGGCCACCCAAGTGCAGTATCGATCGATCGCTGTCACTTGCAAAACACAACACACATAACTGCAGCGTTCGCAGAGACAGGCCTGATCCCTGCGACTCCAGTGCTGTAGGAGGTAATTTCACCACCACAGTTAAAAAAAAAAAGCAAATATGCCGAAGCATTGGGGCAGCAGGGGCGGAGGAGCGATTTTGCTCCTAATGCCGCGTACATACGCTCGAAATTCTGACGGAGGCTTGCCCGTGGAAAAGTCCGACCATGTGTGTGCGGCATAACTTTTTTGCGGGAGGATGCCCCCATGCTTCGGCGGCATATATAAATGGTGCGTGTATGCCCATCATTGGAAGTGGGTGGATGAAGGGCGGTATTCTAGTGGTGGGCATACCCACCGATCAATCTCTTTTTTCGTTCAGCCAACTGGCTGCATGAAATAAAAAGATTACAATACATGTCCAACAAGGACCAGCAACGTACTGGTATGTTGCTGGACTTTGAATGTTTATACCAGAATGATGCCTGCGGGTTTAGGTATCATCTTGGTATCATTCTTTTCAGCCTGCGGCCGGCTTTCATGTAAAAGCAATCCTAGCGGCTAATTAGCCTCTGGACTGCTTTTACAAGCAGTGGGAGGGAATGCCCCCCCCGGATATAAAAAGCGCCATTGGGAAATTGGGAAAGCATTTTATCACACCGATCTTGGTGTGGTCAGATGCTTTGAGGGCAGAGGAAAAATCTAGGGTCTAGAAGACCCCAGTTTTTTCAAAAAAAGAGTACCTGTCACTACCTATTGCTATCATAGGGGATATTTACATTCCCTGAGATAACAATAAAAATGATAAAAAAAAAAAATACTTGGAAGGAACAATTTAAAAATAAAATAAAAAAGCAAAATTAATAATAAAAAAAAAAAGAGAAAAAAAAAAAGCACCCCTGTCCTGCCCTGCTCTTGCCCAATGGCGAACGCAAGCGTCGGTCTGGCGTCATATGTAAACAGCAATTGCACCATGCATGTGAGGTATCACCGCAAAGGTCAGATCGAGGGCAATCATTTTAGCAGTAGACCTCCTCTGTAAATCTACTGGGGTAACCTGTAAAGGCTTTTAAAGGCTTTTAAAAATGTATGTAGTTTGTCGCCAATGCGCGTTTGTGCAAAATTTTAAAGCATGTCGTGTTTGGTATCTATGTACTCGGCCTAAGATCATCTTTTTTATTTTATCAAACATTTGGGCAATATAGTGTGTTTTAGTGCATTAAAATTAAAAAAAGTGTATTTTTTAACCCAAAAAATGCGTTTGAAAAATCGCTGCGCAAATACTGTGTAGAAAAAAAAAAATGCAACACCCACCATTTTAATCTGTAGGGCCTTTGCTTTAAAAATATATATAATGTTTGGGGGTTCAACATAATTTTCTTGCAAAAAAAAAAATGTTTTCAAGTAAACAAAAAGTGTCAAAAAGGGCTTTGTCTTCAAGTGGTTAGAAGAGGGGATGTAAGCTTCCTAATGTTGTGTATAAAATGCCAGAACAGTTCAAAACCCCCCCAAATGACCCCATTTTGGAAAGTAGACACCCCAAGCTATATACTGAGAGGCATGTCGAGTCCATGGAATATTTTATATGTTGACACAAGTTGCGGAAAAAACGACAATTTTTTTTTTTTTTGCACAAAGTTGTCACTAAATGATATATTGCTCAAACATGCCATGGGCATATGTGGAATTACACCCCAAAATACATTCTGTTGCTTCTCCTGAGTACGGGGATACCACATGTGTGAGACTTTTTGGGAGCCTAGCCACGTACGGGACCCCAAAAACCAAGCACCGCCTTCAGGCTTTCTAAGGGTGTAAATTTTTGATTTCACTTCTCACTGCCTATCACAGTTTCGGAGGCCATGGAATGCCCAGATAGCACAAAACCCCACCAAATGACCCCATTTTGGAAAGTAGACACCCCAAGCTATTTGCTGAGAGGTATTGTGAGTATTTTGCAGATCTCGCTTTTTGTCACAAAGTTTTGAAAATTGAAAAAATATATATATATATATATATATATATTTTCTTTCTTCATTTTCAAAAACAAATGAGAGCTGTAAAATACTCGCCATTCCTCTCAGCAAATAGCTTGGGGTGTCTATATTCCAAAATGGGGTCATTTGGGGGGGTTTTGTGCGATTTTGGCATTTTATGGCCTTCGAAACTGTGATAGGTAGTGAGGAGTGAAATCAAAAATTTGTGCCTAGAAATCCTGAAGGCGGTGCTTGGTTTTCGGGGTCCCGTACGCGGCTAGGCTCCTAAAAAGTCCCACACATGTGGTATCCCCGTACTCAGGAGAAGCAGAAAAATGTATTTTGGGGTGTAATTCCACATATAACCATGGCATGTGTGAGCAATATATCATTTAGTGACAACTTTTTGTAATTTTTTTTTTGTTTTTTTTTTGTCATTATTCAATCACTTGGGACAAAAAAAATATATTCAATGGGCTCAACAGGCCTCTCAGCAATTTCCTTGGGGTGTCTACTTTCTAAAATGGGGTCATTTGGGGGGGGTTTGTGCTATTTTGGCATTTTATGGCCTTCGAAACTGTGATAGGTAGTGAGGAGTGAAATCAAAAATTTGCGCCCTTAGAAATCCTGAAGGTGGTGCTTGGCTTCCGGGGTCCCGTACGCGGCTAGGCTCACAAAAAGTCCCACACATGTGGTATCCCCGTACTCAGGAGAAGCAGCAAAATGTATTTTGGGGTGAAATTCCACATATAACCATGGCATGTGTGAGCAATATATCATTTAGTGACAACTTTTTGTAATTTTTTATTTTTTTTTGTTTTTGTCATTATTCAATCACTTGGGACAAAAAAATAAAAAATTCAATGGGCTCAACATGCCTCTCAGCAATTTCCTTGGGGTGTCTACTTTCCAAAATGGGGTCATTTGGGGGGGGGTTTGTACTGCCCTGTCATTTTAGCACCTCAAGAAATGAGATAGGCAGTCATAAATTTAAAGCTGTGTAAATTTCAGAAAATGTACCCTAGTTTGTAAACTCTATAACTTTTGCGCAAACCAATAAATATACGCTTATTGACATTTTTTTTACTAAAAACATGTGGCTGAATACATTTTGGCCCAAATGTATGACTACAATTGAGTTTATTCGATTTTTCTTATAACAAAAAGTAGAAAATATCATTTTTTTTCAAAATTTTCGGTCTTTTTCCGTTTATATCGCAAAAAATAAAAATCGCAGAGGCAATCAAATACCATTAAAAGAAAGCTCTATTTGTGGGAAGAAAAGGACACAAATTTCGTTTGGGTACAACATTGCATGTCCGCACAATTTACAGTTAAAGCAGCGCAGTGCTAAATTCTGAATTCACCTCTGGTCCTCTAGCTACCAAATGGTCCGGGGCTTAAGTGGTTAAACTCTGAAAGATTTACACATACAGGGCCTTGCATTACTTTAACAATTACTGCATTGCAGCAAACAAAATGTCAATATTCTCAGTTGGCACAGCTGAAACTTCAAGACTCTTTATGTACATAATTGAACATAATATGTAGTAAATGGTAATTATAAAGCTGGTTATTTCTGATTTGGTTTAGAACATCATCTTATCCAGAAAAGTATATAAAGATGATTACTATTGAAAGGTTTAGGCTTTCTCCCCTAATCTTAGGACATCTGTATAAATGTTTTTTTCCTTTTCTCAGAAATTTCCTGATTCAGCTTTATTTAACTTTTATTTCCTTAAATGCAGAAAAAATCATAATTTCAGGATATTAAATCTACCTTGTAATTAAGCAGTAAGTTAAGTGATAGTGTGATTACTTCTAACAACTTTTTAATGTTCGACGCCTATAATTATTCCTAAACTTGTGTTCGGTGTAATGTGATAATGTGGCAAACGGTTTAGTTACACTAATCACTAGGGAATTCACAAGCACACAGTAATGAGCAGGCAAGACCGATGGCTTTCAGGCAGAATTTTGTGGTGGCCACAACTAAGGATGCTATGTAAATTTAAAGAGACTGCGTACACATGCAAGTAAAATATTTTAAGGAAATTGAGAAAAAATATACTCAGATTTAAGCTAAAATAAATCTGTTGGAAATTATATTCTAAAAGCTAGAACAGTACAATCTTAAAGATGGTCACCATCTTAGCCTTTGGCCACTGCCTTCGAACATTCAGAAGAACTATGCAATTTTACTGTATATCTGAGCAATAATACTGATTTACTATTTGGCGCTCCAACCGACTGCTGAAGAATAGTGTGCTTTATTATTTGTACCACATATATTGTATCCTATAATTCAGTCCAGTCTGACTATGTCCCATCCTTAAAGTGGAAGTAAAGGGAAAACTTAACGACTGGCCATACATTATACAATTTTATATTCAAATTTTCCTTTAGATTTACCAAAACCATGAGGTCAAACCTAAACTTTTTTAATTTGTATGCAATCAGGCAAGCCCTTGTACTACATAGTTTAAGGTAAATGTAAAGGAAAATGAATAAGAAAATTGTATAATGTATGGCCAGCCAAACTCTAAACCTACACTCACTCCCATTCAAAGCCTAATCTACCTAGCCCTGTACAGAAAAGATGGCTATACTTACCTATTCTGAAGCCACTTTGCTCCAGCAGTCCCAGGGTGAGCTGTCAGCAGCGGCTTCAGTGCATAGGAGAGGCAGCCGACAACGGAAGCCCCATAGTAAGTCTATGGGTGACTTTACTTCCCAGGCATTTCCCAGCCATTGTCCCCTTTTTTCTACACACAGAAGGCGCCGTTGGAGACCGGAGCGGCTTCAGAATTGTATAGCAATCTTTTCTTTACAGGGTTAGATAGATTAGTCTTAGAATGGGGGGGGGGGCATGGCAGAAGTTTAGAGTTAGTTAGGTTTTGCCTTTAATTTCACGTTAAACCATGATGAAAGGGGTGAGGTCTGGCAACCAAAAAGTGTTGGCTTCCATTTGATCCTTCATTGGAATCAAATTATTATCTAGAAACCAAAAGGTTTTATTATTTCTAGCTACTTTCTTGAATTGTATGAGCCCGTGCAGTGCTTGTTGTGATACGTCTAATGCCCCATGTAAACTCCAGTTTATATATTTCATGTTCACTGCTATCTTGTAATTATTGTGCAACAATCAAAAAAAAATATATAAAATAATTTTATTTAGACCAGAATTTTTCAACCCTTTTACTCTAGAAGAACCCTTAGAAAGAATTTTCAGGTTTTGGGGTATACCAGATAAAACCAATTCATCAGGGGTCATTGGAAACAAATGCCCCTCTTAAACTGGCCATAGACGGTTGGAGTCTGAACCGGCCAAAGTTCGAACCATGTATGGGCAGGCTGAATGTACCCAAGTTGATCCATCGATCAACTTGAGTACAACCAGCCTGTCAAATTTTACATGCGATTATTGCTAGCGGATATTATAGCCACTAGCAGTAATTACTGTGGGGCAGGGAGTACACAATGGCTCCAATTTTATTGGTGTAAAATTTCAATCTCAGATCCATTCAACATCCCTGTACAAGTGTGCAGTCGTGGGTGAATCTTTACCCTTTGTATACCCCAGGGATACTGGAAGCATACACAGCATACAAGTTACTAGACATCACTAAGAAGCGAAAGGGTGACCAGTCACCTTTTCTCAGTATGTGTACACTTAGGTGGGGTGTGTTTGGAGACCTGCTGGTTTCTGATTGACAGCAGGCTATAGAAAATCAAAAACCTGCAGCTCACACACACATACCACCCTCTGAAACATGTGTATTTGTAGAAAAGTAAGCGCTACGCAAACTGTTGGTGCTATATAAATCCTTTATCATAATATTAATAAAAAAGTAGTAGGGCAGCTCATATGCTGAAAACCTTATGTATGTATTTAAGTATATATCCATTCAATTCTGTGGGCCAGCTGGGCACCATATGCTTGATACGATTGAAAGCTATTTTCCATATCATTTTTACAAAATAGATCATCAGGTCTTTTCTCAACCCTTCCATATAGCTCAGATTGGGACTGGCATGCAGAATGTAATAACGTGTTCATAGCCAATTTGTATGCGCATGCTAGGGCCACTTTATACAGGAGCCAATATACCATTAGTCCTTGATTGTGGGAGGAAACCCACAGGGAAAACAAGCAAATTCCATGCAGGTGGTGTCCTGGCCAAGATGCAAACCACGGGTTCCCAGTTCTGCAAGGGATAAGTGCTTTCTACTATATAAAAAGTGGAAAAGGGTTCATTAAAAAGCTGCAATGCTCATATGTGGCAGCTCTGAATAGATCTGTGGGCTAGATTACTGAAGTTTAATTGATATGAGCTCTGAGTTTTATTTGACCAGTTTCATTATCTGGTATTCAATTACTGTATATACTCGAGTATAAGCCGACCAGAATATAAGCCGAGGCACCTAATTTTACCACAAAAAACTGGGAAAACGTATTGACTCGAGTATAAGCCTAGGGTGTCCATCTGCATGCTTCACTGTGCCTCACTGTGTCCATGTGCATGCCTCACTGTGTCCATGCCTCACTGTGCCCATGCCTCACTGTGTCCATGTCTCACTGTGCCCATGACTAGACTGACTTTTTTTTTTTTTTTTGAAAAGCCCATGGCGTGTGAAACACACCCAAAAACTCCACCCGGTGCCAAAAAAAGTGCACACACATAAAGAGTGAAACACAAAACGTGCAACGGGTGTAACACTAGTCCTCCACTAGGAAGGACCTTACCCTGATCCCCCGGGGCATAAGGCTCCTGACGGGGACTGAGGTACATCACATGGTCCGACTGGCCGAAACCAGACGGACCCCTTTCTCTGGAGGGTCTGCCGAAACAGACCCACCCAAGTACTAGGTAGGGCTCCCCCGAAGGGAGACCCCATGAGAGCAGGCGAACCAGGCCAGAAGACCATGTCCACCTACTCCCAAGTCGTTCAGGGCAGGCCCGAGGACCTACACCCTACTAAACACACTGTGACAAACGTGGGACACCAAACAAAAAAATACAAAAAAGTGACACACACGGGGATAAATAAAAAGAAAGTGGGGAGAAGGAAGGTGGGAGAGTGAAAAGTGGCCATTGTGCTATACAATGGCCAGGCCCTCCGGCCAGGAATAAAAAATTCCTCCGGTCCTAGCCAAAAGGCCCGGCCCAGGAGGCAGGTGCTAAAAAGGTGTGACATGGTGCAGTGACCGCGGTGCCATATATCAATGTGACCCTCACTCACATGTGATCGTCTGGCACCCTTGGACTGCCACTCCAAGGGCACATGCACCATGGGCTTTTCGGCTCCTATCCGACCCCCCGACTGGTCAGTGCAGCCCTCTGTCCCGCTGATAGAGAGCCCTTCAAGGTTTTCTCAGGGAGAGCTGCCCCTGCATACAGCCTCCACCGATACTAGCCCTTCCAGACTCCCATCAACCCAGCGGATTTGCATGGCCGCACCCCGCTCAGACTAGACTGACGTTTAACATGGGAGTCTATGGAACGGATGCCCGGTTTTGAAAAATCGGTGCTCCACGGCCGTAGGTCCCCCGGACAACAAACTTTGCACACTTATAGAGAAAGAGTGGGGCTACATGTATGCCAGGTTTGGGGACCAGGGGACCTACGGCCGGCTGGTATCGGGTTCCCAAAGTCTGGTAGATCAGGCGCAATAAGGGGGACTCGAGTATAAGCCGAGGGGGCATTTTCAGCACAAAAAAAGTGCTGAAAAACTCGGCTTATACTCGAGTATATACGGTATATTAAAATTAAATAAAAATACAGTTTAAAGGCACATTGATTTGATTTTCATTTCACCTTTATCCAGAAATTTATTGAAATTGTAAGTCAGGGCATTTTATATATAAAGACATAACATTTGAAAATTTAAATTTTCGGTCTTTTTTCATATTTTTTATGAAAACTTTTTTTTCCCCCTAGGAAAACGCTGTGCTCTTTGTGTGATGATGTGTATATTATTGCCTACATCATGCTTTCCTTAAAGAACTTGCCAGTCAAAAGACACCTCTAACAAGGTAAGTGCTGTTTTAAGTTGTATTTAACAAGTACAGTGTTTTGTTGTTGGGCATTGACATTGTCGATCTATGTTTATACAATTTATTTTATGGATTTCTGGTATAAATACATGCTGTCGAGCCAAAGACGTGCTAAACACAAGGGTTCGTCAATGTTAACCCTGCAGGCTGAGCGAAAAAAAACTGACAGCTCAGAAGGAGCCACTGTACTAACTATGCAATGTTAGTACAGTGATATCCCCTGCTGTGCTATTGTGTTTTGACAGGGGGACGCCACCCACCAGAACACTCCAGTCGGAGCTTTTAGCCATTGGTTGATAGCGCTGAGGAGTCGCGTCCCGGTCTGTGCTATGGAACCGTTCTAATAGGAGCGACTTGAGTCGCTCCGACTTAGAAAAAGGTTCCTGTACTACTTTTGGGGGCGACTCAGGGCGACTTGCATTGACTTCTATACAGAAGTCATTATGCAAATCGCCTCAGGCAGGCGTCTCAAGTCGTCTTGATATCGCGCCGCCGAGTCGCCCCCGAAGTCGTGCCGCCCCTGTAAGAACGAGGCCTTAGTCTTTCCAATTATCTGCTCAGAAATTGTAGATAGGAATGTTTATCTTTACACAGGAAGTCATGTCCACTATCTGTGCTGGAAGTGCTTGAAGTTTGCCAGGTATGCTGGGCAAAGAAGGGTCACTGGGACAGTAATATAGATTTAGAGTAGATGTCACTGCAAAATGAACAGCCTTAGTCAATTACTCCAAAGACATGCTGGTAGGTTAATTGGCTTCTGTCTAAAATTGGCCCTAGTATATGAATGTGAGTTAGGGACTTTAGATTGTAAGCTCCTTGAGGGTAGGGACCGATGTGAATGTGCAATGTATATGTAAAGCGCTGCGTAAATTGACAGCGCTATATAAGTACCTAAATAATAATAATAATAATAATTAAGAATTTCTGTCTACCCAACACTGAATTTTCCCCAAAGCACACAATCTGATTTTTTTCTCAAGGCTTCCCTGTTACGTTAAAGCTTCAATTTGCTTTTAAAAATTTATCTTTTTTTGGTTGGGGTGACTTGAATTTATTTCTTTTTTGTGTATTTGATTGTATTTGTGTACTCTCACAAGGCTAATGAGAAGCCATTTTGGGACTTTTTGGACACAAGAACAGGTACAGGATAGTTAAAAGAAGCTTCTCTAACCCTCAGAAGCCATTTAAAGCCAACTGCGCACTTAATAACCACCAAAAAAAATGTTATTTTGCCTTCCTTATTGATTCCAATCCACTTACGAAAATTGCTGAGAAATTAAAACTCTCCATTTTCCTCATTCCCATTCCTAATGCGCCAACTTGTAGAAACCAATATCAGAATTTACTCTGCTGAAGTTAGACCGATATTAAATGGATTCTGACTGATTAATAAAGGTTACATCACAAAAAATATTAATTAAATAAGATTCGTCCTCACTAGACATGTGCAAAAGGAAAAAATTTGTTTCGTTTCGTTTCGTTTTAATTCGTTAATTAATTAATTTCGTTTAGTTAGATTCGTTAAATTTGTTAAATTCGTTTTCGGATTTCGTTTTGTTTTCGACTGAATTCGAAAATCGGTCGCATTCGAAAATATTTCAACCGAATTCGAAAATATTTCTACCGGATTCGAAATTATTTCAACATGATTCGAAATTATTTCAACCGCATTTGAAACTATTTCAACCGGATTCGAAAATATTTTGCGACCCGACTTTGGGTCCAAGTATCTCAGGGTCACTTAGTAATAGAAACCCCAAATTTGGAGATGTTATAGTGCTAGTTCTACTGTGTTTGCATACCAAATTTGGGGTTTCTAGCTACAAGTGGCCCCGAGATATGTGGCCCCAAATTCGGGTCGCAAAATGTCATTCTCTGCTGCAGAAAAGTGTTTGACATTTTGCGACCCGATTTTGGGTCCACGTATCTCGGGGTCACTTAGTGATAGAAACCCCAAATTTTGTGTGCAAACACAGGAGAACTAGCACTAAAACATCCCCAAATTTGGGGTTTCTATCGCCAACTAACCCCGAGATATGTGGACCCAAAGTCGGGTCGCAAAATATTTTTGAATCCGGTTGAAATAGTTTCAAATGCGGTTGAAATAGTTTTAAATGCGGTTGAAATAATTTCGAATCATGTTGATACTATTTAAAGCGGATTCGAAAATATTTTGCGACCCGACTTTGAAAAAAAAAATTTAATTGATTCTAACAGTCTGCAGGAGATCTGCAAAAAAAAAAAGAAGTGAAATGGCTGTTAATAGTCTACAGGAGATCTGCTAAAAAAGAAATAGATGCTAATAGTCTGCAGGAGACCTGGTGAGAAAACTAAATAGATACTAATAGTCTGCAGGAGATCTGCAAAAAAAAATAAAATAAATGCTAATAGTCTGCAGGAGATCTTATGTAAAAAATAGTAATCTGCAAAAAAAAATTAAACATGAAATAGATAGTATCTATATTCTATTCTATTCTATTGTTTTTCTAGTGTATTCTCTATTTCTATTCTAATCTATTCTATCCAAAGTTAAAATTAATTAATTACATTTTTTTTAATTCCTACTATTCGAAATTCAAATGTATTCTATTCGAAATTCGAATTTCATAAGATGGTTGCATATTCTTTCTATTTTATTCTATTAAATTATTTTTTTTTATATTCTGTTCTAATCTTTTCTATTTGAATTATACATTTTGAAAGATGGTTAGTTACTTACTTATATACATCTGTCACATAAAAAAAAAGATGTGAAATGGCTGTCATGGATGTCGATCGCAAGGCAAGTACATATGCTGTATGTCATTGTCCGAGTGCCACGTGACCGGCCACGTGACCAAGTTGTGGATTGTCCACTTGCCACAAGTTATGGGGTTCCTAGCACCAAGTGACCCCCAGATATGGGCGATATGTCAAGTGCTTTTCTGCAGCAGAGAATTAAATTTTGCGACCCGACTTTGAGGCCACGTATCTCGGGGCCACTTATAGCTAGAAATCCCAAAATATTTGGTATGCAAACACATTACAACTGGCACTACAATAACCACAAATTTGGGGTTTCTATCACCAAGTAACCCCGTTGTAATGCTAGTTCTACTGTGTTTGCATACCAAATTTGGGGTTTCTAGCTATAAGTGGCCCCAAGATACGTGGCCCCAAAGTCGGGTCACAAAATGTCATTCTCTGCTGCAGAAAAGTACTTGACATATCGCCCATATCTGGGGGTCACTTGGTGCTAGGAACCCCATAACTTGTGGCAGGTGACGTGGCAAGTGGACAATCCACAACTTGGTCTCGTGGCAGGTCACGTGGCACTCGTGGCCGTTCACGTGGCACTCATGGCAGGTCACGTGGCACTCGTGGCCGGTGTCGTGGCACTCGTGGCCGGTGTCGTGGCACTCGTGGCAGGTGTTGTGGTAAGTGGACAATGACATACAGCATATGTACTTGCCTTGCGATCGACATCCGTGACAGCCATTTCACATCTTTTTTTTTTATGTGACAGATGTATATAAGTAAGTAAATAACCTTCTTCCAAAATTTATAATTCAAATAGAAAAGATTAGAACAGAATAGAAAAAAAATATAATTTAGAAGAATAAAATAGAAAGAATATACAACCATCTTCTGAAATTCGAATTTCGAATAGAATAAATTTGAATTTCGAATAGTATGAATTCAAATTTTTTAATTAATTAATTAATTTTAACTTTGGATAGAAAAGATTATAATAAAATAGAAAATAGACTAGAAAAACAATAACCCCAAATTTGGGGTTTCTATCACCAAGTAACCCCGAGATACATGGACCCAAATTCGGGTCACAAAATATTTTCGAATCCGGTTGAAATAGTTTCAAATGCAGTTGAAATAATTTCGAATCATGTTGATACTATTTCAACCGGATTCGAAAATATTTTGCGACCCGACTTTGGGTCCATGTATTTTGGGGTTACTTGGTGATAGAAACCCAAAATTTGGAGATGTTGTAGTGCTAGTTCTTCTGTGTTTGCATACCAAATTTGGGGTTTCTATCACTAAGTGACCCCGAGATACGTGGACCCAAAGTCGGGTCGCAAAATGTCAAGCACTTTACTGGAGCAGAGAATGACATTTTGCGACCCGATTTTGGGGCCACATATCTCGGGGCCACTTGTAGCTAGAAACCCCAAATTTGGTATGCAAACACAGTAGAACTAGCACTACAAGATCTCCAAATTTTGGGTTTCTATCACCAAGTAACCCCAAAATACATGGACCCAAAGTCGGGTCGCAAAATATTTTCGAATCCGGTTGAAATAGTATCAACATGATTCGAAATTATTTCAACTGCATTTGAAACTATTTCAACCGGATTCGAAAATATTTTGTGACCCGAATTTGGGTCCATGTATCTCGGGGTTACTTGGTGATAGAAACCCCAAATTTGGGGTTATTGTTTTTCTAGTCTATTTTCTATTTTATTATAATCTTTTCTATCCAAAGTTAAAATTAATTAAATAATTAAAAAATTTGAATTCATACTATTCGAAATTCAAATTTATTCTATTCGAAATTCGAATTTCAGAAGATGGTTGTATATTCTTTCTATTTTATTCTTCTAAATTATATTTTTTTTCTATTCTGTTCTAATCTTTTCTATTTGAATTATAAATTTTGGAAGAAGGTTATTTACTTACTTATATACATCTGTCACATAAAAAAAAAGATGTGAAATGGCTGTCACGGATGTCGATCGCAAGGCAAGTACATATGCTGTATGTCATTGTCCACTTACCACAACACCTGCCATGAGTGCCACGACACCGGCCACGAGTGCCACGACACCGGCCACGAGTGCCACGTGACCTGCCACGAGTGCCACGTGAACGGCCACGAGTGCCACGTGACCTGCCACGTGACCTAGTTGTGGATTGTCTACTTGCCACGTCACCTGCCACAAGTTATGGGGCTCCTGGCACCAAGTGACCCCCAGATATGGGCGATATTTCAAGTACTTTTCTGCAGCAGAGAATGACATTTTGTGACCCGACTTTGGGGCCACGTATCTCGGGGCCACTTATAGCTAGAAACCCCAAATTTGGTATGCAAACACAGTAGAACTAGCATTACAACGGGGTTACTTGGTGATAGAAACCCCAAATTTGGGGTTATTGTAGTGCCAGTTGTAATGTGTTTACATACCAAATATTTTGGGATTTCTAGCTATAAGTGGCCCGAGATACGTGGCCTCAAAGTCGGGTCACAAAATTTAATTCTCTGCTGCAGAAAAGCACTTGACAGATCGCCCCTATCTGGGGGTCACTTGGTGCTAGGAACCCCATAACTTGTGGCAGGTGACGTGGCAAGTGGACAATCCACAACTTGGTCACGTGGCACTCATGGCAGGTGTTGTGGTAAGTGGACAATGACATACAGCATATGTACTTGCCTTGCGATCGACATCCGTGACAGCCATTTCACATCTTTTTTTTTATGTGACAGATGTATAAAAGTAAGTAAATAACCTTCTTCCAAAATTTATAATTCAAATAGAAAAGATTAGAACAGAATAGAAAAAAAATATAATTTAGAAGAATAAAATAGAAAGAATATACAACCATCTTCTGAAATTCGAATTTCGAATAGAATAAATTTGAATTTCGAATAGTATGAATTCAAATTTTTTAATTAATTAATTAATTTTAACTTTGGATAGAAAAGATTATAATAAAATAGAAAATAGACTAGAAAAACAATAACCCCAAATTTGGGGTTTCTATCACCAAGTAACCCCGAGATACATGGACCCAAATTCGGGTCACAAAATATTTTCGAATCCGGTTGAAATAGTTTCAAATGCAGTTGAAATAATTTCGAATCATGTTGATACTATTTCAACCGGATTCGAAAATATTTTGCGACCCGACTTTGGGTCCATGTATTTTGGGGTTACTTGGTGATAGAAACCCAAAATTTAGAGATGTTGTAGTGCTAGTTCTACTGTGTTTGCATACCAAATTTGGGGTTTCTAGCTACAAGTGGCCCCGAGATATGTGGCCCCAAAATCGGGTCGCAAAATGTCATTCTCTGCTCCAGTAAAGTGCTTGACATTTTGCGACCCGACTTTGGGTCCACGTATCTCGGGTCACTTAGTGATAGAAACACCAAATTTGGTATGCAAACACAGAAGAACTAGCCCTACAACATCTCCAAATTTGGGGTTTCTATCACCAAGGAACCCCGAGATACATGGACCCAAAGTCGGGTCAAAAATATTTTTAGATTCGAAAAAATTCGGATTCGGTTAAATTCGTTAGTATTGTAATTCGGTAATTCGGATGCATCCGAATGTCCGAATAATGAAAAATTTGTCCGAATTTCGATTCGGAATGAAACGAAATGCACATGTCTAGTCCTCACTAGCAAATACAACAGGGCGCAAAACTAATATGAAAATGTCACTGTGGGGTCCCCTGTATGGTGTTGATTGGCACAACCATTCACCTAGCACCAGTGACCACTCACTGTGTCCCGGGGACGTATGGGAGCATAATCCCACACCAGGGTGTGTCAAATGCCAGTGGCTCTAGCCGGGCTTAAAAATAAGTATTGTATGCAGTAAGCAGAACTCTTGTGGGTTGCCATGGGTCAAAAAGCCTGATTGTCCAATACATAAACAGGAGTTACCTGCTAAGCATTGTCCCCACTTATCACATGCTTATGATTCATCATGTTATCAGCGGTACTGAGCCGAAAATGACCCTATCAGAGAAACAAAAGCACCGGCCCTTACAAGAATGGGTGATGAGTACTCACCAGCATCTGCTGTACTGCGCACAGAGTATAAGCTTTTCTTTAAAACCCCAAGCCATGGCAGATGCTTATCTTTAATGGATCTCAAGATGGTGCCTCTTCTGACAGGAATAATTGAGTTTTTTGTATATATCTTTTTTTTTTTTTTTTTTTTTGCTAAGGGTTGTTTAATGCCTTAATTATATTCTAAAGCTAATCTATTTTAAAATTCCCACATTGATGCCCTACCATGTATTCTGATGGTCACAGCTGTCTAACATTTACCTAACAGCAGCTACAAACTTTGTTCAGCTGTCAACAAAGGAGCACAGCCGTCGAGGAGGGGCACATGGATGGTGTCAAAGGGCGACATGCAGGCAGGGTCAGCCATTGATTCTGCTGATCGACTGCAGCTATATGTCTAGCATGAGTGTTACACAGCTATTGGAATTGGTGCAGGGCGGCAAGAAGGGGGTTAATAGATAATTTAAGAGTACAGCTTACCCTTAAAGCCTAAAGATTTTTTTTTCTTTTTTTTTTTGTTCTCTGTTAAGTTAGAGCTACACAGGTCAACAGGGCTGCTGTTAGAAATCACGGGGCCCCGTACAGCCTACCTGGCAGGGCCCCCCCAATATATCAAGGCCACATTTTCACAAAAAATACACTAAAATCATTAGTGGACACAAACATAACAGAGAACCTGTGTGAATTAGCCCTTTTTTATTTGTTTTTACATTAAAAAAAATTATATTCACAGTGACAAGGGGGCACACGGGGGGGGGGGGGGTCAGAAGCAGGCAGAACAGGGAGGGAAATCGGTGTCGGGAAGAAATTACAGGAATGATGCCCTGTGTCTGTGTCTCTCCCTGTAGCAGCTGAAACCCGGCAGGAGGGGGGAGAAACAGGCTTTCAGCTGCTGCAGAGAGCTGCACAGGGCATCCTTCTGTAACTGCCCCTCCGCCAAACCACACGAATTCCCTCTGCTGTTTGGGCCCCCCTGTGTGCCCGGGCCCCCTACATGAGGACTGGTGGTTCCCCCCTATCAGCGGCCCTGAGGGTCATTGCTGGTTCACACTAGTGCAATTTCTGATGCGGTTTGAGATGCACAGAATCGCATGACAAACAAAATCACATTACATTCAATGGTGCCCGTTCTCATCAATGCAAACCAACACAGTGTGAGTTTGGAAAAGGTCCCTGTGCTACTTTGTTGAGATAAAAGTGCAACTTGGCCCCATATAATATGCAAAAATGCAGCCAAGTCGCATCAAAGATGCAAAATCGTATCACAGTGGTGTGAACCCGAGCCTAAATGTTTTATGCGTTAATGTGTGTTGTAGCAGCAGGAAGACATAATGATGAATTACTTGAGAATAACCTATGCACCTATTCTTTGTAGTCTTTTGTCATGCTCACGTAGAGAAAGCTAAAGGTCAGTCAGGTTTAAAAATGAAAAAGGAAGTAAATTGACAAAAAAGCAGAAGTATTGATAAGTGGAGAGATGTTGCTTTTAGTCTAAGTGATAAAAGAGGGAAGCTATTCATATACAGAAGCGATTACCATCTATTGCATGCCAAGGCATAATCCTAGTGATAACTGTACAGAATTAATAAACTTTAACTTTTGTTAATAGTATCACTGCAAAATTCAAATAAAACTCTGGTTTTGTTGCTAAAAATCGAAATAAATCAATAAGAGGATTTCCACTTAAAGAAGATGCATCAGCACAAGGGACACATCCTACTGACTATAAGTTATGTGCCTTCTGCTGAATTAATTGTTTTTGATTTTGGCTGCACTTAGGCTTTGTTTTAGTTTTCTATTGTTAGTCTTTTATTTTGTTTATTTTCACCTGGTGATCCAGCCAGTAATACACTTCCTTTGTTAGGAAGTCTCCACTCTGGATGGAAGAACAATAGGGACACCTATGGACGGCAGCATCATCAGTATGTGGAAAGGGTAGTGTTAGGCTGGCCACAGATGGATGAAAATTCATCAGGGAGCGGCTAAATTTTAATCCATCTATGGCCATTCCCATTCAGGAGCAGTCGATCTAAGGACCAACTGCTCTCAAACTGGCTTGTTGAAAAATGTTGAGCTCTGGCGGTGGAGGAATCCTCAGAATACAATGACACAGCGGGGAGGATTCCCCCATCCACCTTGAGGCTGGGTTCACACTGCCGCACGTAATTGCCCACAGCAGGGGTCCGGTGCATCCCTGTTTACCGTTCCAGTTTTAATTTTGGTCTGAATTTTCGGCTGAATTCGGACCCGAAACGGGCCAGAAGACACACAGGACCCCTGTGCAATTTGCACCGGAGCCGCTCCAAAAATGTGCGAACCAGCTCCATTGAGAGCCGGTCACAATCTCCTGACATGCGAATTGGATGCGGAGAAAGTCACATCCAATTCCCAATAGTTTGAACCCAGCCTGAATGTGTGGATGGGGGAATCAGTTTGTTTTATTTATTTTTTATCAGCTCGCTGTCTGTGATTAAAACAAAAAAAAAACTGATGCGTATATGACCAGATTTAGATTTACTAGCAGATTTTGATTAAATTGACTAAAAAATAAAGACAAATGCCAGCTAACACTTTTAAGCAGTTATGCCGCGTACACACGGCCGTTTTTAATGTCATTGAAAAAATCAACGTTTTTCTCGACGTGATTCTTCTCAAGCCTGCCTTGCCTACACACTATCGTGAAAAAAAATGCTTGAGCAAAGCACGGTGACGTACAACACGTTCGACAACACATACAACGGCACTATAAAGGGGAAGTTCCATTCGGATGGCGCCACCTTTTGGGCTGCTTTTGCAGATCCTTGTGTTAGTAAAGTTTGGTGAGAGACGATTTGCGCTTTTCAGCCTCGTGCTCTTCAGTCCGTTACAGCGTGACAAATGTGCTATCTCCATTTAGAATGCTAGTTTTACCAGAACGAGCGCTACGTCTCATAAATTGCTTATGAGCATGCACGTTTTTTTCGTCATTAAAGCGTACACACGGCTGTTTTTCACGACGAGAAAAACGACGACTTGAAAAACGACGAGAAAAAATAGAGCATGTTCTAAATTTTTAATGCCCATTTTTCACGTCGAGAAAAATGCTCTGGAGCCCACACATGATCGTTTTTAATTACCAATTAAAAAAATGGCATTTTTCTTGTCATGAAAAACGGTCCTGTGTACGTGGCATTACGTTTATTATTTTTTTTACTTTTGAGACAAAGATTTTACATCAATGAATAAAAACTGATCACTATAAGAACACCCTGTCGCTGTTAAATGGTTTGTCCCAATCCTCTAACTGCCACTTTTGATGGACAGCTTGGTCTGTTAAAAGAAGATGGGAAAAATATCAGACTTACTGGCCAGATCACCAGGTAAAAATAAAGGGAAAAGCCTAAAGAAAGAAAACCAATGCAGCCACCATCTAAGGATTGGTAAGCTGCAATATACCGTATATACTCGAGTATAAGCCGACCCGAATATAAGCCGAGGCACCTTATTTTACCACAAAAAAATGGAAAATTTTATTGACTCGAGTTTAAGCCTAGGGTGTCCATCTGCATTCCTCACTGTGCCTCACTTTGCCTCACTGTGTCCATGTGCATGCCTCACTGTGCCCATGCCTAACTGTGTCCATGCCCCACTGTGCCCATGCCTCACTGTGCTCATGCCTCACTGTGTCCATGACTAGACTTACGTTTAACATGGGAGTATATGGAAGGGGTGCCAGGCTTTGAAAAATCGGTGCTCCCCGGTCGTAGGTTCCCTAGACAGCAAAGTTTGCATACTTGTAGAGGAGAAATGGAGCTACATGTGTGCCAAGTTTGGGGTTCAGGGGACCTACAGCTGGCCGGTACCGGCTCCCCAAAGTTACCGGATAAATTACCGTTTAACATGGGAGTCTATGGAAGGGGTGAGCGGCTTTGAAAAATCGGTGCTCCCCGGCCGAAGTTCCCCTGGACAACAAGCTTTGCACACTTGTAGAGGATGAGTGGGGCTATATGTGTGCCAAGTCCCCAAAGTTCGGGAGATCAGGCGCAAAAAGGTGACTCGAGTAAATGACGAGGGGGGGCATTTTCAGCACAAAAAAATGTGCTGAAAAACTCGGCTTATACTCGAGTATATACGGTAATCATTTTTTGTTTTTGGGTTTAATACTTCTTTAACCACACTTGGGTTCCAGGTCATCTTCCTACAACTGGGTTTGTAATTTTTTTCTGATCTCTGCTTAATATTTTGGTTCTAATCTTGGCCCCAGCTGACCTCCCAAGCAGCACTCAACCATTGGCTAGCCCTTTTAAGTTATTTTCCATGACGCTGTAATTTGTGCCCCCTAATTCTTCTTTTATCTGTAGTCCCAGAAATAGTCCAATAACCCAAACCTGACCAACAGTTACTGCATACTTGTGTGTTGCAGATCCTTTTCTTCTGGACCATGCCATATTGTTTTTACTTGCCTCAGCATCTTTTGTCTCATTTGATGGTGATGGGTGGTAAATATACAGAATCACTTTATTGTCTCCTCAGTAATTTGGTCTCCTCAGTAATTTGGTCTCCTCAGTAATTTGGGTGAATGACATTTGTATGACTACAGAAGAGCCAGTAGATTTCAAGCTATTGATTTACTTTTCACACTTAAAGTAATTGTAAACAATCACCTTGTAAAACAACCCATTCTGTTTAAAACTGAAATGAGGCAAAACATTTGTGTATAGATATAAAAAAAAAAACATTATAAATACCCTTTTTCCCTTTTTTATAAGTGATCACATTCCCTCTGTTCTCAGCTGCATAAGAGCTGGTGGGGGGAGAAGCAACAGCACACTGAGCTTCCCAGTGAGAGGCTATGCAGAGGGGAGCAGGCTGAGTTCTCAGCAGAGCTAGGGAACTGCCAACGGTTGTGCTCTCCTGCTTAGTGTGGTCAGTTTTTAATAGGAAAGCAGAGGGACTGTCAGGAAATCCAGGGATTTCACACAAAGGAAGAAATACAAAGAGATCAGGATACTTTCTCATATAAGTACATGGTACAACGGGCACATATCAGGAATATGAAATGCTGGGGTAACAAACACTTTAACAGGGTATCATGAGTCTTGTATATACTGTAATAGTGGAAGGGTTGTATGTTTTATATATGCTTGTTTGTATTTGCTTCATTTCATTGCATCACCTCTGTGAGTTTTTTCATTTTATGTTATTGCCAGGGTTATCATCTGTACGTGTTTCCAGATTTGTACTGTGAACATTTCCAATAGGTTTTTCTTTCTCTTTATATGAATACTTATGTACATTTTTGGCAGACTTTTTGTATGTAGTAAGCAAAAAAACACTACTAAAGCCCACACTACTCTTAAACACAAACTAAGACATGTTTGAATGTCAAAAAAAGATGTTTTAATAATAATCTACAAAAATTATAGGCATATTTTATGTGTTCCACCCTGCTCAAATATTTTCAGCAGCAATCAATCAGCATGAAAAAGGTATTTGAACCCAAAACTCTTCATGTATAAGGTACAGCTGAGAGGTATGGATAATTTAACCCCCTTACTGCCAAGAAACCTACAAAGTACCTGGCCCATTCACACAACTGCAATGCAGTAAAGCATGTTACCTGCAATTGTGCATTGCAGTGCTTTTCTTTCTGAATGGCACTCCAATGTACTGTATTTTACGCACCATAAAACGCACCTGACCATAAGACACACCTGACCATAAGACGCACCTAGATTTTATAGGAGGAAGACAAGAAAAAAAATATTCTGAACCAAATGGTGTACTAAAATATTTTCCAGTGCCCATGAAATGCAGCCTGACCATTGGCATAGAAAATGCAGAGTGACTATTGGCATAGAAAATTCAGAGTGACCATTGCCATAGAAAATGCAGAGTGACCATTGCCATAGTAAATGCAGAATGACCATTGTTATAGTAAATGCAGACTGACCATTGCCATAGTAAATGCAGAGTGACCATTGCCATAGACAATGCAGAGTGACCATTGCCATAGACAATGCAGAGTGACCATTGCCATAGTAAATGCAGAATGACCATTGCCATAGTAAATGCAGAATGACCATTGACATAGTAAATGTAGAATGACCATTGCCATAGTAAATGCAAAATGACCATTGCCATAGAAAATGCAGAGTGACCATTGCCATAGTAAATGCAGAGTGACCATTGCCATAGTAAATGCAGAGTGACCATTGCCATAGTAAATGCAGAGTGACCATTGCCATAGTAAATGCAGAGTGACCATTGCCATAGAAAATGCAGAGTGACCATTGCCATAGAAAATGCAGAGTGACCATTGCCATAGAAAATGCAGAATGACCATTGCCATAGTAAATGCAGAGTGACCAATGCCATAGTAAATGTAGACTGACCATTGCCATAGTAAATGCAGAATGACCATTGCCATAGTAAATGCAGAATGACCATTGCCATAGGAAATGCAGAATGACCATTGCCATAGGAAATGCAGAGTGACCATTGCCATAGTAAATGCAGAGTGACCATGCCATAGAAATGCAGAGTGACCATGCCATAGAAATGCAGAGTGACCATTGCCATAGTAAATGCAGAGTGACCATTGCCATAGTAAATGAAGAATGACCATGCCATAGGAAATGCAGAGTGACCATTGCCATAGTAAATGCAGAGTGACTATGCCATAGAAATGCAGAGTGACCTTTGCCATAGTAAATGCAGAGTGACCATGCCATAGAAATGCAGAGTGACCATGCCATAGAAATGCAGAGTGAACGTTGCACAATTGCAGCCTTACCTGATGTTATCTCTTCCACCTACGGTAACAGAAGACAGAGGAGCCCGAGCGGCCAAATGCTCTGTTTTCTGTCTGAGGAACCAGCCGGAAGATCGCCCGGCGCCCACGGGGGGTTTGAAAGTCTGTCCCCCGCTCTCCAGCCTCTCTTCTGGTGGTGGCGGCAGGAGGCAATGCGAGCGGTGGCAGGGGGCGGTGCCAGCAGCAACGGGGGCAGTGCCAGCAGCAGGGGGGACGGTGCCTGTCATATATTCGCACTATAAGACGCAGGGACATTTTCCCCCATATTTCTGGAGGGGGAAGCGTGTCTTATAGTCCGAAAAATACGGTATCTTGCCAACAGACATGTGCTGGCTGTAGCTCAACACAATGCGCAGCAATGCCTATGTGCATTAAGGTGCTCTGCCAGAAATAGTACATGCAGCTTTTTGGGGCATTTTGGTATTAGGCTTAACACAATGCATGTTATCACACAATCATGTGCTGATACACAGCAATAGTGCAAATGGCCAAAGTGACACATTTCTTTTTCAATATTGGCTATCTTCTGTGACTTATGGCCCGTACACACGATCCGAATATCGGACGAAAACCGTCATCCGAGGAAGAATCGTACGATTTTTGGATCGTGTGTACACTACTTTCGAGAGCCGAACATGACAGTTCATCCAATATTATTCGATCGGACAAGCACGAAAATTTTCCTCGTACGATTTTAGTTTAGTTAGTATAGTTGTCGTCCGAGAATACAATACAAATACATTACAACACATGACATCACTTCCGATTTTTTTTTCTGTCGTACGAGAATTTTCGTGACTTTAGTACCCTACTCAATTTCTACTTAAGCGAAAAACGTTGTACGATCTGTCGTACGATATTCGGATCGTGTGTACAGGCCATAAGACTTGTTTGGGCTCTCCACATAAGTTAGTGGAGTCAGAATCAGTTGTTTTTTAAACCAGTTTGTGGATGTTCAGGTCTAAATGGCACTGTTAAAATAGGATAAATGACGGCCTTTTAAAAGTAGGTTCACAAAACAAAAAACGCCCTGTTAAGTTAGCATGAGTTATGGGAAGTTTTCTTCTTGGCTTTAACCCAAACTATTCCCAATACAGCTAGTTCTGCCAACTTTAAGGAGTGGATAAAAAGTCGGTTGTGGGAAATATGATTTCATTAAGGACATACTTTTTCATTTCTATGAGCTCCATAACTTAATCAGAGCATTGAATTAAAGTATCAAATATGTACCTTTTTTTAATTACTAGTTGAAAGATAATGTACTAAGAATATTTTGAATAGTCCCAGTTGGGTACTTCTGACCTAGACATATACACCAAATGACGCCACTGATATCAGAGATTCAAGCTCTAGCTGCATTAAGCTGCTCTCGAGAGCCTCAGCAATGCCCCAGGCCACCAATACAATCCAATAAGAAAAGAGGTTTGAGAAGCAGCAATGCAATACTAATAATAAGACTGCCTTAAGCCGGCCATACATAGATCGATATTTGGCCAGTTCAGCAGGGATAGGCTGAATATTTGATCCATGTATGGGCAGGGAGGTTGTACAGAAGTCAATCAACCAATCAACTTCTGTATAATGGACCTATCGTATTTTCCCCACTTGATCAGCGCCGCAGGAAATAGCTGTCAGCGCTGATCAGTGTATTCTGATGACGGAGAAGTCTCCCCGCTGTCAGAATACAAAAGCTCAGTGGGTGGATTCCCCCATCCACCTAGGGTTGCCACTGTCCTGGATTGACCTGGACAGTCCAGGTTTTGAATCATGTGTCCGGATTTCAGACCACCTGAAACCTGGACACATTCAGACCGGACTGTGGCTCCCTCTATGCAGACTTCTGGGGGATTCAGTCTACTGCAGAGGGATGAGAATGACAGGAAGTGGCCAGTATAGTGTACAAACTCCTCCCTTTACAACATGGGCTGCCCACCGCACACTGTCACTCTGCCCTGTTAACTCACATATCAGCCAACGCAGACCCCCGCCCCGCTCTCATGGTCTCGGCAGCTGCATGAATGTCCAAGATTGTCCCAGGTAATTTACAATCTTATCGTGTATACTACAAAAAAAAATGTCATGCACCGCTAAAGTATTCGGGTTTGCCTTGAAGAAAAGGTGGCAACCCTACATCCAGCTCAAATCCATCTATGGGCTGCTTTATTGGTAATTACCTGTTGGTGTAAAATTCATATAGATATTAGCTACATAAATCTCAGATTATTGCATCACCGCTTCACTGACCTCTTTTCTTATTTGATTGCTTATGGCTAAGGCTCAATTTTTACCCTGAGTTTCACAGCTGCTATTTAGGAATTAGGATGTGACAATAGAGAGGGAGCAGTAAATAGCCTACAACAGCCTCTATGTATGGGTAATGATAGTGTAACAAGATGAATGACCTAGGTTACTGTAACAAAGGTTGTTTTCATCCAGGACTGCTGGAAGACTTCCACTGAGAGAGAGAAAGAGAGAGGATCAAGAAAAGAAGGTCCACAAAAAAAAATCACAGTAGAAAACGAGGTCCTCATGTACAGTATATACTTTATATAATTGCAAACCATACAAATAAACAAAGTCCCAAATGAAAACTATAGAAAAAAACAAGATTCCCTAATATAAATTATGAAGGGGAAGAAGATCCTAAGTACCTCCAGTATATAATTACAATCTAAGAAAAAGGTCCCCAAATACAAACAATAAAAAGTTAGAAGGTCCTCAAGGACATGCAGCATATCATTTTAAACTATAGAAAGAAAAAAGATTTCCAGGTAGACACTGTATATAATTACACACTAAACACACAAACACAATTTTTTTAAAACATTAACCCACAATAATAAGATTATACATCAGGCTGATCACTTTCATTTTTCTATCTAAAAAAGGTCTTGAAAAGACTGCCATTTCCTTTTAAAACAAGCACAATAAAATTGACCACCATTGTCTATAGCGACCTTCATTCACACTGAGGGCGAGTTTGAAATCGTGCAAGTTCAGCTGAATCACGATCAAACCGACATTTCAGTCTGACTTCGGGGGCGATTTGACAGATATCTGTGCGGGTTCATGCACAGGTGTCTATTGAAATCGCCCCCGAAGTCGCCAAAAGTAGTACAGAAACTACTTTTGGGAATCGGTGCGGCGCCGCAAAGACGGCGTCGCACCGATTCGGATAGTGTCTTTGCCGACAATAGGCTCCGATTTGGCATGTGATTTGACAAGTCAAATCGTATGTAAAATGGGCCCAATGTGAACATGGGCTTAAAGATCAGTTCACATGAAATCATTGAAAACACATCGGATTGGTTGTTGTGGGAAATATCGGTATTTCTCTTTTTTATAAAGGAGTCTTGGTGCCTGCCAGACATGCTTTCAGCCAAAAGAGCTTAGTCATAAGGACCGTGCAACCTGGCTTGCCACAAAGCTGGAACAAGCTCAGGTGTCTGTGCTGCAGCTTCTGGTTTTAATTAATAGTTAATGTACAACATATGTGTGCAGTACTTGTATGGGACCTGGTCTTCAGACAAGGCTACCCAGCCGCAATGCCTGGATCCAGGATTATTTAAAGGGAAAGCGTCATTTGTTTTCAGTGAGCACATATTTTTTTAGTTATTATTGCAATGTTCATAATATTTTAATATAGTAATATTTTTTTTTATGTGACTGTCACATTTAAAGGCTTTATCTACCATAGTTTGTTATTAAATACAAAGATTTGCAGATTGATCAAAAGCTTAGCCTTATTTAAACTCCTTATATAAAGGAAATTCTGTCTCCTTAAGAATACTGAAAGCTGTCTGCCTATACCTACAGCAGCGCTCAGCATCTTCCACTTTGTCCAGTGCTGAGCATTCTGATTGGACAAAACGTTAGCACTTAAGTGATGAAGCTTGTGCATATCCTTCTTCCTCCTACAACTTCCAGAAATATCATTGTTTTGCTCAGAAAAGTCTGGCACTTAGGCATAGCAGCATTTTAAAGTTGAGAAGCGGGACATTGGCTTTTTTTTTCAGTACACCAGGACACCAAGTTGTTGAGGGGGGGGGGTGCTACCGCGGGAGACAAGTACACCAAGTTGTTGAGCGGGGGGGGGATTTACGCCGTTCGCGCGGGAGGGGGGCGTTCGCGGGAGGGGGGCGATCGCACAGTATTACAGTGGATATCCTCCTCCTGTGCTGCCTCCTCGAGTCCTCTGGCTCCTCTTTCTGCTGTGCTGCCCTCTGCTGGGGCCCCAGGACAAGTCAGGGCCCCAAGCAGCTGCTTGGTTTGCCTGTCCTGTTCCGACGCCCCTGCATAGCAGATACTAAATACTAAAATGTACTGCAGATATGTGCACGTACCTCTGGGTGCCTATACCCGTCAAACAGTGACAGTGGGGTTCATTTACTAAAGGCTTGCACCAGGCTCTTAAACTACCTTTGAAATAAGCTGTAGCCCATGTTTCAGTGTCATTGTTTTCATACAACCTCTATTGTTTAAAGAATGAGTAATCGTAGCAAAAACGAAATTTTATGAAAGACAGTCCACCCAATCCCTGTTAAACATGCAATTTGGATAGTCCTCTATGGGACTTTGAAGGGTAGAGAGTCTTATGCCACGTACACACGATCATTATTCACGGCGGTTAAAAAACCGCCGTGAATAATGACAGGAAAAACGAGGGAACCGCTTCGGTTCCAAGGGTTCCCTACACACGGTCGTTTTTCCCGTCATTTTTTCTCTTGACGAGAAAAACGACCGTCTGTGGGCTCCGCGGCAGTGTCTCCCTATGGGAAAACTGCAGCGGAAAAAAATGATGGAAAAAACGATGAGAAAATTTAGAACATGTTCTAATTTTTCTCGTCGTTTTTTATGCCGTTTTTCTCAACGAGAAAAACGACATAAAGCCCGCAGATGATCGTTTTTCTCGGCGAAAAAAAAAATGCCGTTTTTCTCGTCAAGAAAAGCGGTCGTGTGTACGCGGCATTAGAGATCCAAGATATATCAAAAATATATTTTTTTGTAATAATTTAAACAATATCAAAGGGTATGAAGGACATTGAAAATTGGATGTACACTAGACAACACAGACCATAGTAAAAAGGATTACAGTATCACATAGACCAAAACCACATATGTGTAACAGGACACGGTGTGCCCGATGCGTTTCGAGGCTGTAGACATTTTGAAAACCTCTTCTTCAGGGGCTAGTGGTGGTATATGCTGTGATCTGGAATTTCAACATGAAAACAAAGCAACAAATAAGCAAATGCATCACCAAACACCATGCGGATACACTACATACACTGAAAGTTATTCAATGTACATATTATTAAAGAAAAAGTATTGAATCCACATGCTAGTCATTGTTGTTTGAGAAGTTCAGTGAAAGACATCCATTTAAAAGACAGAAGTTAAACCTCGCTGCATGTGGATGAAGAGACACAGGAAAGTCATCCGGAGAGGACCATGCATAGGTCGCGCCTGGGTCAAAACACAGAGGCGCGACCTATGCATGCACAAAGGAGATTGTGTAGCACTGCATTTAATGAGTAAATACATCAGCCCTGTACATTCATATGTATATTCAGAAAATATGTATAGAAGGACTGTTAGGTTCACATTGAGCTGCGGGAATGAAGCCGTGCGAGTTTAGCTGAACTTGAACGATTTCACTCTTGCATGTCAGTCCCGATTTCGGCCGTGATTTCACAGACATCTGTGCCGGTTTCTGCACAGATGTCAATGGAAATCGCACACCGAAATCCCAAAAAGTAGTACATAAACTACTGTTTGGAATCGGTGCAGCGCCAGAAATGCAGCATTGCACCGATTAGGATGGTGCCATTGCTGGCAATTGCCACCAAGTTGACATGCGATTTGACAGGTCAAATCGCATGTCAAAACGCACCAATGTGAACCAGGGCTATTTCATACACAGAGGCATAAAAATGCTGCTTTTTTTTCAGGTGTCCAGAATTTTTTTATGTCTCTAAATGCAGTTCAATGTTAGCTTATGTTTCCGTGCACATTAGGAGTTTAGATCCAAATTTAAAGAGCAGCGTTTAGAGGCTTAAAAAAAATGCTCAAAAGCTGCATTTGGAGAGGAGTTTAATATGCCCATGTGCATGAAGCTTAATACACAATGATAACATTATTTTTTAAGCTGATCTAGGATGTCTAAATTCCAGCCTGGGAAACAACCATTGCTCCTTCCATAGAAACAGGTGAATTAGTGGAGTACGCATATGTCAAACAAAAAAAACTTGCCAGGCCTTTTCATGTGGCCATCGAACCCAGTTTTGCAACCTCTGGGTTGCACACTGTGCATAGTGCACCCCTAAACCCTGCATCTGTATGTAGCACACTCCTGAACCCTTCACTCTGTACATAGCGAACCCCTAAACTCTCCACTCTGTACATACCGCACCCCTGAACTCTGCACTCTGTACACAGCGCACCCCTGAACTCTGCACTCTGTACAAAGTGTAATCCCGAACTCTGTACTCTGTATGTAGCATAATTCTAAACTCTTCATTCTGTACATAACGCCCCTCTAAAATCTGCACTCTGTACATAACACACTCCAAAACTCGGCACTCTGTATGTAGCGCACTCCTGAACTCTGCACTCTGTACGTAGCACACCCCAGATACTACCTGCCCTTTGAGGGCAACCATACTGCTGATGTGGTCCGCAATGAAATTGAATTTGACCCCCCTGGGGTAGTAAATGACTATTTTGACCCTTGAGGTCAAACCCCAAGAAATTAACTCTGTTTATTGCTAATAAACATCTATTTATGAATCTTAAAAGGAGAGAGTCACTGGTATGGTACTCTTAAATACTACTATGATAAAAAAACGTGGTTTAGACTCAACCTCCATTACTATATAATCTTTATGTATATCAAACCAATATTTTACTAGGAAATAACTGGGCTTTTTGAAACGCACGCCGCTTGTCATAGAGCGGACGGATCAGATTTCACAGACCCCAGAGCTGCAAACGTGCTGATGTCTTACTAGGACTGCATTAGATGTAAGTGCAGCTCATATATTTTTATAAGTCAGTAAAAAGCTATCACCTGCCTTTTTGTGGCTCATTTGGTGGAGCCATCCTTGCAGAGCCTTTGATGGGATAAGGAGACAGAAGCCTATATTGTGATGATTATACCTATTGATTGAAGGAATTCACATTTATCCTATCCATGCCATGCTTGATGGTCACTTGCTGGCCAATTTTATCTGGTGAGCGCATTTGAATATCTCACTTTGGGTGAAGCACTACTTCTTTGATTATTGAAGCACTTTATTTCACTGAATCACGGTGTTGGAGTCTATACATTGGACTGTCATTGGTCTTATTTTTATTGATATTTTTATTTGAATCTTTCAAATTTTCGCTTTGGCATTTTTTATATATAATATTTTTTTCACAATTTTGGACATTTATTTTGAATATACACTGATGTTTTGGAATTTTTATGAAATTATTAATTTATCACTGGATTGATCAGTTAGCACCCTTTTTTCATTCATTCAATATTTTACTAGGCTGTATAAAAAGCGTCTTTTATACAGCCCTTCAGGCTTCACAGCTGGTTTCCTACTGCGCATGCGCGAGTCGTGCGGCGCTTTCTGAATGGTCCAGTCATCTTCTGGTTAACACACAGGTCCCAGAAGGCAGCAGAGGGAAAGAGGAGGGCTGGTGCAACTGCAGAAGTGACGTACCTCGCTGCGGTGACATAGGACAGAAGCCCCGAAGAAAAAATACAAACAAGGTACCAGAAAGAAAAATAAATATCCAAAAACGATTGTTTGAGACATTGTTCTAATTTTTCCCGAAACACTGCTTTAAGATACTGTAATATATTTACATTTTCGTTATCAGGTTTAGATACACTGTAAAAATATATATTTAAAAAACAATTACAAAAAGAATTGACGAGGAATTGTACTGTATACTTCCCTACTCTAACCAAAGAAATAAAAAGGGTTGGCATTATATATACTCACTATAATTATTAGCAAACAATAACTTCTACCTTTAAAAAAGCACAGCATTGCCATGCTTCAGCATGTTTTATGCGTGAGAAATTTTATATTTTTACAAGACAAGTAGAATTACCTTCCATTGTACAAGAGAACAAAAAACTATAGAAGAAACAATTTACATAATCCTGTTATTTAAAAAATAAAATGGCCCTACATGAATCTATGGAGCATTTAAACATCCGTGTCATAATAACCTATTAAAAAGGTCTGGATTGTGCAACGACCAAATATAAACTGCGCAAATGGATTTTTGCATAACAAAGTTTAAAAAGGTTCCCTCGGTTTAAACAAGCTTCTTTTTTTTCTACAGTTACTAAAAAAAACTTGTACTTCACTAACAGCTTTAATGTTATCATTTTTATTAATGTTATCATTTTTATCCATTCAACTCCGCTGACAGAAGGTTATTGTTTGTAAAAGTGTTTCAAAGGTTTTGCTGGTGTCTCACGATTATCTCTCCATATGCTTGGATAGTAGTTAAAACCCGGAGTTTTCATCAAATTGACAAGTCGGTTTGGTGCTTGTGACTCAGCTGAATAGCCCGTGTGCTCTGGTTTAGAATATCCTCCATTCATTGACTTGTTACATGCTGTACTGTAGTTCTGTAATTAGGAAGCAATTAGTGATTGTGCAACACCCTGAAGCCATTTAAGGGCAAATGTGTAGTCACAATAAGCTTTATGTACATGGCATAATGTGGTATTTAAGCCAGGCACTAACATTTAAAAGGAGGCATTTCTTATGCCTTTGCCAGTGCCCCCCGTGTTCATTGGAGAAGTAATATCAAGCCTAATGGCTCTAAACATTTACGAATTCTGAAAAGTAGCAAGTAGCAGTTTCGCTATATGCTGTGCAGAATTAATATGAAGAGGGACTAAAACATTTAAGGGTGGTAGTTTTTGTCATTTATATTTCTTTTTCTAGTGATCCCACACCATTGCAGGAGAGAAGGTGCGATGGGTTGAGGGTAGTTTGCTTACAAGAATTTTGAGTGGCTCTATGGGTTACAGCACTTTGCATTTCCTTGTTGCCTGAAAGAGCCAAAAAGGGACAGATCATTTCAATACATGTCACCAAATTATTAGTTTACTTGTTTTATAGGTGTATTTATAGTCATTGGCTTATTTTTTAGATACACTAGCATAGCAATCACTACACCAAAAGCTAGAAGCCATCTTTGGCTGAATTGTGTATTGCGGGGCTTGACAAATTTGCTTTGAATCTAGGAGCCAGCTAAAAAAGTTAGGCGCCAGGTGTTTTTTTTTTTTTTTTGGTATGACTCAGTGATGAGCCCCAGTGTCATCACTAGGGTTGGTATCACCCCCATCCACCAACTATAGCCCCCCCTCCACTAAGTACAGACCCCCCTCTCTCAGTATAGACTCCCTCACTAAGTACAGACCCCCCTCCCGCAGTATAGATCCCCCTCACTAAGTACAGACCCCCCCACTAAGTACAGACCCCCCTCCCGCAGTATATATCCCTCTCACTAAGTACAGACCCCCTCCCGCAGTATAGACCCCCCTCCCGCAGTATAGATCCCCCTCACTAAGTACAGACCCCCTCCCACAGTATAGATCCCCTCACTAAGTGCAGAACCCCCTCCCGCAGTATAGATCCCTCTCACTAAGTACAGACCACCCTCCCGCAGTATAGATCCCCCTCACTAAGTACAGACCCTGCTCCCGCAGTATAGATTCCTCTCACTAAGTACAGACCCCACTCCCACAGTATAGATCCCTCTCACTAAGTACAGACCCCCTCCTGCAGTATAAATCCCCCTCACTAAGTACAGACCCTGCTCCCGCAGTATAGATCCCTCTCACTAAGTACAGACCCCCCTCCCGCAGTATAGATCCCTCTCACTAAGTACAGACCCCCCTCCCGCAGTATAGATCCCCCTCACTAAGTACAGACCCCACTCCCACAGTATAGATCCCTCTCACTAAGTACAGACCCCCTCCCGTAGTATAGATCCCCCTCCCATAGTATAGATCCCCTCACTAAGTACAGACCCTCCCTCACTAAGTAAAGACCCCCTCATTGCAGACCCCCATCTATCAGTGTAGACCCCCCTCCATCATTGCAGACCCCCCCTCTATCATTGCAGACCCCCCTCCATCAGTGCAGCCCCCCACTCCATCAGTGTACACCCCCCCTCAGTGCAGACCCCCCTCCATTAGTGCAGATCCCCCATCAATGTAGACCCCCCTCAGTGCAGACCCCCTCTCCATCAGTGCAGACCCCCATCAATGCAGACCCCCTTCAGTACAGACCATGCCCCTCCATCAGTGCAGACCCCCCTCTTCCCTCCCATAGTGCCCCCCCAGCACATGTCTATTTGGATTACATTAAAAATTTTACAGACCTCAGAACAGCACGGGATAGGCACAGCAGAGTGTGTCCCTTGGACTCCCTCCTCCGTAAATAGAGGGGAGAGGGAGGCGGCTTCGGTCCGCTCCGCTGTGCGCTGAGTAGGGGTGAGGACTGTGCGGCGTGCAGTGTTAGCGAGTGGTGCCGCTGCCCACAGGTGTCACCCCTCTGGTGGGTGTCACCCGGTGCGACCTGCACGCCCCGCCTGGCAACGCCACTGAGAACCTCTTCTCATGTGCTCAGCCCCTCTCAATCAGCCAGAGGAGCAGGGCGCTCTGGTGCTGGGAAACCAACTACTCCGGATCCCCGATGTTCTTGAGCCGCGTCCCGCAATACCCTGGGGCAGGGTGACAGCAGCAGTGGGGATGACAGGCCGCCGAGGATCCCCAGCTGGATTTCACTCTGCTGGCCATTCGTTTCTCCCGCCGTGTCAGCCACTGCTGTGCCGCTCACTTCCTGCTCCATCCCCGCTGCCATCGCTAATCACGTTCCTGGCCAAGACCCCGCAACCCACCCTGTAGCAGAGGCACCTGTCACGGATCAAAGGCCAGGCGCCAGGGTGAAATTTCTAGTCGCAATGGTGACCTGGCGCCTGGAATTTGTTGAGCCCTGGTGTATTGGCATAGAATGGATTTCAGAATTGGGAAGTCAAGGTGTACTGTCTAACCGTGATTAATCTGCCTGGTTGTAGATTTAAATTATTCCTTAAATACTCCTGAATTTTAATTATTCCAGTAATAGTTTCAAGGCCAGACGTTAGATATATATTTTTCAGTGTTTTTGAGATATGTCCCAGGTCCCTTACCCATGTATAAACTCTAGTAGAGCAACTCGTCTTTACAGGCTCTGGGGTTTGCTAAATGTTGTAAGCTGGCCTTACACCTGTAGAATTTTATTAGAAAGTTGTCATTTTCAGAACGTTCATTTGATTATGTAAGAGTTTAAAGCAGTGAAGCACCCCAGATGTTTTGGAACTACATTTCCCATGATGCTCATGCACTCTGCAGCGTAGTTGAGCATCAAAGGAAATGTAGTTCCAAAACATCTGGGGTGCCAATGTTCGCCATCACTGGTTTAAAGGGACAATTCAATTATCAGTTTTCCACCAAAGTGAGTGAAAAATAGAAAAACAAGGATGGAAAATTGTTGTCAAATCAAATGAAAACAAACAAATTTCTAATCATTGAACTTGATCCCATTCAAATTAAATCATAACTAGTCTCGTGCACTTGTCAAAGATAATCCAGAAATAGAATGTTCTATGAAAATCAGGGCATTGACATTCTACTTGAAAAAAAATATGTTTGAAATGAGTTGAGTCTATGAAAGCACCATTGAAAAGCCAGAACAGCGATTTTTTTATACTTTCTCATCTAAATGAAATTCTGCAGGTGTAGGTCCAGCATTTTTGTAGAATGAGGTGCAAAATATGCACATCACCGGAGAAGCCTAACTCCCACCACTTTGATTTTTTTTTTTTTTTTGATTGGATTTTAATCTTTTTCATTTAATCTCAATGTATGACCCTAGATGAGGACCGGAGAATAGACTAATACATAAACCACCTCCTGTGTTAACATCTATACTTCCCTACTTCAGTTGAGTACAATGTTAACAATCACCGATCGGGTGTGCTTTACCCTGAAAATTCCCCTATTTCTAATTCTCCTGAACTTCTACATGACTCTCAAAATGAAATGAAGGGTGCAATCTATTATTTAGCTGTTCGCCATTCAGGGTTGATGATTTTCATACTAGTTGATATAATAAGAATTAGTGTTACTGGAATCAGGAGGTGGAATTGGAAAAAAAAGTGACCTTTCTCCATGTAATACTGTGTTACATCAATGTATCTGCCTCATATGGAATAAATTACTTGAACATTAATGGATTATAAAGTACTCTTATGCCGCTTACACACGATAGGAATTTCGGATGAAAAAACTCAGAGTTTTTTCATCGGAAATTCCGACCGTCCGTGGGCCCCATCTGAGTTTTTTCCGTCGGAGTTTATTAATAGAAAATGTTCTATTTTTTTCCGATGGAAAAAAATCCTATGGGAAATTCCGATTGTCTGTGTGGAACTCCGTCGGAGAAAAATCCTACGCATGCTCAGAATCAAGTCGACGCATGCTCGGAAGCATTGAACTTAATTTTTCTCGGCTCGTCGTAGTGTTTAACGTCACCGCGTTTTGGACGGTCGGAATTTTGTCTGACAGTGTGTAGGCAAGACGGAATCCTGACGAAAAATTCCATCAGAGTTTATTCCATCAGAGTTTATTCCATCAGAGTTTAGTCCATCTGAGTTTATTCCATCGGAAATTCCGATTGTGTATATGCGGCATAAGGAAAGAGAACTTTAAACTTTGCTGTGCAAAGTTGGAGAATTGTAGTTACCGTTTAAGTCAATTTGTAATGCATTATTTACATAGCGTTTGGATCAGAGTCAAATCTGTTTTAAATACAAGCAATCTGTGCATTGAGTCAGGTTAACATCTTAGTATTTTTTCATGAGGTTAAAAGGTTTCTTATGCATAAATGGAAGGATTAATCTGCCGGAGACTACAAGAAGGCATTTATGATTGAACGGATTCTGTGAGTTCTGGATTAATGCTTGTGTCAGAAGGATTTTGCTGAAAGTACATTAGTGGAGTTTTGGGCTTGTAAGGTGCTATTCAGCAGCAGCAAAGGTCCCATCGCTGCAAACCCTGGCAGTACATAAATGACAAGTTGCCCCTCTGTTGAGTCGGGGTCTTTTTAGCATTCATTCAGTAAAGCTGGCAAACTGCTCTGTCTGTCCGAGACGTAGTATCCCTCAGAGTATTCTGCTCAGGAGGTTTGTGTAACCAGCAGGCTCAAGTCTATAGCTTCATTTAGCTAAAACCCTGGGAGGAATTTTGCCTGCTGTTAGCTAAGTAGCAGAAAAAGCTCTTTAGCAGCCGACATATAGGAACACTTTGGTTCCTGCAGACTCAGATGAAAAGTACGGAACATAATGATAGTAATGTTGATTATACAGACCTAATGTGATGTCTAGTCAGTGTTTATTTACAAATTCCAGGATATAGCTATGTTGATTAATTTTGTTGGGGTTTATGGGGAAAAGAAACTCTATGATGCCTTCCTTTTATTGTTTTTCCCTTTTCTTGGTGTGTGTCTCCAATTTTATTGGATTGTATTAAAGTGATAATAAACCCTCATGCCAATTTACACCTAGCTTCCCATTAACACGCATTTTAATGAGTGTTTTTTTTTTACCCGATGGGCATAGGGCAGCCCATTCGCTTGAATGGGCTTCCCTACGTGCAACATAAGAAGCTCCTGTACCTTTTCGGGCGTAGAGCTTTGCGTGTTTTTCCACATTTAAAAAAAATTGTATGCAGCCCCTGTTTGGGGTGCCCTTAAAAATGAATGGCACTGCAATGCAAACTAAAATTTTTTGTGTATTCTTGGAACACATAGATGTGAACGCAGCCTCAGACTTTTGAAGTGTATCTAAATTTGATAAAATGCATCTTGTCAGTCCTTAGATGTGGTGGTTACATTCATTTTTTTTTTTTACGCCCTTTTTCCCCCTTAATTTTTACCTGGTGATCCTGCCAGTAACACACTTACTGTCCTAGGGTGACAACTCTCAATCGCCGTACTGTATCTATCAAGGATCAGCGATGTCGGTACCCCAGCGGATGTATCCATCAGCTCTCGGGTGTGCCGCTGCCGTTCGTAGTAAGGGAACCCAGCAGTAAAGCCTTTCGGCTTCACAGCCGGTTCCCTACTGTGCATGCGCGAAGCATGTTGTGCTTTCTGAATGGCCCGGCGGCGAGGTACCCATCCCCCCTCCCTCCCAAACGGTGCCAAATGTGTCACCGGAAGGGGGAGAGGAGGCTGATAAGCGGAGCTTCTACTTTCGGGTGGAACTCCGCTTTAAGAAGTTCATGATATTGCTTAAAGTCCATAGTAAAAGTTTAGGAACAAAAGGCAGTTCCACCAAGAGACATGAATATTTCTCTGATATGTCAAAAAGGGACAGAGGGGGGCGTCACTAAGTGCAGTATTAAAAACATAGTTTGATTAGGCAGCTAAATGCGCACTCACATATATCCACAAGAAGGAACGACTGTAATGTAACAGCAGCATTGTAATGTATGGATCGTCCTGTCCATAGTCCAGGAGGTCAGCAGCAGTGACAGAACCACATGGATGGGAGAGCCCAGGTGCCGTTTGTCAGCTGTAGTGGAAGGACATCCAGAACCACCGTGGAGCGCAGAAGTGGAAGTGACGTCACGCCTGGGAAGCTCTGCTTCCTAGGTAATGCGTTTTGAAACACCAATCAGCTCCTTTGTGAAACCTCCAAAAAGTACAAATGCAAAGTGAAAAATTGCAACCCACCGGAAGGCAGCATTGCCGTGTGATCAGAGTACACAGAAAACAATTGTTGGGGTGACTGGCATTGGTCTGGTGTGGAATCGCACATAGTGTGAATGGGCCCCTACTGTAAGTGGTATCATCCATCTAGCTGTTCTGTGTAATGGGGCTGTCAATTTTAGGACTGGATGAATAAGAATACAAGCCCTTTGGTAACTAGATGTATTTTAACTTTGTTTTTAGCTACTGGCCTTTGAGTTCAACTTGTGAATAGATCTCAAACGTACATTTAACCTCATATAACATACTGTATACAATATATAGTCCTATTCACTGTAAGATCAGAATTAGAAGGCACAGCATCTAACTTGCCCTTTGAAAACAATCCTGTGAATCCAAATTCTTTTCCATTTCATGTTATTGTTAAATGACATACCAGGACATGGGGGGGGGGGGGCTGCTAATTAACGCGCTCTTTCCAGTTCCTGACACTTTTTAGTGTACACTGTAAACATGTTCCGAGTGAAAAGGTTTGTTTGGAAACCCCCAGGGTTTCCTGAGCGGGTGTAATGAATTGCTGACATGCTCAGTTAGCAAGTGGCTCATCAGTGTACACCAGGAAGCATGTTGGCCTACTGAATTCCATGCTTTCATCATGTCAGGCTCTGTGGAAAGGGGAAAAGAAAACAAATGGGGGCAGGCGCATTTGGCTTTAAGAAACATGTTAATGTCTTCCATGTTACATCAGCCTGCAGTTTTTTGTTTTGGCGGACTTATTTTTATGCATTAGTTGGGCGCCGGCCTTGTGCAGAGATGACCCTCGTGAAGCACATGGACCGTACAGACAGCTGGGCTACTTTATACATAGACATGTTTTGTGAATGGTAGATCACTTCTTTGGCACTGAGTCTGCAAAAATCTATTTCAATTTGCTTTACAGTATATTTCAATAAAAATGTTCTGACAACAAAGATGTACAGTATATAACATAAAAGCTGGCAAATAAACTAGCCGTGGCCACAAATATTTTAGTTTAGTTGTTGATATTTTCATTTGTTAAATATGCTCTATGTTCCAGTTGGGGAGATTCACTGTCACTGTTGATCATGATGACTAAAAGAAAGGGGAAACAGGAATAGATGGGAAATCTTTCATTGGGGACACTTGTTGCAGTGACAACTTTTCAAGGGGGGATTTCGTTCCCTGTGCAAAGATTTTCTTTCACTTCCTGTTGTGTCAAATGGACAGGAAATAAAGAAAAATCCCTGCAATGGGACACAGATGGCAAAAAAACTGACAGGGTTGTTTTACGATTATATTTTTATCCAAAATGTGAAATGAAAAAAAAGTTTTGGCTTGAGATATACTTTAAATCTATTTCAGTTCTAAGGTAAGCATGTCATGAGAGAAATACAGGGCTACCATTGCTGACCTCTTTCAGCTAGTTGTTTGATTTCTATACTGACTCACTTGTAGTTTCTGGGAATCTTTCCTGGAATTGACTCAAAAGAGTTGAAGCCACTGGGTAAGTATAAGGCTGGCCATAGACGGTTCGAATCTCGGCCAGTTCAGCAGGAGCAGGACGAGATTCAAACCATGTATGGGCAAGCTGAATGTACAAAATTGATCGAGCGATCGACTTAGGTACAACCAGCCAGCCGGATTGTTTGTCTCTAATGGATAGCATAGCTGCTAGCAATAATTACTATATTCTCTTGGCAGGGGACAGCGTCCCCCACTCCCTCCACCCCCCTGCCAGGAGAATACAATGGCTCCGTGGAAGGGATTCACATGTCAACACTGTCTGTGTTGATGGAGGAATCAAGCCAATTTCTTTCCTGCAGCCGTGTTTGCAGGAAATAAATTTGCTCCGTGTATGGGCTGCTTAACAACCAGGCAATTTGCATTGTCAGAAGGAGAGGTCTGCAGCGACAAATTCCTCTCTTGATAGGTGTCCTCTAAGAAAAGGTCAAACAAAAGCTCTTTAGGACAATGACTTTTCCTAATTGATAGTGTGAAAACTCCTCTGTGAGTTGATCTCTGATTACTCTGATCCTGTCAGACACCCAGCTTATTTCTAAAGACAATCATGTCTCATCTGACCAGGATCACAGGAATAAAAACACTGGTGTAAAAACCTCTCAGACAGCCCTCATTTTATGACATGGTCTCAATTCATCATGCTGGGCTGATAACCCAACACTGCTTTAGAGAAGCCTGGTACACACTAAAACTGACAGCTCCAGTCAGAGCTACTGTACTAACAGTCTGATGTTAGTACAGTGATCTCCCCCACTAAGCTGTTGTGTTCTGACAGGGGGACAGCTCCCCCGCCATTGGCTAAGAGCGCTGACCGGGAGCCAGTCTGCTGCTGGTTTTTCTGCATGCTCGTTAGACATACACACAGCCTGAATGTTGGCCGGATTCTATTGAACCAACTGATGTCTCCCGACATTCAGCCCATGTGTACTAGGCATAAATGTTAAAAGAGAAGTATGGGGTTGTTTTTTATTTTTGAATCATACTTACCCAGCTGGATGCAGCATCGGTCTGATGCTGCATCTGTCCCCTGCGATCGCTCAGTTCTCACAGCTCTCTGCTCTACCCCAACCCCCACCCCTCTCACCAGGAGCGGCTGGGGCAGGAGCGGCTGGCTCAGGCTCTCAGCAACTCGCTGAGAGGCTGAGCTGGTTGATGGTCAAGACAGATCCTGACTTCATTGTCCCGATCTTGCCCAAGCCTGGACCGGCTCTGTGGCATCAGCCGACAGTGGGCTTAAAGTGATACTAAAGCTTTGTTTTAAAAAATAAATAAAAATAACAAGCATGTGATACTTACCTCCACTGTGCAGCTCATTTTGCACAGAGTGGCCCCAATCGTCCTCTTCTGGGGGCCCTCGGCGGCTCTCGCGGCTCCTCCCTGCATTAGATAACCCCCTAGGAGATGCATTAAAGTGAAAAAACACGAAGGTTTACAACCCCTTTAAGCCCGCTGTCTGCTGAAAACGGGTCACAGGCGTGCAGAATGAACTACACTCCTGTGATCCACGGGAGAAGTAGAGCCGAACGACCTTTGGCAGTACTTCTACTTTAAGTCAGCCATACATGGATCTAAATTCCTGTTGAAGTGGACAAATTTACATCCATGTATGGACACTTTGTCAAGGGTAACCCTGCTCGATCAGTGGCATAGGCTACAGCCAGTAGCACTGATCAGTGTTTTCTGATGGTGGGAAAGCCTCTTCATTGAATATGTGGCTGGGGTAATCAAGTTATTTGTTTTGTTCAACCCACTGGTTGAAGAAAAAAAAGATCTTCATCTATGGGTTGCTTTACTCATCCCTCCCCCCATAATAAACTGCATTTAGTAGCGTTTGGTGAAACTTACCTCCACCACCATACTAGTCTAAAAACAAGTGACTTTGCCATGACACAGTGGCATTAAGCACCTAATACAAAAATGTAATATGTTGCAGCTTATCAACCAATAGATGTATTTGCTTTCTTTGTTAGGCTCTTTTTTCCTTTATTTGTACCAGGTGATCTGGCCTTTCTTAAAGTGGTTGTAAAACCACTTTTCAAAAAAAATAACACCTGCAAGATAAAGACATAATGAGCTAGTATGCTATGCATACTAGCTCATTATGTGGCACTTACCTCAGATCGAAGCCTCCGAAGCGCTCCTCGTCCCCCTCCGCCGCTGCCACCATGTCCGCTCCGACCGTCTTCCTGTTATCGCTGCTCCGGCGCTGTGATTGGCCGGAGCGGCGATTACGTCACACGCATTCTCCATTAAGAAAACCGTCAGTCTCCATTGAAAAACTGGCAACGCTCAGTGCGCCTGCGCCGTAGACATCGGTGCAGGGTTTTCTGCAAATATCTCCTTAACCGTGTAGGCTAAGGAGATATTTCTTGCACCTACAGGTAAGCCTCAATCTAGGCTTACCTGTAGGTGCAAGTTGTGTGGTTGGGTTTACAACCACTTTAAGATGGTCATAGATGGATCAAAATTCAGCCAACTAAGCAGGGACCAGATGAATTTCAATTAGTGTGTGGCCCTCCCTATTTAACAGAAGCAGTTTGTTAGATCGATTTCTGTCAAATGAACAAGTTGGAAAACTTTTGTTGATCAGCAGAGTCCCGCTGTCAGAATACAATTTCCCGCTTGAGTGGATTCCTCCATCTGCCTCAGAGTTCCGCTGTCAAAATACATTGTCCTAGCGGAAAGGATTCCTCCATCCACCTCATTTGTATGGATGGAGGAATCATCTATGGCTAGATTTAGGGTGGCTACACTCTGGATAAAGGAGAAATGGAGACACCATTGGACAGCAGCATTGTCACCCTGTGCAGAGGATAGTGCTAGATGTACTATCAGTTTTAGATGGAATTGACTAACACTTTTATAAGCAGTTATGCCTTTTAGAATAACAATAAGAGATGACCATTATAAGCACCCTTGTCAGTGGCAAATGGTTTGTCTCAATCCTCTAACTGCCACTTTTGCTGAACTTCTTGGTCTCTTAAAGGAAAAATAACATACTTACTTGGAGGATCACCAGGTGAAAATAAAGAAAAAAAAACTAAAAAAGGAAACGAATGCAGCCCTCACATCTAAAAACTGGTACGCTGCAATATAATACATTTTTGTTTTTGGCTTTAATATTACTTTAAGATTGAATGGAGACCTGCAGGTTTAAAACTGTGTTAAAGGCAACATGTGAACCCATTTTTTTTTTTTCATACAAGGTTAACTCAATATTGAATTGTCTTCAAGCTACAGGCTAGGGTTGCACAAGAGCTTGATTCATCCAGAAGATTGAATCAGAGTATCTCCCATTGACAGGAAGCAATGTTCATAACTTTAGCAATGCTGTGCTTTATTGTTAAATAAAATCGAATACATGAGGCGCTTCCTTGTGACTTTAATGTCTTAAGCAGTCAGGGGTAACCCCCTGCGTGCATTAATCATTTTCTGTCTCTTCTGGAGTGAAGCTTTAACATTAGCAAAGAGAGATGAATAAAAGAACTGCTGTTTAAATGAGCTATTTGGCTATACTCATCCCATGGATCACAGGAGTGCAGCCTGCTGTCGGCTGACACCACAGAGCCGGTCAAGGTTCAGAAAAAATTCTGGCCTTATAGTCTGGATCTGCCCAGAAGTCTGGACCAGAGCTGGCTCGGTCTCTCAGCGATCTACGCTCCAGTTAGCGCTGGAGGGGCAGAACAGAGAACCAGTGAGTCCTCACGGAATGGTGAGAACTGAGTGATCAGTGGTCATTGATCGCTCAGTTCTCAGTGCAGAGCCAGCAGAGGGGACAGATGTACCATTGGATCGAAGCTGCACCCACCTAGTTGAGTATATATATATATATTTTTTTTTTTCTAAATCCCATATGTCTCTTTTAATTTATAATAGCTTTTAAAACATTTATATAGAAACAGTGCACACAGAACTTCTAAATTATATATGTTATCTTTCTTGTTGCTTTCACAATGGGGTTGACATGGGGGTGCTGCCATGTCCTTCCAGATATCGCCATGCCTGTCATCTATCCCACCCTGCCGACAGACAAACTAACTGCTTGTATGTGTAGCGGCCTCACCCCTCTCTCCCCTTCTCACACTCAGCTTGTCTTTCTTCGTCTAGGGGTCTCAATGCTGGGGAGAGGGATGAGATACACCACGGCCCATGTCCTCCATAGCTAAGAGGTGAGGGCCAGAAGATTGGGTTTTGTGTGGGTGTCCTAGAGTAAAGTCCAGTACTTCGTCCCTGACTCCTTTGCTCCTAGTAACCAGAGTTCCACACAGTGAATAGGTCCAACTCAGTTTTATTCTTCTTGGCAAACAACAAACAGTTTCTTCTACTGAGTAATAATGGGGGATAGATCGAGGCACAATCATTTCCCTTCTGTTGCTAACCACTGTGGTATCACCAGTGGTAAATAGTCACTGCCACTGACTATGTGAGGTAGAACGTGAATTACCTTCGCTAGCACGGCCCCTGTCAGGGGAAGGAAATCCGTCCAGGGGAGAAACCGGAGGCCTCTCTGTCACCAACGATGCTGCGCCGGACTCTCCAGAGAAGTTCCGCACACCAGATCTCACAAACTCAGACACGGGCACCCAAGGAGTTAGGGCCCCATCAGATTCCTCCACCCTCGCGGAACTCAGTCGAAGGTACTGAGCCCCAGGCATCCGCCATAGTACCTCACCCCAGGCTAAAGGTGCCTGAGATGGACTCCATCTCCGCTCCGGCTAGGTCAAGGGCACCTAGACCTGGAACACTGGAATGCCAGCACTCAAGCTGAAGGTGCCTGGGTGCGGCCACGTCCTCCAGACTCTGAACCCTGTGGTAAGGGCGCCCGTCCCTTTTATCCCCTCTCCCTTTGCGCCACAGCGGGTTCCCCGCCCCGCTGTACCAGCTCCAGGGGAGGACAAAAAGGTACAGTCTTGCGGTGTGAGTTCAGCTCCGGCCCAGGGCAACAGCGCCACCTGTGGACCACAAGGAACCTCACACCACCAGAGTCCTCCAAGAACCAGGAAAAGGTCTCGGATCCCCTAGCAATTTGTGCATCTGGGTTACACTACCACCCAGATGCCTCCCTTAAATTCAAACACCCGCTACATATGCATTGGGGTTGATTTACTAAAACTGGAGAGTGCAAAATCTGGCACAGCTTTGCACAGAAACCAATCAGTTTCCAGTTTTTTTTTGTCAAAGCTTCATTGTACAAGCTGAATGTATAAGCTGATTAGGTACCATGCACAGCTGCACCAGATTTTGTACTCTACAGTTTTAGTAAATTAAACCCTTTGTCTTCATTCCCTCAGAACGTTGTTCTGATCATGTATTTTGAATATTACTTTAGTATGACTATAACATACAATTTTCTCTTTCAATAACTGTCTGGATTCCCAGTGTACATTGGCACGATTGCTGTGAAGTGCTCGTTAAAGTTCACTACCGAGGCAGTAATATTTCAGTCTGAAATTACAGCAGAACTCAAAGTTCTTATAATCTTCTGTAAACCATCAGGGTTCAATAAGCATCTGTTTGTGGGCCACATGTGCCTGAGACAGCCAGGAAACCAAATCAGTCCAGAGCAAGGATTACCTCAGATCCCTCTGAAATATGCATTGTTTGAAATGGCCTCTGGTGACCAGCATTCATGAATGGCTGATTTTACTTCAGCGACAAATCATCTGGTTTAATTATATCAGCCTGCTTTGTGTGACAAGTTTATTTTTAGCACAAAATGAGCGGTGAAGAGAAAATGAAGGCCACAACATATTGCAGGAAAACGGTGCAAGCAAATCTGGTGTGCATATTCTGCTCTCGGTGGAAGAAGGACTTGGCTCTGCACTAAGTTTGTTTACCTAATATTAGAGGGTCAGTTTATGAAGAACTGATGTTTAACTTATGTGTGGACTTTGGAGGAACGGATCATTGGATTTTGTCTGAACGCCGCTGGCAAGGTGTGTCCTCTGGAGAACCCAGCAATGTTTTACCGTGCCTTGGTTTCTCATACTTATACTTCATACTGCATCTGAAATAAATGAAAAATAAATAAAGTCCTTTAAGATTATGAAACCCTATTGTAATAACAAATGACCAGCCTATACAGAACAAGGGCACAGGTCTCACCACTGGAGTTTAGCCTGAGTGGTTGGGCTTAGCCTTAGAAGATGGGGAATTGGAACCATTCTTGGCAAAGTAGAACCAAAATATGCCACATGTAAAGCATTAGGGGTCTTCTGTCACAAACAAAGGGTCCCCTTCAAAATTGGCCCTTGGATTTGTAGTTATACTGTACTTTGGAAGACCCTATTCACACCTGAGCGATTTGAAGCATATTCCATGCTCAACATCAAAATTTCCATTATATTTGATTGTACCTGTTCACACCTGAGCAACTTGTCGCTTGAAGCTGGCCACTTGAAGCTAGAAAATGTAAATGAGCTTCTTTGGATGAGAGTCACTTTTGGCTCCTGTAGACTTCAATGAAAGCGCCTGAAAAAGTCGGAAAATGCACCTAAAGTGCATTTTTCATGTTATTTTTTATGCCTCTCTTCTTCCTAGTAACTATACCTTTATATTGGCTAAAATAAAACACTTAGGCTGCTTTCACAGTGAGGTGCTTTTCAGGCGTTTTTACAAACAGCGCCTGCAAAGTGCCCTGAAAGAGCCGCTCCTTTGTCTCCAGTGTGAAAGCCTGAGGGCTTTCACACTGGAGCATTGCGCTGGCAGGACGGTAAAAAAAGTCGGTAAAAATATACCGCTCCTAAAGTGCCCCTGCCCATTGAAATCAATGGGCAGCGCCTCCAAACCGCCCGCAAAGCGCCGTTTTGCAGCTGGTTTTAACCCTTTTTCGGCCGCTAGTGGGGTCAAAAGCGCCCCGCTAGCGGCCGAAAATCGCGGCAAAAACGACAGTAAAGCGCCACTAAAAATAGCGGCACTTTACCGCCAACGCCCGCGATGCCTCAGTGTGAAAGTACCCTTAAGCCTGAAAATTCCCCAAAAACGTGTGTACAATTTTTTAAAAAGAATGCCTTAAATTCAAAAAGTGGGAATAGAGCTTAAAGCCTAAAAAGGGTTTGAGTGTACATAGTTACATAGTTAGTCTGGTTGGAAAAAGACACAAGTCCATCCAGTTCAACCAATAGAAGAGAAAATATACAATCCTATATACACAATTCTATACCAACAGTTGATCCAGAGGAAGGCAAAAAACCCCAATAAAGCATGATCCAATTTGCTACAGCAGGGGAAAAAATTATTTCCTGATCCCTCAAGAGGCAATCGGATGTTCCCTGGATCAACTTTAGCTATAAATATTAGTATCCAGTTATATTATGTGTATCTAGGAAAGAATCCAGGCCTTTTAAAACATTCTACTGATCGAGTCCTGCCTTAAATTTAATAGTTATTATTGTGTATTATATGTATTGCGTATGTCTAAATTTTTTTCTTTTTTTTACTAAATCTATTGTAAAATGGCCCAAGTTATAACAACTAACTAACTTTCTGACCAATCACATTCCTGATCAGTGACTACAAGTTTTTGTGCTGTTTGTGTTTCTATCCTATACTATTCCTGTAAAAAGAGCAGTTTTTATTTTATTGCTCGTAAGTAAAAAAATATATTGAAATCCATTAAAAGAAACCGACTTCCAAGCTCACACTGTTGGGTCATAGTTGAGTTGAGCTTAGTATCTAAATAGCAATCTTTTCAAAGCTGTTGAGGCATGAGTCATAATAATGCCATTTAAGTGTAATGAAATTACAGCTGTAAGGTTGCAGGCTATTCAGCCTTGACAGTGTTAGCCCTATTTATATTTTCTGAATACACCCCTTTGTATCATCCATATCACCAGAAAAATGCAACATGCTATGCTTAAGGCTTTAACTTATAATTATAATATTTGAGAGATAAAAATATTGAATTTATATATATCACATTTATCTCCGACTATGTTGCAAAAGATCAATCCTTTGGTAACAGATGTTTCAGTTTTTGGGTAATACTGACAAATTTGCTCACTAACCAGCTTTTGTGAGGTAGTCCATTTATAGTTCCAGTTCTTCCTCCCCCCCAACACTGGATACTTGCTTCTTCTACTATAGCAGAGGGGTCTCTGTATTACTGGTGCATTTTCTGTAATATTAAAGAGGAGCTCCAGGCTCCCCCAAAAAGATTAAAAATCAGCAGCTACAAATACTGTAGCTGCTGACTTTTAAGATAAGGGCACTTAGCTGTCCAGGGATCCAGTGGTGTCCTCATTCGAGCCAATTTAATCGGCTTTGAGTGCAGGCGCTGCCATCGTAAGTAAGGGAAACCGGCAGTAAAGTCTTGCAGCTTCACTGTTGGTTTCCTACTGTGCATGTGTGAGTCCTGCTTGCTTTGTGAATGGTCCCGTAGTCTTCTGAGACCTGTGATGTGTCCCAGAAGGTGTCAGGGGGGCGAACTTCCTTTTGGGTGAAGTTCCGCTTTAAGGCCCCTTTCACACTGGGGCGGTGGGTGCGTCGGCGGTAAAGCGGCGCTTTACCGTCAATTTTGCGGCGCTATTCGTCCGCTAGTGGGGTGCTTTTACCCCCGCTAGCGGCCGAGAAAGGGTTAAAAACACAGCAAAGTGCTGTTGCAGCAGCGCTATGCCGGCGGTATAGCCGCGCTGCCCATTCATTTCAATGGGCAGGAGCGGTGAAGGAGCAGTATACACACCGCTCCAAAGATGCTGCTAGCAGGACTTTTTTTACCATCCTGCTAGCGCACTGCTCCATTGTGAAAGCCCTCTGGGCTTTCACATTGGAGAGACAGCAGTGGCTCTTTCAGGGCGCTTTGCAGGCGCTATTTTTTGCGTTATAGCACCTGCAAAGAGCCCCAGTGTGAAAGGGGTCTTAGTGAAAGGAACATCTAATAAGCAGAGTGAGAATTGTTGTAAACAATGTAAAGCTAGGATGTTACGTGTATTTTTTTTTTTTTTTTATGAAAGCTGAAATTTAGGTGTGGATGGATCTTTTGACATCGATAGCTTGGACCAATGTAAGTATGCATGTTCCGTATCTGGCCAATCCTTCTGGATCTGGGTCTCATGCTGAGCAGCTGTTCTGCTGCCTACTGATCACAGGAAATTGCTTGCTCAAAAGGGATGTCATTCAGAGAATACTTTGCATTTTCTCAGTGAATGCAAAGTATTATCTGATTTAACAAGGTGGGGCTGTGAAATTACGATCACTATCATTCATCATCATTCATTGAGGAAAGGCAAAGTGTTTGCTGAATGATATCCTTGCCGAACGAGTGACCCCGTGTCCATTAAGCAGCAAGGCAGCTGCTTTTCACGTCCTACTCGGAAGCTAGCGCTGATTGCTGTAGTAGCAGTGCCCATTGCAGTGATTTCCAGATTTCAAAGGGATTAGCCAGGTATGGAACATACATGCATACACTGGTCTAACCTGGACCAATGTAACTACGCAAAAATATCCATACCTGGAATTCAGCTTTAATGTACCTGAATGATAAAGTAATTTGATGGGAGGTTTAGCTTACCCTGGGTGTTATGTTTTACTGTAAAGACAAAGTTTACCATTTCAGTGAACATCAGAATGAATAGATAGGTTAGTTTGTTACTTAACATTAGAGTTTGCCTATACCAGTACTACAAGCATTAATGCGTGCTTAGGTTTTCTATGCACTGTACAAGCGGCATACTCAGATCTGAGGACAGTGGCTCATGGTAGGAAAGGTTTGTGGTTTTAGTACAGTTACTGCTCTCTCTGTCCTTCTGCACTCCATCTAGAAATCCTCCCGGAAATTGAACTGGGATTTGTTTCCATTATTTTTGATGTTCTCAAGACCATCCTTAATCTTCTGTGGTCTAGTCAATAGGAAATAAACTTGTGTCAGCACTTTTACATATGGAGCAGATCAGAGAAATGCATTCTCACACCTGGCACTTGCATGTCACATTTTACTGTCTCTACAATCAAGATAAATTGATGTAAGTCATGTGTCCCAGACTATCCATTGATATTGTTCCAGTATTTCTTTCTTTGATTTGGAATTCTTTTTCATGTGAGACGTTTTTCTAAAACAGATTTAATAACAGCTCTGTGCTCCTAGTTTAGATGAAGAGGAAAGCCATACATCCATTTTAATTGAAAACTAAATGATATTTGACTTTAACTTAAATTCATCTTCTTCAATATTCAAATTTTTTGGTGATACAAGCCCATGTTAAATTAGGAGTGTTAAATTAGGAGTGTTTCTTCAAAATTAAGGAATATAAAACATTGTATGGCTTAAAAAATAAAAATTCATTCACAAACATTCTTCAGTATTAAAATCCTAAATACAGGAAAGGCTTGCCAGTCCCCAACATTGGTGTTTTGTACATTATGTATGTAGCAATACCCCCAAAGGGGCCGCTGGTTTAAGATTTGGGCCTGCTATTACCTTTCTGTTGACCACACTCGTCTCAGGGGTCCCTCTTGAAGAGCTTCCATGAATGTCCACACCAACACTTGGTTTCTTTTTCTTCAAGAGTTTTATTAAACAGTTCCAACAGAGGGGTACAGGGATAGGGGAGGTTCAGGTACCTTGCTTTGCGGATCACGGGCACAATCTTAGATCCAGAGGACAAATCGGTTCCACACTGGATTGAGGAACCACCGGATAGGCCTACTCTCACTGGCCTAGCAACCGGTGCGAAGCTCGTTCAAAGTCTCTGCCACAGACTTGATGAGTGCCGTTGAGTAGTTTCACAATCTTCTGCCTCAAGATCGTGCAACCACACTGACACTTTGCAAAAGTTCCTTCAGGAAATACACAGCTCATGGTGCCAGAATCTTTCAGCCAGCCGGCAGCAACGTGAGGTAAATTGGCCAGGATGCGTCCTTCAATTTAGTCCCCAATTGTTCCGCTTCTTCCCGCAGGCAAGACAGCGTAGGACTATCCCTGGACTAGTAGGCCCCAGAAGCTCCTCGGCCTACTCTCAGTAGCAGAGCCTCGGGCCAGCAGGCCCCAAGGCCGAGACACAGCTCGCACATCCCTGAGGCCAGGAGGGCCCTCAGGTCAGAATCCGGCAAACAAACCCTGCTAGAGCGGTCTCTGTCCCTTAAGTACCCCTCCCCAGAATGCACAACGGGTTAGCTATGCCCCATGAGCCACTTCTGGGAAAGGAATACCCAATACATGCAGCCCGCTGCATTTCCAACCTTGACCTGTGGTGACAGTGACACCTACTGTCAAGTGGAAAAACGTGCAACCCAGCTGGACTGAAACAGAGCCAACAATTTAGCATAATCCTTCTGAGCTAAACTACAGCTCAGACAACTAAATTTAACACATAGCGCCTACCCAACAGGAGCAGGGAGCTACATGTATGTTTTGATCAATAAAAAAACAGTAGATGTAAAGTCATGCAATTGTCAAAATGCCTTGTTTGACGGACATAAGTCTGGAAAAGTGGGTGTTTAGAGCCAGGCTGTATTTGGATGCAGACCATCCTCAGTAAAGCTCACAGGTGATGCTGAGCCTCCATGATTGGACGAACTGAAAACCAATAATTGAAAGGGACAGTACAGCTGGGGAGGAACGGGCTAGATGATGGTTCTAGGAAATAAGATAGGCTCTATCTGACTTGTTTCAAATACACACTGTGAGATGCTCACAGGGTGCAGTAAAATCAGAGTAAGCAATCCTTTCTTGTATTAAGAGGGGGTGTGTCATAGGAGGGCCAATGAGAGCTGCAAAGCTGGAGGTGTGCCCCTCTGTGTAAATATAAGAAGTGAAGAGGCAGCCGCTTCAGCTGGCCACAATGTTAAAATGGATGCAGCCAGACTCAGTGGAAGGAGATTTCTGTAGCATATTTGGCAAGTACAGAATCACAGTATATATAAAATAATATGCAAAGTGGTTGGAGGGAAGCTTCAGAATGGAAAAGATGTTTTTCTTACAAATTTTGTGAGCAGACTGCAGTTCCTCTTTAACATATTATATTGTATGACTTTTGGCTTAAATGTAGTATTGTCTTGCTATTTAGACTAGATCTCCACAAAATGTGAATCCTTACAGTAAGTATACTATCTTGTAGTATGTATGGCCAAATTAAAAACTTTTACAAATACATACATATGCATGTTTTTATGAGTTCCTAGGACTGAAAATTTATGAAAGTCACTTTTGTTTGCTTATCTGCTGTGCGTCACCTCACCAAATCTCAAAAAGTATTTTTCTGAATTTTCAGGCTGCATTCTGAAGTTTCATTAATTCCAGTCATGTTTCCAAGGATATTGCTGGGTTCTGCTCATATTGCAGTATTACATTATTGTCTAAATCATCAAGAAGTGCTTTATGCCTCTTTTCCTTTCCTTGGATATCGGAACCCAGAGTCACACTAGAAGTGAATAGAGCATTGAGGGAGAATTTATGCAGTTCTTGAAATGGCATCATGATTAACATAATTCAATTTCGAACATATTTAAGACTTAGCCAAATCTGTTCTGTGTAAGAATTAAGTGTAAAATCTGACATGGATGCAAATTCCCCATTGATCGCAGTCCTTCCTTGGCGGAGAATAAAAAGTGATGTTAGGAGCTGCAGTTACACCTGCAGGTTTATATGAAATAGGCATAGTCATGTGTCCTTTACGCAATGCTGTTTATCTAAATTGTTCCAATAATTTGCCTGTTTGTGCTTCTTTATTTCAGTATGAATGTGCAGATTGAGTTACCTTATATAAGTCTGACAAACACTATAAAAAGTAGTGAGGTGGACCAGCAACTTAAAAAAAAAAGGCTTTTGGCAGATATGAAGGTCCACCGCCGTTCTTTTGAATGGCAAGAACGCGGTAACGTCATCGACTACGACGAGCCTGCGCTCATCACATTTGATGCCGTCGCTGCCATCTTGCTACACCCTACACTGCCCTTGTATGCTACCACTCATGCGTCAAAGTCTTTTCGAGCATGCACAGGTTTACCGTGGAACAGGTAAGCATACAGACGACCGGTTTTCTCGGCAGGAAAACTCTGCCAAGAATCCCGACGAGAAAAATAGAGAGCAGGTTCTCTATTTTTCTCGTTGAGATTCCAGGCAGTTTTCCCGACGAGAAACCATACACACGTCCGGTTTTCTCGGCAAAAAGCTCTCCCAGCAGTTTTCTTGCCGAGAAAACCGGTCGTGTGTACGAGGCTTCAGATTGTTAGATTCCAAGACGAAAATTTGGATTGTAGGGTTATGAATTAGCAAGTTGCTATCAGAGCAAATTTTTTATCTTTATTGTGCTAACATTAGATTGTAAGCTGTAAGGAGCAGGGTCCTTCTAAAGCTGGCCATGGATGGATCGAAATTTGGCTGGTTTGGCAGGGACCGACCAAATTTTGATCCATCTTTGACTGTTCCCGCTTGACAGAAGTTGATATAATGATTGACTTTTGCCAAACAGAATGTTGTAACATTTTCATTTGATCAGCAGCAGCAGCCAGTCAGCTTCAGGGCTGATCAGTGTATTCTGACATCGGAAACGTCTCCACTGTCAGAATACAATAGCACAGCGGGGAAGATTCCCCCATCCTTGTGTGTGTGGATGGGGGAACCTGTTGTTTTTTTGTTTGTTTTTTTCAATTAGCCCTCTGGCTGATCCAAAAAAATAATTATCTATGGCCAGCTTAACCCTTTTGTCTTGTTTGTATTGTAACTGTATTGTCACCCTTGATTTTGTAACGTACTGCACAAACTGTTGGTGCTATATAGATCCTTTATAATAATATTCATTATTTAGCATGCATCATATGTTATCAAATATTTTTACAGGTCATGAATTTGACATCACAGAACAGTATTAACAATGGCGAAAAACATTGAAATAGCCCAATTTTCCTAGATGTGCTCAATTTGTCTTTTTCAGATCCATTAGCATGCATCAGTCCTATTCTAGACATTAGAGTTTTGCACACAAAGGGGGTTCTGATGAGTTTAAAGCTGGCCATACAATAGCAGAATTTTATTCCAAATTATTATTATTTATTTTTATTTTTTTATAAGAATGTTTGTTTGTGTTAATTTTTTAACCACGGCGACAAGAAAGTTCGAAGGAGCAGGATGTAAAATTTTCAAATGAATGAATTTCTAACATCGAATGCGGTTTTTGTTCTGGAAATTACATTCATTCCAAAATCGAATGTTAAAAGCAAACAAAATTTTGAAGTACTTTTGACCAACATTCATCCAGCCATTGAATGTACAAAGAATTATCATGCAATTGTTTGTACAAATGTGAATTAAAACATTTACTAGTATATGGTCAGCTTGAAAACAAATAGATTTTTTTCAACCTTCCTTCACACAACATCCATATACACCATGTAATGGAATCTCATTATTACTGCCTGTTTGGCACTGCTCCATGGTGTTATGAAATGAATTACTGCAAAAGATCTCACAGCTGTTGGAGTCCTTAAAGCAGCAATGCCGGTCCCACAAAATCCTTTGAAGACATAATTGATCTGTACACATGAATGTGACTGCATGGAGTTTGTATATTGTCTTTCTGTTTGTGCAGATTTGCTTTTTTCTTCCACCATATAAAACAAAATATACTAGGAGGTTCTTCTGCATCTACATAAACTCTCACTAATATATGTGACTGTGGAATGTACATAAGACTGTAAGCTCCTTTGCAGAAGAGACTGGTGTCAATAGCCTGTGTAATAAGCAGAGCTGTGTAATCAATGCTAAGTAAAAAAGTAAAATAAACTCTTCCAAAACCTTTTAGATTATGTGACATCTGCCTGGGCATGGTTTTACAACAATCATAGTGGACAAAAAAGGGGTTCACTAAGGGCAAATAGGCTGTTCACTTTACAGGGGAATTTTCCTCAGAGCTTAGTGAATGAGGCGACTCTCTACTGACTTCCATTTGCCAATGATGTGCAAGCAAAACTGATGTTTTTTTTGTTTTTTTTGTTTCCTTGCACGTGACTGGGTATTCTATGCAAAGTGAAAGTGCACCACATTCTCTAAGCCCTGGGGCAAATTCCCTTGCAAAGTGCAATTTACTTTGCAAAAGTGAGCAGCCTTATTTGCCTTTAGTAAATCAGCCCCGAAGAGTCCAGTGTGACTGCGTGAAGACATATATGACAGTTTTTTTCTGTGTTCTAATTTTCTGTGCCTTAAAGTGGTCGTAAAAACAGAAGTTTTTTTTATCTTAATGCATTCTATGCATTAAGATAAAAAGCCTTCTGTGTGCAGCAGCCCCCCTCAGGCTGGGTTCACACTGGTACGACACTACAGTCATACAACTTTCATCCTACTTTGCTCTGCGACATCAGTCCTACATTGATCCTACATTGGTCCGACATCCATCCGACTTTCATGAACAGGATTTGATCCGACTTTGTGATAGTCTGACTTGTCCTTTGACCAATCAAAACAATCCCAGTGTGAGATAAATTCCTTTTACTGCTGCTGTAATCACCATGTCGGATGTCAAAAGTCGGATGGTTAGGACAAGGATCCTACTTTGATCCGACTTCAATGATATTCAATGGGCTGAAGTAGGATCAAAGTCGGACCAAAGTAGTACAGGGAGAATTTTCAAAGTCGGACCGACTTGTGTCGGACCAGTTAAGACGGCTCCCATAGGGAAACATTGATTTTCACACGTCATGCGACATGAGCTCCCAATGTCGGAGCGTTTGTCGGACAAGTGTGAACCCAACCTCATACTTACCTGAGGTCTCTTTCTATCTAGCGATGTCCACATGTGTCTCAGCCATTCCTGAATGGCTGAGACACAGCAGTGGCGCCATTGACTCCCGCTGCTGTCAATCAAAGTCAGCTAGCCAATCAGGGGAGAGAGGAGGCAGAGCCGGGCCGGGGCTCCGTATCTGAATGGACACAGGAAGCTGTGACTTGGCTCAGGTGCCTCCATAGCAAGCTGCTTGCTGTGGGGGCACTGAACAAGAGAGAGGGGCCAGGATCACAAAAGAGGGACCTGAGAAGAAGAGGATCCGGGCTATTCTGTGCAAATCCACTGCAACAGAGCAGGAAAGTATAACATATTTATTATTTTTATAGGGAAAAAATTTGACTTTACAATCACTTTAAGAATAAGCGGTGTGCCAATGTATAATTTCTAATTTTATCATGCATAAAGTAGGTTCCATAGGAAATCTCTGTTTAAGAAAGTAAAGGTTTCCATGGGTGTATAAGTAAATCTCTGCTTTCACTTCCACTGAAGTGCATCCTAAAGCCTCCTACACAATCCTCATTTTTGGATCCAGCTCAGCTACTTCCATTATTTTTACATCGGGCCAGGATAGCGATAAGCGCAGTGTTGATTAAATCATAGTACGTTTATTTTTGTACTGGGATTCATACCTATGGTGCCAGGTCTTGTTTTGACTGGATAAAGATGTAGGAGTAGAGTACATTAGCTGACATAAAGGAACATTCCAATCAAAACGGAAAATCAAACCAGCATACATAGGGTAGCGCCTACTTGGTCAATGCTTCAGTTTTTTTCTCATTGCTGTAGTGCTCAATGGCATCCTACTACCTTTTGTTAGTTGTCTGATGACTTAAGAACCCCCCTGCATGCGGCGAGGAGACCTATTCCCAAACACTGCAGGTTCATGGCTACCTTTTCCAAACAAAAAGCCTAGTAAAAAAAAATCAGGTACAAAGAAGTGTCTCCAAGTCACCAGTCAAACTACTTCTTGCTTAGAATGCGATTGGTGATATATGAAGCAAAAAGAGGACATTACACGATGCATGCTTAAAGTGGATGTAAACCCTCTATACACCCAGTGAAGTGAACAGCCTCAGATGATTCACAGGGATGAAAAAAAATCTCCCTACATAGGTTTTATATGTATATCTGCTGTCTTCACATTTATATACTGTTTAGAAAGTTGAGATCATGTTAGGAGATTTTCTCTTCCTGGTTAACACAGAATGTGATGTCTGGGCATACAGCCAAGATAGCTAACATTGCTGATTGGAGGAAAGGCACACACCCCCTCTCATCATAGGCAGAGATTCTCAGAGGTATTTTGTAATAGGACCTGCTCTCTGCTAATCTATTTTAGCAAACCACTTTTCTCGCCAAGAATAGCGTCTCATGTAAAAAAATACACAGGGGTTTGTCGGCGTCTAATTCCGGCAGCAGACCGAGCAGGCACATCTTTGGGTCTAGGGTAGCAGGAGAGCCCATCTGGTCATGCAGGAAGCGTGGTTTACATCCATTTTAAGGAAGTGGGGTTCAGGAAGTACACTCACAGTGATAATGTGAGTTGCTCTCTGGATTCTGACAATAAAAAACTAAAATTATAAGAAATTAAGTGAACTAGATAGTGTTAAAAGTTTACTGATTTGCTGTGTAAGACCTAAATCATCCAAGTTTTCTAATTAGGTATTGGCCTTTTTTGTCTTCCATCCACTAAGTCTGGCCTGAAAGTGTGAAACCGATTGGCTGTGAAGAGTGACTAGCCCTGATCTTAGAATGTAATTGTTGACATATCAGTCCCTAAATATTTTCTGTTGGTTGACGGTACCATTTTATTAAAATGTGTGCCCTCATAGGAAATGGGGAAGAGCTGGAACAAAAATAGACTAAGCATGAAAGTGCAGGCATATACAAAGTACATATAATCTGGAACTGCAAGCAAAACCTTCCTAATTATAAGTACGGTATATACGGTATATATTTAGTGGAAGCTGCTTAGAACTTGTATATCTTATTTCCCAATTTATGTCTTAGCATAAAGATGTCATAATTCACGTTGACACAAATGCATGTGAATCTTTTATATAGCTTGTTACCTATCTTTTCAGACATTACATAGTAGTAGTAGCATCACTTCATATCATAAAAGCCTCTTCAAGCGATCCACCTACTTTAGGGAGAGAAAACTATGCTGACTCATAACTTTAGGTGCTCCTTAGTATGAGCAATTTAACACTTACCAGTCAAGACCCTTTAATAAACTTTTTTTGTAGAACCACTGACACTCAGACACATTTCATGCTTAGTCATTGACCACAACTCAGTGACTAAGTGCACCAGAGGTTCTACAGTAAAGTTTATGAAGGAGCATTGATAGGAGAGTACGACTGAAAAGTTTACTCACTAGTAGCAGCACTCCCTCTTGCTCTATTCCCTTGTTCACAGAATTTTTTTTAGATGATAGAAAGATGTCAGACATACAGTAGATGAGTATGGAATTCATCTGAATAACCCCAGAAGGCAGTTAGCGTGGGTGTCTTATTTTGTTTAGATTACATGCTATAGCTATGCTTATCTTTATTATCTATGTTTATCTTTATGACCTCGTAATATTAACCTAGATGATGTATTCTGTGACTTTAATTTGTCCTATTTTTGACAGAAGAATTAATATTTCCTATAATAAAGATTGCAGTGTTTTTCTTGCTAAAAATAAAGTAAATTTTATAGCATTCCTTATACACAACATATTGCAGAAACTATTCCTGCAACCCCCAACATGTACGCGGTTTGCTCTCTCAGCATTAGAACACCTGGAGACACTGGCTAGAAGAGAAAGGCAAACTATCACACCAATTCAGTTCTTACTTGATTGAGTGTGGCTAAACTACAAGTTTACAGAGCAATAATCCATCAATAAAAATGCTCAAGTTGTGCAGTGTAGCAGCGAGGAACTAGATGACCTAAACATCCAGGCAGTGCAGCAGTCGGTAACCATTTACCACGTATGCAAAAAATTACCGATGGTTGCGAAAATGTGTGGGTGACTGCGTGTGCCACCCTAGGCTATGGCTAGTGTTGCCTATGCAGAATTCAACCCTGCTCATAAACTGCACTAAATAATGGTACCGTATATGTAACTTGGTCCTACTGTTGGCTGTTGGCTTACTCTTAGGAGCATCGTATGCATGTACAATGCATAAATTACTCAGAAAGAAGAGAACCCTCCCATGCTAGGTACTGATGGCTGGAAGGTGGGCAGTCCTGTGGAATTAAAATGTTAAAAAGCAATACTGGTAATACTTCTCAGTGCTTTTTACCGCAAGTTTGATATATGTTTGAGTATTGATATATATGGTCCACACATGGCTCAGTGAAGCATACAAATACACACGTGCACTGCCTCATTCAGCAAGGATAGCCATAAACACTTGGATTTCTGTTTTTCAGCCTGCAAAACAGTGTGGATTGAGGAATCCAGTTTACTAGCTATTTTTTGTCATTCAGACGCTACACCCACAGTGCTCTGAATACTCGAACAGTGACTGCATAGGATGTAGTCAGTGCTTGGCCAAAAATTTTCCACACTTTCTTGTGCTCTCCTGTGACCCAGAATCAGCTTGTCAACTATATTGTCTGGATCCACCCAGCCACCTGATTGGCAGCTGGCTAAGCCGAAAACAAACTGTGCCCACCCCTTCTCCAGTCCTGGCAGTTGACTGACAGTTACTGCTCTCTACTCAGAGCTGTCTAAAACCTGAGCTACCAGCAACCATGTGATCGCTTAGTTCTCAGTCTTAGAGATGGCGGAGGGACAGCTGCAGCACAGGTTTTTTAGGAACCCCATACATCTCCTTTGAAGCGGAAGTAAACCCATCCATAAAACAGTTTAATTTCTGGCACGTGCCGGAAATGTAACACTCCAATTGGTTGTGCTCTCAACCAAACTGTCAAACCATCCAATACTGTAGCTAGTGTCATAACTAATCACATGTGCAGCATCATGGCAGTTGTAGATTAAACAGAGGCAAAGATGGTAGCTTCCTTGACTGAAAACGATTGGGGGGTTTACTTACCCTTTAAATCAACTTTTGTTGAGCTGGTGGTGACAGGGCCACCCGACTCAGAATTGGAGCAAAATTTAAGCTATGTATGGCTAGCTTTAGACAGCTCAGAATGCAATAATGGTAAGCAACGTATAATAACCATGCCAACCAATCAAAAGTGATATTTTAGTAAGCTTACTGATTGTCATAGTTAATGAACTTGATCGTTGCTCGTTTTACTTTCTTATCAATCAGACCAAAATATCACTTTTTAATCAATATGCAAGTAGATTCAAGAACTATTTTACATAATTACATTACATTATACTTAAGAATATGCATATAAAGGAAACATAGAAATGCAATTAGTATGGAATTGATTGAGTTATAAAGAAAAAGGGGCTTTGTAGTGGTGTTTAGTATGGTGTAAGGGTGTGAATTTTATTAACACAGAGGTGTAGCTGTCAGCTATGGGGGTTATTCAAACACTTGCCTGCCAATGTTTGCTCAGTGCAGTCAGGATGGCTGCACTTTCTGGGTCAACATTGTCTAAAATGTTCCTCTAAACTTCATAACAGAAAATAGTGTGGGATATTTCACATGCAGTTTTTCAGAGGTGAGTTAAACTCCTAACTTTTCCTGTGGGAATAATATACATTGATGTTTACTTTAAATAAGCGCAGTACTGTGGGAGAGCGATAAGAAGCAGCTTATTAATTTCTCTGTGCAAAGCTTTACTTTTGTTATATTATGTGTTGTTGATACTATTGTAGAGGACATCAAAGCTGTTTTGTTGCATATATAACATGACTAACATGTCTCTGTACCTCCTCAACCAGGAGCGAGAATGTATGATGTCAACGTTATGGCCCAAAACATGCTGCTAGTTAATCAGAAATATATGGTACAGAATGTAATTTTACTGGCCTGCATCCACACAAAAGTATAGTAAATGCAAATTTTAAAGTATGGTTTGTTGATGGTCATTCTGTGAACTCTCCTCTTTAATCTGATGTGAGGATCAGACTCAGAACTTAGAAACAAAAGTGAAAAAAAAGGTATGAAAAAAAAAAGCTGATCTACCTTGGTTTGCACATGTGGGTGTTTGTTTGAGATCAACCAAAAAATAGTGCTATTTTGAAATACACCCAGGAGATTTTTTTAAGTTGCCCAACCCTTCTATTGAGAATACAAAGTGGGAAAGGGTTAGAACGTTGGCCAGGTTTTTCTCCCTGTGTACAAACAATCTTATTAACACTACAAGTGAATGAGGTTCTCAAAAAGTTAGTCCAAAGTGTAGGTCCAGAGCAAGCACCTCTTTAATCTTGTTGCAAGGAGAAGTAGACCACCACCACTGGGAGCCCAACACCACACTGGCCTTTTTGCCTGCTTCAGATCAGGGAAAACCAAAACTGAAATGTAAACAAAGAAGGTGCACCGTAGAAAAAGTGCATGTAATATGATACAGTCCCAATGCTGTAAAAGCGTCCACCCACCAGGGTGCAGCTTACACTTTTCAAGGCTTTACCCTCTTCCTCAGGGCTAACCAAAGCCCCCTTGCTGCAGTATTTATTAACAGCGTTGGAACTGTATCATGTTACATGCACTTTTTTGTGCACTTTTGTAAGTACACTGGAATATTTTTTACTAATAAAAAGTTTTATGATAATGCACTAGGCCGGTGCACCTTCTTTTTTATGTTTCAGTTTTTATTTTTCTTGCTGTGTTCCTGTTAGGCCGATCGGTCCAAAGTATCACCAGCACATCATGTTCAGATAAACAGACAGCACTTTATGGTCATCAACAGAAAGAAGCGATATTTTGAGGCCACTACAGACCCCTTCTTCAGGTAGACACACTGTCATGCTCTGACACATAGGGTGTCACCTGGACAGGAAGTGAGGGTGTACTGGGAAGATATAGACAGCTATCAAAACCTCAAAAGGATGGAGGTGGAAGGTGCTGGATCCAAAATTGGTTTGGTTTTTCAGTGTGAAGATAAGTCTGTACTGTAGGGTACAAGGGCTGGCAATGTAGCTCTCAAAGGGGCCCCATGGATGGTTCAGGTGAACTCCGAAAGATGTAGAGAAACAAGAGTACCACATCAACGGTTATGGAGTCCAAGAGTACTTAATTATTTTATCCTTTAAGTCTAAAGACAATAAGAAACCAGTTGCTGAAGCATATGTTTGAATTTAAATGTTAAAGCATTTGAACTCTTAACGGGCTCTGGTGTGGATTTAACACAATAGGCGCTATTGTTCCTGTTTTTAAACAGAAGTCCCAATTTGTCTAAAAAAATAATTTTCTGTATTACCATTACCTGTTTTTTTACCCATGTCTTGGCAGTGCAGCACTCAGATGTGTAATTTAATGCCTTGCCTAAGCCGCAAAGCTTACCCAGCTGATTTCCCTTCCAAAATATTATGTTTAAGGCCTCATGCCCACGGGCGTTTTTTCAGCCGCGTTTTTGAGCGTTTTTTACAGCTTAAAAACGCCTGTCCATGTTAGTCTATAGCTTCATGCCCACCTAGGCGTTTTTGAGCTGTAAAGAGCATAGGCGTTTGTAAGCTGTAAAAAAAACCCAGGGCCAGTGCGTTCCTCAGCGTCAGAACTAGGCAGGAAAAAACGCGAGCGTCAAAAAACGCGCAAAAATGCGCACTAACGCGCACTAACGCGCAAAAAACGCGCACTAACGCGCGGTCGCGTTTTTAGCTCCGACGTTTTTTTTTTTTTTGTTTTTTTTTTTTTTCAAAAAAAAAAAATAAAAAAAATATTTACAATAACATGGACAGGCGTTTTTAAGCTGTAAAAAACGCTCAAAAACGCAGCTGTAAAAACGCCAGTGGGCATGAGGCCTAATAATTATTAGTCAGTCTTCAGAAAAGGAAAAGTGCACTACAAATGCTTGTATACTTAAAGGGAACCTGTAGTAAGCAAAAGATGTTAGCTGCCATTGCTGACCCCCTTCTAGTGTTTGGTTCCAGCCTGGCTTTGACTTGGATACTGACCTGGAGCATACAGATTAGGAAATTAACGTGACGTCCAAAAGCTGGACCATTACCTCAATCCCATGCGCTTTCTACTTGAACTCTGCAATTTTATGAAGTTAATTAGTCATGTCAATAGAAGTCTTTTAGGGATGCTATTTGCAATGATTATTTTTTTTTTTTCCTGAAAATAGTGATTCATAAAATAGAGACTAGAAGCATAAAGTACACAAAGCTTCGACATAAAGCTAGCCATACATGGCCCAGTTCATGCCAAGTCCTGATGAACTGGCTAAATTCGAGCTGTGAGTGGTCCCCTGGGAGAACTATGCATCAAACAGTGACTGCACCCTATCCAATGCAGTCGCTGGGTATTCAGGCAGCCACTGGTACTGTGGGTATCTGAATACAATAGCCGACATTACAGATTCCTCCATCCAAGTTGTTTAGCATTGATGTGGGACTCACGTTATTGATATTCTCTTGTTCAGTCTGAGAGAAATATAAAAGTGTATAGCTAGTGTAAAGATAGTGATACATTCCAGCCAAGGTTTTAGGAGAGCTGAATCTGGGAATGGGAAGCACAGACATAGTTGTTATTAACACATTACGCTTACCACTAACTGATATTTCAGGTTCTACTTCCTAGATATAGCTCTGGTATGATACTTTTTTATTGGGTTACTAATATACTGAATGTATATGCTGTATTTTATAGAAGCTCACAAAATGTCTGCCTCCTGTGTGTGTGTATATATATATATATATATATATATATATATATATATATAATGCATCCACTTTAAAGGAAGCTTGTACTGGAATACAGAGGCTGCTATTCCTGACTGCACTTCATGAAAATATTAGTTGCCTACCTGTTATGCTAATGCAGTGTCTTCAACATTTTCTGAGTCACTGTACACAGATTGGGTCAGACTGACTTCACTTTCTGCCTACAGTACTTGTTCTAGATCAGTGCCTAAGGAAGTGCTGAAGTTGAGGGCAGCCAGGCACTTTCCATTTTCAGAAGAAGGTCATCCATGTCAGAGTACTCATTTCTCTCAGTACAGTTTCCTTTACAGCACCATTGCATTTTGAATGAATCCCTTGCCCTCGGTTTCTGATCAGCTTCTGAAATGACAATGCGGCAGCTCTCCCCGGGATTAGATGAGGCAGTGGGAGGTGTATTGATATTTGCATTTCATGGCCAAGCAGTTTGAAGGGATTATCTCCTTTCAGTGAGTGAAACCTGGCTTTTTGTTGAGTGAAACCTTTGCTTTAATAGCAGTCTTCTTATGGCATTCTCTATTAATTCACATTTACTTTCCTTGAGGCATTGTTCACATATGGAAATTTTTGTGGTTACCAGAAAAGGAAGTTTTATTTTTTTTTACAAGAATGTTTGGGATTGTTTGTTTGGAGCAAAGCTTTGGAAAAAAAATTCTGAATTAATGGTGCCCCCCGAATTAAGCATTTCTGGGAGTTCAACTTCAACCTATCTGCTCAGCCCTTCAGTTCTTCATCCAGGAATCACTGTAGGACAACAGTCCACCCTATTTTTCAGTAACCTGGGGAGCTGAGAACCCTGAGTGTCATACAGGAGAGCTATTCACAAACACAACCACTGCAGACCCTTTGTTTTTCTCATTTACTGAAGTAAACAAAATGTCAGGATTAAGAAGTTTCTCATAGCCACTAGTCCAATTTATCTTTAAAGCCCAACTTTATCCAATTTTTTTTTTCAAAAACCTAATGCCGCGTACACACGCTCGGTATTTCCGATGGAAAAAGTCAGACGGAATTTTTTCATTGGATATTTCGACCGTGTATGCCCCATCTGACTTTTTCCCTCGGAAATTCAGACGGACTTAAAAAGAGAACATGTTCTCTTTTTTTCCGTTCGTCTGTATGCAATTCCGACGGACTAAAAACCATGCATGCTCAGAATCAAGTCGACGCATGCTCGGAAGCATTGAACTTCATTTTTCTCGGCTCGTTGTATTGTTGTACATCACCGCGTTCTTGACAGTCGGAATTTGGTGTGACAGTGTGTATGCAAGCCAGCTTGAACGGAATTCCGTCAGAAAAACCAGTCAAAGTTTATTCCAACGGAAAATCCAACGTCTGTACAAAGCATAAGATCCTCTATAATGTCTTAAAGGGTTAGTTCAGGTTGACAATAAAATTGCACTCCAGTGTCCCCAGTACAAAACACTGTTTAAATTTGATAAAGGTTCGCTTTCATGTCATAACAGTAGGCTGTTCGTAGTCTCATAAGCCTGTCTCAAAAACTCAAGTAGGTGATCTCATCTTGTCCTGTCTAGATGGCAGGATGGGGAGATCATTGCAGTCATACTCCCAGCACTGCAGGAGTAAAGGTTTGGCTTGTTGAAGTTCAACATGAGCAAAGGTACCCCTTCTTTTTTGAACAATGCAGACAGAATGCCCTGTGCATGCATTGGACTCAAACAAGCCTGAGCACTTATTCCTGCAATGCTGGATTTGCCCAGTAATGGTCTTCCTGTCCTGACATGTAGAAGGGGGGGGGGGGTGAGTTGTAGTTGTCTACCAGGGAGCTTTTAGGACAAGTTGGGGAGAGGTATGACTACAGTTTTGCCACTGAAAAGCTGCATTTATCAAACCTAAGAAATATTTTGAAATATAGGGGCTCCATAGTGCATGGGCGATTTTATTGTAAAGATAAACTAACCCTTTATTTTTGCTGTCTGTGTCCCCATTTGGGGAATTTTTATTTCAGAGATGTAAGAAGAGAACTCTTTTCTATGGGGGCACATACAGCCTTCAAATTTGACAGAGAAAAATCTTGGTAATGGGACACAGAAAGCATTTAACTGCGGCAATTCTAACTCTTCCCCATGTAGGCAGGTGCAGTCTGCTTCCTCCACTGTAGGTGACGCCCGAGTGGATAGGGAAACTTGGGTTCTCTGTGGTTTCCTTGTTCCTAGAGGCAGTGCTCCAGCTGGCTACGATGCATTCAGGTGACCCTTGGTGGCCACCTTTGGGTTAGCAGATTCCTTATAAGTCCCTGCCCCCTGGTTTTGGTGCGCATTTGCATGTGGATGCTGTAGGGACAGGTCACCCATTTGTCAGGGACCGTATTAGCAGCAGGGAAAGGTTAGGGCTCACAATCTCCTTGGACATCTTCCTGTTTGGGTAAGAGACAGCCAGATCGCATTTTGCCTCTCCAGACAGATACTGTTAGTTTGGCTGATATCTCATCTGCTACACGCTGTTGGAATTTGTGAGTGTTCCCGGTTGGGCCTTCTGCCACGTGTTAGTTGTGAACTGTTTTGCCTTTACTTCAATACAAGTTTTACTAATTGCACTTGGACTGTGTGTGTATTATTGCTTCCATACCATACTGCTCCCACGCACAACCACACAATGTAAAATGAAAAGTTTTGGTTCGCCAAGTAGTTGGAGCTGTCAAGTTAAAGTAGCCAAGACATTTTCTGATGACGTACCATTTTGTACTGTTTTCTGATATCTAAACAATGTATGATGCAGACACCACAAAGAAGCTTGGAATGGTACCTTCACAATATTATCTTGGAAATTTTGGACACAGGTCAGTTTGTAAAATTATTTTCAGAACTTTTTTTTGGAAGAAGGGCCCTGTAACATTTTACACCTGAAAGTGGAAATTGTAATGGAAATGCTTAATTTTGCATTTTATTGCCTGGCATTCACTACAGATTAAATGTCAAGGAACATTAGTAAGTGACAAATTAAATCTGACATGCAGAAAAAGTTGAGATTTGATGGTATTTTTGGTCATTATGAAAAAAACAAACGACAGTCTTGCAACTCATACCATAAACTTGGACCGCAGTGATGAGGGTGCTGTGTATCCCACATACAAACTTATTTATAACTCTGCAAATGATCAAGGGCCACTTGAACCTCACGACAAGCCCATCATGTTTTTCACATTCAGTTTGCCATCACAAGAAATAATACAATTAATGGTGCAGCTGCTGACCCCAACCTATTTATAATGTTCACTATTTTAGGATGGCGAATCATTGATTTTATTATTGATGTGCCAACTGATGTACGCTTACTCCCCACTGCATACATTCTCTGGACATTTGCTACCCTGCTAATGAGGATTTTAGCCTTACACCAAGCACTGGGAAAGTTTAGAACTTCCACAAATGTGCAGGGTTAGAAAAAAATAGGCAGCAAATGTGCCTAGATTTTGCCAAATGTGCTCTGTAGGCCATATGCAGAGAAACCAGTTCCATTCAGGTAATGACTAAAAGATCAGTTTGGGATTTCTGAAAATTTCCAATCCTGACTGTAACCAAAAAAGATTTGTGCAAGGAACTATTCCTCTAAGAAAGTCAATTTACCTATTTGACTGCTTTCTAGTGTAGTGCATTGAAGGCATGTTCCTGAAGTATTTGCGCTGCCGGGAGCACTGTGAATATTGTATCTCATATGTGTCCAGTTTTACAAGACTGACCTGTCTGCCCCGAGGGCCTCCCCACCTTCTCTCACTGCGATTATGAGAAAAATGTAATTAAATCCTCCTGTATTATCCTTCATAAGCTCATGCTCTGTTATTTGACAGGGCTTTTAGCAGAAATTACAGCTTTAAAACAAAATCAAGTAGACCCATCATGTCTTTATGTATTTTTTTTTTCAAGACAAACGTTAATTACAAGGGATCTTTATTACAGTACCGACTACCACTGTCTGTACAGGTATTTTACCTTAAAAAAGACAAATACAATCAAAGAAAAAGTTCCATTAAATAAAGTGCTTCAAACAACATTCACTTTTTTTAAAACCTTTTACCGGAGGCAGTGAGAAGATATTGTAGCAGATTTAGTAGTTCTAGGGAGAGGGGTGTATTTTCTACACACAGCTGACTTCCCATAAAGTAATCTAGATAAAAGACAGGGGCTTCCCCGCTCCAGTCTGAAATGTCTGCCAATGTTAAAGCTGAACTCCAGGTATGATCTTTATTGCATACTTACATGGGTCCAGCTAAGAAACCGATAATCACTTTAGTAGCCAGCTCTACTACAGTGATAGCCACGGTCTTCTGGGTCCTGTGTTAAGTAGCTTTACCTCTGCACATATAGTTACACATAGTAAGTCCAACCCATAAAAAGGGGGAAAAAATAAAAAATAACAAAACAAAATTATATTTTTACAATCCTATATACACAATCCCATACCCACAGTTGATTCAGAGGAAGGCAAAAAAAAACCCCACCAAACCATGATCCAATTTTCTCCAGCAGGGGGAAACAATTCCTTCCTGATCCCCTAAGAGGCAACAAGTTGTTTCCTGGATCAACTTTACCTATAAATGTTAGTTTCCAGTTATATGATGTACATGTAGGAAAGAACCTAGGCCTTTTTTTAAAGAACCAGGACAGAACCAGCTTTTGAGTGGGTCTATTCCACATTTTCACAGCTCTTACTGTGAAGAAACCTTTCCCTGTTTGGAGATTAAATCTCCTTTATTCCAGATAAAAAGTGTGTCCCCTTGTCCTCTGTGATGACCTTAAAGTAAATAACTCAACACCAAGTTCACTATATGGGCCACTTATGTATTTATACATGTTGATCACATCCCCCCTTAATCTCCTCTTCTCCAGAGAGAATAAATTCAGTTCCTCTAATTTTTCCTCATAGCTGAGCTCCTCCATGCGTCTTATCAGTTTGGTTGCTCTTCTCTGCACTTTCTCCAGTTCCCCGATATCCTTTTTGTGAACTGGCCTTACGCTGGTCACACTGACCTCAGCAGGTCCCTTGCTTGGCACCATTACAAATCATGGTACACCTTGTAATTTTTTCAATGAATGCAAGGCATTTTTCGATTGGACGAGGTGTAAAAAAAAAAGGGGCAGTGATGTCATATTCATCATCTCTAATTAGAGAAACCTGTGTATTTATTGAGAAAAATACAAGGACTTTTGTGAATGCTGTGAGCGCAATCCCCTATGGTGGTCAGTGTGCAGAGAGGAAGCCGCTAACTAGACAACCCAGAGGATCACCGCTGCCACTGTAGTAGTGCAGATTACTGAAATTCAGTTTTAAATAGTACAATGTAGTCCATAACACAAGTGGACAGTGCTCATCTCCTAACACCCTATTATAAAAATTGGTATCGTGTACATTGCACATCCAGCCAAACTCATACTCTGTAAAACAGCAGACAGCTTGTCAGAATTAGCAAAGTACTGCACCTTCCTGAGTGCAAATAAATATAATATGCTATGTAAAAAAAGGATAAAGGGACCTTTTGGGGGAAATTGTCAGAACTGAAATATGGGAGCTGTTATTGCTATGTTGTTTTTAAAGGTGAATGCTACTGTTTGTGATATTACCCTATTGTGCGGCCAGTGAAGTCTGAATTCCCAACCTGCACACTTGTCTCAGTGCAGTCACAAGCAGGCTATACATTATACATTTTTACATTTAACCAGTGGGTTGAACAAAAAAAAAAAGGTACTGACTAGTGCTATTCTCCCGCCCACAAAATAAAATGATTAATGTTGGCTGCTATAACCAGAGGTACTGATCATTTTGAAAAAACACAATAGGTTGGTTGTACACAAGTCGATCTATAGATTGATACATGTTGATCAATATCTCATACAGTGCCTTGAAAAAGTATTCATACCCCTTAAAATTTTCCACATTTTTTCATGTTACAACCAAAAACACATTTTATTGGGATTTTATGTGATAGACCAACACAAAGTGGCACATAATTGTGAAGTGGAACGAAAATGGTAAATGGTTTTCAATTTTTTTTACAAATAAATATCTGAAAAGTGTGGCCTGCATTTGTATTCAATACTTCGTAGAACCACCTTTCGCTGCAATAACAGCTGAAAGTATTTTTGGAGATGTCTCTACCAGCACATCTGGAGAGTGACATTTTTGTCCATTCTTCTTTGCAAAATAGCTCAAGCTCTGGCAGATTGGATGGAGAGTGTCTGTGAACAGCAATTTCCAAGTCTTGCCACAGATTATCCATTGGATTTAGGTCTGGACTTTGACTGGGCCATTCTAACACATAAATATTCCATTGTAGCTCTGGCTGTATGTTTAGGGTTGTTGTCCTGCTAGAAGGTGAACCTCTGCCCCAGTCTCAAGCCTTTTGCAGACTCTTAACAAGTTTTCTTTTAAGATTGCCCTGTATTTGGCTACATCCATCTTCCCATCAACTCTGACCAGCTTCTCTGTCCCTGCTGAAGAAAAGCATCCCCACAACATGATGTTGCCACCACCATGTTTCACGGTGGTGATGGTGTGTTCAGGATGATGTGCAGTGTTAGTTGCAAACTGCAAACGGGACTTCTTATGGCTTTCCTTCAACAATGGCTTTCTTCTTGCGACTCCTCCATAAAGGCCAGATTTGTGGAGTTCATGACTAATAGTTATCCTGTGGACAGATTCTCCCACCTGAGCTGCGGATCTCTGAAGCTCCTCCAGAGTTAACATGGGCCTCTTGGCTGCTTCTCTGTATAATGCTCTCCTTGCCCGGCCTGTCAGTTTAGGTGGACGGCCATGTCTTGGTAGGTTTGCAGATGTGCCATACTCTTTGTGAGATGTTCAAAGCTTGGGATATTTTTTTATAACCTAACCCTGCTTTAAACTTCTCTACAACTGTATCCCTGACCTGTCTGGTGTGTTCCTTGGCCTTCATGATGCTGTTTGTTCACATTATACATTTTACTTGAGGTGTGCTCCTTAAAAGTCCCATGGGCATTTTTGTTTTTGTTGTGTGCATACTATTGGGGACTGAGTATCACCTCTACCCATCTTAGGCTAGCTCGACTTCCTCTGTTCACTAAGGTTCTCTAACAAACCTCTGAGGGCTTCACAGAACAGCTGTATTTATACTGAGATTAAATTACACATAGGTGGACTCTAATTACTAATTAGGTGACTTCAGAAGTCAATTGGTTCCACTAGATTTTAGTTAGGGGTATCAGAGTAAAGGTGGCTGAATACAAATGCACGCCACATTTTTCAGATTTTTATTTGTAAACATTTTTTAAAACCATTTATCATTTTCCTTCCACTTCACAATTATGTGCCACTTTGTGTTGGTCTATTACATGAAATCCCAATAAAAAACATTTACATTTTTGGGTGTAACATGACAAAATGTGGAAAATTTCAAGGGGTATGAATAATTTTTTAAGGCTGAATTGGCCAAATTTAAATCCATGTATGGCCATCTTAAGTAGTTCATTAAAAATCAATATAACCAACACTCAACTCCAGGTCAGAGGACCCCAATGACAAGAGGCAGGCATATCAGTCTTGATAACAGTATGTTTATTGCTAGAATTATTCCTAAAATTGTATGCCCAACACATTTCAGGGCAATTACAGTGTCCCCTGCATCAGGGCTGTTTGTATGGAACCTTTTTTTCTGAGGCAAGGTAAATTAATTCAAAAGCCATCATACGAAGTCCATTTTCTTGGTAACAGATTTATAAAAAAGATTTAAGCTGTCCATAGACGGTTTGAATCTTAGCCGGATCATCAGGGACTGGCCGTGTATGGGGAGGCTGATTATACCCAAGTTGATCAATTGCGTATAACCAGCCTGTTGGATTTTTAATGCTATTATTGCTAGTGGCTGTAGCCGCTAGCAATAATCACTGTGTGTTCTACAGTTCAGGATGGCTCCCCCTGACCTACTGCCTGGAGAACACAACCCTTGGTTGCAGGAAAGAAAATGGCACAGTCTATGGCTGGCTTCAGACCATGAAGAATGTCAGCCTGTTAGCAGCAGCGACAGGCAAAAAAGTCACTAGGTACTAGGTAGTAAGCATGGATGATGGTTCTGGAGTTGAAAATGGCAGCTTCCATGTTTATATCCTTACAGGTTTCCTTTAAATACTGTGTACTGTGGTTTTTTAAATGATGTCACTACTACTGTATGTAAATTCACTTTTTTTTATTTTTTTTTATTGATCTTTTGGTAATTGCCATGGTAGGATTTAAAAGTGGAAAAAACCAAGTGAAATTAGTGTAAAAGTGTATTAAAAATATTTGATGAACAATGGTGCTTTTGCCAGTGAAAAGCCTAAATACTAAAGCCCAAAAATCATGTGAAAGGTGAAAACAAGCGCGCAACCACTAAAATGATTCATATAAATCAAAACTAAACCACATTTAGTAAAAATTTGTTAGATGATCACTGTGTGAAATAAATCAACTTGGTGAAAAAATATATTAACCACAAAAAAAGTTTGTACAAAAAAAGTCCATGTAAAGTTAATCACATCTGTACATGATAGTCCATATAACCGTGTATCTTAATGAACTGTGCTGTGTCGAAACAAAAAAGTCCAAAAAAGAGGATGTGATGATCACAGTATGGAACCTCTAGGAATCAATCCAGTATTAGCTAAAATATTCCAATATTAGGTGAAATATTCAGAAGAAGCCTTGATCTATTTGCAGCCAAAAGATGTAACAATAATGCCGCTTACCAGATAGGTGAGACCTCAAATTATAGAGATCTGATGAGCGTGTGCATCAGCCTGCCGGCAGCGATAATATCCACCTGTTCCTCAATCCAAGGAGGCTGTTCTCATCCGACTACGGTGAACCTTGTCCACTTCAGTTGTTTGATATACCGGGTCAGGAAAGGGAAATCACAGGCAGGAATCGCTCAACCTTCCAGGCACAGTCCTAAGAGTAGTTACTCAGCAGAAAAAATTGAATGAAGGCTTCATAGTATAGTAAGTTCCAAAATGAGGAGGTTTTATTTCATTAAAAAACACAGCAAGTGTCACAGCAAGCTAGAAACTTAAAAACAGCAAGTGTCCACAGCAAGCAAAAAGTGTTTAAAAACAAGGAACAATCAATGGTAAAAAATCTGGATAACAGCCAGGGACCAAACCTAATGGCTGAATGAATGAAAAGAACGTGATGACGTTAGGATCTAATGCTCCACCCGATGCCTTTCCCCAAAAATGGCATCAACTGGGAACGGAGGCTCCCAGTTGATGCCGTTTTTGGGGAAACGCGTCGGGTGGAGCATTAGATCCTAACGTCATCACGTTCTTTTCATTCATGGTAGGATATGCATTAAAATACATTCGTTTGTACATGTTATTGTGCAATAAAATAATATTTACGGTAAGTGAAAATTTACTTGGCTAGAAAATACCATGTAATAATGTTCTGAAAGACATAGTCATAAAACATTGCCCTGGATCAGTTTCAATAAAACTGGAAGCCTTCATTGAAAAAAGTAAACTCTTAAAATTGACATTTGGAAGACTGAGTGAATCTGGTTTTGGTGACGATGGCACTGTGAGTGGTGCATAAGGCTACATATTTCTTTATTGCTCTTATTAGGGTCATTAGAGAAACCAACCTTACACCAAACATTGCAAAGCATTAAGACTGTTACAAAGCTTTGCAGCTTTTTTTTTTTTTTATATAAAAGCATGCTACTGTAAACCAGTTCCCCATGCTTCTAAGTCTACATTCACATGGGTTTATTTGATTTAAATGTAGGAGAATTGATCTGGGAACAAACTTTATACTTCCCAGATCATGTTCTCTTACAATTAAATGTAACTTTGTCCACATGTGTTCAGAGTATCTAATGTGCCCCTGGGTATACAGAATTCTACCTTAAATGCAGTTAGACTGAATGCACCTAAACTCAAGTTTACACATAATGAGACCTATACAATTTAAATCATTATGTGTACTTATATGCGTTTAGAAACGTCACTTAAACACACACACGTATGTCATTGTCTATGAACAGGAATTTCAAAAATTAGGACCAATGCTTTACTACTCTATATCCTTAGCATTTCATTCACAGAGAAAATTTAGTTTGATTTAATGGGAGCTTTTATTATCAATCAGCAATTAATCAGCATAATATAGTGTAGTGGACGGGGCCTGCTGGGTCCCTCCCACAGCGCTGCTGTCTACACAGGTTGTGCACAGCACAGTGATGATGTCACTGCTACTTTTACAAGGTAATACATGGACAAAAGCATTTGGTAATCACAAAGTAGATTTATATAATTTGTGGCTATTGGGGGAATATATTTAAATAAAGGTTTTTGTGGCTGGAGTTCAGCTTTAAGACAGATTTGAGTATTTATGACAGTTATAGATAAAAACACGTTTTCTAAAGAATTATGTTTTAAATTTAAGGAAGAGGTTTTTTAATTTTTTTTTTTTTTTTTACCTGACTGACAGGACACTTATCCCAAACCCCCTCAGTATTCCAAAGATGGATATTTCTCACTTAATTAGTTCTGCTTGCTTGTCTGATTCGGGTTAATGTTGCATGTCGAAACACTGCTTTGCAGAATGTCTCAGGTGCTGAAGTGCTGATCAAGTAATGAATCCCGGCTAGCTCCTAGGTAGGCTACTCCCCACAACTTTTTTCCATGTAAAGCATAAAACATAGATGAGATTTATTGGACTAGATTTATTTTACATCTATTCAATTGTTTATTTTATATTAGTTAATTAAAAAAAAAAAAAACATTTTTAACAGCTCCCTTACTTTTAAGTTAGTTTCCCATTAGTCACAGTGTACCAGATTTGTTATACGCCTTCCAGAGTGACAAGCAGCAAGGAGGCATGCAGATAAAATTGTGGGTTTGTATGCAGAGCATTATGGGATGGTCTGGGGCTCTGTGGATTATGTATAGGCTGGAGTTTCTGCCAATCTTGACGGATGAGTGACAGCTCTGAAAGTTCGGGGTTTCTGTAGTGTGAATGGTGATTGTCAGTGCTGTCAATCAGTGTGTGGCCGACAGTATTTCATCTCAGATCAAATCATCAATCAACTGTATTGCCCCAGAGTCCATCTGATGAAACTTACCCTTTACCATGACAGGGGTTGTGCACATGCGTTAGATTGAGATTTATTTCATCAAACAGTACAAACTGCAGTGATGAACTGTCAGTTATGCATATCAACCACCCAGGGATAACTGTTATGCCGCATACACACGGTCAGAATTTCCGACAAAAAAAGTTCGATGTGAGCTTTTCGTCGGAAATTCTGACCGTGTGTAGGCTCCATCGGACTTTTCCTGTTGGAATTTCCGAGAAGAAAAATTTGAGAGCTGGTTTTCAAATTTTCCGAGCAAAAAAATTCCAATCATAAATTCCGATCGTCTGTAGCAATTCCGACGCGCTAAATTCCTACGCATGTTCGGAAACAATTCGATGCATGCACGGAAGCATTGAACTTCATTTTCTCAGCTCGTGGTAGTGTTGTACGTCACCGCGTTCTTGGCGGTCGAAAGTTCCGAGAACTTTTGTGTGACCGTGTGTATGCAATCCAAGCTTGAGCGGAATTCCGTCGGAAAAACCATCCAAGGTTTTTCCGACGGAAATTCCGATCGTGTGTATGCGGCATTATATGTTCATCATTAATCATTAGTAGTCAGATTACTGATTTTGGATTGCTTGTTGTTTGTATGCACTTTCACATTGCTCTTTGAAACCTGTCATGAAGACATCAGATGTGGATAATAGGACAATTACTTACCCTCTTTAACTGCGTTTAGGAGAAAGGATTTTCTTTGTCAAGTTACCTTGTTATACCTTTGCATATCTTGAAGCAAAGACTGCACTGAGTTTAATACCTAGGCTACCACTGCTGACTAGTTTCTGAAAATGCTATTTGCTTGGCTGTCTTTGCATTCAATATTTTAAAGAGGAATTCCAGGTATAGATATTATATAAAGTATCTCACAAAGTACGTCCCTCACATTTTTGTAAATATTTTATTGTATATTGACAACACTGAAGAAATGACACTTTGCTACAATCTAAAGTAAGGAGTGTACATCTTGTATAACAGTGTAAATTTGCTGTCCCCTCAAAATAACTCAACACACAGCCATTAATGTCTAAACCACTGGCAACAAAAGTGATTACACCCCTAAGTGAAAATGTCCAAATTGGGGCCAAAGTGTCAATATTTTGTGTGGCCACCATTATTTTCCAGCACTGCCTTAACCCTCTTGGGCATGGAGTTCACCAGAGCTTCACAGGTTGCCACTGGAGTCCTCTTCCACTCCTCCATGACGACATCACCGAGCTGGTGGATGTTAGAGACCTTGCGCTCCTCCACCTTCTGTTTGAGGATGCCCCACAAATGCTCAATAGGGTTTCGGTCTGGAGACAAGCTTGGCCGGTCCATCAAATTTCCCCTTAGCTTCTTTAGCAATACAGTGGTTGTCTTGTAGGTGTGTTTGGGGTCGTTATCATGTTGGAATATTGCCTTGCAGCCCAGTCTCCGAAGGGTGGTGATCATACTCTGCTTCAGTATGTCACAGTACATGTTGGCAATCATGGCTCCCTTAATGAACTGTATCTCCCCAGTGCCGGCAGCACTCATGCAGCCCCAGACCATGACACTCGCGCCACCATGCTTGACTGTAGGCAAGACACACTTGTCTTTGTATTCCTCATCTGGTTGCCATCACACACGTTTGACACCATCTAAACCGAATAGGTTTATCTTCGTCTCATCTGACCACAGAACATGGTTCCAGTAATCCATGTCCTTAGTCTGCTTGTCTTCAGCAAACTGTTTTCGGGCTTTCTTGTGCATCATCTTTAGAAGAGGCTTCCTTCTGGGATGACAGCCATGCAGACCAATTTGATGTAGTGTGCGGCGTATGGTCTGAGCACTGACAGGCTGACCCCCCTCCCCTTCAACCTTTGCAGCTATGCTGGCAGCACTCATATGTCTATTTCCTTAAAGTGGTTGTAAAAAACCTTCTGAACGCATCTCCCCCTGCAGTCCCCTCCCATATCTACTTGAGCCTGATCCAGCAGTGTGCACGAGAGCTGAGGCTCTCTCCCACCTCATTGGCTCAGATACAGCAGTGGGAGACATTGCCTTCTGCTGCTGTCAATCATAGCCAGTGTGGAGGAAGTGGGGGTGGGGGTGGGGCACGGAAGCAAGAAGCGGAAGGGTAGGAGCCAAGAGCGCCGGTGGGGTACCTGAGAAGAGGAGGATCGATGCTGCTCTGTGCAAAACCACTGCACAGAGCAGGTAGGTATACCATATTTGTAATTTTAATAAAACAAATTGAGACTTTAAAATCACATTAAGTTTGCTCATCAGCTTCATCCAGTGGCCATAATTTTGTATTTTACTAAATCACTCTATTTTGTGCGAAGAATATCATTTGACATGGGGAGAAAATAGCCTAATAATATTTGTTTTTTCCCCATTCACACATAATGATTGTATATGCAGTTTCACAGGATGATTAGCTATGAAAATTGTTTTAATAAATGCACCCCTTAGAGCATTTTTTATTGCTTAGTATAAATGGCAAAATTTGCCAGGATCCTATTGCAATTGCACATTTTTCAGTAAACTTTAACAGAAAATAGCATAAAAAACATTACATGTGTGAGGGGGTTAGCTCGGCAGCGGGTGTGTGTGACCCCCGGGATGGGCTCCCCACACAAAAACAGGCCCAGCAAACGGAGGTTGTGGTTTTCAAAATCAAAAAGGTGCGGTTTATTTTCTATTTACAGTGACAAAACACAGCAAAGCAAAAGAAAGATAACCAAAATAAATCCTGGTCAAGTTGACCTCTGACTAAACATACAGGTTTCCTAACTAACAACTGGGATCAGCCTAGTGCTGTCCTAGTCCCTAAGTCCCTGGTTTTAAATGTCCAAGCAAATAGCCACACAGGCTTTGTCTCACCGCACAGGGGTTCACTCTCCCTAGACAGTCCACACAGGTCGGGTTCCAGGCATGAGCTAACATCTAATGAAGCTGGGAGTTCTTATAGAGGCCTAAATGAGCTGACAAGCTTCAGCTGGTCTCATCAACTCCCTGTCTGCACGACGCCCAGCCCTCTCCCTAGAGGTATGAGTCATCCATGAGCCCACTAGCCTTATACAACTCTCCACCTAGTTGTATAAGTCGGCGTAAAGCCTGAATCTGGGCGAAATATATCTACCCCCCTGGATGCAACCAGGTGACTTTACCTTCCTGCTGTCACATACCCCCCCTCTTGTTTTAACCTCGGGGTTGGAACACCAGCAATCAGGCATTCATGTACTCGAGACAAAGCATCCACATTCCCCATTTGAACGCCAGGGCGATGCTTTACTGTGAAGTTGAATTCCTGGAGGGCCAGGAACCACCTATTCACTCTTCTATTTGTTTCCTTGTTTTGAGCCATCCACTTTAATGGAGCGTGATCCGTAACCATGTCAAAGTGCCTACCTAGCAGGTAGTACCGAAGGGAATCTAGAGCCCACTTCACCGCTAAACACTCCTTTTCAACGGTGGCGTAATTTACCTCATGGGACTTCAACTTCCTGCTGAGGTAAATGACTGGGTGCTCTTCCCCGTTCCAGACCTGGGACAATACTGCTCCTAACCCCACATCTGACGCATCACTTTGTACGACAAAGTCTTTAGAGAAGTCGGGTGAGTACAACACTGGCTGGCTACATAAGGCTTGTTTCAAGAATTGGAATGCTGCCTCAGCCTCGGGGGTCCATTTAATCATGACCGACCCTTTCCCCTTCGTCAGGTTGGTTAGGGGCACAGCCTTAGAAGCAAAGTGGGGAATGAATCGCCGATAATACCCAGCGATTCCCAGAAAGGCTCGTACCTGCTTCTTGCTGTTGGGACGTGGCCAACTCTGGATGGCCTCGACTTTGTTGAGTTGGGGTTTTATTACTCCCCTCCCAATGGTGTACCCAAGATATTTGGCCTCCTCCTGCCCAATGGTACACTTCTTGGGGTTAGCCGTAAACCCCGCTTCCCGAACAGAGTCCAGGACTGCTTGCACTTTTGGCAGATGTGAGGCCCAATCTGTGCTATGGACAATTACGTCATCCAGGTAAGCCGCAGCATACTTCCGATGGGGCCTCAGCATCTGGTCCATTTTCCGCTGGAATGTGGCCGGCGCATTCTGTAACCCGAACGGCATTCTTTTATATTGGAACGCCCCGTCTGGGGTTACAAATGCGGTTTTCTCTTTGGCCGACTTGGCCAGGGGGATTTGCCAATACCCTTTTGTGAGGTCAAGAGTCGTCATGTATCGGGCTGTTCCCAGCCGGTCGATCAACTCATCTATACGTGGCATGGGGTAGGTGTCAAATTTTGTAACTTTGTTCAACTGACGAAAATCGTTACAAAATCGCCAGCTCCCATCCGGTTTAGGCACCAACACGATGGGACTAAACCAATCACTTTGGGACTCCTCTATCACCCCTAAGTTCAGCATTTTCTGTACTTCCTCCCGTATTGCCTCCCGTCGAGCCTCTGGGATCCGATAGGGTTTTAACTTCACCCTTTCACCGGGCGGGGTAATGATGTCATGCTCTACCCCAGATGTTTGTCCCGGCAGCTCAGAGAATACCTCCTTGTTGCGAAGCACAAACTCCTTAACCTCCTGTTGTTGGGGTTGTGACAAGGTGGCTGCTATTCCAACCTCAGGAATCACGCAACCAGTTTGAGCTGGTGACCAAGTGTCTGCGACTAGGGACTCTCTATCCCTCCAGGCTTTCAACAGATTAACGTGATAGATCTGTTCGGGCTTTCGCCTTCCTGGTTGTCTGACCTTGTAATTCACTTCGCTCACTTTTTCCATTATCTCGTAGGGGCCTTGCCATTTGGCAAGGAATTTACTTTCAACCGTAGGGACAAGTACCAATATCCTATCCCCCGGGGAAAAGGTACGGGTCTTGGCTCCACGGTTGTACACTCTCTGCTGTGCCAACTGCGCTTGGGCCAAATGTTCCTTCACGATGGGCATTACCTGTGCAATTCGATCTTGCATCAGGGCGACATGCTCAATCACACTCCTGTGGGGAGAACTCTCACTTTCCCAAGTTTCCTTGGCAATATCCAACAGCCCTCTTGGGTGTCTCCCATACAGTAACTCAAAGGGGGAGAATCCCGTAGAGGATTGGGGCACCTCCCTAATAGCAAACATCAAATAAGGAAGTAAACAGTCCCAATCCTTTCCATCTCTATCCACCACTTTCTTCAACATTTGTTTTAGGGTTTTGTTGAATCTTTCAACCAGCCCATCGGTTTGGGGGTGATACACAGACGTACGCAATTGCGTCACTTTGAACAATTTACACAGCTCTTTCATAACCCGGGACATAAAGGGTGTACCTTGGTCCGTAAGCAGTTCTTTACAAATACCCACCCGGCTAAAAACAAGAGATAGCTCTTTGGCTATGGTTTTGGCCGAGGTATTTCGGAGAGGGATCGCTTCTGGATAACGGGTGGCATAGTCCATTATAACTAATATGTACTGGTGCCCCCTAGCGGACTTGATTATAGGACCTACCAAATCCATGGCGATCCTCTCAAACGGGACCTCAATGATGGGTAGAGGGACCAGCGGGCTACGGAAATGTGGCATCGGGGCCAACCTCTGACACACAGGGCAGGAGGAACAATAATTTTCTACGTCCTTCATCACCCCCGGCCAATAGAATCTCTGTAATACCCTCTCTCGGGTTTTCTCTGTCCCCAGATGACCTCCAAGAATGTGCCCATGGGCCAACTCCAACACCAACTTCCTGTAAGGTTTGGGCACCACAAGCTGCTCAACGGTTTCTTCTGCCCTTTTTGCCACCCGATACAGTAGGTCCTTCTCTACGCTGAAGTATGGGTAAGTGCAGGTATTATCTGGGTTCACTAACTCGCCATCTATTTTCACTACGTTTTCCCGTGCCTTTATTAGGGCGGGGTCTTTCAACTGTTCTGTGGCAAAGTTTTCCCTGTGAACCTCAAGATCAGAAAACTCCACAGACGGTAGGTTTTCGTCTGAGGAGGTGGGCTCCTCTCCAGTTTCTTGAGTCTCCCCTGCCAATACTGATAAGGGAAATTCCGGAGAGTCCTCACCACTCTCAGGGGAGTTCTGGCTATCACATTCCTGGTACATAGGGGCACCAGTGAGGGGCTCAGGATCATCCCACAGTTCCCAGAACTTCGGAAAATCCCTTCCCACAATGATGTCATGCGGTAACTGAGATACTAAGCCCACTGGATGAGAGAGGGTACCTTTGGGGGTCTCGAAACACACTGTAGTCACTGGATACTCTCGGGTGTCCCCATGCACACAAATAACAGCTACCTTGCTATTCCCAGAGACCTCTGTTTTAACTAACTCAGCCTTTATCAGGGTCACAAGGCTACCTGAATCCAGCAATACCACAACATTTCTACCATTAACACACATTTTGCATAAATGTTTCTCAGTTCCTCGAATGGCAGTGCATGCGACTGTCGCACACAGCGACTGACGTCTGCCCGTCAGAAAGTCACACTGCATGGGTTCCTCCACAACCGGGCAATTGGCTGCAATATGTCCCGCTTGCCGGCAGCGGTAGCAAACGATCCTTCTTGCCGCCTCTTGAGCCGCTGATTTCCCAGGCTGTTCTCGCCAAACTTGGGGTAGAGCTCCCACCCTCTCACTCTCTCCACCCTCACCCCTTGGAATCCTCTTATCCGCCCCTGGGGATGGTCTGGTCTTAGGGTGGAAAGTCCGAGTGTCTCTGGAAGAGGCCGTCAGGTTCTCTGTAGCCAAGTATTTCTCCACACGATCCACAAGACCATCGGCCGTCTCTGGGTCTCCATGGCTTACCCACTTTTGGATGGCAGTAGGAAGAGCTCTCAAAAACCGATCCATTACAACACGTTCCACCATCTTTGGTGCGGACAAAGTCTCTGGCTGTAGCCACTTTCTCTTTCAGCGGTCCTTTCAAATGTGGTCAAAAATACCTCTGGATCATCCTCTCCAGTCATTTTTGTCAATAAACGACTCACCCCAAAGGACGCGGTATTAGTGGGACGGCTTTCCTCACTGGTCTGCGGACGTTGCTGCATTACTGCTTCCATCTGTTGTTGTAGTCTCTGCTCTTGCTTCTGCAACAGGTCTATGAAGCGGGCCTCAGATTGCTGCTGGGCTCGTTGCTGAGCCTCCAGACTCTGTTGCAAAGTTGCGTTTGTCTGCTGCTGGGCTGCAAGGCTCTGTTGATGAGCTTGCTGCTGGGCTGCGAAGTTCTGTTGTTGAGCTGCAAGGCTCTGTTGATGAGCTGCAAGGCTCTTTTGCAAACCTGCATTTGTCTGCTGTTGATTGGCATTTGCTAGAGCCAGCTGCTTCAGTATCTCCTCCATGCTGGCTTAAAAAAAAACTGCCACTGGTTCTCCACCAACTGTGAGGGGGTTAGCTCGGCAGCGGGTGTGTGTGACCCCCGGGATGGGCTCCCCACACAAAACAGGCCCAGCAAACAGAGGTTGTGGTTTTCAAAATCAAAAAGGTGCGGTTTATTTTCTATTTACAGTGACAAAACACAGCAAAGCAAAAGAAAGATAACCAAAATAAATCCTGGTCAAGTTGACCTCTGACTAAACATACAGGTTTCCTAACTAACAACTGGGATCAGCCTAGTGCTGTCCTAGTCCCTAAGTCCCTGGTTTTAAATGTCCAAGCAAATAGCCACACAGGCTTTGTCTCACCGCACAGGGGTTCACTCTCCCTAGACAGTCCACACAGGTCTGGTTCCAGGCATGAGCTAACATCTAATGAAGCTGGGAGTTCTTATAGAGGCCTAAATGAGCTGACAAGCTTCAGCTGGTCTCATCAACTCCCTGTCTGCACGACGCCCAGCCCTCTCCCTAGAGGTATGAGTCATCCATGAGCCCACTAGCCTTATACAACTCTCCACCTAGTTGTATAAGTCGGCGTAAAGCCTGAATCTGGGCGAAATATATCTACCCCCCTGGATGCAACCAGGTGACTTTACCTTCCTGCTGTCACACATGCCTAAACTTTATTGGTTGTGGAGGGCTGCAACTTAATATTATTCTCTGCACGCTCCTTTTTTTTCTTTTTGTCTTTTTGCATGCTAGAATTGAAAACAAATGTTACTGAAGTACAAAAATTCTCGTATGAATTTTTTTTTGGAAGTGATGTAATGTATTTGTATTGTATTTTCGTACAAAAACTGTACTAATGGAATGAAAATCGTACCATCTGGTATCGTACAAGAAAATTTTTCATGTTTGTCCCTTTGTAAATTTTTGGACGAAAGCTCTGCACTAACGATTAGATTATCGTATGACCGATTTGAAAGCGGTATTTTTTGTATGATATTCTGATCATAGATTTCGTGTAAATCTATCTACTGTGGAGATGTTCTATGAATATGTTATTACTGAATATAAACAGGAAAAAGACATGGCTACGCTTTCGCTAACTTACTGTATATACTCGAGTATAAGTCAACCCGAATATAAGCTGAGGCACCTAATTTTACCACAAAAAAATGGGGAAAACTTATTGACTCGAGTATAAGCCTAGGGTGTCCATATGCATGCCTCACTGTGCCTCACTTTGCCTCACTGTGTCCATGTGCATGCCTCACTGTGTCTATGCCTCACTGTGCCCATGCCTCACTGTGCCCATGCCTCACTGTGTCCATGCCTCACTGTGTCCATGCCTCACTGTGTCTATGCCTCACTGTGCCCATGCCTCACTGTGCCCATGCCTCACTGTGTCCATGACTAGACTGACGTTTAATATGGGAGTCTATGGAAGGGGTGCCTGGCTTTGAAAAATCGGTGCTCCCCGGCCGTAGGTCCTCCAGACAAAAAACTTTGCACACTTATAAAGGAGAAATGGGGCTACATGTGTGCCAAGTTTTGGGTCCAAGGGACCTACAACCGGCCAGTACCGGGTCCCCAAATTCACTGTAGAAATTACCGTTTAACATGGGAGTCTATGGAAGGGGTGCCCGGCTTTGAAAAATCGGTGCTCCCCGGCCGTAGATCCCCTGGACAACAAACTTTGCACACTTGTAGAGGAAGTCCAGGGGACCTACGGCCAGCCAGTACTGGGTCCCCAAAGTACGGGAGATCAGGCGCAAAAAGGTGACTCGAGTACAAGCCGAGGGGGGCATTTTCAGCACAAAAAAATGTGCTGAAAAACCCGGCTTATACTCGAGTATATACGGTACATGGAGCTCCATCTATAAATGTGTAATTATACAGGTATGTTATGTTGTCTACCTATTGTAATGAGCGCAGTTTACACTTTGCTCTCCCAAGTGCTTTAGCTATTCCCTTAGCTAATCATCGCAGAAAACTATTTCTTGGTCTGGCCAGGAAATCATTTATGTCACATCTTAATTCATGTAAATTTATGCTGATATAATTGGGCATATTCAGGCATTAAATTACTTTTTATTAATTGCATTGCAGCCAAAAGATTGCCTCCAAATAGCAGAAGGGACACGCAGCATCATCTGGTCACAGCAGAGCCACCATCACCTCTACAATGAAGTATTACTGTTTTGCACTTCTTTTCATGATACTGGATATGGAGCTTCCAGCAAGCCAAGGTTCAACACTGAAAGCAGGAAGACTTAAAGGACGTCTGCCAGCAGACAGGAAGAATATCAGGCCGAATATTATTCTAGTTCTGACTGATGACCAGGATGTAGAGTTAGGTGAGGACATTTTTTATACACATTATTTTGGCCATTCTGTATACATTTACATTGCTGTTTGTGTTGTGATCAAAGAAGTACAGGATACATTGTAACCACCCTTGTTGTGTACTGGATTTCAGTACTACATTTGTCCTACTGCATTATTGATACATGCTTCTCTTAAAATTTAACTGCAGAGTTTTCTTTAGAACAAGAGTAAAGCGAGCCATACACTGATACTGATCGAAATCAGCCTCTGGCCAAATTTTGATCGGTGTGTGGCTGTCCCTGCCCTACAGAAGTCCATCAGGGTCTAAGTGACTTCTGTTGAGTTGGATTTTTTTTCCTTGATTAGTAGGGGGGGGGGGTTCCTCCATTCAACCCAATGTTTGGCAACTACCCCCATTTATATCTATCTAGAGTAAGGTGTACATGGAAGGGCTTAACAAAGAACAAACAAAACTAAATTATTCCCAGGATACTTACCAGCAAGGCAGCCAAAAAAATGAACACCAAAAAACAAAGTACACCGTCTAACAATTTTGCATTAAAAATAAAGGTGTAAGACTCCATTCACACTTGACTCCAAAGTCATGCAATTTTCATTGTGACTATGATTCAAATTTGATTGGTGCGACTTTGGTTTTTACTGTTGCACATTTGTCGCATTGATAACATTAAGATGCGACATTCATGTGACTTTTTGAGAGTTTACATTGCAGTCTATGGCACTCAATTTGCATGAAAGTTGAATCAAAGTAGTGCAGGAACCTTTTTAAAGTCTTTTGAACGGCTTTCATTTAAATAAATGGGCTATGACTTTGTGTGTCCAAAGTCACACAAGTGTGAATGGAACTTTACCCCTACTTACTCACACCCTGATCAATCACATACTTCTCACAGGGATCAATAAACAGCATGGACCTCTACTGGACTACATTTATCACATTAACCGGGTTGTTGAAGTCCCTTCTCAATAATTGAACAACTGGCCAAAATTCAAATTTCCTGTACTGACTCTGTACCTTATTATGCACTGAAATTGTTCAAAATTTCTATTATGAAAAAAAGGTTTTTAGTTGCACAATATTTGCAAATATATGTGAAAGCTGCACTGCCTTGTCATGGCCCCTCTGTATAGTGCAGCCCTAACTCTAATCTCTGAGAACCTCCATGTTGGAGCATATATTGCAATGAAAAAACTGAGGGTAGATATGCCTGGAAGGAGCCCATTCCTCAAAGGCGCGGGCACACTCCAGAAGCCCAGCAAAGCACAATGGCAGTTGAAGGCGTTCCCATGGATTGTCATATATTACAGAAAACTAGGGGATCTGTCTGATGGGATCAGGGCTGTAGGCTTTTTGTAGACACCACACTCCCACAGTGTTATTTAAAACCACAACTAGAATGCACTGTTTAAGACAACATGTGGTGTAGGGTTAGGTTTTTAAATGTACTTACCCTGCACTCCATTATAAAACTTAGCGGGTATTTGGAAATGTTAGTATAACTGGACTGCCCTATGGTTAAAGTGGTTCCAAAGTTCATTTATTTTTATTTTTTATATCTTAATGCATTTTCTGCATTAAAGTGATTGTAAAGCCTAGTTTAAAAAAATACAAAAATAACAAACATGTTATACTTACCTCCTTTATGCAGATGGTTTTGCACAGAGCAGCCCGGATCCTCCTCTTCTCGGGTCCCTATGTCCCTCTTTGCTGCCCCTGGCCCCTCCCTCCTATCGAGTGCCCCCACAGTCAGCAGCTTCCTATGGGGGCACCTGAGCCAAGTCAAAACTCTGTGTATCCATTCAGACATGGACCCCCGACATGGCCCCACCCCTTCTCTCCCCTGATTGGCTGACTGACTTTGATTGACAGCCGCGGGAGCCAATGGCGCTGCTGCTGTGTCTCAGCCAATCAGGAGGAGTGTCCCGGACGGGTTAGACATTTGTGGACATCGCTGGAGAGAGATGGAGTTCAGATAAGTAATTAGGGGGTGCTGGGGAGGCTGCTACACACAGAAGGTTCTTTATCTTAATGCATTAAGATAAAAAAAAACTTCTGTCTTTACAACTCCTTTAAGGTAAAAAAAAGTCCCCCCAGGAGTAGGACTGATGTCGCAGAGCAAAGTAGGATGACAGTCGTACGACTGTCATGTAGTATCAGTGTGAACCCAGCCTGAAAGGCTAAGAGAACCAACAGTGATTTTCTCAAAGGGCTATATTACGTGCCCCCTAGAGTATCCTTGTTTGAAGATAGAATTTTGTTACGATTGTCCTTGAAGCTGGTATGGCACATAAATGGTTTCTACATTAGCAAAGAATTTTATTTATTTCAGGTTCGTTGCAGGTGATGAACAAGACCAGAAAAATAATGGAGGAAGGAGGTGCAAATTTTATAAATGCCTTTGTGACCACTCCCATGTGTTGTCCCTCGCGCTCATCTATGCTGACTGGGAAATATGTCCACAACCACAATATTTATACCAACAATGAGAACTGCTCCTCTCCATCTTGGCAAGCTATACATGAACCTCGTACATTTGCAGTGTACCTCAATAATACAGGATACAGGACAGGTAATAGCATTGTGATGGCTATTCTATACATGGCTTGCAGAATTGGAAACATAATATTTTACTGCGTATGTTACTTTGTGACCTGGGTGTATTAGGATAATTTATTTGTAGCAAAGCAGATGGAGCAGGGCTATTAATCCACTCACCATTCATACAACTAAAGCAGGCTATAAACTAGTAAAATTTTGTTCAAAATGTTTAATTTTAGCCCTGGTTCACACTGGTGCGGCTTTGAAATCGCACTACTTCAGCGCAATTTTAAAGCCGCACATCAGTGTGATTTGCACTGCTGATTTCATTGCGGCTTGCAGCTTCATTTAACCACTTGACCTCCAGAAGGTGACACTGTACCTAAATAAAATGTATGTAATTCCACCCCCCCCCCCCCCCCACACACACAAATAGAAGTTTCTTTTGGTGGTATTTGATCGCCACTGCATTTTTTATTTTTTTGCACTATAAACAAAAAAAAGACCAATAATTTTTTTTAAAAAGACAATATTTGTTACTTTCTCTTATAAAACACATTCAACCAAAAAAATGTAAAAAATCGAATTTCTTCACCAAATTAGGCCAATTTGTATTCTGCGACATGTCGTTTGGTAAACAAAATCCCAATAAGAGTATATTGTTTGGTTTTGCACGAACATTATAGCGTCTACAAACTATGGTATATATTTATGGATTATTTTTTTTTTTTTTATACTAGTAATGGTGGCGATTAGTGACTTATGTCGGGACTGAGCTATTGTGGCGGAAAATCGGATTCTGACACTTTTGACTTTTTGCAGGAACCAGTGACACTAATACAGTGATACGTGCTAAAAATATGCACTGTCATTGTACTAATGACACTGCCTGGGAGGGGGTTAAACATTTAAGGCGATCAAAGGGTTAACTGTCTGCCTAGCCAGTGTTTTTATTTACTGTGTGAGGTGCTTTTACTAGGGGGAAGAGATGGATTTTTTTCCCTGCTTTGAAGGAGCACAAAATCCATCCCTTCCCCCCCAGTCAGAACGGAGATCTGTCTTGTTTACATAGGCAGATCTCAGTTCTGTGTGTTTTACTGACGATCGGCGGGTACGGAGGACATCCAGTGCCTGGCACCCGCAGATATAATCTCAGCAAAAGCAACCTACTGGCGGCACGCGCCCCCCTGCAGGCAGAAGTGCAGAATCACATATATATTTGTGATCCTGCACAGGAAAGCCACCCTGTAGCAGTGAATCTGTTATGGGGCAGACAGCAAGTCTATGCAAGTCACAATGAAATCGGTAAAAAGTAGTGCAGGAACCTTTTTCATAATCGCTGTGACATGATAAATGGTTTACAAATAAATATCTGAAAAGTGTGGCATGCATTTATCTTCAGCCCCCTTTACTCTGATACCCCTAACTAAAATCTAGTGGAACCAATTGCCTTCAGAAGTCACCTACTTAGTAAAAAGAGTCCACCTGTGTGTAGTTTAATCTCAGTATAAATACAGCTGTTCTGTGAAGCCCTCAAAGGTTTGTTGGAGAACCTTAGGGAACAAATGGCATCATGACGACCAAGGAACACACCAGACAGGTCAGGGATAAAGTTGTGGAGAATTTTAAAGCATGGTTAGGTTATAATAAACTATCCCAAGCTTTGAACATCTCACAGAGCACTGTTCAATCTATCATCCAAAAATGGAAAGCGTATGGCACAGCTGCAAACCTACCAAGAAATGGCCGTCCACCTAAACTGACAGGCCGGGCAAGGAGAGCATTAATCAGAGAAGCAGCCAAGAGGCCCGTGGTAACTCTGGAGAAGCTGCAGAGGTCCACAGCTCAGGTGGGAGAATCTGTCCACAGGATAACTATTAGTGGTGCACTCCACAAATCTGGCCTTTATGGAAGAGTGGCAAGAAGAAAGCCATTCTTGAAAGAAAGCCATAAGAAGTCCCATTTGCGAGAAGCCATGTGGGGGACACAGCAAACATGTGAAAGAAGGTGCTCTGGTCAGATGAGACCAAAATTTTACTTTTTCGTTTAAAAGCAAAACGCTATGTGTGGCGGAAAACTAACTCTGCACATCACCCTGAACAAACTATCCTTACCGTGAAACATGGGACAGCAGGGACAGAGAAGCTGGTCAGAGTTTAGGGGAAGATAAATGTAGCCAAATACAGGGCAATCTTAGAAGAAAACCTGTTAGAGTCTGCAAAAGACTTGAGACTGTGGTGGAGTTTTAATTTCCAGCAGGACAACGACCCTAAACATACAACCAGAGCAACAATGGAATGGTTTAGATCAAAGCATATTCATGTGTTAGAATGGCCCAGTCAAAGTCCAGACCTAAATCCAATTGAGAATCTGTGGCAAGACTTGAAAATTGCTGTTCACAGATGCTCTCCATCCAATCTGACAGAGCTTGAGCTGTTTTGCAAAGAAGAATGGGCAAAAATGTCTCTCTCTAGATGTGCAAAGCTGGTAGAGACATCGCCAAAAACACTTGCAGCTGTAATTGCAGCAAAAGGTGGTTCTACAAATAATTGACTCAGGGGGCTGAATACAAATGCACACCACACTTTTCACATATTTATTTGTAAAACATTTTGAAAACCGTTCATCATTTTGCTTCCACTTCACAATTATATGCCACTTTGTGTTGGTCTATCACATACAATCCTAATTAAATCAAATACGTTTTTGGTTGTAACATGACAAAATGTGGAAAAAGGGGTATAAAATACTTTTTCAAGACACTGTAAAAGTCTATTGGGCCAAGAGCACAAAATTATGCTCCTGTACTACATGTTGCACATTCAAACGCAAGAAAAAAAAGCCTATAAATCGCCTGGCTACACTCATGCTAAACCCTGGTGCACACCACTAGTTTTTTTTCAGGTTGAATGAAAAATAACCTGACAGCTCTGGTCAGAGCCGCTGTACTAACAATCTTATATTAGTACAACAATCTCCCCTGCCGTTCTATTGTGCTCTGACAGGGGTACAGCCCCCCCCTCGCCAGAACACTCCGGTCAGCACTCTCAGCCATTGGCTGATAGCGCTGATCGGGAGCCGGTTGGCTGCTTGTTTTCTAGGCTGCCATACACACAGGCCGATTGTCGGCTGTTTTTTTATTGAACCACCCAATGTCACCCAACATTCGGCCTGTGTGTACTAGGCTTCGGTGTCAATGTGGGGGAAAAAAAAGAGGGAACCTCCTGTAAGTTTCAGCAGAGGAACAGCTATCAGAAGGTGATCTGCTTTCATACAAATTCATAATGGAACTATTCCTCAAGGACTTCAGGGTAGAGACATGCAAATTAGTCATTTTGTCACTGCAGCCAACCCTACACATTAAGCCAACAGCTTAATTATTTTCTTTTCCTCAGAAATCATCATACGGGAGATGGAAAAATAAAGACTGAAAAATGCATCTTAAGTAAGGAGAAAGCAAGTCACAGGAAATATATAATATACTGTATGTGTAATTTAAGAATAACTAGGCTTCATTTAGACAGGTCGTTCCTCACTTAATGTTACAGTGCCAATGGTTTCACCAGACAGGAAGTGAGGCCAAATCTGTAACAGGGACACAAACAGAAATAAAAATGCTTTTTTTAGTAGAACCCCTGTCAGCTGATCACCCACCCCGTGTCTCCTATACAGATCTTCCTTCACTTCCTCTTTTGTTAATGTGACAGGAAGTGAGGAAAAATCTCTCTCTAGCATAGAGAAAAATTGGAAAGAGGTTCTAACCCTTATCTATCAAAAACTAAAAAGCCTTGTTCCAGGTTTACGGTATGTATAATATAATTTTGCTATGTCATATTTTTTTCATATGTTTGTATGGAATTGGCTTTTAGTTGAGCAGTGTGAAAATGAGCATATTCTAACAGCTTGCTTATAGTGTCTTTTGTTTTTCTCGGTAGCATTTTTTGGAAAGTACCTCAATGAATACAATGGAAGTTATATCCCCCCTGGATGGAGAGAATGGCTAGGACTAATTAAGAACTCACGCTTCTACAATTATACTATGTGCAGGAATGGATACAAGGAAAAGCATGGATTTGAATATGAAAAGGTATGTTTCTAATGTTTTCCAAGAGGAGCCTCAGGTTCTTTTAGTACTATAATGTAAGGGTAGTGATATACAGGAGTTTAGAGCAGGGCTCTCCAAATTTTTCAGTACAAGGGCTACATTGTAAATTTTACAAATATTCATGGGCAGCAAAAAAATTTAAAAATCTGGTCCAATAAATAAATGAATACAATTTAATATACAATTTTATATTTAATATAATAATAATAATAGAACAACAGAGAAAACTTCAATAAAACAGAGCCATAGGATAACATGCTGGGGAGTTTACTGGCTGCAGAAAGAAACACCTGAAGCCAAAAACAGCAGCCATTCAATGTGCATGAGGCTTTGAGGGCGAACAAAAATACGTTTAGTCTGCACCTTTCTCATTAGAGTCCCCTTTAAATCAGGGTTCCCATAAGAGTCCCCCTTTCATCACAGCCCCCCCCCTACATCAGAGTCATTGGGGTCCCCATCAGAGTGGAGACTGTGCATGTCAGCTGCGGGCCAAATAGTACTATACATACAGTAGCCCCTGGACCGTAGTTTGGCGACCCCTGGTCTAAAGAATAGGGGTGTTTCAAACCACTGCTCCCACAGAAAGAGCAAGGGTCTTACCTTTCTTGATAGAGGGGGCTTCTGGCAGCACCAATGGACCACATAAATTTCCAGTGAATGTAATGCTACAGAAAGCTCTCGTAGACTGAAGACATGCAACAGGAGATGATCAGAGACTATGGGCATACCACAGGAGATGGACATGCAGACATGCTATTGAAGTGTTGTTGGAGACTGAGTATATGCTTTAGGAGACTGATATAGACTGGAGACACATTACATGATAATGCTAGGGGCCACTGCCATGCCATTTCTGTCAACAAGGAAACCTAGAATGAGAAAAAGGATGGACAACACAGCAAATGCTAGGGTTGTGTGAAAGAAAGAAATCAAGCCATTTACTACTAGAACTGGCCTGAGTAAAGCTAGTACTTTTTGAACATTTCTATAAAAAATCCATACAAAACGTCCCTGTACATTCAATGACTTGCCGATTGTCGTTCAAAAGTATTTCAACATTTTGTTTTTCGTAACATTAACATTTTGGAATGAATGAACTTTCCTGATTGAAAACTGTTTAAACTTTGTTCATTCAAGAAAAAAATCCACCCTGCTGAAATGTATTTCTACTAGTGTATGACCAGCTTAAGCACTTAGGTAAGGAAAACACAGGCTACTGTCGGCAGGGGCCCAAAGGGCTGCACAATATGTAAAATGGCTGCAGGTTCAGCACCAGGGCTCTACAGCGTGCTGGCAATCGATGGGCTTAGTTTGACTATTTTCTAAAGAAATCAAACTGTAAGAGCGAGTTCACACAGGGGCGTCCTGGGATCCGACTTCAAGTCGCCCCAAGTGGCGCGGATTAGAAAAGTAATGGAAGTGAATGGAGCCGTCTTAATGTACACTACTGCAGTCGCTCCGACTTCAGAAAAGGTTCCTGTACGACTTCAATCCGACTTCTAGGCGACTTGTACCCTTCGATTTCAATGGAAGTTGCCTCCAAGTCGGATCCCCTGTCTTAACTTAAGCAACTTTCCAGGAAGTAAAAATAGTTTTCCAGGAAAACCCCTCCCTCCCACAGAGCTGATTATTGTTTGATTGGCCACTGGAAAGTCGCCTGTCCTGGAGGCAACTTGAAGTTGCCTTGTAAGTTGCCTGGAGTCGCGCTGTTATTCATGCTCAAGCCGTGTCCAAGTTGCCTCCCAAAGTCGAGCTGGAAGTCGTGTTGCCCCTGTGTGAACCGGCTCTTAGACTTTACATACTTTTTTGTTTTGATGCATTTTGAATATGTGTAGCTGATTTAGACCAGAACAGTTTCCTGACAATTTAAATAATTTGTTGGGTCCAGCATGGACCCAACTAATTATTTGCATGCCATAAGAGACTGGCTTCTGCTGCTTAGGTTGTAATATACTATAGTAGGGTTACAGAAAGTGGCACTTTGTTGTGACAGCAGTATTAGAGGATTCCCCATTTCTGCTGGATATTGAGAGAGTCAGTTGTACATTCAGTGGAAACCTTGTATTTTTTAATGAATAGAAGGCTTCCTTTGATTGGCCAAGATGTAGATTATGATGTCCTCTGTACCTCGGCCAGTTAGAGGAAGCCCTGTATACATTGAAAAATACAAGGCTTGTCCTGAATGGTTGAGGTGCTCCAAGACCAACTGTCTTTAAATACATCAACAGAGGGGAAGTGTCTTCATACTGCTGCCGGGAACACAGCATTGCTTACTGTAAATAGCACTCCCTACTATTATATATTACAGACTAAGCAGCAGCCAGTCTGTTTTGGCATACAAGTAATTTGTTTGGTCCAAAATGCAGGAAACTGTGAATTTTAGTTTAAACAATATATATATTATATTGAGACTTGCAGGGTCTTTAAATGCATTAAACATGTGCAAATGGTCATGCAATGCTGAGATGTACTGCATATGTTTGTTTTTTACCCTAGCGTACACTTTAAGAATTGGCACTTACGAATAAGAACTGTTTCTTGAACAAGGCCATTACTGTCAATAATGATTGTATCTCTGAATGTGTTAATATGATACTCTACTGAGCTATTGATAGAAATAAATCTATTGTTTGAGGGACAGAGCTTTTATAGCACCTGTCAGGGACATTCTGCACTAATAGCATATAAACAACTACTTGTTAGTCAGATTGCTAAGTAGACCTATTATTACCATTCCCATGTTGCATAATACAACAGGGTACACATTAGCATTGCCAAATTACGTTATTTTTTCTAGACCCCTTTTGCTTTGAACTGCAGTTCCCAATTTCCCTTGTTTGACCTAAAGTCTAGGAAATGAGCACATGATCTCTGGTTACCAAGAGCATTGTGGGTATTTTCAGTTATTCAGAGACTGCAGAGAGTCTATTATTTTTAATCTGACATTTACCTGGTAGACTTGTAGTGTGATAACAGCATCAGCATGCTTTAACCTTTGTTCACCAATACAAAGGAAGAAGCAGAAACTACATATTATTGGACATATGTACAGGTGGCTGCCACTTCTAAATATATAATTACAGGCTATACATAGAAACAAGGTTTTAAACTATTAACATAAATTATATAAATTATACAGTTTACATTAAGTTGATCATTTGTATTACTTGTAGCGGGCTCACCCCTCTCACCCCTTCTTCTTCTCGGCTTGCTGTCTTGTCTAGGGGAACCTGGGAGGAGGGATGAGATCCACCACGGCCCATGTCCTCTTCTGGATAGAGGTGAAGGCCCGAACGTATTTTACCATCGGGCCGTGTGTATAACCCAGGGTCAAGTCTTTCCTCTAAATGACCCCCCTTTGCTCCCAGTAACCAGAGTTCCACACCACTGAAAAGGTCCAACTCTTATTTATTCTTCAACAGCAATAAATCGTCACTTAGCACAGACAGGTTGTGACCAACGAACAGTTCAGTATAGGTGAGGAGTAGGTCAAGGCACAATCCTTAATCAAACTAAACCATTGATATATCACCAACGGTTATGACGCACAGTGGCTGTGAATGTACTTCTTTCCTTTTCTGAGTCTCTACCAGCAACTGGAAACAGGAGTTACCTTCTTTAAGCTGTGGCCCCAGTCAGAGGGAAAACATCCTTCCGAGAGAGTTACCGGAGGCCCCACCGTCACCGGCAAATGCTGCACCGGGCTGTTCAGAAGGGTTACACTCCCCGGCCTCCTCGTCTCAGATTTGGGCGCCCAACACCTTAGGGCCCCTCGGACTCCTCCACCCTTGCGAACCCAGTCAAAGGTACTGGGTCCCAGGCCTTCTCAATAGTACCTCACCCCAGGGCTAAAGGTGCCTGGGATGGACTCCATCTCCCGCTCCGGCCAGGTCAAGGGCCCCTGTGCCCGGAACTCCGGAACGCCCGCACCCAGGCTGAAGGTGCCTGGGCGCAGCGGTGTCCTCCGACTCTAAACCCCGTGCTTAGGGCGTCCACCCCCTTCCCCGCCTCGCTGCACAACCGCCGGAAAGGGACAAAAGGTATTGCAGTGAGGGTTCAACCCCCGGCCCAGGGCAACAGCGCCACCCTCGGACCCCAGGGAACCTCACACCACCAGAGTCCTCCATAAACAATAATCAGTGCATCTGGGTTACACTACCACCCAGATGCTTCCCTTAAATTTAAATACCCGCTACATACTAATAAAAGGTTTATAAAAGACTATAGTTGTATATCAAAACTCGCTGTACATGGCCATTTCATTGTGTCTCTTTTAAAAACTATCATTGGAGGTCTTTCAGAAAATTCCCAGAGGCACCATATAACCATGTAATATGCCGATTACCCAGTGACTGAATATTAAATGCAAAATTTGTTACCCTTTAAGGGTTTCCATAATCGTCCCAGCTACAGCCCTGCCATGATATAACAATCACTCCAATGACCCTTATTTTAAAGTGAAAGAGTGCCCAGGCTATTGCTACTAATGTATTTACATATTCTGAGCAGGTAGAGCAGTGAAAAACCCCATTAATCTCTGTACCCAAAGGCATTGGGGAGATTTTTTTTTCCAAAGTTCTCTGAAATATTTGGGAATATTTTGTAAGATCAGTATCTTGGCAGTCTATCAGCTCAACAGCCCAACTCTAGAGCCCTTGGATCTTTAAGAAGGAATAATTTTACATTAAAAGATTGGGGATGGTTTAGTTTAAAGGGGTTGTAAAGCTTCCTGTTTTTTCACCTTAATGCATTCTATGCATTAAGGTGAAAAAACATCCGATGCTTACAAGCCCCCCAGCCCCCTGTTTACTTACCTGTATTAACCTACCTGCTTCTCGGTCCGGTCTTCTCGGCTCTTCATTGGAGATTGATAGCAGTGCAGCCATTGGCTCCCGCTGCTGTCAATCAAATCAATGAAGCGGCGTGCCAGGGGGTGGGGCCGAGTGATAAACTTGGCGGCAATGGCCGCCACTGTATCACACGTGAGCGCGCCCGCAAGCTATCCCCCTTGGGAGAACCCTTCACAGAAGGGGGTTAGCTCTTGCGGGGAGGAGCCGAGACAGCTGCCGAGGGACCCCAGAAGACGAGGATCGGGGCCACTCTGTGCAAAACGAACTGCACAGTGGAGGTAAGTATGGTATGTTTGTTATTTAAAAAAATAAATAAATACCTTTACAACCCCTTTAAATGTTTTACTGCTTGTTCAATATGTAAATAGTTGAATGTGCAAAGTCTGGGCACAGGTGCACTTTATTTATGGGTGCAGTCCGAGCTTGCCAATTCCAATACAGTTTACCACCAGTAGTGTTGGACCACACCGAAGGATGACAAATGAATGAGATTAGGTGAGCCTTTGCTGTTGCATGTATCTCCTGAGTTATATAAGGAACATTAGAGGTTACTATTATTTAAGCTTTACAGTGATGCATGTTACCAGTACATTCCATAGTAAAAAAAAGTCAATGTAGTATAGGTACACATGTTACATGCTTTTTTTTCTGATACTGGATATGTTGAGTAGAATCAAATAATAGTCAAGGTGTCAGGCGTATGTGCAATTTTACCAACAATGCCCAGCAAAGTTTCTCAACCAAATAATTCCAATCTGGCCAACGGACTTTTACCATATTAGATAAAATGCTTGTAGGTCAGAAGGTAGATAGCTATTTCTTCCAATGGTTTATTTATCTGACAAAATATCTAAAATCTATGACTACTTTTACATTAACTAACCTAGCACAGGGACACGTTAGATAAATATTTAACCTAAACAGAGAATCTGTTTAAGATATTTAGAACAGATGATAATAAATCTTCCTGGAAATTGTATTAATGGAGGTCTGGATAGCCTATGACTTACTAGCCGTAATGCTGATTCATAAACTACTTTTGGTGCTGCAAGCTTTGACCTCTTCCTGATGTCACCCTCCTCCGCCATAGATTTCGCCAGTTTTTTTCCTAATTTGTTAATTTTGCATGTGAAAGTTCAACTGATCGTGACATCTGGATAAAAGAAAAGGTTTAATCCTGACAAACTTCAATCAGGCAAGAGAGGAAGGGGCAACATGTGGCATCCCTGGGATCTGTAATGTTACGATAAATGATGTTACCATGTATTTCCATCTATAAAACTCACAAACAGGACCTCTGTCCATGCTGTTTTCATTATGCTTTGGAAAAAAAAATGTACTGTTGAGTCTCAGGGCAGTACAATTGGAATGGATATGTGAGAAATAACAAGGTTCTGGGAAGATTTCTGAAACGAAGACTTCAATCCTAACAAAAAGCTCGGAAAGTGTGCCAAGGTGACTTGCCTACAGCCATGAGATTTCACAGAGCTGCTAACTGCTGCAAACCATGAGCCTTTTCAGCATGCCTGCCGCATGCTGGGTTTTCTTTAGACAGTGACACAGATGTTCCAGTTATGGCATTTGACCCATGTAATAGGATTGCACATAAGATTACAAGCTTAATGGTGCTCATCCCCTTAGGTCCTGGAAGATATACGGCGTCAAATTAACTCAGCATAACCATCCTTCAGTGTTCCTTGATATACTTTATTCCTTAAGCTTTGGCAGGTTTGTGACTTCTATCGGATTTATTATGAACCGATTTCAATTACTATTTTTACTAATTTGTGACAATTGCATAGGCAAATTTTTTCCTCTTTGTGTACCACATGTACTATGTATGATCCTTTTTTACAGTGGTTCTTAATGGATCTGACTCTAATTTTAACCAAACTCTTTTTGATCATGACAAAAACTCCTACTTTCTGCAGAACATTTTCTTCCATGATTCCCATGCCTTTCAAGATTGTACCTGTTCCCACAACGAACAAAAATTGTGCGTCCCTTTTGCAGGGGTGCAAAGGTACCATTAATTCCCTATGGCAATCAAATTATTCTTGCTAACGTGTGCATTTTTGTGCACACCAAAAACAAAGTCACCAAAGTAATGGTAAAAAAGTACCCCATGCATTTTGGTGCGGCCCTATTTAAAGTAAAGAGTTATGCACTTGTATTTTGCGATTTTTCACATGTAAGGCAGCCAGCTTTCCTAAATACAAACACACGTGCACATTGTACCTGCATAGGTGTGAACGGAGCCTTACCACGTATAGCTCAAACAAGGGATGAGGTGAATGACATAAAGACAGTAAGACACCATTCACACAGGGGCAACACGACTTCCAGCGCAACTTTGGGAGGCAACTTGGACACGACTTGAGTTTGAATCACAGCGCGACTTGGGGCGACTTCAGCATGACTTGGGGCGACTTACAACATGACTGAAGTCGCCTCCAGGACAGGAGGCTTTCCAGTGGCCAATCAAACAAGAATCAGCTCTGTGGGAGGGAGGGGTTTGCCTGAGAAATGTATGTTCTCTTCCTGGAAAGTTGCTTCTGTTAAGACAGTGATCCGACTTCTGAGGCGACTTCCATTGAAATCAATGGGTATAAGTTGCCTAGCAGTCGCCTAGAAGTCGGATTGAAGTAGTACAGGGACCTTTTTTGAAGTCGGAGCGACTGCAGTAGTGTGCATTAAGACGGCTCCATTTACTTACATTGATTTTCTCATGCAGCGCGACTTCAGGCAACTAGGGGCGACTTGGGGCGACTTGAAGTCGGATCCAAAGTTGCCCCTGTGTGAATGGGCTCTAAAGGGTTTGTTCACACTATGTGCAGTGACCTGCATGTTTCCATACTAGAAAATCGCAGGTCACCTCTAGGGCACATAGAAAACAACTGTTTTCTATGTACCCCATCCACACTACAATGCTGGTGTGATGTGCAGTGCAGAAAAATACAGCACGTCTGCATATTCTGCAGCACTCTGCATGGCACCAAAGGTCACCACACAGCAATACAGCACCCTGTACTGCTATGTAATGACACCTCAAATAAAGTTAATCCCCCCACCACAAAAAAAAAGGATGCCGTATATTGAAATGCACATTGACATGCTGCCAGCACAGTAAAACACAATGAAGTTGATTTACTAAAACTGGAGAGGGCAAAATCTAGTGCAGCAATGCATGGTAGACAATCAGCTTCCAGTTTATTTTTTTGGTCACAGTTTAAGGCTCCTTGCAGACAGGGCGGACTCCGTCAAGCGGATCTGTCTGCTCAGTGGGGTATCTGTCCGCAGATGACAGGTCCATGTTCTCTCCACTGTTTTCTATGGGGTGGTCAGATGGAAACAGACAACCTATCTGTTTGTATCTGACTGTCATGCAATCCGATCTGCCAAACAGATGGGGAACAGATCCCCATCCGTCTGTTTTTAGCAGACCATATCGAATGCCGGCAGGTGTCGGCTGACATACGCTGCTCCATAGAGAGCAATCACCATTGGCTCCCGCTGCTGTCAATCACTGTCAGTAAGCCAATGAGGAGAGAGAGGGGGTGGGGCCAGGCCACATCTCTGTGTCTGAATAGACACACAGAGCAGCGGCTCAGGTCGGGTGCTCCCATAGCAAGCTACGTACTCTGGGGGCACTTGGCAGAAAGGAGGGGCCAGGAGCGCTGGCGAGGGACCCGAGAAGAGGAGGATCTGGGCTGCTCTGTACAAAACCACTGCACAGAGCAGATAAGTATAACATGTTTGTTATTTTTAAACAAAAGAAAACCAAGACTTTAATATCACTTTAGGTCTAGGTTAACACTGGCCAACATGCGAAAACATTGGGGTTGATTTACTAAAGGCAAATAGACTGTGCACTTTGCAAAGTGCAGTTGTACTCTGCAAGTGCAGTAGCTCCAGAGCTTAGTAAATGAGGTAAAGCTTCACTTTGCAAAGCATACCCAATCATGTGCAAGGAAACTTTAAAAAAACAGCAGATGACCTCATCTGCATGTCGTTTTCTGAACCCTTTAACCACTTGCCGACCACCTCCTGTACTTATACGTCGGCAGAATGGCATGGACAGGCACATCAACGTCCCCTTTAAATGCCTGTCCGTGTGGTCGCGCGCGCACCGGCAGCGCCATGCCCGTGAGTCGGACCGTGGGTCCCGCGGACTCGATCGCTGCGGGGATCCCTGCGATCGTTTTACGGAGGTATAGAGCGGGGAGATGCTTGAGTAAACAAGCATCTCCCCGCTCTGACTAGTGACAATGACACTGATCTCGGCTCCGTGTACTCGGAGCGGAGATCGGTGTCATGTGACACAGAGCCCATCCCCCCTACAATAAGAAACACTTAATCCCTACAGCACCACCTAGTGGTTAACCCATTCACTGCCAGTGTCATTTTCACAGTAATCAGTGCATTTTTATAGCACTGATCGCTGTGAAAATGACAATGGTCCCAAACCAATCAATAAACGCTTATTGTGAGTTTTCTTACCAAAAAAATGTAGAAGAATATGTATCGGCCTAAACTGAGAAAAAAAAATTATATATTTTTTGGGGATATTTATTATAGCAAAAAGTAAAAAATATTTAATTTTTTTCAAAATTGTTGCTCTATTTTTGTTTATAGCGCAAAAAATAAAAACTGCAGAGGTGATCAAATACCACCAAAAGAAAGCTCTATTTGTGAGAAAAAAAGGACATCGATTTTGTTTGGGAGCCACGTCGCATGACCGCGCAATTGTCACTTAAAGCGACGCAGTGCCGAATCGAAAAAAGTGGCCTGGGACTTTAGCTGCAAAATGGTCCGGGCTTAAGTGGTTAACCCTGAGTATTTGCTGGTTTGTGTACCTTTTTTTTAAATCCACTGCCAGAGCTAGAGTGATGCAAAGACACCTGGGGTGCTGTGCTGCTGGGGGGAGGGTACACATCTGGATTATGGCCTCTCTTGCCTCTGCATCGCCCCAGCCATCCACTGCACTGTGCAGGACTGAGCTGTCAAAATGACAGTTCAATCCTTCAGATTAGACCGCATCAGCCAGCTCTGTATCAGGAGTGCTGAGAGCATTTTATTTTTTAACAACAGAGCATCTTGCTCCCTTTCTCCCCTTCAGCTAATGTATTTGCTGCTCATATGTTAATTTGGTAAATTTGCGTGTGTTTGTTTTGTAGTACTGCAATAAAAAATGCCATGTACAAAAAACATAATTCTAGTATAAAAGGGGAACATTTCAGAATATAATTAGCATTTTTGTTGAGTGAGTAAACCACCTTGTTCCCAGATGGAAGAACAAGTTATGGCTTTTGATAATCGTTTTGGAAACCTGGCCTTGCTTTAACTTGCTGATTAAAGACACATTTGCATCCATGCCCTGGATCCTAGAGGACTTTGTCTAAACATTGCCCACTGCACCCTTCACACACACAAACTGCAGCATGAGAGGATGGTTGCACTGTAAAGACAGGAGACTGCAGTCTTACCCAGAAGCACATGTAGGAACCTTGTTTCTAGGGTTTATCTACTATTTTGTTTTTCTTGTCAAGCATTAGCAGTTTTATTTTTTGTTGTTGCATGGATTTGCTCAATGATTCCACAGTGCTCATAAAATAAATCATTCCAATCCTTACACCCCACTTCTGTCTTAATAGAAACAGTGGCTGTCTTATGTGTTATAAATAAAGCTGGGGTTACACTTCATTCATTCGTTTTATTGGAGGAGTAGAGCACAGTTTCTCTCCCCCTCGCATCTGTTCTGAGCTCTATGGGTCATGTGATCACCTCTTGTCCCTACACGGCTTACTAATGGTTTCGGATGGAGACTGCAGGCTTCTCCTGGTGGCAGGTGGTTTAATTTAAAAATTCATCTTCATCCCTAGCCCCCCTCTGCTTTTGTTTAATTTCCTCGGCTTTCCTGAGAAGCACAATTTCCGCAACCATTTTGCCTATAAGTTAAGCCTACTTGTTAACTTTTAACACTACTTACACTTCCCAATGGTCATGTCAAGGTAAAGAGTACATTTATTATTCTAATCTTTTATAAGCCCTTGACAACCCACCTTGACACAGCATTGTGATGTGAACAGGGCACATGAAAAAACATTGTTTTCTATGTGCCCTTTTGTTGTGTCTGCATTGCTCTTTGTAGATCAACACAGCTCAACAAAGATAATGAACAAGCCCTAACTCTAAAGCCTTGTACACACAATGAATGCTAGTCTCGTATCGAAAATGAAGACAATACCAAAGAATACAACTTTAGAAGTAATGTAAAGTGTTGTAATGTATTTAGTTTCCAAGCATGCGTGGTCTTGCGCTTCATATTTTTTTTCAGAAGAAAACTGTACTGATTACCGTATATACTCGAGTATAAGCTGAGTTTTTCAGCACTTTTTTTGTGCCAAAAATGCCCCCCTACTCGAGTCACCTTTTTGCGCCTGATCTCCCATAATTTGGGGACCCCGGCCGGCCGTAGGTCTCCTGGACCCCAAACTTGGCACACATGTTGGGGATATTTATTATAGCAAAAAGTAAATATTTTTTTTTTCAAAATTGTCGCTCTATGTTTGTTTATAGCGCAAAAAATAAAAACCGCAGAGATGATAAAATACCACCAAAATAACGCTCTATTTGTGGGAAAAAAAAGGACATCAATTTTGTTTGGGTACAACATCGCGCGACCGCACAATTGTCATTTAAAGCGACGCAGTGTCGTATCACAAAAAATGGTCTGGTCACTGAGCAGCCAAATCTTCCGGGGCTGAAGTGGTTAACTCCTAAACGTCCATACCACCTCTTAGCAAAAATTTACATTTCATGCGGTTGAGACCTGGCCCCTTTCAGCTTGATGGGTTGTGCTTGCCCAATGTGGGGTTTCATTTTTGCCGAGAAGCAAATCATCTCGACTGTGACATGTACACCCTGGTCCACTGTCTTTGTAGCTTATGGGAAAGTGGTTGGGGTAAATGAGCCCTAAAATAATAAATATGACTGATTTCCTAAATGCACGCCAGGAATCGCCAGGGTAGGAATATGGGATTGCTATTGCTGACTTGATTTTTAAGTTGCATGCTCCCAGGATGTCATCATTATCCTGACCTCACTGCTTGGAGAGCTCCTGACCTGAAACAAGTATGTGCATGTCAGGTGCACCGATACTTGATATATTCACATGCTTGTTGGGGGTCAGTGATTCTCTGGATAGTGAAGCAAGGAACAGGATCAGTGACCTAGAGTTTCTATCTTCTACGTGTCAGCATTGGCAACTCCTAGATTTCTGTCCTGACGGATCTCTTTTAAACATCTGCAGGGGACATATATATATATATATATATATATATATATATATACATATATATATATATATATATATATATATATATATATATATATATATATAAAAACACTCAGCAAAATTATAAACGCAACACTTTTGTGTTTGCCCCTATTTATCATGAGCTGAACTCAAAGATCTATGACTTTTTCTATGTACACAAAAGGCCTATTTCTCTCAAATATTTTTCACAAATCTGTATAAATCTGTGTGAGTGAGCACTTCTCCTTTGCCGAGATAATCCATCCACCTCACAGGTGTGGCATATCAAGATGCTGATTAGACAGCATTGCCTATTGCACAGGTGTGCCTTAGGCTGGCCACAATAAAGACCACTCTAAAATGTGCAGCTTTACTGTATTGGGGGGGTCAGAGGATCTGAAAACCAGTCAGTATCTGTTGTGACCACGCAGTGCAGCACATCTCCTTCGTATAGAGTTGATCAGGTTGTTGATTGACTAAGCCATGACTAATGTCCGAAACGTGTAGGTTGTTTTACAGCTCTGTACATGTATTTAATAAAGGAATACTATTTTGGATGTCATCCTGAGTGCCGACCATCCCTTAGAATGCATTAAGATAAAAATAAACTTCTGCCTTTAGAATCATGTTAACCACTTCCCGACCGCGTCATGTACAAAAGACGTCCACAGCGCGGTCGAGTTATCCTGAGTGGACGTCCCAGGGACGTCCTCACAGAATCTTGCTCCCGCGCGCCCCCTGGTGCGCGCTCCAGGATATGTCCGTGACCGCCGGGTCCGGAAGACCCGGCGCATCACGGTAGATGGCCGCTAGTCGCGGCCGTTTACCACGTGATCGCTCCGTCAAATGACGGAGCGATCACTTGTAAACAGACCGGCGTCATTTGATGACGCCGGTTCCTCCCTCCCCTCTCTGTACCGATCAGTACAGTGTGAGAGGAGAGGGGAGGGAGCGGATCATGTCCGCTCCCTCCCCCATGTCAGCTGTGGGCTGGATCTGTGACAATTGCAGTCACAGATCCAGCCATCCATCCATCCCTGCTCAGCCATCCCTGTGCAATACTCTACCAATACTCTGCAATACACCCTGTGCAATACTCTGCAATACACCCTGTGCAATACTCTGCAATACACCCTGTGCAATACTCTGCAATACCCTGTGCAATACCCTGCCCATACTCTGCAATACCCTGTGCAATACCCTGTGCAATACCCTGCCCATACTGTGCAATACCCTGCCCATACCCTGCCATACTCCGCAATACTCCACAATACACGGCAATACTCCACAATACCCAGCAATACTCCACAATACCCAGCAATACTCCACAATACCCAGCAATACTCCACAATACCCGGCAATACTCCACAATACCCAGCAATACTCCACAATACCCGGCAATACTCCACAATACCCGGCAATACTCCACAATACCCGGCAATACTCCACAATACCCAGCAATACTCCACAATACCCGGCAATACTCCACAATACCCTGCAATACTCCACAATACCCGGCAATACTCCACAATACTCCACAATACCCAGCAATACCCGGCAATACTCCACAATACCCTGCAATACTCCACAATACCCTGCAATACTCCACAATACCCTGCAATACTCCACAATACCCTGCAATACCCGGCAATACCCCGCAATACCCCGCAATACCCGGCAATACTCCTCAATACCCGGCAATACTCCTCAATACCCGGCAATACTCCTCAATACCCGGCAATACTCTGCAATAACCACTTCCCGCCCGCCGGCCGTCATATGACGTCCTTGACTTTGTGCGGAGATATCTGAATGATGGGAGCAGCTACAGGCATCATTCAGATATTCGCTTTTTCAGCTGGCGATTCCCTAAACCATAAGAACAATCATCGCGGCTGTTCCACCGCTTGATCGCTCTTACGGAAGGTGAGAGGGGATGCCCCCCCTCCCGCTGCCCTCCGGTGCTTCTACCGACTCACCGCTACGATCAAAGCCAAGATTGTTTTTTTTTTTTGTTTTTTTTTTCAGGCTTCCCAGCCTAGAGGTGAGATGTGGGGTCTTATTGACCCCATATCTCACTGTAAAGAGGACCTGTCATGCCATATTTCTATTACAAGGGATGTTTACATTCCTTGTAATAGGAATAAAAGTGATAAAAAAAAAATTTGGGGCGGAAAAACATGTCAAACTAAAATAAATAAAGTAAAATGAACAATAAAATATATATATATTTTTAAAACGCCCCTGCCCCCGCGAGCTCGCATGCAGAAGTGAACGCATACGTAAGCCCCGCCCACATATGAAAACGGTGTTCAAGCCACACATGTGAGGTATCGTTGCGAACGTTAGAGCGAGAGCAATAATTTTGGCCCTAGATCTTCTCTGTAACTCAAAACATATAACCAGTAAAAATATTTAAAGCGTTGCCTATGGGGATTTTTAAGTAGCGAAGTTTGGCGCCATTCCACGAGCGTGTGCAATTTTGAAGGGTGACATGTTAGGTATCTATTTACTCGGCGTAACTTCATCTTTCACATTATGCAAAAACACTGGGCTAACTTTACTGTTTTTTTTTCTTTTAGGCACAAAACAGTTTTTTTCCGTAAAAAACGCGTTAGAAAAATTTCTGCGCAAATACCGTGCAAGATAAAAAGTTGCAATGACCACCATTATATTCTTTAAGGTCTTTGCTAAAAAAACATATATAATGTTTTGGGGTTCTATGTAATTTTATAGCAAATAAATGATGATTTTTACATGTAGGAGAGAAATGTCAGAATTGGCCTGGGTGCTCCAGAACGCCTGAAGGGGCTCCCTGCATGTTGGGCCTCTCTATGTGGCCACGCTGTGTAAAAGTCTCACACATGTGATATCGCCATACTCGGGAGGAATAGCAGAATGTGTTTTGGGGTGTAATTTGTGGTATGCATATGCTGTGTGTGAGAAATAACCTGCTAATATGACAATTTTGTTGAAAAAAAAAAAAGAAAACAAAATCTTGATTTTTGCAAAGAATTGTGGGAAAAAATGACAACTTCAAAAAACTCACAATGACTCTTTCTAAATACCTTGGAATGTCTTCTTTCCAAAAAGGGGTCATTTGGGGGGTATTTGTACTTTTCTGGCATGTTAGGGTCTCAAGAAATGAGATAGGCCGTCAGTACTTCAGGTGTGATCAATTTTCAGATATTGGCACCATAGCTTGTGGACTCTATAACTTTCACAAAGACCAAAAAATATCCACCAATTTGTACTTATTTTTACCAAAGATATGTAGCAGTATAAATTTTGGCCAAAATGTATGAAGAAAAAATACTAATTTGCAAAATTTTATAACGGAAACAAAGAAAAATTCATTTTTTTACAAAATTTTCAGTCTTTTTTCTCTTATAGCGCAAAAAATAAAAAACCCAACAGTGATTAAATACCACCAAAAGAAAGCTCTATTTGTGTGAAAAAAAGGACAAAAATTTCATATGGGTACAGTGTTGTATGACTGAGTAATTGTCATTCAAAATGTGAGAGCACCGAAAGCTGAAAATTCGTCTGGTTAGGAAGGGGGTTTAAGTGCCCAGTTGTCAAGTGGTTAAGAAGTGGGGAAAATGTGCAGTAACTCCTAGGAACCCAACCGTTTTCTATGAATGAAGATTAGATCAGTGAAAAAAACATCTGATTGGTTGGTGTAACTTTTTTGCCTTAAAGAAGAACTAAACTTTTTTGCCTTAAAGAAGAACTAAACCCACTGATTTAAGGTATGCCTTGAATGACAACTGTAATGCCCCTTGTGCACTGGTGTGTCTAGCCCATGTGCATTCAATACCAGGGTTTTGCTAGGTTGGCAGGTGGCATCCATCCCTGCTACCTGCAGCCTATCAGAGTCAATGACAGGCTAATACATGTTGTGGCTGGATGGGGCTGAAACTTGAATCGAGTGATACTGGCATTTTAGGGCCTTATGCCTTCAGGAAAGAATGCCCTGAACTCATAGGGCTCTAAATGCCAGCGTCACTAAAATTCTAGGATTGAACACAGTGTGGTTACATGCCCTAGTATGCAAGGGGCCTTAAAGTTACTAGTACGCTTATGTTAGCTATCTGAACTGTCAAGCCATCAAATGGCTGGTGTCATAGCTAATCTCATGTGCATCAACCTGGCAATGGAGATCAAACAAAGGCTACAATGGCAGCTTCCTTGGTTGTAAAGGATAGGAGGGTTTAGTTCTGCTTTAAAGTGCACCTGTGCCAAGACTATGGACATTAAACTATTTACATATTAATAGCAAGCAGCAGTACAACAAACTCTCATTCACCTTTCTAGCTCCTTTTCATATCAAATTATTAATTCTCAAAAATCACAACAAAGACTCTGGTCTCTAACACCTGCTGTGTGTTTACATTAGAAGGCTAGCAGGCTGCAAAGATCTATTCTCATATAAAAAAAAGCTGATATTTAATTTCATGTGTTGTGAACTTTAAAAATGAATTTATCCACAATTCCCATAGCTATAGAAGCAATGGCTCATTTTAAGTGCTTTTACCGCTTGTTCAGAACATGTTAATATTTAGATATTTAGTATGCATAGTCTGGATACAAGTTCACTTTAAATTTGCATGAGCCTCAGTATTTTTTTTTTTTTTATTTGCTTTATTTGCATCTTACTTTGTTCGTTTTCATTTAATCAGTGGAAACAGATTGGGTATCTATTTGCAATTAATAATTCTTCCTTCATGTTAAACTGCAAATATACAATGACCTCCAGCAGCCTAATATTGTTGAAGTTGTCACTACTCTAAATTAAACTTTATTTCTGGCGATCATAATGTTCCAGCTTTTTTAGACTCTGAGTACCTTGATAAAAAAGGAATTTAGAAAGTAAAAGCAAATAAAAGACTAGCCATGTCACCCATTAATCAAGCAGGATACAATACACTGATAGCCTTTTAAGCCTTCGTTATGCTTTCCAGGATATCAAAGCTTTGACTTGGCACATTATGTAGGTTTTGTCGGGAAAGGTATCTGGAAAGCATCAGGGTGGCATACATCCTTCCCCCTGTACTGATATGTTATTCTCATTTGCCTAAAATGTGTCTGTTCAACTTTTACTAGATTATATAAAGTGGAATTAAAAGGTCCAAAATTTCCATCATCTTACACATTGGATTGATATGACCTTTCAGTAAATTGCATAAAAGGGCTGAACAGGCAAAATATCGAAACACTTCCAGTTGACTGCTAAGCATCAACATTTTTGCCAGAAATGTGTTATAATTTTTGAAACTCCTTTCACTGTTTCTTCACTGTTGGCACCTGTCTTCACAACTGTCCATGATTGCATTTGGATCCTACTAGCCTTGCCAGAGGCATTAATTCACGCAGCAGATCACTGGGAGAGAAGACAGAGGCTTGAAGTGAAAGTCCAGCAAAAGTCAAAACACAAGTCAAATACATTTATGAAGGCTTTATTGGAACATGAGGTTAAAATCCTAAAACACTGGGTTAAGAATGAGACCCGCTGCATGTTTGAGCCTTGTGGCTTGAAGTAAACCTGTGAGGACAGCAATATGGATGCTACCATTCATGGCTTGCAAATAAAGGTATCCTGATCCCATTTTCACCATCTTGTGAGTCACTCAAGGAACAGGTAGATAATCCAGAACCTTTAAAAACAAGACTGCAATTGTAGCTTCTATATAATGCACTCATGGGTTCACTTTAAGAAACAGTGGAGAAAAGGGAGCCAGGAAACAGGTCATTCTGTCTCTTTTCTTCATGGAGATCACTTCAGCATGCATTATTTTGCTAAGTGCAAAGTAAAAAAAAAAAATCTTATCTGGCCAGGGCTTTTGCTCACTTCACACATGTTCATATTAGCTGTCAGACAAAGTAAAAAGTTGTATATTGAACATGTCACAACCAGGGCAGGATTTTTATTTCTTGCCACCCAACTGTCTTGTAGTACCTCGTCTTACCCCAGGTAATTGACTAGAAAAACATCACACATGTTAGTCACACAAGGCATTCCAAGGCTTGGGATGAAGGAGCTATAAGAGACAGTTTGCCCACTCTGTACCATGATAGCCAGAGCCACCGACCTGAAAAGTAGGGCAAACTGTTGCCCCACCCTGCTAATAGTTCAGTTCTAGGTGGACTCAGAGAACAAGGAGTCTTAGTGCACAGTGCATCATTCTACCAATAAAAATTCTCAAGCTGTACAGTGGCAGCAACAATGCAGACCCAGTTGGCTTGGGCTGATAGACAGAGCATTAAATGTTAGCATAGATTTTTTTTTTTCCCCAGTGATATATTTATGGAAAGCAGATTGACAAAACTAAAAACTATTTAAGCTGTATGTATTCTTTGGTTTAGTGTAAATAAATGCACCTGCCTTGAAGATATTTTATATTGGTTAGGGGCAGTTATGAGAAGTCCTCAGTGTACACGTTTTGTGTGTGTGTTTAAGTATATAGAGTATCTCACAAAAGTGAGTACACCCCTCACATTTTTGTAAAAAAATTATTATATCTTTTCATGTGACAACACTGAAGAAATTACACTTTGCTACAATGTAAAGTAGTGAGTGTACAGCTTGTATAACAGTGTAAATTTGTTGTCCCCTCAAAATAACTCAACACACAGCCATTAATTTCTAAACTGCTGGCAACAAAACTGAGTACACCCCTAAGTGAAAATGTCCAAATTGGGTCCAAAGTGTCAATATTTTGTGTGGCCACCATTATTTTCCAGCGGTGCCTTAACCCTCCTAGGCATGCAGTTCACTAGAGCTTCACAGGTTGCCACTGGAGTCCTCTTCCACTCCTCCATGACGATATCAGGGAGCTGGTGGATGTTAGAGACCTTGGGCTCCTCCACCTACTGTTTGAGGATGCCCCACAGATGCTCAATAGAGTTTAGGTCTGGAGACATGCTTGGCCAGTTCATCACCTTTACCCTCAGCTTCTTTAGCAAGGCAGTGGTCATCTTGGAGGTGTGTTTGGGGTCATTATCATGTTAGAATACTGCCATGCAGCCCAGTCTCCGAAGGAAGGGGATCATGCTCTGCTTCAGTATGTCACAGTGCATGTTGGCATTCATGGTTCCCTCAATGAACTGTAGCTCCCCAGTGTCGGCAGCACTCATGCAGCCCCAGACCATGACACTCCCACCACCATACTTGACTGTAGGCCAGACACACTTGTCTTTGTACTCCCGAGTCCTCACCTGGTTGCCGCCACGCACGCTTGACACCATCTGAACCAAATAAGTTTATCTTGGTCTTATCAGACCACAGGAGAAATATGAGTAAACTAAAAAAATGGACTTTAGGCGGCACATGGATAAGTAATGTAAAAAACTAGGGTTTTTTATTTTAAGCAGAGTAGTAAGAAAATACATATAAACATTCAAACAATAACAGTTTGTTTGTTCTTGGATACAAGGCTTAGGCTAGTGCTCTAACAGTGCTTCAAAATTGTATGACATAAAAACATTCCACTCTAAATGGAATGCATAACCAGCAAACCGAAGGCTAGTAAGACAGTAAATATATGAAGCAGGTGGCAAGAGCCATAGGTCCAGTGTATCAGGTGTAGTCTTGAATTGCTCTACCAGTTTCGCGAGTTAACGCTTCTTCAGGAGCACAGTAGTAGGCCGGATGTGCTGCCAGATGCAACACACACCTAATTATAGTTTGATTGGCTATTTGTCGGTGACGACTAGCCAGTCATAGTAAAAATCACAATGATCGACAGCTGGGTATGCTGCTGGGTAGAGGCTGCTGGTGTGCAGCAACTGGTAATGTCCTCCAGGACTCCAAAGAGTCTCTAATACAGTGGCCAGGCCTTGAAAGAGAAAAGGGGGTTGACCAGTCCAGAGCAATCCCAGCAGTCAGCTCTGGACTGGTCAACCCCCTTTTCTCTTTCAAGGCACAGGTTTACAGCCTGGCCACTGAAGGAGTTTGGATATTCTCTGCCCATTTATGCACCAGGATTTATACTGGCGTATATGGAGCCTCTTCCTTTACATTGTGGTAGTTACAGCCTCAAAAGTCCTGGAGGACATTACCCGTTGCTGCACACCAGCAGCCTCTACCCAGCAGCATACCCAGCTGTCGATCATTGTGATTTTTACTATGGCTGGCTAGTCGTCACCAACAAATAGCCAATCAAACTTTACTTAGGTGTGTGTTGCATCTGGCAGCACATCCGGCCTACTACTGTGCTCCTGAAGAAGCATTAACTCGCGAAACTGGTAGAGCAATTCAAGACTACACCTGATACACTGGACCTATGGCTCTTGCCACCTGCTTCATATATTTACTGTCTTACTAGCCTTCGGTTTGCTGGTTATGCATTCCATTTAGGGTGGAATGTTTTTATGTCATACAATTTTGAAGCACAGTTAGAGTACTAGCCTAAGCCTTGTATCCAAGTACAAACAAACTGTTATTGTTTGAATGTTTATATGTATTTTCTTACTACTCTGCTTAAAATAAAAACCCCTAGTTCTTCACATTACTTATCCATGTGCCGCCTAAAGTCCATTTTTTTAGTTTACTCATATCTCTCCTATTATATCGGGACGTTGGCACATTTATACATGTGCATACACAGTATCACCCTGTGAGGATGCACGTTTAAGTAATTTCTTCAAAATTATCAGACCACAGGACATGGTTCCAGTAAATCATGTCCTTAGTCTGCTTGTCTTCAGCAAACTGTTTGCGGGGTTTCTTGTGCATCATCTTTAGAAGAGGCTTCCTTCTGGGATGACAGCCATGCAGACCAGTTTGATGCAGTGTGCGGCACATGGTCTGAGCACTGACAGGCAGACCCCCCACCCCTTCAAACTCTACAGCAATGCTGGCAGCACTCATACGTCTATTTCCCAAAGACAACCTCTGGATAAGACGCTGAGCATGTACACTCAACTTCTTTGGTTGACCATGGCGAGGCCTCTTCTGAGTGGAACCTGTCCTGGTAAACCACTGTATGGTCTTGGCCACCGTGCTGCAGCTCAGTTTCAGGGTCTTGGCAATCTTCTTATAGCCTAGGCCATCTTCATGTAGAGCAACAATTCTTTTTTTCAGATCCTCAGAGAGTTCTTTGCCATGAGGTGCCATGTTGAACTTCCAGTGACCAGTATGAGAGAGTGAAAGCCATAACACCAAATTTAACACACCCGCTCCCCATTCACACTTGAGACCTTGTAACACTAATGAGTCACATGACATCGGGGAGGGAAAATGGCTAATTGGGCCCAATTTTGGCGTTTTGACTTAGGGGTGTACTAACTTTTGTTGCCAGCGGTTTAGACATTAATCAATGTGTGTTGAGTTATTTTGAGGGGACATCAAATTTACACTTTACAAGCTGTACACTCACTACTTTACATTGTAGCAAAGTGTAATTTCTTCAGTGTTGTCATATGAAAAGATATAATAAAATATTTACAAAAATGTGAGGGGTGTACTTACTTTTGTGAGATACAGTACTGTATATACTGTATATATATATATATATATATATATATATACAGTATCTCACAAAAGTGAGTACACCCCTCACATTTTTGTAAATATTTTATTATACCTTTTCATGTGACAACACTGAATAAATTACACTTTGCTACAATGTAAAGTAGTGTGTACAGCTTGTATAACAGTGTAAATTTGCAGTCCCCTCAAAACAGCCATTAATGTCTAAACCGCTGGCAACAAAAGTGAGTTATGAGGGTATGCAAACTTTTGAGCACAACTGTGTGTATAGATATATATATCTATGTATATGTATATATATATATATATATATATATATATATAATGTACAGTAAATATCCACATTGAACAGATACAGCTATCCCAATGCTTTTGGGTATCCTGCAGTAAAGGAGATGGGTCTTAGGGCTTGTTTACATTTGAGCCACAAACCCAGTCTTCGAACACTGTTAAAACACACTGCAAATAGTGCACAGTTCTAAACTGAACATTTTAAGTTAATCGGTGTGGTTAAGTGCCGTGCTACCCTGGTTACATTTTTACAAGTCCTTAAAGTGGATGTAAACCCTCTCCTATACCCAGTGAAATGAACAGCCTCAGATGATACACAGAGCTGAAACAAACCTCCCTATATGAGCTTTATTTGTATATCTGCTGTCTTCAGCTTTATATACTGTTTAGAAAGTGTACATCGTGTTAGATTTTTTGCTTGCTGTTTCAGCTGTGGGAATGGAGTCTTGGCATACACGGTGTGACAGCTGATTGGAGGAAAGGCACACACCCACCACTCCAAATAGGCAGAGGAAGGAAGGAATGTGCAGATCGGTGCTGTGAATAGACAAACTCTCTGCTAATCTATTTATAGCACCCACCCTGACACAAATTTCCAGCTGGTTTTATCTCCCGTGTCAGATAATTTGTCAGAAGTTATCATGCTGATAACAGAAGAACGGAGCAGCATAAAGACACGGGACTTAGGGCTTTGGAGAGAGATATGTAAACACTCATGAATTGGGTTTACATCCACTTTAAGATAAAGCCTGGTACACACGGGCTGAATGTCGAGAGGCATCGGGCAGTTAAAAAAAACAAAACATTCGGCCGGTGTATATGTCGGTCTGTCCGTTTGGCCGGCTTCTGATGGAAGTGCATGCTGGAAAACCACTCTCGATAAAGGCTCTAAGCCAATGGCAGAGGGCGTCCCCCTGTCAGAACACAACAGCTCAGCGGGGGGAATCACTGTATTACCTTTGTATAGTTAGTACTGTGGCTCCAACCAAAGCTGACACTCATTGTGTGTACCAGGCTTAACTGCCGGGACAGAGGTTCAAATCTGTCCTTTAGAACCGTGCCTTGATTAGATTATATAGTAATTTTTAGCTCTTATTATTTTAAGGTGTATCTATATTGCATTTTTTTTCAGTTTAAGTACTAGATGCTTATCGCTTTCTTTTTTCCCCATTGGTGGGACTCACTCCTCTCTATGTTTCCTAGTAATCATTGTACTGGGACTGAAAGTGAGGTCAAATCCAAAATTTGAAGCTGTCTCCAAAAAGGGAATAGTGGGAACATTTTCCAGTAGGCATCCTTGTTCTGGTGACAACTGTTAAAAAGGGGATTTCCCTTATTTTGGAGAGATTTTCCCTTACTAACATTTCTGTCTACCCAGGCACACTGCAAAAAAAATAATATTAATAAACCTGACAGCAATTTTCTCCATTCCCTACTCCAGGGGTGCCCAACCTTTTGAAGAGCGAGGGCCACTTAAGTGACTTGGTAACTGGTTGCGGGCCACAATAAGTGGAGCGGAAGGAAGACTGATCTTTGTCTGCTCTGTATATGCAGAGCGGACACTGACACAGCCCACTCTACTCTGTGGGCCCTCCCATCCAATCCAACCAGATGGAAGGGGACGGATCCCCCTTCTGTTTTTTTTTTTTGTGGATCGGATTGGAGGTAGGTGGGTGCAAATGGACACAAGTCCATTTACATCTACTGCTCCATTGAGGTGAATGGAGGGTCCGCGTGGGATGAACCGATCATGTGAAAGGGGCCTAAGGCTGCTTTCACACTGATGTGCGGCAGTTTACCTGAACTGCGGGTGCAGCACAGTGCACCTGTGGCTTTCCTGGGTTAGCTGCACTTTGCCATCGATTTCTATTATAGCCTGCAGGTGTGACGCACTTTCTGAAAGCACACCAAACCTGCAGATAATAACACAAGTCTATGGCTCAGTGCAGGTAACCCGAAGGTGCACTGCGCTGCACCTGCGGATCGGTTTAAAAACAGTCCAGCAACCACTGCAGAACAGATATGCCCATATATGCACTGCTTTTAGTAATAAACGTACCTTTAATAACAGTCTTACATTCAGGTATCGCCAGCTGTTGCTGTCCCAGGCAGAATGCATTTGGTATCACTCCGCTTGTGACAGGAGCCAGTGCTATACAGGAAGCATCGTTATATGCGGCTCTGCTTCCTCCGCAGCCGCTTGCTTCCTCTACCACTGACTTCATTCAAAACACTGATGCTCTGGGATGGCGGGTCGGCAACCCGTGATCTGGGCTTGAGTACCTGCTATCCCAAAGCAGGAGGTCGCGGGCCACATCAGAAGGCTCCGCGGGCCACATGTGGCCCCCGGGCCACTGGTTGGGCACCCCTGCCCTACTCTATCCAAAACACATTTTTTACTTGACATATACAGTATACAGTGTTTAAGTGTTAAAAACAAACATTTATAATTTTTAATTCAATCAGGTAAATATGAAATAAGTACTGCATATAAATTCCTGCCCCTCTGACACCTTATCATCAGGATAGAAAGTGAGGGGATATCTATTCAGTGTTGACAAAACCAATGAAAAAAAGCCTGGCAGAGATTCTAAACCTCCCCTTCTCTTTAAAAAAAATAAAGGTTGAAGCTGTAGTTTAAAGTTAGTTTAAAGGCAATCTTTTTATTTTATTTTAAATGAAATAAGGAAGGATTAGACCCTCCGTCAAGTTTCTATTGCTGTCTGTGTCCCTGTTGGGAACTTTTACCTCTCTGTTCATACTGGTGATCTTTGTTCCTGAAACAGAAAGCTTCTCACCAGAACCAGGGGTGTTGTTAAATCTTCAATGGGGCACTTGTTCTGTAGACAACGGTATAAGAGGGACACTCCTTTCACTTTGGGAGATTTCCAACTTCCTGTTGCATCTCTGGGACAAGAAGGGAAGTAAAATCTCCCCAATGGGGTGCAGACAGCAAATTAGACTTAGCCAGACTTTTCAGCTGGAGCTGAAATTACATGCTACTTTTTTTTTAATAGTACAGGTATCATTTTTAGGATTTTTAGTTTAGTGTCCTGCCAAATTATCTATGTCATATCAGGCTTTAAATTGTTACTAAACCCAGGACTCTGCATTCTCTATATCTGGTCTCCCACAGTACACAGAACATGGAAATGCAATAGTTTTAGTAAATATAAACTTAGCAGTTAGAGCAGTCCTGTGACTTCTATCAGTGTCTGGTTAAAGCTTGTAGGAGGAGTTTTAACTCTCCCCAGATTGTCCTATGAGGCTGTAAGATCTCTGACCCTCAGTGGTCTGGACCAGTGTTTATCAACTCCAGGCCTCAAGGCGCCCCAACAGGTCATGTTTTCAGGATTTCCATTAGTTTGCACAGGTAATTTGATCAGTTTCACTGCCTTAGTAATTACCACAGCTGTTTCATCTGAGGGAAATCCTGAAAACCTGACCTGTTGGTGCACCTTGAGGACTGGAGTTGAGAAACACTTGTCTGGACAGTGCTGATTGGCCCTGTGCTGATCACTTGCTCTCTCCCAAGAAAAAAAAACTCTCTAGCAATACACACCAAACTGAGCATGTGCAGCTTGCCCCAAAGGCTCTGTTCTATCAGGAGATGGATTGGGGACTGTGGAATAAGGGGAAGATAAGAAAAGACAGGATCAAACTGTCTTTTTACATAAGTATAACAAGCATGCTTTACTGCATACACAGACTGATTTTACTGTTGTGGGTTTTAGTATGCTCTTTGCTGTTCAGAACTATAAACTTAAGTTTGGACTGTACACACACTTGCACTTTGATCTTTATCTTTTGTACTATTGGGAATATGTTTTAAACATTGTTTAATTTCTTCTTTATTTCAGGACTATTTCACGGATCTTATTACCAATGACAGCATTAGTTATTTTAAACACTCAAAGAACATGTACCCCCATCGACCAATAATGATGGTTATCAGTCACGCAGCACCACATGGTCCTGAGGATTCTGCACCACAGTTTTCAGAACTGTTCCCTAATGCTTCCCAGCATATGTAAGTAGAATACTTGGTACTATATCCAGTGCAGATAATGTTGGGAATTCGCTTTCTGGAAGATAGCTATTGATCCTTTTTTTAACTTTTTTAACTTTTCACAGAAATGCTATAATTGCTTGTGTGGAAATGTTGATCAAATGTGGGGGGGGGGGGATTTACACTTGCAGTTGGCCCCCCTCCCTGCTGCAAGGGTTAACTAATCTTTTACTTTGGGCCTGATGAATAAGATGGTATACCTACTCCTCACTCCATTGGCAGCCAGCAGTCTTCCTCTGATTGGGTTGTGGGTGGGCCCTTGGCATCCTCCTGTACAATGACAGAACTAAGAATTGTGTATCTAAGACTTTAAAGGGCATACTGGATTCTTCTGGTACCACACAAATACATATATTTAAGTATTTAAAAATCAATATTTTATTGTACAGAGAATAAAAACCACATAAAAACCATATCCATCCATTTCAATGGGTTGATATACTGTAGTTTGAATAGAACATATCACATGCAAGCTCAATGCATTTCAAACATTTGTTGTCTTCTTCAGGAGCACATGTGAGCAAGATATGTGGTTGAACAAAATCCCTAAAAGCAATATGAATATACATCCGCTAAAGAACGTTGTCAATGTGGACCACCCCCACAGAGGATCCCTTGGGATAGAGGGAGGCTTCATAGAACCAAAAATCAATAAATTCTAACACAAGGGATGTCAGAAAAATCGTCAAGCTGAAGTCAGACATCGTGTCACATTCACATTCCAGCATAAACAATGCAAAAGGTTTTGGTGATTTGTGGTTCTATGATGCTTCCCTCTATCCCTATGGAAATGATGGTCCACGTTGACAATGTTAACCTTATGCACCCTTGGTAAAAGCAGTTAAATTTTGCAGTATGGAGGGGAACCCACTGCAAGGGTAAATCTTTTTTTTTTCCCATAGTTCAGGTGTTAAAGCTTTACCCCAGTTTTGACCAGTTTGACATGCTGAGCAGTTTAATATAAGAATTGTGCTTACTTGCTACTTTACACTTAAAAGGGTATTTAAAGCCAAAACCTTTTTTTTTTTTTTTTTTACATTTTGAATGGAATGGGGATTGTTTACCATCTCTGTACCATTAGGAATGTCTCTTTTACGTTCTGTACTGTAGACACAATGGAAAGTTGCCCCCCAAAAAGTGTCACCACTGGAAGATTTCACTATTCCTGTTCCAGCAACAGCTTAAAATGTTGCATTCTCTTTCACGTCTCTGTCACTAGGACAAACCTGACAGGATTTCTAACCCATAACTTCTATTATCCTAAACACATATTAATGGCTGGGAAGTGATGATTTAATTAGATATGCTAAAAACAACTTAAAACTTAAAACCACAGTATTGAAAATCAACTTCTCTGTCTTATACAAAATGTTTAAGTAATATTTATAGTTTGGTAATGTCATGACCTACCACTCATTCCTAGTGAACTCAAATGATGATAATTCATATACTGACCTTTCATTAAAATAAGTTAATTCAATCAATTTAGAGAAGATCTGTAAAAAAGAGTGGACCAAAATCCCTCCTGAGATGTGTGCAAAGCTGGTCACTAACTACAAGAAACGTCTTACCTCTGTGCTCGCCAACAAGGGTTTCTCCACCAAGTACTAAGTCATGTTTTGCTTGAGGATCAAATGCTTATTTTATTCACTGAACTGCAACTCAATTTATAACATTTGTTTAGCGGGCTCACCCCTCTCACCCCTTCTTCTTCTCGGCTTGCTGTCTTGTCTAGGGGAACCTGGGAGGAGGGATGAGATCCACCACGGCCCATGTCCTCTTCTGGATAGAGGTGAAGGCCCGAACGTATTTTACCATCGGGTCGTGTGTATAACCCAGGGTCAAGTCTTTCCTCTAAATGACCCCCCTTTGCTCCCAGTAACCAGAGTTCCACACCACTGAAAAGGTCCAACTCTTATTTATTCTTCAACAGCAATAAATCGTCACTTAGCACAGACAGGTTGTGACCAACGAACAGTTCAGTATAGGTGGGGAGTAGGTCAAGGCACAATCCTTAATCAAACTAAACCATTGAGATATCACCAACGGTTATGGCGCACAGTGGCTGTGAATGTACTTCTTTCCTTTTCTGAGTCTCTACCAGCAACTCTGACGAACATGAAACAGGAGTTACCTTCTTTAAGCTGTGGCCCCAGTCAGAGGGAAGACATCCTTCCAAGAGAGTTACCGGAAGGCCCCACCGTCATCGGCAAATGCTGCACCGGGCTGTTCGGAAGGGTTCCACTCCCCGGCCTCCTCATCTCAGATTCGGGCGCCCAACACCTTAGGGCCCCTCAGGCCTCCTCCACCCTTGCGGAACCCAGTCGAAGGTACTGGGTCCCAGGCCTCCTCAATAGTACCTCACCCCAGGGCTAAAGGTGCCTGGGATGGACTCTATCTCCCGCTCCGGCCAGGTCAAGGGCCCCTGTGCCTGGAACTCCAGAATGCCCACACCCAGGCTGAAGGTGCCTGGGCGCGGTGGTGTCCTCCGACTCTGAACCCCGTGCTCAGGGCGTCCGCCCCCTTTATCTCCTCTCCCCAGCGTCACAGCAGGTTCCCTGCCCTGCCGTACAACCGCTGGAAAGGGACAAAAAGAGTACAGTCTTGCAGTGAGGGTTCAACCCCCGGCCCAGGGCAACAGCACCACCCTCGGACCCCAGGGAACCTCACACCACCAGAGTCCTCCATAAACAATAATCAGTGCATCTGGGTTACACTACCACCCAGATGCTTCCCTTAAATTTAAATACCCGCTACATTTGTATCATGTGTTTTTCTTGGATTTTTAGTTGATATTCTGTTAAAATGATAAACATGATAAACATGATAGACCATTTCCTTGTAAGTGAGCAGACTTACAAAATCTGCAGGGGATCAAATAATTATTTTCCCCACTGTATGGTGATGGAAAGTGGTCAACAAAGTCCAAGCTTGCTCTACTACTTGGTGTGAAAAGGGGAACAGCCCACCAGGATGAAACTTCATTGTACTGGTTGTTAGAAAGCGGAAGGTAGTGGTTTATTTGGTGTTTTGTTATGGCCCGAAGAACTGTCATGTATCAGATTTTCTCATGCAAATGATAGGAGCCTTGTATGGCTATCCTTACAATCACTTGCAAATTACTAAACTTGGTGTCTGTTTAAAGTTTACTAGCATTTTTCTCTTTACAGTAAAATGTAATTCACTTTTATTTACTTTTGACGAAGGATGTACATTTCTGATTGTACTATTTAGCTTGCCTAAATCAGTGCCTTTAAGCTTACTTGGTAACATAAAGCTCATTAAGTCATTAATAACATTTCTAAACAAAGTATGTTGAATCATTCTTAAATTCTTTTTTGCTTATTGAAAATCATTTAACTGAATGAGTCATTCAGTGTTATTTGTTTTTTACTTTTAATTATATTATCCGCCCTTCCATGTGAGCCGGAAAAAATGTTCTCAGTCCCATTCCTGTATTTTTTTTTTTTTATAAAATAAAAACATTTCAAATGTCATTGGCTCAAAATAACAGGAAAGAAAAAAGTGAGGAGCTTTTCCAAGAACATTTGTCCAAGTGATAATATACTTGGGATACTTTACAGGGGTGTAACCTGCACTGCCTTCCAAGAGATGTTCCCACTAGATTGGTAAAATGCAGACAAGCCTAAGTTCTCATTTGTTCTGCAGGTTCCTCTCAATTTCATTTGATATTACTAATAATCCAGAAAATTTGAAATAGTTCATTTAAAGCAAATTTGAGCATTAGAAGTCACAATTACTCTGCACCTAACTACTTATGTATGCATATCTCCCAGCTGTCCCTCATTTGGATGTAATGTCCCTCTTTTGTAGACATGTGCATTCGTTTTTGTCCGAATGCATTTTCGTCCGAATTTCGGAGATTTTCGCATTTGTTTTAATAAACGATAACGAATGCGCAGAATCCGAAATCAGAAAGATCCGACATAAAAAATGCTTTATTTTCATTTAGTTGCGACAATAGTTCGATATAGATAGAAGATTCGACATGACGGTGACAATAGCGATCTGTGTCTATGGAATCTGCGGTTGAATGTGCCTAAACTAACTCTATTAGTCTGAGATCATTCGGCATAGAGAGAAAAGATTTGACATAAAGATTTGACGAAGCAGTCGAGCCCGAACGGACATTTATGGTCAAATGCTCCGCCCATAGGAAATAGAAGAATTCTAATGTACGTTGACTAGTAATAATAATTAATAAATATAATTATTAATAGTCATACAACATTAGAATTCTACTATAGCTTGTGGGCGGAGCATTCAACCGGAAATGTACGATTGCAGCGTCGTACAGTTTAGCTGCTTCGTCAAATCTTCTTAGAACATTCGACAGACCCCATAAACCTTCAATGACAGATTCGACCTTAATTAATTCGGATTTTCGGACGAATGCATTTTTTAACTAAACAAAATAAATAAAAACGAATTTCGGGAGTAACTAAATAAATGTATTTTTCGGACGAAAACGAAATACTGAAACAAAATATTTCAGTGTGCACATGTCCACTCTTTTGGAACCAATCCCTCTTTTCCTCTTTTAGGTCTGATGTAAAAACCTTTCTGAAAAAAATGTACTATTTAACTAGCATAACTGTTATATTGCACTAAACATTTCTTTCAGCATTTAAATGATTTAATTTGTTATTTTGAAAGGCCAGTATAAAGAAATTGTGTCTGTGAAAAAGCACACATAGGTTTCATTTTTAAATATTTATTATGACTGCAAAAATGGGATTGTGTACAATGTCCTTTGTCTCATAAAGTAGGGAAGGGTTAAAAAAGTAAGTGAAATTCCTGTCTTAGGCTGTCACCAGTACCAATTGGAAGATTTACCTTTGCCTCATTTTCCGGTTGTTGCTATTGGATGCCACTCTTTGCCCAATTTATAAAGCTTGCTAACACTGTATTAAGTTAAGTGGATATATTCGGCTCTCAAAACCTTCCAAGAAAAAAAATCTTCATCAGACTTTATTTTTTGATGTATATTTTATTTTTGGCTTTCATATTCGTGTTGGTGGCAGGTCTTTTCCATCCCCTTCATCAAGTTAATGAATGAACATTGATCTAATGAACATGGTTATATAACGTTCAGAGCTCACCTGCCTTGCTGCATTTCATGTAGAAATCATTACTAATGTACATAAAAACTGTTGGTGCCATCCTACAGATGTTGCATTCATATTATAAAACGAGAAATTAAAGCAGTATTAAACCTAAAAATAAAAGTTTTTTTATCCTAATGCATTCTTTGCATTAAGATAAGAAACACCTTTGTGTGTAGCAGCAGCCCCAGCACCCCCTAAAACTAACCTGAGCCTCCTCTCTGTCCAGCGATGTCCGCAAGTCCCTCAGCCATTTCAGGTCTCCCCCTCCTTATTGGTTGAGACACAGCAGCAGCGCCAGTGACTCCTGCTGCTGTCAATCAAAGTCAGTTTGCCAATCAGGAGAGAGAGGGGCAGGGCCAAATGGAAGCTCTGTGTCTGAATGGACACACATGGCTGCAGCTTGACTGGGGTGCCCCCATAGCAAGCTGCTTGCTGTGGGGGCACTCGACAGGAGGGAGGGGCCAGGAGCAGCGAAGAGGGACCAGAGAAGTGGAGGATCTGGGCTGCCCAGTGCAAAACCACTGCGACAGAGCAGGGAAGTATAACATATTTGTTATTTAAAAAATAAATAAAAAAACTCGATTTTACAATTACTTTAAATAATAACTAAAGGCATTTTTTCTTCATTTTGGACAAAGTAGAAGGGCTTAGAACACCTATTAGGTTTTGGTTGCTGTCTGTGCCCCCATTAGGGAGATTCACCCTCTTTATTACCATTATCATTGAAACTGAAAGTAAAAGAAAATCCAAAATTTTGGGTTGTCCCCAGAAAAGTAACAGAGGGGGAAATCTTCCAATGGGGACACTAGTCCTGGTAACCTGGGGGGCCACCGGGGGATTCCCTTAATTTTCACGGATTTCCTCTCACTTCCTGTTTTGGCTTTGGGACATTGGGGAGTCTCCTCAATGGGACACAGATGGCAAGAAAAACTTACAGAGATTATAACCCTCCTTTACTCTATCCAAAATGAAAATGGTTGTTTCTTTTTTTTTTTTTTAGGCTTTTGTTTTTTTTTATTTTTACCTGTTGACCTGCCAGTAACACATTTCTTGTATTAAGCTCCAATCACACCACGTTTCTGCATGCGTTCCTTAACTGCTTCCCGACCGGCGCACGAAGATATACGTCGACAAAATGGCACGGCGAATGGGCGTATATATACGTCCCCTTTAAATTGCGACCCCGTTCCAAGCTCTGTGACCGCGCCCGCTGGACCCGATTGCCGCTGGTGTCCCGCGATCGGGTCACAGAGCTGAAGAACAGGGAGATGTTAAGCCCTGTACACACGATCGGTTTTACAGATGAAAACAGTCCGATGGACTTTTTTCATCGGACAAACCGATCGTGTATGGGACCCATCGGTCTTTTTTCCATCGGTTTTAAAAAATAGAACATCTTTTAAATTTTTCCGATGGATCAAAAACCGATAGCAAATTCCGATCATCTATGGGCAAGTCCATCGGATAAAAAACCCATGCATGCTCAGAATCAAGTCGACGCATGCTCAGAAGCATTAAACCTAATTTTTCTCGGCTCATCAGAGTGTTTTACGTCACCGCGTTTGGAACGGTCGGTTTTTTAACTGATGGTGTGTAGGCAAGACTGATGGAAGTCAGCTTCATCGGATTTCCGATGGACAAAACCATCAGATTAGAATCCATAGGATATCCGATCGTGTGTACGACGTTTTAGTGTAAACACAACATCTCCCCGTTCCGCCTAGTGACACTGTCACTGATCGTGTTCCCTGTCATCGGGAACAGCGATCAGTGACATGTCACGGCAAGCCACGCCCCCTAACAGTTAGAAGCACTCCCTGGGTCACACTTAACCCCTTCAGCGCCCCCTACAGATTAACCCCTTCACTGCCAGTGTCATTTTTATAGCACTGATCGCTGTAGAAATGACAATGGTCCCAAAATGGTATCAAAAGTGTCCGATGTGTCCGCCATAATGTCGCAGTCACGATAAAAATCGCTGATCGCCGACATTAGTAGTAAAAAAAAAAAAATATTAATAAAAATGCCATAAAACTATCCCCTATTTTGTAGACGCTATAACTTTTGCGCAAACCAATCAATAAACACTTATTGCAAATTTTTTTACCAAGAATACGTATCGGCCTAAACTGAGGGAAAATTGTTTTTTAAATATTTTTGTGGGGATATTTATTATAGCAAAAAGTAAAAAATATAGAATTTTTTTCTAAATTATCACTCTATTTTTGTTTATAGCGCAAAAAATAAAAACTGCAGAGGTGATCAAATACTACCAAAAGAAAGCTCTATTTGTGGGAAAAAAAGGACATCAATTTTGTTTGGGAGCCACGTCGCACGACTGTGCAATTGTCAGTTAAAGCGACGCAGTGCCGAATCGCGAAAAGTGGCCTGGTCTTTGGCCAGCCAAATGGTCCGGGGCTTAAGTGGTTAAAAGGCACAAAAAACGAATCGCACTTGCAGTGCTATTAATTCTTAATGGCACCCCAAATGCTGGGAGCAGTCGCCCAACAAAACACGCGGAAAACGTGCATTGCAAAAACTGAGGCTCACTACCAAAAGAAGGTGCAGGATCTTTGGTGTGTTTGTCTCACATTACAACAATGTTTTATTTTTCATTTACGTTAAAGGTTTTACATAAATGAATAAAAGTTGACCATTCTTTTATGGTAAATATAAGGAAAAATAGCTATAAGAAAAGGAGAAAACGCATGCAGCCACCATGTTTAGAATTGGTAAGCAGCAATATAATACATTTTTGGTTTTAGATTTAATACGGCTTTAATCAACATAATGTGAATGCTCATGTTCTCCCAAATATCAGCCTAAGACGGGGTTATGTGACATTGGAGAACCTTCTGGAATGTCATATGAATGCTGAGGAATGGCTTAGAGGGTCACCTGACCTGGTAGAACATTCCAGAAAGGGGCTCAGTATATAAAGCTGGGCCCCACGGGAAGTTTGTCACCAGTTGGTCAGAGACGGCAAAACAAGCTCCCACCCTTGTCGCAGGCATGTTATCTGGTTTGTCACCCTTTATATTTAAAGGGGGGACTTATGTTTATATTTATATAGTTTCTGTATTGCTTGAGTCCTTTAAGACTGAGCTGTTTTTGTACTTATTATTTCCAAGTTAAGAATTTTCATGAATTAATAAAAATTATAAAAATTATGTTAATTTATTTACTTATTTACACCAATAAACGTGTCGCTGCCAATTATATGCCAAACGAAGTTGTTTAGGGTCTTTAATTAATTAAGTGTTTCTGTTAGGGTATTCGGGGAGGAGAGGTGCGGCCTACATTCCCATGTAACCTGTACTCAGACATTAAGTCAGTTAGGCTTTTTTGCTTTGCACATGGCTCTTAATCTAAAGCCTAGTACAGACGGGCCGAATGTCGGGCGGCATCCGCCAGTTCAAAAGAAGCCAGCTGACATTCGGCCCGTGTGTACTGCAGCCGGTCTGACAGAAGCTGCCCATTCGGCCAGCTTCTGTCAAAGGGGCATGACTGAAAAAAGTCTGCTGATCGGCTCCCAGAGTGTTCTGGCGGGGGGCCACCCCCTGTCAAAGCACAATAGCACAGCAGGGGAGATCGCTGTACTACCATCAAATAGTTAGTACAGCGGCTCCTGAGCTGTCAGGTTTTCTTTTTTTTTCGTTCGGCCCTGCTGGGTTGAACGGAAAAAAAAACTAGTAGTGTGTATTAGGCTTTAGTTTGTGCTCATTGTTACAGAAGGGATTTGTAAAAGATAACTCATTAACATTCTACTTCTTCTTTGTACAGGCATTAGACTGTAGTGTTGTCTGCAAAAAGGTCCAGCACCTGACTGTGCTGTCTGGCAGGGGTTTTAGTGATGACTAGATTGGCTTAACAGGCTTACAAAAAATTGTCAAGTTCAAACTTGGGTTTAGTTTATTGGTATTTATAAATTATATTAGGTTAATGTAGGTCATTTATAGATTTGCTGTATGCATAGCTGTATTAACAATTGTGTATTCCGCTTTCTTGAATCAGAACTCCCAGCTACAATTATGCACCAAACATGGACAAGCATTGGATCATGCAGTACACGGGGGCCATGTTACCCATACATATGGAGTTTACAAATGTGCTTCACAGGAAGAGGTTGCAGACACTTATGTCTGTGGACGATTCAATGGAAAAGGTATATTTTATTTTATGTTCATCTTTTATTTTCCCCAATGATAATGATTCCACTAAATGCATGGTCCTTCAAATGTTTTAACTGAAATATTCTTGTCCTTTATTTTGAGTAAAAATATCAATAATACTGTACAAATTTAATATGCAGTAGGTGTTCCCTCTCTGCTTTGTTTCGGGCATAGAAAATGTTGTACCTTTTATTCATATCAGCTACATACAGTAGCTGATATGCAAAAACATCACTGCATCAGGCAAACTCATTGGGTTTTCATCACCATTGTCTAACACAAGTGGGGTTACTATACATCCAAACAAGAAATCTCCTCAAATCCTGCCATGAACCTGAGGACGTTTAAAGTGGAAGTTGAGTCAAAATTTAACTAAGGCTAAACCTACTCCAACCCCAATTCTAAGACTATTCTATCTGCCCTGTGAAAGAAAAGATGCTTATGCTTGCCTTATGCTTGCCTATTCTAAAGCAGCTCCAATCCGGTCACACGATATGTGTAGTGGAGGGACAGCCGACAACGGATGCCCCATAGTAATCCTATGGCTGACATCACCGCACAGACATTTGCAGCCATTGTTGGCCATCTCTCCTCTTCACTAAGGCCGCCGCTGGAGATATCATGTGACGTGACCGGAGCAGCTTTAGAATAGGTAAGTATAAGCATCTTTTCTTTCATGAGGTTGATAAAATAGTCTTAAGCCGTGTACACACGATCGGTTGTACCGATGAAAACAGTCCGATGGACTTTTTTCATCGGACAAACTGATTGTGAATGGGCCCCATCGGTCTTTTTTCCATCGGTGAGAAATAATAGAACATGTTTTAAATTTATCCGATGGGCAAAAAAACGATAGCAAATTCCGATCGTCTGTGTGGAACTCCATCGGACAAAAAACCCACGCATGCTCAGAAGTCGGCGCAAGCTCAGAAGCATTGAACCTAATTTTTCTCGGCTTGTCTGAGTGTTTTACGTCACGGCGTTTTGGACAGTCGGATTTTTGACTGATAGTGTGTAGGCAAGACTGATGGAAGTCAGCTTCATCGGATTTCCGATGGAAAAATCCATCGGATTAGAATCCATAAGAAATACGATCGTGTGTACAGGGCTTAAGAATGGGGATGGGAGTAGGATTACCCTTGGTTAGATTTTTACTGACTTGAAGAATATATAACCAGTCCATATTTGGTCTCCTTACTGAACGTATAGAAATTAAGTGTTTTCGCTTACCATGGTATTTCATGTGCTATGTGACATACTAACTCCTTACAAAAAGGGCCCAATAATTTATTTGGGCAATGTCAGGTTTACACAGTGCCCTCAGAACCTATCGCTCTGCAGTCAGCAAAGCTCACCCTATGTTCATTAGAGAAATCTAGCTCTAATCCAGCAAGGAAGTCTGTCAGACCTGTGCAGAGAGACCACTGCTTCTACGAGGGCTGCTTCCCTTCATGTGCTAGTAGGGGGACAAACTTTCCTACTCAGGATGTGTCTGCTTTTAACAAAAAAACAATAAGACTTTGCACATCTTTTGTTTTGATGCACCTCGAAATGACAGTATTTAGCAGATTTAAGATGAAAGTTCCATTGACCTTAATATTTTAATATTATCATACTTTCTGTTTAGATGTAAAACAATAAAACTGCTGTATTATTATAATATGTTTATGGATTTTATTTTGTATCTTTCATACCGGTAGCTGTACAACATGCTGGTGGAAACAGGAGAATTGGACAACACGTACATCATTTACACAGCAGACCATGGCTACCATGTAGGACAGTTTGGGCTGGTCAAAGGGAAGTCTATGCCTTATGACTTTGATATCCGAGTCCCTTTCTTTGTGCGTGGGCCAAACGTGGAGCAAGGATCAGTGTATGTTCTCTTGTTTAGTTCACAACTGTTATATCTGTTGAGTTTCCATATTGCAACATGATTTTATCCTCACTTTGACTCGCTGTCCTGGCCTTCATCAGCCACTAACTGCTTTGTTTGGACTAAGAATATCATCACTCTTCTTAATTTTCTGAGGCCATGTTACCAGCAGCAAATACTATAAACAAAACTGTCTGGGAGTTTACTGAATCTGCTTTGTTCTGTGTTATTGCGGCAGTTGTCTGGTTCTCTTTATCAACACATGGATGGATGGGAACGCCATATCATACAAATGTGGTTAAATGACCAACGATGGTCTCCAGAGTAGTGACTTTTGGTTGTAACTACATCATTCCCAGTGACTAGGCCATACACATTCCCAGTGACTAGGACATACACATTCCCAGTGACTAGGACATACATTATATTGCCTGCTTTTCCAGTTGGCTAGGGACCAAACTTTGTGTGTGTGGGGGTATCATCTGTACATATATAGGCATGTTTGTGTCTGATGTAGTATTCAATGCAAATAATCCTAAATAGGGATGAATGACCAGAATGTCTTTCACTGTTATATAAACTATATAAATAGCTGGGGATTGATGTGCTGTTATGTGCAACATCTATAGACTGCTGCATTAATTCAGTATGTGCAACACTAATGATGATCATCTGTTAGTGCTATCCACATGAATTTCCCTAAATAGTGTTCATGCTTCTCTTATCAACTTCTGGGTCTTTTAGAACCACTGGGTCTCCTAGAACCAATTAGGGTGATAGAGAGAGAATTCAAAATCAAAACTGCAATTCTGAGAAAGGTATAATTTTAGTATGATGTATATATAGTTAGTCAGGCTGAAAAAAGACACAAGTCCATCCAGTTCATCAACAAAAAATAAATAATATCATACAATCCCATATACCCAATTCTACACCCACAGTTGATCCAGGGGAAGGCGAAAAACCCCAGCAGAGCATGATCCAATTTGCTACAGCAGGGGGAAAAATTCCTTCCTGATCCCCCGAGAGGCAATCGGATTTTCCCCGGATCAACTTTACCTATAAATGTTAGTACCCAGTTATATTATGTACATTTAGGAATGAATCCAGGCCTTTATTAAAGCAATCTACTGAGCTGGACAGAACCACCTCTGCAGGGAGTCTTTTCCACATTTTCACAGCTCTTACTGTGAAGAAAACTTTCCGTATTTGGGGATGAAATCTATTTTCCTCTAGACGTAAAAAGTGCCCCCTTGTCCTCAGTGTTGACCGTAAAGTGAATAACTCAACACCAAGTTCACTATATTGACCCCTTATATATTTGTATATGTACAGTCATGCTCGAAATTGTTGGCACCCCAGAAATTTTTCCAGAAAATCAAGTATTTCTCACAGAAAAGTATTGCAGTAACACATGTTTTGCTATACACATGTTTATTCCCTATGTGTGTATTGGAACAAATCAAAAAAAGGGAGGAAAAAAAGCAAATTGGACATAATGTCACGCAAAACTTCAAAAATGGGCTGCTCAAAATTCTTGGCACCCTTTAAAAATTGTGGATAAATAAGATTGTTTCAAGCATGTGATGCTCCTTTAAACACACCTGGGGCAAGTAACAGGTGTGGGCAATATAAAAATCACACCTGAAAGCAGAAAAAAAGGAGAGAAGTTCACTTAGTCTTTGCATTGTGTGTCTGTGTGTGCCACACTAAGCATGCAAAACAGAAAGAGGAGAAGAGAAGTGTCTGAGGACTTGAGAACCAAAATTGTGGAAAAATATCAACAATCTCAAGGTTACAAGTCCATCTCCAGAGATCTAGATTTGCCTTTGTCCACAGTGCGCAACATTATCAAGAAGTTTGCACCCCATGGCACTGTAGCTAATCTCTCTGGGCGTGGACGGAAGAGAACAATTGATGAAAGGTTGCAACGCAGGATAGTCGGGATGGTGGATAAGCAGCCCCAAACAAATTCCAAAGAAGTTCAAGCTGTCCTGCAGGCTCAGGGAACATCAATGTCAGCGCAAACTATCCGTCAACATTTAAATGAAATGAAAGGCTATGGCAGGAGACCCAGGAGGACCCCACTGCTGACACAGAGACATAAAAAAGCAAGACTACAGTTTGCCAAAATGTACTTGAGTAAGCCAAAATCCTTCTGGGAAAACGTCTTGTGGACAGAGGAGACCAAGATGGAGCTTTTTGGTAAAGCACATCATTCTACTGTTTACCAAAAACGGAATGAGGCCTTCAAAGAAAAGAACACAGTACCTACAGTGAAATATGGTGGAGGTTCATTGAAGTTTTGGGGTTGTTTTGCTGCCTCTGGCACTGGGTGCCTTGAATGTGTGCGAGGCCTCATGAAATCTGAGGATTACCAAAGGATTTTGGGTCGCACTGTAGAGCCCAGTGTCAGAAAGCTGGGTTTGCGTCCGAGATCTTGGGTCTTCCAGCAGGACAATGACCCCAAACATACGTCAAAAAGCACCCAGAAATGGATGGCAACAAAGCACTGGAGAGTTCTAAAGTGGCCAGCAATGAGTCCAGATCTAAATCCCATTGAACACCTGTGGAGAGATCTTAAAATTTCTTTTGGGAAAAGGCGCCCTTCCAATAAGAGCGACCTGGAGCAGTTTGCAAAGGAAGAGTGGTCCAAAATTCCGGGTGAGAGGTGTAAGAAGCTTATTGATGGTTATAGGAAGCGACTGATTTCAGTTATTTTTTCCAAAGGGTGTGCAACCAAATATTAAGTTCAGGGTGCCAAGAATTTTGACCAGCCCATTTTTGAAGTTTTGTGTGACATTATGTCCAATTTGCTTTTTTTCCCTCCCTTTTTTTGTTTTGTTCCAATACACACAAAGGGAATAAACATGTGTATAGCAAAACATGTGTTACTGCAATACTTTTCTGTGAGAAATACTTGATTTTCTGGAAAAATTTCTGGGGTGCCAACAATTTTGAGCATGATTGTATGTACAAAACTTTCATTTTAAGAATTATTAAATAAGGCAGATGGGAACTGACATACTGAAGCACAACACACTAATGCTGCGTACACACGATCGGAATTTCCGACAACAAATGTTCGATGTGAGCTTTTGGTCGAATAGTCCGACCGTGTGTAGGCTCCATCGGACATTTGCTGTCGGAATTTCTGACAACAAATGATTGAGAGCTGGTTCTCAATTTTTCCGACCACAAAAGTTGTGGTCGGAAATTCCGATCGTGTGTATCCAATTCCGACGCACAAAAATCCTACGCATGCTCGGAATCAATTCGACGCATGCTCGGAATCATTATACTTCATTTTTCTCGGCTCGTCGTAGTGTTGTACGTCCCAGCGTTCTTGACATTCGGAATTTCCAAGCAACATTTGTGTGACCGTGTGTATGCAAGACAAGTTTGAGCCAACATCCGTCGGAAAAATTATCAACGGTTTTGTTGTCGGAATGTCCGATCGTGTGTACGTGACATTTCTCTTCTTTTTCATAATGCAGAGTTACCTTTTGTAAGAATATATGGAGTAAACGAAAAGGAAAATCTGTCTTGTGTTATCATTCAGGAATTACCTATATAATTATGCTGCCTTAATACTCTGCAAATGTTTATAGAATACAGAGGCAGATTTTAATAGCAATGTATGTCATTAACCTCATAATATTCCAAATGAATGCTGATAACTTTCTGTTACAATTGATCTGTAACTCTGTACTGTTATGTTTGCAGTGTGCCTCAGATTGTGATGAACTTGGATATTGCTCCAACTATACTGGATATTGCTGGTTTGGATACTCCACCTGACATGGATGGGAAGTCTGTTCTCCCCCTGATGGATATTGAGAGACCAGGAAACAGGTTTGCCAGTCGTTGTCTCTATATATTGTTTGTATGCAGTGTATCTGAAAATAGAAGAGAAAGTATAACTCCCTAAGGCAAAAAAAAAAGGAAATGGTCATTGGCGTTTTGGTAAAAAAAAAAAAAAGGTTCTTGCACTACTTTTTGGGGATTTTGTTGCGACTTGCATAGACTTCTGTTAAATGAAGCATAGACCCCTTAAGTTATAGGAGTGCTAATATTGCTTTACATATTATGTGTTAACAACTTCCACAGCCTGGTTCAGATGTAGTAACAAACATGGTAGTAAAGGGTTGCCAGTGGTAAGCACTTCATTGAAGAGAGCAGAAACCATATAATAGTGCTCTTTGCTAGTATTTATTACAGCCACTTACAGCTCAATCTGCACTCAACACTTACAGTGAGAGGCCAATCATTAAAATTAGAAGAGAAGTGGTTTAACCTTAAACTGCGTAGAGGGTTCTTTACTGTAAGAGCGACAAGGATGTGGAATTCCCTTCCACAGGCGGTGGTTTCAGCGGGGAGCATCGGTAGTTTCAAGAAACTATTAGATATGCACCTGAATGACCACAACATACAGGGATATACAATGTAATACTGACATAAAATCACAAACATAGGTTGGACTTGATGGACTTGTGTCTTTTTTCAACCTCACCCAGAGGCGGCTCTCTAATTAGGCAAATTAGGTGGTTGCCTAAGGCCTCGCACTCACAGGGGCCTCGCAGCCGCCTAATTTTCCTGTGATCAATACTAATGTCGGCGTCATCGGATCTCTCTATCACCCCTCTCTCTTTCTCACCTCCCCCTCTCTCCCCCCTCTTGCATTGGCTGAATATGTCTGATGGGTGAGGAGGGTGCCCTGGAAGTGGTGCTGATCACCGGTGTGCTAGATCTGTGCATTTTCTGCAGCAATTTTTCTTGCTTGAATTATTTTTCCCATTGTGGGCGTGAGTGGGGCCTCATGTCTAAGTTTTGCCTAAGGCCTCACAAAGCCTAGAGCCGCCTCTGACCTCACCTACTATGTAACTATGTAACAAGAAGGTAAAACAAGCAGCTTGTTAAAAACCTATATATATAGGAAGCTGTGCAGCTTCCTATATATATTTGTTATTTTGTGTGTATCTCATATTTAAGTTGCAGCAGTTCATATAGTATTAATTCACACATTACTATTCTATTTATTTGGATAGTGGCATAGAGACAGCGCAGTATTTCACTTTTGACGTGTTAAAAACCTCATAAAGCAACCAGCAAACAGGTAAACCAGAGCTATATGCAACCAGTATATGTTCCGAAATTACTACTCCTCTCTGCAGAGATCATACCTATAAATGTCAGTACCCAGTTATATTATGTACATTTAAGAAAGAATCCAGGCCTTTCTTAAAGCAATCTACTGAGCTGGTCAGAACCACCTCTGCAGGGAGTCTATTCCACATTTTCACAGCTCTTACTGTGAAGAAACCTTTCCATATTTGGAGGTGAAATCTTTTTTCCTCTAGACGTAAAGAGTGCCCCCTTGTCCTTTGTGTTGACCGTAAAGTGAATAACTCAACACTAAGCTCACTATATGGACCCCTTATATATTTGTACATGTTGATCATATCCCCCCTTAATCTCCTCTTCTCAAGAGTGAATAAATTCAGTTCCTCTAATCTTTCCTCATAGCTGAGCTCCTCTATGCCTCTTATCAGTTTGGTTGCCCTTCTCTGCACTTTCTCCAGTTCCCCGATATCCTTTTTGAGAACTGGGGCCCAAAACTGAACTAATCACCTCTTATTCTGTTAAAAGCTGGATTTCTCATCACTGTTTGTCAGTGGTCGCCAGAACAGATACAGAGGGTGAATCTACCTAGCAGGGATATAAGCAGCAATAAAAACTTAACAGAGGTCCCAATCCCTCCCTACTCTAAAAAAAAAAAAAAAGTTTTGGATATACATACACTACATAATTGTTTGTGAAAGAGTATCGGCAGGATAACTCTTTATAAAATGACATGATTTTGGCCTCATAACATTGTTAGCATGTTGGCTATGGTTGCATACCTGTATGCTCTTTTTAAAATGCTGGGGGCATAAAATGTTAATAAAGTTATTAAGGTTTTTTTTTTTTATCGTATTTACCAATTTATATAAATGATTGAACTGACACCATCAAAAACCCTGAAAACAGCGCACAGATAGGCACCTTTTTCCTTTGTTTATGGATTCTTGTGGACAGTGAGAGTTACTGGTTTCTTATATGTTACGGTGACACTAGCAGTGAAATCTCCTTGTCATAGTTCCTGTCTATATTATTATTGTAAGATAGAGGCATCCCTTGTAATGGCATGACAGCTATGAAGACCTAGAAAGACAACTACAGAGTTCTCACCAGTATACTCTCAAGAAAGAAAACAAATTTGATAGTTTAAATTTCTCACAGCTACTAAAAGCATTATATCATTTTAAGGTTATGATATAATAGACAGCTGTCAACTAACATCCTTTTGTAGTACAGCATTGAATGATTGTTTCAGCGATTTCATCGATATTTCAGAATATATCACCAGTCCAGAAAAAAGGAGTTTAAAAGAAAACTGTCAGAAAAGCAAAATGGAAGCTGCCATTGCTGACTGAAAATAATGATGACCTCATATGGCACCCAGCGATTCTCATCTGCCCAATTGCTCTGGGGCGGTGACTCACTAAATAGTAGACATGTGCGGTTCGTTTCTTTCCGAATTAACATTCGGACACATTTTTCGTTATTTGGAGATTCGGATATATCGGAATACCCAAATTACAATATAAACGCATTTTCCTGAATGCTCAGAATAACGTAATGAAATTTGGCCGAATTTTGGAAATTCAGGCTGAAATTCTAATCAAATTTTACATTGAACTCCAGTCGAATTCTCACTACATATATTGCTGAAATCAAAGACTGTGTGTGTTATTAGAGTACCATTATGAATTTTTTTTGTTTTTGTTAAGCCAAAGGTGATTTAAAGGGGTTGTAAAGGTACAACTTTTTTCACCTTAATGCATTCTATGCATTAAGGTGAAAAAACATCTGAGGATTAGCGCCCCCCCCCGAGACCCCGTTTACTTACCTGACCCCTCGAAAGTCCCACGCCGTATATGCGCTGGCTTCTCGGCTGGGCTCCTAGGCTCATTCATTGGTTGATTGAAAGCAGCGCAGCCATTGGCTCGCGCTGCTGTCAATCACATCCAGTGACACGGCGCGCCGGGGGGCGGGGCCGAGTGATAGAGTGAGCAGCTATAGCCGCCGGCTGTATCACGGGAACGCGCCCGCAAAAACTATCCACCATGAGAGAGAGCTCACATGAAAGTGGATAGTTCTTGCGGGGAGGAGCCCAGACAGCTGCCGAGGGACCCCAGAAGACCAGGTTCTGGACCACTCTGTGCAAAATGAGCTGCACAGTGGAGGTAAGTATAACATGTTTGTTATTTAAAAAAAAAAATTGCCTTTAGTGTTCCTTTAAAGAGTCATTGTAATCATTTGATGAAGATTTTTATTTTGTTTGTTCACTTTGCTGCATTAGAATCAAAATAAATATAACATTTTGGTTTCGAAGCGATACGAAAATTTATCGATTTGATAGTTTTGAATCGAAAAAATCTGTAAATTCAAAGAAAATTCGAAAATTCCGAATACGAATTCCGAAAACAAATTGAACGAATCAACCAATTTTAATTAAACAAAATAACTAGATTAACGAATCAAAACGAAACTAAACAAATTTTTTCGTCATGCACATGTCTACTAAATAGTGAGGCTCCTAGCTTGGACTATCATATGTATTCTTGCTTCACTATTTAGTGAGTCATTGACCCAGAGAAAACATGCAAATGAACATTTTTGGGGCACCAGATATGTATATGCTTGTTTTAGATAAGTACCCCCACCAAGTAGTGAAAGAAAGAAAGACTTTAGGATGATGGATACGCACCACTGTAAAACATGCCTGCAATGGCAGTCCCGATATTTTTGTCTGGCTAGATTAAGAGGGTTTAGGCAGTTGGCAGAGACATACAAGCCATTCTATTACACCCCTGGAATCATATGTACATCCAGAATGGCTGGTTTATAGCACAGATAAAGCATAAAATTATAGAGTTATTTATGCAGCCCACATACAGATGTTTTAAGTTTACCAACTCTTATTTCAACCTTCAGTGAACTGACATTTACTTAAGGGAACAAAAAACACACTGAAATTATCCCAAATAAAAAGAACAAGCTGAAGCTACTAGGATTTTAGTAATTAGTCATCATCCATAAAACTGGAGCAAAGAAAATGATTCAGTTCGGGATAAAGCAGGCTTCTTCTGTCGCTTTGTAGGACTGGCTAAAAAAAAAGTTGCAAACTTCCTGTTGCTAAGGGCAATGCAAACTTTTGACTCTTGTTTTAACATGAGGCCCACTTTTACACAGCTGGTTCTCACTCAGACTCCTTCTCCTTTTATTCCAGATTACGGACCAATAAAAAAAACAAGATCTGGAGAGATACATTCTTGGTGGAAAGAGGGTAACAGGCTACGCTTATTATTTCATACAATGACTGAACTTCATTTTACATGTCTCGACAATATAAACATGTGTCATGATTTAAAATTACATCTGGCACAAGATTGAAGAGGAGGTTACTGTACTTCTCCAGCGGAATATTTTTCTGTCTTTATGCCAGAGAGCCCCGAAGCAAAAACCAGTAGAAAACTACCAGGCTGGAATAGAAGGTTCTATTTCTAGTTTATTAAAATATACTGTACAAAATAAGACCTAGTGATATGTTGTAAGGCCATAGCTGATTAGGATGGTATAACAACTACTGTGTGGTCTTTATAATGTACATTAAATAACGAGTCCAATTAAATGGGGGTTGTCAGATGACGGCAGAGCTGGTTTTGTAACCCAAGGGGAAATTAAACTTACTGGCATAGTATATAGGTTGGGTAGCACTGGGATCTGATTATTTTCATAAATAACTATGAATTGTCATTAATGTGTGGTTCGTGAGCACCAAACTTTCACAACACCGGTGCAGGGATCTGAGCCAAACCCCAAGTGCACTTTCTACCATGCAAAATTAAAAGGCTCAAATTATAATTAGGCCAAGCACACCGGAGAGTGAGGTGCCAGAAGAATATCTCCTGTGACAGGGAAGATAATTTGCTAATGGCTGGTGCAGTGATTCTACTGCACATATCTTCTGGTTAAGTGATCTGTGATATTTCATGGCTAAACTCAGGGGAAGTTTCCCTATAGAATTAAACAGCCATGATAAAGAGGTGAGCTTAATAGCAGTGGTTAGAACTTAAAGTGCCTTGAAAACATACTCATACCCCTTGAAATTTTCCACATTTTGTCATGTTACAACCAAAAACGTAAATGTATTTTATTAGGATTTTATGTGATAGATCAACACAAAGTGGCACATAACTGAGAAGTGGAAGGAAAATGATATCCACTGATATCCCTAACTAAAATCTAGTGGAGCCAATTGCCTTCAGAAGTCACCTAATTTGTAAATAGAGTCCACCTGTGTGTAATTTAATCTCAGTATAAATGCAGCTGTTCTGTGAAGCCCTCAGAGGTTTGTTGGATAACCTTAGAGAACAAACAGTGTCATGAAGGCCAAGGAACACACCAGACAGGTCAGGGATAAAGTTGAGGAGAAGTTTAAAGCAGGGTTAGGTTATAAAAACAATCCCAAGCTTTGAACATCTCACAGACTCTGTTCAATCCATCATCCAAAAATGGATGCAAACCTACCAAGACATGGCCGTCCACCTAAACTGACAGGCTGGGCAAGGAGAGCATTAATCAGAGAAGCAACCAAAAGGCCCATGGTAACTCTGGAGTTGCTGCAGAGATCCGCAGCTCAGGTGGGAGAATCTGTCCACAAGACAACTATTAGTCGTTTACTCCACAAATCTGGCCTTCATGGAAGAGTGGCAAGAAGAAAGCCATTGTTGAAAGAAAGCCATAGTAAGTCCTGTTTGCAGTTTGTGAGAAGCCATGTGGGGGACACAGCAAACACATGGAAGAAGGTGCTCTGGTCAGATGAGACCAAAATTTTACTTTTTGGCCTAAAAGCAAAATGCTATCTGTGGCGAAAAACTAACACTGCACATCACCCTGAACACACAATCCCCACCATGAAACATGGTGGTGGCAGCATCATGTTGTAGGGATGCTTTTTTTCAGCAGAGACAAGGAAGCTGGTCATATTTGATGGGAAGATGGATGGAGCCAAATACAGGGCAGTCTTAGAAGACAAACCTGTTAGTCTGCAAAAAATCTGAGACTGGGCAGGAGGTTCACCTTCCAGCAGGACAACAACCCTAAACATACAGCAATAGCTACAATGGAATGGTTTAGATCAAAGTATATTGATGTGTAAGAATGGCCCAGTCAAAGCCCAGACCTAAATCCAATTGAAAATCTGTGGCAAGATATAAATATTGCTGTTCACAGACGCTCTCCATCAAATCTGACAGAGCTTGAGCTATTTTGCAAAGAAGAATGGGCAAAAATGTCTCTCTCTAGATGTGGAAAGCTGGTAGAGACATATCCAAAAATACTTGCAGCTGTAATCGCAGCAAAAGGTGGTTCTACAAAGTATTGACTCAGGGGGCTGAATACAAATGCACACCACACTTTTCACATATTTATTTGTAAAAAAAACATTTATCATTTTCCTTCCACTATACAATTATGTGCCACTTTGTGTTGGTCTATTACATAAAATCCCAATAAAATACATTTAAATTTTTGGTTGTAACATCACAAAATGTGAAAAATTTCAAGGGGTATGAATACTTTTTTAAGTCACTGTACTATATTTATGGTGGCACTGAATTTTCATACATAATGCTGTTTAGGCTAGGGTTGCTTATTAGTTGCAGTGGAGTTATGATAAAATTACTGATATTTGCTATGCACAACGTGCCAAGAGTTTGTGAACACCTATGTTGGACATCTCATTCCAAAACCATGAGCAATAAGAAGTTGTCCCCTGCCCTTTGCAGCTATAACAACCCCCACTTTTCTAGGAAAGCTTTCCACAGGATTTGATGTATGTCTGTTGGAACTTGCACCCATTTAACAAAAAGTGCATTTGTGACATTAGGTACTGATGTTGGACAAGAAGACCTGGTTTGCAATCTCCATTGAAATTCATCCCAAAAGTGTTCAATAGGGTTGAGATAAGAGCTCTTCGGGCCGCTCAAGTTTTTCCACATCAAACTATGTGTGAACTCCAAATTACATTACATTATGTGCTTACTATTAAGGTTTTACCAAGCACTTGCATTTTAGCCTTTGTTAATTCAGTGACTAAAATATCGCATATAATCTGTAATTTATATAGTTTTTAAATATAGCACAAACATATTACACAGCAGATTAACATAGTCATGAATTGCAGCCCATTTGACTAAATATTTAGAGCAAAGTGATCATTTTCAAGTTCCATAACCTATGGAAGTCATAGAATTCACTCATGAAGTCCAACAGTACAACATTGATTAAGATTGATTTCTATAAGTGATTGCAGTTAGAAAGCCAAATGCAGCTAAAAAAAAAAAAACCCACAAAGATCAGCACAAGGGACATAACTTACAAGTCAATAGGATGTGTCCCTTGTCATGATGTCTCTTCTTTTAGGTGAAATCCTCTTCTGTCTATGCCCCCTTCATCCACACCACTGTGATCTTCTGATGCAGCAGGGGCACAGCACAAGGGACATGTCCTACTGTCTGTAAGTTATGTCCCTTGTGCTGACTTCTGTGTTTTTAATTTTTTTTTGGCTGCACTTAGACCTTAAAAATTAGTACCTTCGTGTTTGAACCCTTTATTCAATAACGCTATTTGTCTTAAACACCTAAACATCTCTCTTGCCAGAAAATTCATCAGAAAAAAAGAGGAGCCAAACAAAAGTGCACCACAGTCTAACCATTTGCCAAAATATGAGCGGGTGAAGGAGCTTTGCCAGCAAGCCAGATACCAGACAGCTTGTGAGCAGCCAGGACAGGTAAGGAAAATATCTGTGCTCTGTTTTTTTGTAAAGCATGGCACTTCTGTTATTTTCATCAGAATTAAACATCAAACAAAATACCTCGCTAGGTATCAAGAGCAACTATGCAGTGTTTGCGGAAGCTACTCTTACCACATGTTAGCTGATTCCCATGAGGGCCACTCACTGGAAACTGAATTAACTTTGCAGGTGTTCATTTTTTATTCTTGCCCTGTGTAGGATGTAACTGAAGTTTGCAGGGATGAATTACATACTGTATGTGTACAGATACTTCTCACGTATGAATGTTAACCGTGCATAAAAAGCTGTATTACTGTATTGTAGGACATATGTATAGATTGTTTTACTGAGTCATCTAAAAAATCTAAATACTTAAAGTAGAAGTCCACCCTAACACTAAAATCCCTGCATCTACCGACATCCACGATTTAACACTAACCTATCTAGCCCTGTAAAGAAAAAATCAGTATACATACCCTTTCTGAAGCCGATCCGACCCGATCCCATGTTGAGCTGTCAGCTGCGGCTTCGCTGTAGAGGCGGGTGCAGACGACACTTCCGACAACGGAAGCCCCATAGTAACTCTATGGGTGACGTCACTCCCCAGTCGGCTGTGTCCTTTGCAGAGCTTCCCTGCTACAGACCGGATCGTATCGGCTTAAAAAAAAAAGTATAGCGATTTTAGCGCTAGGATTGCCTTACATTTTAAAGGCTAGCTCTAGCAGCTAAATACACTGCTCAAAAAAATGAAAGGAATACTTTCTTAATCAGAGTATAGCATCAAGTCAATTCAATTCCTGGGATATTGATCTGGTCAGTTAAGTGGCAGAGGGGGTTGTTAATCAGTATGAGCTGTTTTGATGTAAATGAAATTAACAACAGGTGCACTAGATGGGCAACAATGAGAAGACCTCCAAAACAAGAATGGTTTTACAGGTAGAGGCCACTGACATTTTTTTTCCCTACTCATCTTTTATGACAGTTGTTTACTAGTTTTGCATTTGGCAAGGGTCAGTGTCACTCCTGGTAGCATGAGGTGATTCCTGGACCCTATAGAGGTTGCACAGGCAGTCCAACTCCTCCAGGATGGCACATCAATACACTGGTGTGAATGTCTCTGACCAAACAATCAGAAACAGACTTCATGGGGGGGCTATGGGCCCAACGTCCTCTAGTGGGCCCTGTGCTCACTGCACGGCACCGTGGAGCTCGATTGCCATTTGCCAATAAACACCAGAATTGGCAGGTCTGCCACTGGTGCCCTTTGCTTTTCACAGATGAGAGCAGGTTCACCCTGAGCATATGTGACAGACGTGAATGTTCTGGAGAAGCCGTGGAGAACATTATGCAGCATGACCAATTTGGTCGTGGGTCAATGATGGTCTGGGGAGGCATATCCATGGAGGGACACACAGACCTCTACAAGCTAGACAATGGCATCCTGACTGCCATTAGGTATCGGGATGAAATCCTTGGACACATTATCAGACCCTACGCTAGTGCAGTAGGTCCTGGGTTCCTCCTTGTGCACGACAATGCCCGGTCTCATGTGTTAGAGCATGCAGCCAGTTCCTAGAGGATGAAGGTATTGATACCATTAAATAGCCCCCACGCTCGCCTGACCTAAAAACAATAGAAGACCTCTGGGACATTATGTTTCGGTCCATCCGATGCTGCCAGGTTGCATCTGTATCTGTTCAGGAGCTCAGTGATGCTCTGGTCCAGATCTGGGAGGAAATACCCTAGGACACCATGCATACAAGCACGTGGGGGCCATACAAACTACTGAGTACCATTTTGAGTTGTTGCAATGAAATTTCAGCAAAATGGACTAGCCTGCTGCATCATTTTTTCACTTTGATCTTCAGGGTGTCTTTGAATTCGCCCTCTGTAGGTTGATAATTTTCATTTCCATCAAACGATGTGGCATCCTTTCGTTCCTAACACATTACCCAGTCCATATCAGTATAGATATCCAGCATGATATTTTTCCCCATTGAGATTTGATGTGTTTTCAAAATGTTCCTTATACATATAAGGCATCTCTTTTAGCTGTCAAACAAGTAATGTTAATGTATAGAGCTGAATTTGTTTGGTTATTTGGTGTCCTTTTGGAGTTCAGCTTTGATGTATGAGGTAGTTAAATGACAAGTTATCTGCTACAGATACTTGAGCTATTAATTAAAAAAAACTGTATTCATGTCATTATATATCTCCAAACCTAAAACTGCACTTCCAGGAATGGAATAAAACCTTCAAGACATATTAATTAAACCTGATAAGCTATATCTGGTCAGGTAGGACCTCTCACTTTATATTTGTTGACATTGGACGTAGTGGGGTTGATTTACAAAGACAAATTGACTGTTCAATTTCAAGGGAAGTTGCACAATGCAAGGCACTTTTTCCCCAGAGCTTGGGATAGTGGTGGAGTTTCACTTTTAAAAGAATTCCCAATCACATGCAAGGGAAATTGAATTAAAAAACTGCATTTTTTGCTTGCACATGATTGGATGATGGAAGTCAGCAGAGCTTCACCTCATTCACTAAGCTCTGGGGCAAATTCCCTTGCACAGTGCAACATCCCTTGTAAAGTGAACGGTCTATTTGTGTTTAACCTCCATAAGTGGGGATTTACTAGATGCGCCCTGGAGGGGCAGATGCATGTATTTTACACATTTGTAGTTTGTTGTTATTTGTTATGTGTGTTTAGATCCTCCCAATCCGCAGACTCTAGATATTGGCAGCCACGCTCCCTGACATAAGAATTTCTTCTCTCATCTGCCTCAGCATTTCCCCTTTTGTGCGCCTCTCCTTCCTCTCCAGTGGTGGCCTCTAACTTGCCATAGTTTTATAATTTTTTTCCATATCGGTTTACAGTAAAAGTAGTGACTAGTTAGTAGAATCTCAACTGCTAATCATCCTTTTTGGGATCACCTCTGTAGAGCATACATTTTCTTCTTACTACTTGAACCGCTGAGGCAGCGATGCTAAAACAATGAAGTGGATTATGGAGGCTTAATCCTCTATCTTATTACAATATGCTAAGAATCTCCTTTATTGCTGAAGTGGTTATTTATAGGAACACTGCTTTCTGTCTTTTACTGATTTGGTAATTGACACCAGCGAATGTTGACTCAGAACTGAGAATTGTTCTGTGTTGGACTTATTAGTGTAGAATTGGAATCACAAAGAGTTACATGTGGATTTATTGATGTTTAATTTGTTTTGCGTATTTAGCGATCTACATTATTTTAATTTTATTAATGTATTATATTGTTACAAGCAAGTTAGGTTTTATTAACACATGCTCATGAAAGCATTACACATGCTCAGATCTCCCATTCCATATTTACAATTTTGGAAGATGTTTTTCCATACATTTTAGCACAGTGGTTATTCTCTTTTTAGGAGGAAACAATGTTATGTAGCAGCCACATATAGATGTATCTTTATTTTTTTACACGCAGGTCCTAGAACACACCAAAAATAGAGCTGGACACATCAATAATTTGCTTTGCATTTATGGCCACATGTGATAGCCACGTAAAGAATAAGTCTGTACCTGGCAATGTTGCCATAAAAGGATCAGGTCGCTGCAAAACAAACATGACATTGGTGTTGATATCTCTATACGTGCAATAGCATAAGTCTACACTAAATCCTTAAGCCTAGTACACACGACCGAGAATCTCGTCGTAAAAAAACCTGTTGTTTTTCTCGACAAGATTCTTGTCAAGCTTTCCTTGCATACACACTGTCAATTCCAAATCTCATCGTTGTAAAGCGCGGTGACGTACAACACGTACGACGGCAGTATAAAGGAGAAGTTTGATTCCAATGGCGCCACCCCTTGGGCTGCTTTTGCTGATCTTGTGTTACCGCGTGTTAGTAAAAGTTTGGGGAGAGACGATTTGCGCTTTTCGGTCTTCGTGCTTTCAGTTCGTTACAGCGTGACGAATGTGCTATCTCCATTATGAACGCTAGTTTTACCAGAAGGAGCGCTCTCGTTACATACTTGATTCTGAACATGCGCGGTTTTTAAGACTCGGAAAAGCATACACACGACCTGTTTTCTCGTTGGAAAACAGGCCGACGAGAAACCTGACGAGAAAATAGAGAGCAATGTTCTCTATTTTTCTCGCTGAGATTCCCGGCAGTTTTCTCGAAGAGAAACCATACACATGAACGGTTTTCTCGGCAAGAAAGCTCTCCCAACAGTTTTCTTGCCGTTTCTTGACGAGAAAACCAGTCGTGTGTACGAGGCTTAACTTACAATGTGTTTCTTGCATCACCTGTTTTGGTGTAGTAGTCTAACAGTGAAGCTTTTTAGGGTAAGCAGTATAAAAAATTGGACGACCTTAGCCTGCTCAGGATGTATCATCGTGAGAGTCTATTTGCCTACTCGTGACACAGCTCAATGTGGACTTTTTGATTGTTTGTGGGATGCTTTACCTGAGCCCCCTCTTTGTCCAGCGATGTTTACGAGTGTCTTGGCCGTCTGGGACTCTCCCTCCTTACTGGCTGAGACACAGCAGCAGTGCCATTGGTTCCCACTGCTGTCAATTAAAGTCAGCTAGCCAATCAGGAAAGAGAGGGGCGGGGCCAAACCACAGCTCAATGTCTGAATGAACACAGGGAGCTGTGACTCGGCTTGGGTGTCCCCATAGCAAGCTGCTTGCTGTGGGGGTACTCAACAGGTTGGAGAGGCCAGGAGCAAAGAAGAGGCACCAGAGAAGAGGAGGATTGGGCTGCTCTGTACAAATCCACTGCACAGAGAAAGTAAGTATGACATTTTTGTTATTTTTATAGAAAAAAAACAGGACTTTACAATCACTTTAATCAGGGATCAGTACCACTTATCAACATAGTGTGAAGAAGGTCGTTATCCATCCCAGCAATTTTACAAACATGGCTGAAAATCTCTACAGTAATACTGAGCCCTTAGTTTACCACTCTATGTTTTCACTTGTCACCTATGCAAAAATAATGATCCTTAGATTTTCAACTAGTAGCATCACATCAGCCTGTCTCAGACAAAATATATTGCCTGTGGGTTCCTCCATCAGCAGTCAGAGACTTACACTCCCCTGCAGTAAACAGGTTTATAAATTATTATTTATTATCTCAAGATGAAAAAAAAATTAAAAATAAGTATGTGTAACCTGACATTTAAAAGTTTATAGTTAATTATTACTTTTATTGTGGTTAGCATTCTACCTTTAAAATTATCTGTGCTGTTTGACTTATTGCTCGCAATAAAACTTTATACATCAACTGAATAAGGACAATGTACATTAGGTTACTACAAGTAAGTACTGTAGTTTTTTTGGCAAATCTTGTTTCTACAAAAAATGTTACAATAGTCTTTTAATTATCTTTCAATCTTAGAGCTCTCTAGCCTATAAAAAATTAAAAATGACTTACTTGAAAGAGTTAGCAGTGGCAGTGCCTTTTTTTCAAGCTTGTATCATTTGACATATACCTTTATTAATATATCCAATTTTTCCTCATTCTTATAAATTCCAATACGGATTAACATGGGATTGCATTCCAGTGGCCAGTTGTAAGCCTATTGCACAGCGCAAATCTCCCTGCAAAGAATTTCCTATTTGCCACACAAGCGATTAGTTGTTAATCTGTGTGAAAGTGTATGCTGGACTGTTCTCCTTGAACCCGAGTGATGTATATGAGCTGTACTCAGTTCAGGTTTCCCTTGAGTTCTGCTTTATAATCACTCCTTATGACTGACCCTTATGGACACTGGAATTTCTTTTGAATATAACATTAAACTGTGGTGGTTTTTACACAAAGCACTACGGGTAGTATTTTTAAGACTTTTTTTTCTCTGTGCTACCCTTTTTAGAATTGGGAAATTATGTTTTGGAATGTTGTGTATAAAATGTACGGATTAAAAATATTCTCAAGATCAGCATGGAATGTAAAAAAAATTCTCTTCTGGTTTAGCAATTCCAATTCTGGAACATCATATATTTAAATGTATTTGTCACCTTGTAGTGAGGTGATGTCTTCATTGATGTGCAGCTATCTGCACTGGGGGCAGTAGATACCCATGAATCACCAGACAGCATTGTCTGTGCAAATTGTGCAGGAGAACCACTGCAGAAGCACCGGAGGGTATATGCCGAACCCAACAATGGTTTGGTAAATAATTTAAACTGAACTGTTTTCTTTGTAAAGATGTCCATACGTGGGACAATTATTGGACAGGTTGGTTGTTATGGATCTAAATTGTCATATCTCTAAATGTGTTTGAGAAGTGCCCAGGTTTCAAGCTCAGCTGATGTTTGCTAAGATAATGTTTACGCAGAATAGAAAATGTGGTTACACATTTGGCTGTATATGTGGTCACTGGGACTTTTTCTCTGTTCCCCCACAGGTCAATATATACTTTATAAGATGTGTTTAGCTTGAGTTTGCCTTGTTTTCACAGAGACTTGTATGGAGGAATACAAGCAGCAGTAAATCTGTTAGAGATTGTGTAGCCTAAGGTCTCATGCATGCGTTTTTGTGTTTTTTTAATTTATTTTTTATTGCCTCTTAATGTTAGCCTATATGTCTATGCACACATAGGCATTTACAGGCGTTTAGAGGCAGGAGCAATTACTGGGAGAAAAATAAATAAAACAGGACTAGCACGTTCAAGAGAGGAGTGTTCCAGCGTCCAAAAATGCTTGACGTGTCTAAACACGTGCAAACACATCTAAACACGCTCTAAACATGCATTCTAATTACCAGAATAAATTAATATTCTGGGCAAAGGAATGAATGAACGCTCACGTGCATGAAATGCCTAAACGCATTTGCAAAATGTGGCTTTAGGTGTGTTTTTACTGCTGCTTTTTCCTGGAGCATCCTACGTCCAAGGGTAGGTAAAAATAAAATTCATGTGTACGTGGGGCCTAGGTAGGAATCAGATATGCTGTAACAGACCTCCAATGACCCCTTGCTTGCCATTTTAGATTGTTGACATTGTGTTTTCTGCTAACTTAGGAACGGTCAGTTAAAGCTAAGCTCTGGCCACATTTGAAAAAGGAAACAGAAAAAACATGGGAAATGTGCATGTATTCCAGAGATGTACAAAATATGTGTTTCTTTGTTTTACTTGACTTATGCTGTAGGCTACTTGTACTACTTTATGGGGATCTCACTCAAGGTGTACTACTCATGCATGTCAAGTTAAAAAAACAAGGACCTGACTAAAGTCTTCTGAGTTCTTATGTATGGCTAATATCAGATTGTGGTTGTCTTTTGAGAAAAAAATTGTATAACGTAAGGCTGCTAATAGTTGCTATGTCAAATTTCACTTAAGCAGAGAAAATCAGCCTTTCTAATAATTCAGATGAAAGTTAATGTACTCTGGTTTGGCTCAGTCATCTACTTTTCTCATAAAATAAACATTTTTCGACCATACATTTGTAAACTTCCAGTCTATGACCAGCTGTGGATTTTGAATAAAACCACACATGTCTGGGACTGGGAGCTGGAGGTGTCAGATGGAGAGCTAGATATTGACAGTCAAATACTAGACAAATGTTTTTTTCTGTTATAATGACTTTGATCCAAACTACTGGCATCATTTTTGATAATTTATCATATTTTTTCAACAAAATAGAAAACCTTAGGCTCAATTCACAAAGCGTTATCTCAAGAATAAGGATCTTTATTTTCATCCAAATTTTATTGGATTTAGCCAAATTTAATTGTCACTTCCTTGCAAATATGGATCCTCTTCCTGGTGTGCCATTGTGGTGATTTGGACCTTAAATGTTTTATATCTTATATCTTTTTTTCTATTTTATATATTTATTTATACATGTATTTATATATTATATCAGGTTTTTACTTATTGCAATCTTGGGCGTTAGGTCCCATCTTTCAGTTTTACCAAGCACATATACAAAGGGCTGTTTTATGGCCCATACACATTTTAGCACGTTCCTGAACATTCTCATACCTGGATGAAGTACATCTATGTAAAAAAAAAAATATTTCAAAATGCAAAAGTTATACATACAGCATAAGTCATACATACAAAAACAATAGTATACATGGAGAGGAATTGAAACTGTCTATAGCTTTAACAGATAGAAACAAGAGCAGAGGCCTTTTGTCAGTCCCGAATCTATGGCGAGTATTAACTGTCGGCATATCTGTAGAGAAATGATTTAAAAGCTGGAAGCGGGTTCCGCTCCCTCCAACACCCCGAGTGTGGATCTAACTGTGTCAGAGGGGGGATCCCAGACCCTCCCATTATTCCGGTCCCCGTCATCCGGGGGGAGGCTTATACCGTATTTTAAACTTCAGAACACAATTAACTTGTGGACTACTCATGCTCTATCTGTGGTCTTGCAAACTAGACCTCTAATCCAAAAAAAAAACACTTGCGTAGATAAAAAAGGAAAAAAGTAGAAAGAGAAACACAGAGGCTCGGAGCGAGCAGAAAGGAAAAACAAAGAAGAGAGTAGAGAGTAGAGAGGGATCATCACCTGAAATGCTGGATGAAGTAAATCGAAATTGTCATCCCTTGTTGGCAATGTGGTTGAGCACAGCATGCTGCAAGGGTGTCATATATTGTGAATTGCCATTTAGAAACATAGTAGAGTGATGGCAGACAAAAAAACCTAGTGGTCCATCAAGTCTGCCCCATTTTTGTATATTTAAATACTGTATGTTTTTTTTAAAGTACAGATCTATGCTTCTCTAAAGCACATTGGAATCCACTTACTGTGGACTGACTCACTACCTCTGCTGGAAGTCTATTCCAAGCATTTAACTACTTTTGGTAAATTAATGTGTCCTAAAATTAGTTTGAACTTTCCTCCTGCTAGTCTGAGTTCATGTCGCCATGTTCTGGAACTAGACTTCATATTGAAAATACTGCCTTCAAGAACCTTATTCATCTCCTTCATTTATTTAAAGGTTTCAGTCATGTCTCACCTTTCCCTTCTTTCCTACAGACTGTACATATTGAGCTCCTGAAGTCTCTCTTGATATGTTTTATCCCCCAGACCTTTCATAATTTTTGTTACCCGTCTCTGGACTCAATCTATCTTATCAATATCTTTCTGTAAGTGAGGTCTCCAGAACTGCACACAGTATTTTAAATGAGGTCTCACTAAAGATCTATATTGGGGAATCAGGACCTCCTTTCTTCTGTTGGAGGACCCTCTAGTGATGCATCCTACAATTCTATTTACTTTTCCCATTGCCTGGCCACATTGTTTGCTCATTTTGCAATCATCTGAAAAAGTACTCTCAAATCTTTTTCCTCTGCCAAATTTGTGTTCCGTGTTACATATCACACTTGTGTCATTAGCAATACCTTACTCACCAATTACCGTAGCTATATCACTTATTTATATATTAAATAGAACAGGACCTAGTACAGAGCCTTGTTGTACACCACTAGTGACTGGTTTCTGTTCTAAATGAACCCTGTTTACAACCACGCTCTGGTATCTATCTTTTAGCCAACTGCATATACACTGAACCATCCAAAGGTTAAGTCTTAGCTTGTACAAATTTTTTATTAGACCATTATGTGTAACTATGTCAAATGTTTTGTTGAAATCAACATAGGCTATGTCCGAAGCACCACTCTGGTCTAAAACATTAGTGATATAGTAAAAGAAATTCAGTCAGATTAGTCTGACATGATTTGCCCCTAATAAAGCCATGCTGCTTTGGGTCCAGTAAGTGTTTTTAAGTGATCTGTGTCTCCATTAACTTGACTACAGCAGGTGTTAAAATCACTGGACTGTAATTGCCAGCTTCTACTTTGCTGTACTTCTTATGGATAGGTACAATATTAGCTGTCCACCATTAATGGGAAACTTCTTTGTTAGAAGAGATTGATTAAAAAGATCTGTTAATAGTCCAACAACAATACCTCAAAGTTCTCTTAGAACTCTGGAGTGATTACCATCAGGGCCCAAAACTCTAGGGCCCACTTGCAGAAGTGTGATTGATCCATCAACAGGGTGCAAGGAGAGGAGTTGTTAATAGACTTAAAATAGGCAAAGCAGGTATTTGCCTTGGGTTTAGCTTATGCAAGAAGACATTTTAAATGATCCCTTTAGAAATCCCTTTTTACCTGTCATTGAACATCTTCCTTACTCCTCATTGAAAAGGTAGAAGCATTGGCCAAGTTGTACACATGGAAATATCTCCTTGACGCAACTTATCGTTGTCCTTAAATTCCCTTCTGTATTTTCTTTATTCTTGAGCTTCTTTACACATATTGTATTGACACCACCTCTTGACTTTCCATTCCAGATCACTTTATCTGATTAAGAATTAATGTAATTAAGAAAAGCTGCATTCAATAGTTCTATCTTCACTAAAATGAAAAAACCTCCTAAATTAGGACATTGAGAGAGTAAGTTGCCAGCAGAAACTGGTGGATAACAAGCTGCCTCCTGACAACGCAGATGTGTGGACAGCTTTTACAGCTGGTGTTTGATTTTTTTTTTCTACATTATCTATGAATAGGTCAGAAGTTTCACTGTTTATCATTACTGTAGGCTCATCTATTAAAGCTTTATAAACAAAAGTCTCTTCATGCCGCATGGTGGGCTGAGTTTAGACAAGCTGTACCACTTCCTGTGCGGTGCCTGGTTTTTACTCACTTCTGGTAAGCTGGAAGGAAGTTAGGTTGTATATTAAACATAAGGAATGAAGATTCCCAAGTTGAGTCACTTTCACCTCCTCCTCAACATCTGTGTACTAGATGCTGACGTCTTTTTCAAGAAAACCACAACGGATATAGATACCTTTAGTCAGTTTCCACAAAACCGATTTTATTTCAGTTCTAATCAATCTCTGCTGCTAATTGGAAACCTGAAGGAGACAAATTCCCATTAACAGCTCATTCACTGCAGACAGAATGTTGTGTGTGCTGGATTGTCCTTCAAATAAATGTATCAGCTGTTGACTGTTCCTGTCTGAAGCACCCTACATAAATATATCATGAGCAAGCATTACTTGATCCCTTCGTAGTAATGTGATGCTAAACGTGAAGACATTTGATCTGGTCCAGTGTACATAAACAGTGCTTTGCAATCCCCTCTATTTAGGAAACATTTGAAGACTGGCACGCCAGCTATGGAGTGTGAAATGACTACTGAATCTCATTTTACATTCCTACATTAACAGCACCTGTAGGGTTGGAGAAAATGATATGCTGCTAAGGATGTCTGTAAGAAAGATAGACGCTGCCTTCCCTTTCTCTTATGGGAGATATTAGGCAGATAGAGTTTTCTAGCAGCATCCTTAGTATGTACACTTCGTTAAGTGTAGGAATTGATGTAAACATCTCAGCCATAAACTGTATAATAAGTTGTAAATAGAGTAAGGAAGGATTCAAACTCCTGTTGGGTTTTTACTGCTATCCAGGGGCTCCATAAGGACTTGTTCACAAGGATGGCCAGGGGTTTGGTAAAAGGAGGTGTTAGCGCCCCTTTACCAACAAACTAAAGAAGAGCATGCAGCCACTCAGGGCTGTACACAAGCTTTGCGGCTGCAGCAAAAATGGTGGTCATTGGGAAGAATCACCCCCTTACAGATAGCTAAAAAAAAAAATCAGTCAGTGGGAACTTATCTGAGAGGCAGAAATTGTTTATTGCTCAAGGAACCCCCAGCAACCTCTGAAGAAACGCTAGAGTTCCATGGAAACTCTGTTCCATGGTTGAGAAACTCTGGACTATGGGCTTATTGATGGCAAAGCATGTTCAGACTGCGCATATAATCATGTGTGTTCAATATGTACATTTTAGATGTGCTGAATTGAATATTTATTTTGTTTGGATATCTCAGGTATGTCGTGTACTAGTACATTTTTTTATCACTCTTTCTTTTTCTAAAAACTATTGTTAATTTTTTTTTGGTGGGTATTTGTATAATTATTTTTACGTATCAACAATTTAAAAAGAATCTGCAAAAGGAGCATTACTTTATTTCCTGTAAAGTGTACCTTGTGCTGGTTTTGGCTGTTATAGTGGAAACCTTCAATCTTTTGCCCCCCACACCCCCACAATGTTAATCATCCGGTACTCTGGGGGTTAATAAAAAGAGGTGGACTCATCACAGTCTGTCATTAAGATTGCTGACTATGCTCGCTCTTTCCATCCACTTCTTCCTTCATAGATCACTTTTCGTTTAGCTATAGTACAACTTTTGTGAATAAAGGAGGGGTTGGAAAAGATAGGCATAATCGACTCTCTTGATGTGTGTCTGTAACAGGTAAACTGAATCCCTGTAACATTGTGGATGTGGGGAGGGCAGAAAACTGTCAAACTTTAAACTGCTGGTGGCAGATCTCAAACTGTCAAACTTCAACAAAGTTGAAGATTTAAACTTTGAGATCTGCCACCAGCATAAGGAACACTTAGCATTAAATGTACAGTCCCTTGTGCTGATTTTTTTTCTAAACTTAGACTTTGAAAAGTACATACAAGCTGTGTAGACCAGCTAAACTGGCGTGATTGGAATGTGACAGCAATATTCAGTCATTAGAATGTGAAGGTGGATTGATCAATAAAAACGTAATAATAATCCTACAATGTTTTGTGTTTCCTTGTAGAAATGGCAGTGCATTGAAGATGTGTCTGGTAAACTTCGAATTCATAAGTGTAAAGGATCTGCAGATGTTGTACCACTGAAGAAAAGGGCACGGAGTATAAATTCAAAGGGCTATGGGAGCAGAGATTGTGTGTGTCCTGAAACAGACTACAGGCCACATAGGAACCCCAGGAAAAAGCAGAGGATTTTCTTAAGACCAGCCAATGCTAAAAGTAAGTGACAAGTGGATTTTAATGACAAATGCCTGCTTAAAGCAAAACTAAACTCTTTATTTTTTTACATTTCTTCAGTTGCTTCCTGGTTTCTGGCCTAGGCCAAAATTATGTCATATCCAGTCTTCATGAGCATTTTTTTTCTTTCATAGAGAGGAGGGGCTTTCTCAGCTAAGCACACCCTCCTGTCTGTATACCTTAGCTAAGGGTAGATGGATTCCAGGGAGTAAATGCTACACAAATCCTCTGCTCTCTGCCCATTTTTTTTTCAAAGTATTTTCATAACAGAAACTATACTATATAGCAAATCTTTGAAGTACATTTGTTTAGGAAGTTAAAGCGAAACTAAACTTACCTTCAATCCAGTGATGCGCCATCCTGGAACTCTGCACTGGCTGCTGACATCTTCGGGCGGCTGGCATCTGGGTCTTACTCGTCAGCCTCTGCTATTGGCCAAGCTAAGCTGACATCACTCCCACACATGCACGGAAGTCCTGCATTGCTGAATATGTGCAGTGAGCTTACTGTACAGGGGCGGACAGGTAGGTAAGTAGCTTTAATGCAGAAGAGACAAAGAGTGTATTTTTTGCATTATAAATCCTGCCTGTTTGCTCTGCCTGTTCGCCCATCTTTAATTCCTAGCATAAAGTTCCAGTTTAAGATCAGAACTATGCCATTGAAAATCATATTACCTACTAGCCATGCGTTTTGGATGCAGAAAAAAAAGGCACTGGACTACATATGGTGTGAACTGGCCCTTAGAAAAAGCTACCGTATTTATCACAGTCACATAAAGTTAATGAAAATATTTTTTCTATGTTTTCTCAATTAATAAAACTTTTTACGTCAATCAGTAAAAAATGTAACTAGTCTCTGATTAGTTGGTATCAGTAACCTTTTGTAATTGTAGATTATTGCTCTTCCCACTGACTATGTTAGTCCTTAATACAACACTGTAACTGATCATACAACAACTGACACTGACAAGTGGATCTGTAAAAGCAGGGATGTAACTAAACAGTCTTGGTAATGCTGTGCTTCCCCTATTAAAGCCCTGTAAAAAAAAAAAAAGTGTATTATGGAGTGAACCTGCACACAAAGAATTCCCTTCATCTCCACTTCCTACCTCCCGCAATGCATTACATGGGGTGCCTGAGCCATCAGTCACAAGGTATGAGCACTGCCATGGCAAGGGGGTTTACATTTTTTCAAAGTTGGCAGAGCTGTCAACATAAGAGAAGGCATCTTTTGGTCATTAGTCTTGTCCATTATAAGTGTACTAACTTTTAGATTTCTGCCTGAGAATTCCTAAATAATGGTGTCATTCTTTAGGGATGGCATATATACTTCATTTGTCTGGTCCAAATGTCAAAATTGCCCCCAGAGTTGCATGTCCCTGCCACATCCCATGGACCATATACATCTAATGTGCAGAAAATGATTTGGCTAAACCACGCTAGTGCTGTTTCGATCTCTATTTTTCCATTATATTGACTTCTCAAAATAAAAAATGTAGTAATACTAAGGTTGGATAAAAGGTTTAGGGCAGCAGAACACTTTTGGTAGTAAATTTGTACATTTTGTGTAGAGATGACCCTATCAGAGCAAAAAGAGGGACAACAGAGGCTGCATGAGGCACTTGGTCTAAAAAAGAGGGACAGCCCCTCCAAATGAGGGATAATAGGGAGCTTTACAGCAACTAGTTTACTAAGATCTTTCTTGGTTGCATTCTACCTGCATTTTATACCTGCAACAATGTTTTATTTAGATTTTTTTAAACAATATTGTACATAGTTATCTAATACTGCAACGCCGATGTACAAAAAGGAAGTTTTAAACCAGAATGTTTTCTTTTTTAGTTTAAGTAAAGTGGGGAGTGGGTTTGATCCTCTGCCACAAATTAACTTTTGTCCAACCCTGACAGGAAAAAAATCCTATCACGTTTTATATCAGGGACAAGGATTAGTATAAAGGGCCACAACAAAATTCAATAAAACATCAGAAAATAGGAAAGTATCTTGTGCTTCTTTGCATATTGACTATTGAAATGTAGGCATGAATGGCAGCATTAATAAAAAATATTATGGTGGAAAGGACACTACAGGGCCAGTAACACTATGATGGTGGAAAATACAGTCTCTGGTGTTGAGGGAAGAGCCAGTGGTAGGGGAGATCTCCACTCCAAGGAAGCAATAAAATACAGAAAGGGCATCAAATAATGCACCAATACACTCAAAACCAAAAAGGTTTATGACTAGGTTCCTTGTTTAATATTTAATAACCAGTAGCCAGTGTTAAAATTATTATCTGATGTACAGGCATAAAAATAAGCCACAATTTTAATTTCTCTTATACCGGCTTTACTGCTAGATCCCAAAAAATGCTCTCTTTAAATCCTATAAATTTAGTTTTTAAGATTTTATTACATAAAAGACCAAATAATCTTAAATCACCACGGTTCTAGAGCTTTTAATTAAATTAATGAAATCTGGAATTAAAGAATGGCTCACACAAATCAGGGTCATTGTGCCAGCGCTGTCATACTGTGCCACAGTGACCCCTAGTGGACTTTGACAGTGATGTATGTTCACATATCAGAATGCAGAATGTTAACATTTTATTTTACTATCTGTGCATAAAAAATATAATTCACTGAAAATAAGGCTTGGGGCATTTGTGTTTTTTTTTTCTTTCTTTAGCTTGTCTTTACTACATGTGAAATTCATAATTATCTATTATCCATTTTTGCTAAAAAATTCTGTTTCATTGAAAAAGACCAGTGTCATATTGATCTTATTTACCTCTGCCGACGTGTTCAAAATAAAAAAGCAGCAGAAATATTTCAGTCATGGCTTGTACTTGTGGCCCAATTCATTCCTCTGTGAAGGTGGGCATGGGGCAGCAGTGAACTTGTAACCATCATCCTGTATATTACCTCCACAGTACAGTATGTTTATCTTTCTTTATACAGCTGACACCATAAATCACTGGAGGTCTTTAATTTGGACAAACACAATTGTTTTATTGAAGCTGTTTTTCAGTTAGTATAATTGGCCTTTCTGGTGGCTATTGAAAGTGAAACAGATGTTCTATGTGATTTATATATATGCAGCTGGCCTGTTTATTATGTGAAAAGGTGGCACAATCAGGCAGATGGAAACACTAATAAATGATATTAACCTATTCTGGTTCTTAGAGGAACCTGGTCCAGGTATATGTAACAAGAAAGGATCACATATTTGCAAGTCTAGTTTTATTTTTACTAAAGACCAGAACATGGAGGTATTTCTTGGAAAATATCACTTTTTCAAAGATGTACACTACACCGTTCATAGCATAGGCTTAGAGACCTACATGAAAGTCATGTTTGAGTTCTCCACCTGTCTCATCTGGCTTGCTACCCCTTCAATAGGGAATATACTGTGCAAAAAATGCCATTCCTACCCATGGGCCATGTTGAACTCACCCTGCTTTTTCGAGGGAAGTATGGAATGTCTGAATTAAATAAGGATGTTAGATTCATACATCTGCCCAGTGACCAGCACCCCAGTAATGCCTTTTTTAAAGAGGAGCTCCAGTCTGTAAAAAACTATTAAAAGTCAGCAGCTACAAATACTGTAGCTGCTGGCCTTTAATATAAGGACACTTACCTGTAAAGGGATCCCGCAATGTCGGCATCCTGAGCTGATTCGTCAATCAGCTTCGGGTGCAGGCACTGGCATTGTAAGTAAGGTAAACCGACGAGTTGTGCTGCAGTTTCTAAATGGTCCCGCCATCTTCTGGGACCTGTGTGTGTCCCAGAAGGTAGTGGGAGGGGGGAGGTGCCAGAAATGTCATAGATCACTGATCAGTGACCTTACATGGAAGTAGGAGTGGGTACCTGTCAAAAACTGCAAACAAGCGGAGCTTACTCTTTTGGGTGGAGATCTGCTTTACTATATCACTGAGCAGGAAATAATTTTTTTTTTAAAGAGAATTATGGGAATTTTTTATTTTTTTGGGGAATCATACTTACCTAGGGGGATGCAGCATCGGTCCCCCGCCGGTTCTAAGGCTGAGATCCGAGCGATCAAACACCACGGATCACTCGGTTCTCATAGCTCCCTGAGCAGAGAGCTGGTGACTGTCACTCACTGGCTCTCTGCTCTGTCCTCTCTCGCTCACTGGAGCACTGAGCTGTGGAGGGGGCAGGAGCAGGTGGCTCAGGAACTCAGCAGCTCGCTGAGAGGCTGAGCCAGGTGCCGGTCCAAGCATGTGGGCAGGTCCCAAACATAGGGTCGCAATCTTTTCCGAGTCTGGACCGGCTCTGTGACTTCAGCCGACAGCAAACTTCAGAATGAATTGCACTAATGTGATCCACAGAAGTAAAAAGTACAAACGAGCCTTAGCTGTACTTCTCCTTTAATCTGACTTTGAATCCAATGAAACAAGTGTTGTGCCTAAGGCCTCGTGCATACATTTAGCAGTTTTTAGTGGCAGGAGAGTTTAGAGGCAGGAAAAATAAAACCCCTGCCAGTGTGTCCAGGAGCAGCAGAGTTTGGGCAGAAAAAACACTTACACGCATCAAACGTTTTTTCTGCAAAAACGCTGCTGGCTTCTAGGAGAGTTAAAAAAAAAACTTCCTGTGTGCATAAGGCTAAAAGAAGCCTTTCTCAACCTTTTAACACTGATGAACCCTTAAAATAACTTTTGAGTCTCAGAGACACCCTGCTAATGATTATGAGAAATGCAGTTTTTCTTTTATCTTCCTTGCACATGATTGGGTATTCTTTGCAAAGTAAAATTTCACCATGTTCACTAAGCTCTGGGGAAAATACACTAGCAAAGTGCAACTTTACTGGCAAAGTAAAGAACTCATTTGCTTTAAGTAAATCAACTCCACTGTCTTCTGACTTACAACTAGCACTCATATCACATTAGAATAGAGCTCCAGGTGAATTCCAGCATACACTCCTCAAATGTGACCCAGGTATCAAGTGTCTCTATTTCCAACAGTAGGTCATTCTTCAAACACAGCATAAACCAGGATGCAATAAAGTTGTGTCTTAAATCAATAACCAGTAGGAAAAATCTCAGTATATTTCAAAGCAAAAGGACACACTAATGATGTCTTCACTGGCAATACTATAATCAGCTGGCAAGCTTCAGCACATGGTCCTGCCCCCAGAACCACCTCTCTAACATGTTTCACCTGATGGGCTTAATCATAAACAAGCAGGAACTATCAGATACATTTTAAGCCCAGCACAATACTTTTACAAAGAACCATTGTCGAGAAGGAGTTGTTCCTAGTGCAAAACACGGCATTAATCACCTAATGCACTTGTAGTGTTCTAATGAGGAAAGTTACAGGGTCAGCATCTCTATGCCACTTATTAACCTTTTGGGAGTATCTCACCAAAAGTGAAATTTTTGTTGCAGAGGTTGCCCAAAATCTAACTTGTATCTTGGTGCAGACTTCTGGGAAAATAAAAAAATTCAATTACAATATGGCTTGTGTGACAATTGTATATTCATTTTTTTTTGCAAATTTTTTAGCCAATTTTTTTTCCTTTGAAAATGGATTTGCCTCTTAAGGTATGAGTACATAGAAATGTTATCTGTATAGTTTAAGCAAAAAGCATTGACCAGGATATCCATAGAATTTGTGCAAAAGCCCAGAGTCAAGCCTCGTACACACGGCCGAGAATCTCGTCGTAAAAAACACGTCGTTTTTTTCGACGAGATCCTTGGACAAGAAACTTTTCCCGGCCGAGTGTACACACGCTCATTTCAAAGAACCCGCGGTTCTTTGAATGGAGCGAACGCGGTGACGTAATCGAATACGACGAACATTCGATGCCGTTGCCGCCATCTTTGTACACCCTATCCTATGTCTAGGAAGCTACAGCGCATGCGTCGATGTCATTTCGAGCATGCGCGGGCTTCCCAGAGGACAGGTAAGTGTACACACACACAATTTTCTCGTCGAGAAACAGGCTGACGAGAATCTCGACGAGAAAATAGAGAGCAGGTTCTCTATTTTCTCGTCGAGATTCTAGTCGGTTTTATCGACGAGAAACCATACACACGAACGAATTGCAAGAAATCTCTGCCAGCAAGTTTCTTGCTGGTTCTTGCCGAGAAACTCGGTCGTGTGTACGTGGCAACAAAGTTAAAACATCGAAGGCCTCTCTGATCTTTTAAAGTTGGCTCATTAAATAGTCAGCTGTTATGGGAGCTGTGCAGATGTTCTGGTCTATGCTTCTAGCTTAAGCATATACTTATGTGTATGATGTGGACCGGTTAAGGTAAGTAACCCCTGTATTAGATCCCCCTAGACAAAACAAGTGTTACAATATAAATTTGCTTATTCTGGTGGAGAGGAAATATTCAATTTTTCTGGCCAGCTGAGAGCTCTGCTTTAATTGATAAGAGAAAAATAAATTAACAACTGATTGATACAGACTTTCTGAAAGTGTCTCATTGCGAAAATGTCTCTTTGACTTCAAATGTCTGCTCCAAGGAAATTGTATTCAAAATACTTTTTCTTTTTTGAGTTTGAAGTGTTATTTCTCTATAGCCCTTATACTGATATACTAAATTAATGTTTCATTTGAGATTTTACTGTTTATTGCTTATATTGTTTTTTTAATATAATAAGTATTATAGTAATTTGTCCATAAGCCTTATAATGACATATAATAATGTTTCATTTGTGATTGAGGATTTATTGCACATCTTTTTTTAATATAACAAGTATTATGGCATTATAGCTTGTCAAATGTCTGCAGTGTAGTAAAATATAGCCCCTAATATTATCAAGGGTGTAGCTCTGTTACCAGATGTCTGTTCACTTTATTTCTGTGTCCAATTTATATTTGCATTTTTAAATTGTTAATGTTTATAGATTTTTCTTATTCCTAATTAGTGGTAGTAGATGACTATGAGGCTAATAAACTGTTCTTCGAAATTACTATTGCCAATCCTATTAAGAATATCTGTATTTCTATAATTTAATTACCTTAATTTTCATCAGTTAAAATCATACACTGTATATATCAACAGAAAGTTTAAAATTGATGAACCGTTCTATGTACTGCCACTGCTGTTTTAGGGTTTGCACTGTTCAAGGAACATATTAACAGTGGTGCTTTTGTATAGGTTTCATCTATTTTTCATGGAAAGCAAAGCTTACTATACTTACTAAAACTGGTGCACTTAGAATCTGGTGCAGCTGTGCAAAGTAACAAATCAGCTTCTAACTTCAGCTATTTCAATTAAGCTTTGACAATAAGCCCTGGTTCACACTGGTGCGATTTGACATGTCAAATCGCATGTCAAATCGGCGATATTTGCCGCAAATTGCGGGCAATGGCACCGTCCTAATCGGTGCGACGCCGTATCTGCGGCGCTGCACCGATTTCAAAAAGTAGTTTCTGTACTACTTTTTGCAATTTCGGGCCGCGATTTACATTGACATCTGTGCAGAAACCTGCACAGATGTCTCTGTAATCGCGGCCGAAATCGGGACTGACAGGCAGGAGTGAAATCGTGCGAGTTCAGCTCAACTCGCACGGCTTCACTCCCGCAGCCCCAGTGTGAACCTGGGCTTAGGCTGGATTCACACCTATGCATTTTTTGTGCTTTTTGCATTTTGCAGATTTGCACTACAGTCCATTTAACATGGTTTCCTATGGAACACGTTCTATAGTACAAATCTGCAAAATGCAAAAAGCACTAAAAATGCATAGGTGTGAATCCAGCCTAAGGCTCCTTTCACATGGGCTGGATCAGTTTTTGTTCAGCAGGGGATCCGTCCATTGATCCCCTGCTAAACTGAGCAGAGCGAACAGATGACAGGTATGTGCCCGCTCCACTTATGCAGAGCAGACATGTACACAGCCCGCTCTGCTCTTTGGGCAGCCGGATGTAAATGGACCAGCTGTTTGTTTATACCCGGCTACCCTCTTATTGAATCTGTCCAGCTGGAGGAGAATGGATCCCCTTCAATTTATTTTTTTGCCAGATTAGACCCTGAGGTAGCCAGGTGTAAACGGACACACGTCTGTTTACATCCGATTCTCCGTGGAGGAGGATGAAGGGTCCGATTGGGTCCAGCTGAAAAGTGGACAGGTTGACCCGATTGGATCTGTCGTGTAAAAGGGGCCTAAAATCTAGAAGCTGATTGGTTACTATGCACAGCTGCACGAGATTCTGTGTGCAGAAGTTTTAGTAAATCCCCCCATAGTGTAAATTACCCACAGTGTTTAGTAGGTCACTATAAATATCATAGAGTTTTAAGACTTTTAACCCTTCTTACAGTAGTTGGTTACATTTGGAACATTATTTAGAAAAGCATTAGAGTTGACTTATAACTTTATAATCGATAAAACAGCGCAAGAGTAATGTAGGCCATGCACAGAGCAACTTTCTTTCCTGCAACCATGGAATTGTATTCTCCCAGCCATTAGCAATAATCACATGTAAAATCCGGTAGGCTGGTTGTACCCAGGTTGATCGATCGATCAACTTGGTACATTCAGTCTGCCCATGCATGGTTCGAATCCTGGGCCGGTACCCGTTGAACCAGCCAAAATTCAAACCGTCTTTGGCCGGCTAAAGTAGTGGTTCCTTCGTTGTTGCCTGCTGGGAAAGGTGGGACAGTGTAGTTTGCTTTTTTATGGGTCCACAATATAGTTTCTGTGAATTTAGATGAACTTTAAGTGTTCTTTTCCACAGTACTTTTATAACGTATGATGTTCGTACAGTACAGCCGTAATCCTTTTACGAGTGCTCTGTTTTTTTGCTGTTTCTGCAGAATTCAACCCCCGTTTTGTTCACACCAGACAAGCCCGCTCCCTGGCTGTGGAGTTTGAAGGAGAAGTTTATGACATCAATTTAGAAGATGAAGAAAATGTGGAGCCCCCACAGACAAGAGTCATCGCCAAGAGACATTACGCCTCTGAAGAAGAAGTGGGAGAGGATATTGATGATGATGAAGAAGAGGAGGATGAAACATTTACTTCTCCAAATGAGGATGATGATGTAATGTTGGCTGATGGCGTGATGGGGATCAGTCACTCTGCATCTGTGAAAGTCACGCATAAGTAAGCATCTGGTGGCCTTCATTTTGGCAGCATTAGCAGATTTAAAAAATTAACATCATTATGTCTTGCTATAAGGATATTTCCACACATTTTAGAATAACCTTGTTCTCAGTTCATCTGTCTCTTGAAATGAGATGTTTGTAATTTGAATTTTTAGTCTGAGTTGCCAGTTTTCAAAGAGAAGGTGGAAAATGAAAATGGTTATCGATGATCTCTGTGTTAGGCTCGATTCACATCTATGCATGTTGCTTTTGAGCATTTCTGCGGTGCTTCTAGCGTTTTTGGACATGCGTTTTTACCGCGATTTTCCTGCGATCTGCGCTTTGCGTATTTTTTTTACACTGTATATAGCTGGTTGCTAAGGGGGGGGCCTGGAAGCCAACTGCTGCATCCTTAAAAAAACTGATAAGCCATCAGCTGTCAGCGGGCTTCCCTGATGACAGCTGAATATAAAAAAAATTGCCAGCTAAAAAAAAAATAGTGAAAAAAAACATTGTGGAGTCCCCCCAAAATCCATACCAGACCCTTATCCGAGCATGCAGCCTGGCAAGTCAGGAAAGAGAGGGGACGAGCGAGCACACCCCCCCTCCTGAACCATACCAGGCCACATGCCCTCAACATAGGGGGGTGGGTGCTTTGCGCACCCCACCCCAAAGCACCTTGCCCCCATGTTGATGAGGACAAGGGCCTCTTCCCGACAACCCTGGCCAGTGGTTGTTGGGGTCTGCGTGCGGTGGGCTTATCAGAATCTGGAAGCCCCCTTTAACAAGGGGGCCCCCAGATCCCGCCCCAGCCCTATGTGAATGAGTATGGGGTACATTGTACCCCTACCCATTCACCAAAAATAGTGTAGTGTGAAAAAATACAGTACACAGTTTTTCACAAGTATTTTATTAAAAAAATCTTCTTCTCCGCTTCTTCTTCTGGTCTTCCTCCATCTTCTCCCGCATCTTCCTCCTCCGAGCTTCTCCTTCTCCCGCTTCTTCTTCCGCTCTTCTTCTCGGCGGCGGGTCGGCAGCGGGAGCAGCAGCAGAGGAAGAAGAACACCGGACAAAGAAGACAGGAGAAAGAAGAAGAGAAGAAGAAGAAGCGGGAGAAGGAGAAGCCCGGAGGAGGAAGATGCGGTAGAAGATGGAGGAAGACCGGAGGAAGAAGATATTTTTAATAAAAGACTTGTCAAAAACTGTCTACTATTTTTTGGTGAATGGGTAGGGGTACAATGGACCCCATACTCATTCACATAGAGGGTCTGGGGACCCCCTTGTTAAAGGGGACTTCCAGATTCCGATAAGCCCCGCCCGCTGACCCCAAAAAGGGTTGTCGGGAAGAGGCCCTTATCCCTATCAACATGGGGGCAGTAGTGCTTTGGGGTGGGGGGCGTAGAGCCATCCCATCCCGTTCCTGACCTGCCGGGCTGCATGCTCGGATAAGGGTCTGATATGGATTCTGGGAGGGACCCCCACACCATTTTTTTTTTACCTTTTGGCATTGGGGGGGCCCCGTTTTTTCACGATTTTTTTTTTTACCGGCAATTCTTTTTTTTTATTCAGCTGTCAGCCAGGAAGCCCGCTGACAGCTGATGACTCATTGGTTGTTAAGGACGCGGCGGCCAGGCTCCCGGCCCCCTCCTTAGCAGTTATATACAGTGAATGTAAAGGTAAAAAAAACACAAATTGCAAAACGCAAATAGTGGCAAAATCACGGTAAAAACGCTGTACTTGCGTTTTTGATGCAGGTCCATTGAAGTCTATTACATGCAAAATGCTGCATTTTGCGGGAAAATAAGTCTCCCACCCTTTCCAAAAATGCAGAGGCACAAAAATGCATTGATGTGAACGTGTTTCATAGGAACTAATGTTCAATAAATTCCCTGCATTTCTGCAAAATACAAAATGCATCAAAAAATGCATTTGTGTGAATGGAGCCTTAATGTTAGTTGTGATATACAAGACACACTGCATAGTTATTGGAGTATATGATTGCTTTATAGCGGTTATGTAACAGCAATTTGTAGTACCTTCACCTTAGCTTTTTTTTGTTGCTAGGAAAAATGCATTGTAGCCGATGATAGCTCTGTGTCACAGGAACTCTTAACACTTTGTAGCGTGAACATTGACTTTAAAAGTCTGACTCTAGCTACAGAATTGCCAGCTTTGGTAGGTAACTGCTAACACTGCGCATGTACAGTATAGCCCTGGTTTGAGAGTAACTCGGTTTGAGAGCGTTTTGCAAGACAAGCACATTTTTTAAATACATTTTGACTTGATATACAAGCAATGTCTTGATATACAAGTAGCGTCATGTCACAACTGAGTATAAAACAGCAGAGAGGCGCCTCTAAGTGTAGCAATATGGTTACATTTAATGAAGGTACAACATTTAGCAACATACTGCTACACTTAGAGGCACCTCTCTTCTCTTTTATACTCTGTAGTCCTGCTGAATTTTGCTTCTAATCCCCTTGTGGAGGCTGCTATTTGTGGATGGACATTTTATGGTTACACAATCTATCACATTGCTATGATCTTTTTATATGGACTATAAACTGAAGGATTTATAAATAAATGGTTGCGGAACGAATCATTTGCGTTATCAAAATGTTATCATTTATCATTTCTTATGGGGAAATTTGCTTTGATATAAAAGTTCTTTGTATTACAAGCATGTTTCTGGAATGAATTATGCTTGTAATCCAAGGTTTTACTGTATTAATAACCAGCTAGACATGGAGTTTCCCTTTGTTTTCACCTGTTGTGGTTAGCAGGTCTCATTGTGCAAAAGTGTAGCCTGCTAGCCACTGTTCCACAGTTATTAGCAATGTCAACAAACTCCTAATAGGTACTCCATCCAAGACGTGAAACAGGATTTCAGTAATGATTTCTAAAGCCATCATTTAAGGACACACAAATTTGAGTCTTGCTAGATTTCAGGTTTAAGGCTGGGTTCACACTATTGCGAATTGAATGCATCCAATTCGCATGTCAGGAGATTGTGACCGGCTTTCTATGGAGCCGCTTGACACATCTCCGGAGTGGCTCTGTTGCGAATTGCACAGGAGTCTTGTGCATCTTCAGGGCCATTTCAGATTCCGAATTCAGCCAAAAGTTCGGACCTGAAACAATGAATAGGAACGCACTGGACCCCTGCTGTGAGCCACTCTGTGCTGCGGTGTGAACCTAGCCTAAATCTTTTTTACACTTGTTACAGGGACCAGTATGAATTTATTTTATATAGTTATATCTAGAAGTGGACTTGCCCTCTTCGTTTCATATATTTCAAGTGCCCAGAGAATCGCCTTGTTATATTTCTTCTAGTTATCTTAAAATCAGTATGTAATTGCCACATTTATTACAGTGGTGATACAGTACAGTATCATTAAGAATCATAGTAAATGGCGCCTAAAGGTTTTGTATATTTTAGTTTATTTCTGTAATAAATGTTGGCTAAGTAGGTAAAATGGTCATTGAATCTTTTTTCTGACTCAGGTGTTATATTCTGACCAATGACTCGGTGCACTGTGAGAGGGAATTATACCATTCAAGCAGAGCCTGGAAGGACCACAAAGCTTATATTGACAAGGAGGTAATCTGATCACTGCTGGCTCTCCTTCTATGTGTGTACAAGACAATAATTTAACGTTACATGAGATAATGATAGCAATAGACAGAAGGAAAATGTCTGTGATACTCCTCTTGGCCAATCAGGTTGTGCCAGGAGGTGATTATACGAATTTCTCCTTTTATGTGATGGAATGTAGTTAAGATTTATACATGCCCATCCAAAACTGATGCTCGATGCTCCATGTCAACTGTTCCCATCTGCCACTAACAATATAAGGGGATTGTCCATTTATCTGTCACAACAGACCCAGTTTGAGGTATACAAATATTGATATGAATACACACTTCTGCATTTCAGATTGAAGCTCTACAAGACAAAATTAAGAATTTAAGAGAAGTAAGAGGACATCTGAAAAGGAGGAAACCTGATGAATGTGACTGCAGCAAACCTGGGTGAGTGACACATAATGTTGGGTGTTATTCAAAGGATTTCATTGTCTCTGGTGTGGAGTACATATGCAAGGAGAACATGGAGATAGCAGCAACAGGATGATTGGGATTATATGCAAAGAAAACCAGCAAAGTGACCATCAATGTGATATGTATCATACTCTGATTTTTTATTGAACCCAATAATTGTTGTTATTTTATGACTAAACTTTCTATTTTTATATAAAATGTATTCCTTGTAATTGCGGGCACCGCTATAATCCCAATCATCCTGTTGCTACTATTTTCAATTAAAGAGCGATGAGGTGTCAGATTTTATAGTGTTACCTTATCTATCATTTGAGCGAGAACATGGAGGTGGTGCTGCGATAGATGGGGAGATCCTTGAAACAATCACATTGTGCATTTTACCTGTCATGACACTTGGCCCCAATTCATTCAGATGTTGCATTTGACACAAGTCACATTTAGTGAGGAAACGGGAGGTACCATTAACTGTACACCCAAAACAGCATGTAAGTCTAATTTTCAGTCCAGGTGTAATAGTATAAAGCAGTGGTCTCCAAACTGCGGCCCAGGGGCCAGATGTGGCCTTTTGCTTGCCTGCATGCGGACCTTGGGGCACTATTTCTCCAACTGACATCAATGATTGGCCAGCATTCCTCTCACTAACAAAATTGATGGGACACTACTCCTCCCACTGATATCAACAGTGGGGTACTATTCCTCCCATTAAAACCAATGATGACGCTTGGTTTACTCCCACTGGCCACAGTCTTGCCCCCTAAAGCCTGAAGGACTGTAAACTGGTCCTTTGCTTAGAAGGTTTGGAGACCCCTGGTCTAAAGGCTTACAACACGGTTTAGGACACAACAAGGTTTAGGACAAAAAGGTAAAAAGGCCATACATGATCAAAAACTATAAAAAAGTACAAAATAATTATTTATTTATTATGCAATACTTTACAGGATCCTAATATAAAAAATATAATATAAAAAATAATAAATTAACATGTGAAATGAACATGTTTTTTTTTTTACAAAGGTTATCCTTTAATCACTGACCCAGGGGCCAAATTACCTTTATATATGTTTGTATATTTTTTTGTTAAATGCTATTTACTTGTTTTCCAGATTTTACAAGAAAGATAAAGGTGTGAAGGGTCAAGACAAGATAAAGAGTCATATTCATCCATTCAAGTAAAACAGTTTATTCTACTTTCTTTAATTATGTAAAACTTTTCCAAACACATATCTTCTACTGAAAAGTGTAATAATCAAAGGATCGTCAATGCTCTTTTTCAGCTTTTGTTGTGCATTTAGGATTGGACTTATTTCTCAGTACATTTTTCTTTGTTTTATTTGGGACTGCTAAATATATGCTGATGATCATAGTTTACAAATAGTAAACACAATCATAGAAAAAGTGGGTTGCAGGGGTCACTTGGGAACCTCAAGTGATCTATATGGTCCCTAGTCCAGAGCTTCAATGTTTGTAGCTGCCACAACATGACTTCATTTAAGAAGCTATGATGATGTCATCAAGTTCAGTGCAGTGAAATAACTGCATAGAAAAGACAACATCATTGCACCAACAGGCTCCAAAAGTGAAGGGGATCTCTGGTGTGAGGCCTTAGGGACAGGGTCCCATGCAGGTAACAAGGTCCAAGTTAATCGTGGGCCACAAGACACAAGGTCCCACCATCTTTCAGACATGACTTATCTTTGGGAATATTATAGCAATAATTTTGATGAAGAAATTCAAATTGTTTCTTAAATAATTAATAACAAATAGATAGCTATATGTTTGTGCATATAATACAAGGACATGGATTGTGAAGATAGAACCTGGTTTTCCTTGCTCAGGGATGGATCTGGGTATTTTTAGGATTTTACAAAAAGGTCCAAACTAGCTTCCACTTTCTCTTTGGTTCCATCGCAGATATTATAAAAGAATCACACAAAGCTCCTCTTTTTGTACCTGTGTAAAGCTAAACTCCAGCCTGACCTTCAGTCTTGCACAGTTGGACAGGCTCTCCTAATTTACTGAAATTGCTTACACTGATTTCTTTCCATGCTGTGAGCTTCTCACAGTGTGCATTAGAAGCTGCAGCAAATCAAATAGAACCCACCTTATTTCCACTGTTTAGGATGTCCAGCATTATGTAGCCCATTCCCCTGGGGACTGTCCCTGTCCTGTTCTTTTAACTAATTGGATTTTAGTTACGTATTTATCGGCATATAACACGCACTTTTTCTCCCTGAACATAGGGGGAAAATCACGGGTGCATGTTATACGCCGATAGTGTACCACGGAGGGGAAGGAGGGGCACGAGCGCCACCGGAATTCACCAAGCCGTCATCTCCTGTTTACTCTGCTCTCACTCGGCTCTCACATCACACACACAGTCCCGCCTCCGCCACTGACATTGGACCAGTGTTCTGTCAATCACAGGAGCTGGTCCAATGCCAATGGCAGAGGTTGGACTCTGTATGTGACTGCCGACTGAGAGCCGAATAAACAGGAGATGTCGGCTTGGTGAATTCCTGCACTGCATGAGAAATGGTGAGGCTGCAGATGGGCATTAATCAGGCTCAGGCTGCATTAGTGGGAGATGGGCTGCAGATGGGCGCAGATCAGGCTGCAGATGGGCACAGATCAGGCTGCATTGAGGCTGCAGATGGGCACAGATCAGGCTGCAGATGGGCACAGATCAAGCTGCAGGTGGACGCAGAGCAGGCTGCAGATGGGCACAGATCATGCTGCATTGAGGGTGCAGATAGGCACAGATCAGGCTGCAGATGGGCGCATATCAGGCTGCAGATGGGCACAGATCAGGCTTCATTGAGGCTGCAGATGGGCACAGATCAGGCTGCATTGAGGCTGCAGATGGGCACAGATCAGGCTGCATTGAGGCTGCAGATGGGCACAGATTAGGGTGCATTGATGGGCACTGATCATTATTTTGCTTCAAAGTGGTTTGTTTAAAAAAAAGTTTTTTTCCTGAAACTTCCCTCTTAAATTGAAGGTGCGTGTTATACGCTTGTGCGTGTTATACGCCGATAAATAGAGTAATTCAGTCATAGAGGTTTAGTATCACATATTAACATTAACTAAAGCCTGGTACACACTATGAGTTTTGTTTTTCATTCCATCCAGCGGGTGGAATGAAAAAAAAAAACGGTAAGCTCCGGTCTGAGCTGCTGTACTAACTATGAAAAGTTAGTGCAGTGATCTTCCCTGCTAAGCTATTGTTTTCTGACAGGAACGGCCCCCCACAAGAACACTCCGATCAGCGCTTGGCTGAGAGCGCTGATCGGGAGTAGGTTGGCTGCTTGTTCTCCAGCATGCTCGTCCGACACAAGCTGGTCAAATGGCTAGCTTCTGTCAGACAGACCAACAAACAAGGGCCAAATGTCAGCCTTTTTTTTCTTTTAACCAGCCGATGTCTCCCGATGTCAGGCCGTGTCTACCCAGCTTAAGTCAGTGTGCATGCTAATGCATCCTGTCTAGATTACCCACTTCTTCAGGCTGACAGCCACCCATCAAAGCATTTTTATATTTGTATATCTCCTCCCAAGAGCCAGCCCGCAGTTTGCATCATGGCTAAGGGCTTTTAAAGTCTTTCACAAGCTATGATCTGGCTGCATTGCATAGAGACCCAGTGATAGCATCAGTGGGTCAAACATAAAGTCTGTCATGAAAACCAAAAGGTTTTATTTAAACTTTTTTTTTTTTTGCATTTTGATGAAGGGGGAACTAGGAAAGGCAAAATATAAGCAGAATAAACTTCAGCTTTAACATTTTATAAGGTTTGCATGAACTGTTATGAAATCAAATTATGTTTATTTAGAAAGTTGATAGATCTTCATGTTGATTGATTCAGACTTTAGTTCCTGACTTTTGTCTTAAATTACTTTTCCACATAGGGAAGGTGCTCAGGAGGTTGACAACAAGTTGCAGATCTTTAAAGAGAACCGAAGAAGAAAGAAGGATAAAAAGGAGAAGAAACGACAAAGGAAAGGAGAAGAATGCAGCCTTCCTGGACTCACCTGCTTCACTCATGACAACAACCACTGGCAGACGGCACCATTCTGGAACTGTAAGAACATGTTCATTAATGCTCTAAAATTACATCTGTCATCATGCTTAGCAAAGACCCAGCTGTAAATGTTAATTTAAACATGTATTGTACATCTAAGGCCACGTTCGCACGGGCATACTTAAGCGTACACCCATGTGAGGCCCCTGTTTGCCCACACAGGTGTCCCTGTACATTGGCATGCAGACAGTCCCATTCATGTCATTTGGGACATAGCAGCTTCTCCCTATTTGACAACCGTGTGGGTGCAAACATGGTCCTCACACGGGTGTACACTTAAGTATTCCTGTGTGAATGAGGCCTAATTGGCAGCTATAGGCAATGCCTCCACTTTCCTCCATTTTTTTAATATACCGTAAATAATATTCTATTTTGTATCAGTTTTCAGCTATGATTTAAAACATCACTGATATATACATTAGGGACATATATGTTTTTATAAGTAACAGTGATCCTTTTAAAAAAAAATCACCTACCATAGACCATCACTCCATGGATGACATTTCTGTGGGTATATAGGATGTATTTTCTAAAACCGGTTCAGCCCCAAAAGGGACACTAAGTTCTGGTAGTGGGTTCCTTTAAACATATGTTTTTGATAACTTGAACATGTTATCAGCTTACCTTATCACGGTTTGCTAAAATAGAACTATAGCTGCATTTTGTTTTTTGTTTTCTCTTTTCTTTTTCTTTGTTTAATTGCAGAAGAGATATACTATGTTCCTCCTGCAATAAAGACTTTTTGCCTTCCTGTTTGCCTTTTTCTTCTGCTTCTTGACTGGGATGGAAAGATTCCTTCACTTCTTGTTTAGTAAAAAAAGTTGTCTCCCAGGACAGGAAGTGAGGGGAGATCTCTCTAACCGAACCCCAGATAGCAGATAAGGGTGACAGGGGTTCTTTGCTTTCCCCATTCTATCAACAACTAAAAAAAAGTTTGGGGTATAGATACATTGTAAGGTCTGTATGTAGTTCTAGCTTTTTGTTACACAGTTCATGGGGTTTTGTTGCTTAAACCCTTCTTTAATTAAACACAGCACAACTGCTGGGATTAAAAAGTCTTGTGATAAACTTTTCCAGAAATCAGGTTGTACAGAGTGTGTGTACTTTACATGGACTTAATTAAAAAAAGAAATGAGGGAAATGAAGGCCGTGCTATTACTAAATGTAATGCCAAAGTAAATATGACTTGAATAATCAGAGTAAAAATATTTTTGCACTTAACTAACAGGATTGTGGTCATGTGCATGTGTGTAATATACTGTGTATATACTGTATATATACGGAGCCTTGAAAAAATATTCATACCCCTCGAAATTTTTCACATTTTGTCATGTTACCAAAAACGTAAATGTATTTTATTAGGATTTTATGTGATAGGCCAACACAAAGTTGCACATAATTGTGAAGTGGAAGGAAAATTATAAATGGTTTTCAAAATTTTTTACAAATACATTTGTGAAAAGTTTGCCGTGCATTTGTATTCAGCCCCTCTGACTCATTACTTTAGAACAACCTTTCACTGCAATTACAGCTGCAAGTCTTTTTGGGGATGTCTCTACCAGCTTTGCACATCTAGAGAAAAACATTTTTGCCCATTCTTTTTTGAAAAACAGCTCAAGCTCTGTCAGATTGGATGGAGAGCATCTGTGAACAGCAATTTTCAGGTCTTGCCACCCATTCTCAATTGGACTTAGGTCTGGGCTTTGACTGGGCCATTCTAACACATGAATATGCTTTGAGCTAAACCATTCCATTGTAGCTCTGGCTGTAAGTTTAGGGTTGTTGTCCTGCTGGAAGGTGAACCTCCTCCCAGTCTCAAGTCTTTTGCAGACTCTAACTCAGGTTTTCTTCTAAGATTGCCCTGTATTTGGCTCCATCCACCTTCCCATCAACTCTGACCAGCTATCCTGTCCCTGCTGAAGAAAAGCATCCCCACAACATGATGCTGCCACCACCATGTTTCACAGTGGGGATGGTGTGTTCAGGGTGATGTGGAGTGTTAGTTTTCCGCCACACATAGCGTTTTTCCTTTAGGCCACAAAGTTAAATTTTGGTCTCATCGCACCTTCTTCCATAGGTTTTCTGTGTCCCCCCCATGGGTTCTCTCAAACTGCAAACGGGACTTCTTATGGCTTTCTTTCAACAATGCCTTTCTTCTTGTCATTCTTCCATAAAGACCAGATTTGTGGAGTGCGCGACTAATAGTTGTCTTGTGGACAGATTCTTCCTAATGAGCTGTAGATCTCTGCAGCTCCTCCAGAGTTACCATGGGCCTCTTGGCTGCTTCTCTGATTAATGCTCTCCTTGCCCGGCCTGTCAGTTTAGGTGGACGGCCAAGTCTTGGTAGGTTTGCAGTTGTGCCATACGCTCTCCATTTCTGGATGATGGATTCAGCAGTGCTCTGTGAGATGTTCAAAGCTTGGGACATTTTTTTATAACCTAACCCTGCTTTAAACTTCTCCACAACTTTATCCCTGACCTGTCTGGTGTGTTCTTGGTCTTCATGATGCTGGTTGTTCACTAAGGTTCTCTAACAAACATCTGAGGGCTTCACAGAACAGCTGTATTTATACTGAGATTAATTTACACACAGGTGGACTCTATTTACTAATTATGTGACTTCTGAAGGCAATCTGTTCCACTAGATTTTAGTTAGGGGTATCAGAGTAAAGGGGCTGAATACAAATGCATGCCACATATTTCAGATATTTATTTGTAAACAAAATTGAAAACCATTTTCCTTCCACTTCACAATTATGTGCCACTTTGTGTTGGTCTCTCACATAAAATCCCAATAAAATACATTTACACTTTTGGTTGTAACATGACAAAATGTGGAAAATATCAAGGGGTATGAATACTTTTTCAAGGCACTGTATATAAGGTTTTCATTCTATCTAGATAGAAAGAAAACCTTACATCCATATTATCAGTGCTACTGTCAGTATGAGAAACACAAGTATATAAAAGTAAAAGCCACTCCAGTACAACATTAACAATTTAAAGGAAAGTTGTACTGAGTAAAATACAGAGGTTACGGTTGCTAGCATCTTGAAAATTCTAGTAGCTTGGCTGTCTCTCGCTTCGGTACTGTTTAAGTCACTGACAAATGCTGCCACCAAAGTCAGTATTCTTGATTGTTACTCTAGGACCAGATTGATCATTTGGAAAGTACTGAGTCAGTGAGTTTAATTAACTAAAGGCAAATAAACCATTCATTTTCCTGTGTAATCTTCCACAGAGTTTAATGAAGGAGGTGAAGCTCTGCTGACTTCCATCATCCAATCATGTGCAAGCAAAAATGCAGTTTCTTGATTTTCCTTGCACAGGATTGGGTATTCCTTGCAATGTGAAATTTTACCACATTTCACCACATTCAAGCTAAGGGTATTCTTATGCAAAGTGCAATTTTACTTTATTAGTATAAACTAATAAATGTATTTGGACTTGTTTATCATTTGGTCTGGCACTCCTTCCATTAGTGCATGCTTTTTTTACTGGTAACCTGCTGGGGTACCTACTTGTCTGTTGTGAGCAGCCTTACCTGAGCCAGTGAGTTCTCTAAAGTTTGTATGTCCTCTCACTACTTTGTATGAGGTCACATCAAAGTCCCAATGGCTCTTGGATGCTTTTCTCTTGATTGAACCCCTTGGTACAATAACATGGTGGATGTGGGTACCACAATTCCACGGGGGCATATCTTTAAATCCTGCCTTAAACAGAATCAAATAATAAAGCCAAATTAAATCATAGACCCCCTGTTATAATCATTTCATTGATTATTGTTTTGAGGAGGAAAGGAGACAGATGTAGAAGGCAAAGTTCACCATCACTAGATAACAGCATTCTATATCCCCAAGGGAATATCCAGTCTATGTTTTTTCCTGCACATGTTTGTCATGTAAACTCTGCTCGGGTTCTAATTTGGAGTGCTGATACTTATGACTGTTGCAATTACGGTGCTGATCTTATTAACTGATGTATGTTTGACATGATGACCATATCAAAGCATAAGCCTTATACGTGCACATGTGTCTTATTGTTAAAATCTACATTTTTTCTTATAATTTAATGCTTAAAAAGTATTAAAATGCAATCTGATTTCCCTCTTTCTTCACAGTGGGGTCTTTCTGTGCCTGTACTAGTTCCAATAATAACACATACTGGTGTTTAAGAACAATCAACGAGACTCACAATTTTCTGTTTTGTGAATTTGCCACCGGTTTCTTGGAGTACTTCGATATGAACGTTGACCCCTACCAGGTAAACACACAAATTTATTTAAGTATTTAGAGACACAGTGCAGTTATCCTTAGGAGGCCCAGTAATGGTCCAAAAATACCAAACAATGGAAATTATTCTTCAAGCAACAACCTACCAGTAATTATGAAACCGCGATTGTTAGCTTCCTCTCAATGATGAGCTACGCATACTTACATAGGTCCAAGCTGAAACTATGTAAGTATGCAATAAAGGAGTTGAGTTTTTATGGATCACCTAAAGGCAGAAAGTAAGAGACGGCCAGACAGATTGGGGTAGGGAGTGCCAGAGGATGGTAGAAGCTCTAGAAAAGTCTAAAGAAGTCTTGGAAGCAAGCATGGAAGGAGGTGAAAAGGGAGCTAGAGAGCAGGGGGACTTGGGAAGAGTAGAGTGGATGGTCTGTGTGATATATTGGGACAAGTTTTGTGGTGTTACTGGGGGGCAGAGTTGTGGATGACTTTGTATGCTGTTGGGTCACTGGAAGCCAATAGAGGGATCGGCAGAGAAGGGGAGCAGACAAAAAGCAGTTGAGTAAGGTGGATGGTCTGGAAGCAGCAGTCATGATAGACTGAAGGGGGTATAGCGTGTGTAATGGTAGGCCAATGAGGTAGGATTTGCAATCGTCAAGACAAGAGTGAATTATTATTTTTATACAAAATGTAAATAGCAACCGGTTCTGCAGTTTGCTCATTCGTTTCAGCCCTTTGAACCATTACTAACAATGTATTCATGTGCATTGCTGTTTTCCCCACAGCTCACAAATGCTGTACATACTGTGGAGAGAGGAGTTTTGAATCAGCTTCATGTACAGTTGATGGAACTAAGAAGCTGTCAGGGTCACCGGCAGTGCAACCTAAGGCCGAAAGGGTTCGAAACAGGTAAATTTTCAGTACATATAAGGTTTTTTAAAGAGAGTGTATTTATACTTATTTACAGCAGTTGGATTATAAAAATTATAAAAATGCCTACATGCTTAAAAAAAAAAAAAAAATGCTGAATAATAACTTGCTGGCCTGACCAATTCTTCCTTTCAGGTTTAATAATAACAGGTCGACACGGAACGCAAAGCTTATTTACAGCATTGGCTTTAGAGCTAACAACTGCTAGACTGTCTGTAGCCAGGGGCTGCTAACTAACCTGCTTACCCCTTACACAGCCCGTGCCCCTTCTAATATCAGCCGTACCTAGTAAAAGAGAGTTCGTGGGTCACTAATTTTATGTTTGCAGGTGTTGCATATTTTTAGCCAATTTAAATTAAGACCAATTAATATGAGTATTTTGAATCACACTATTTTATTTTGTTTCTATATTCTACAAGCTATAAAAACCCTTGCATTAAAGTGATTTTCAAATATATAGCATTGCTTTCATACAGTGGTGGCGCCTATTTTGTGGTAAATTCTAACATGCTTGCTCTTTCTCGCTAAGTTAGGTATTAGCATACTAATAATTCTCAATGGGCAAATCCGCCAAATGTAGTTTAAAAGCGGTTTAAAACCACTGCTAAGGAACATCATCTGGGTAACATCATGAAAACTTAATGGCGACCATAGGCTAAAATTACAGCTCAGTAGAAGGGCCGGACAGTGCTGGTACAGGCCAACTGTATAGCCACAATTATTATACTAGTAGCCTTACACTATCCCTCATATATCAAAATGTTTAAAACAAAAATTGTCTGTGTTGTCCTGTAGAGACAAACTTATGAAAGCTCAGTCTGATTAGTTGCTATGGAACAACGCAGTTTTTATTTAGACAATATAGTAAATAAGCCCCATTACATATTATCAAGCACAGAAAAAAAAGCCTAGTTCACCCAAAAGTGATGTTATAGATGGAGCATGATGGGCCGAGTCAGTCCATGCCTTATTTTATGCCTTGGGATACTCCAGTAGAACGATCTCCCTACCTAACTCTTGACTCTGTCCCTGTCCACCTGTGAGTTTGTGTGTTCTCACCCACCTTTTCCTGCCCCAGCAACTCTTGTCCATTCTCCATGGTATAAACAAATACAAAATCCAGCAGGGAAGGTGGCAACTACAAATAATTGCTGCACTAATCTCACCAATAGAGTGCCCCAGAAATAAAAGAATCTGTCTACTTTAGCTCTATAGCATCTACCAAAAGCTGAAATATCGGTTTTGGGTGGACTGTCCCTTTCAGATTTCTGATAGTAAATATTAAAATAGCTGCTGAGTTATTAATTTCAATGATGGGTACACCTTAACCATCTTTTAAGGAGAGTTGGCAATCTAGTATTTGGTGAATGATTTCTCTTCTAGAAGTTAACAAACCATTACTCTTGTATTTTCCTATATCAGGAAGTAAAGATGGACGAACCTATGATCCACACAGGTATATGTCCTTTTTCTTATTTATCCTTTCCAGCGGCTTCTTTCCAAATAATTGCATGATCCAACCCATTCCGACTAATGTTTGTATTCTGTCATTTGGCCCATGACATAGCTTTTGGTGCATGCAACTTCTAACCATGGTTTCCCCATATTGGTCAATGGTCTCCGGCTACCATGATTCACTCCATCTCATCTTCCCAGCAAGAGCTCATACATATATCATTTCATGCTTGCGACTTGTTGATTTTTCAACATTCAATTCACACAATGTTAAGGTTAATGTGCCACTGATAAGAAAGTCTGTGCATTGTGTTTTCTATGTGTTGTGTGTACACTATTATTTTGCATCTCAATATATTTATATAAAGTTGTATATGTGTATTACCATTTTTTGCTTTGCAAAATGTATGAAACAATGTACAGAAGTATAAATTTGTATTTTAGAGTAAGCTGTGGGTTTTTCAACCCTTCATGTATTTCACAGTTGTACTTTTTAGCTTAGCCATTAATAAGTACATTATAATCAGCAAATGAAAAACAAGATATATCAATGTCACTGTATTGCCGTATTGTCACCCTGTTTATGACATGCCCCCATATAGATACAGTGCCTTGTCATGTTATAACCAAAAACGTAAATGTATTTTATTGGGATTTTATGTGATAGATCAACACAAAGTGGCACATAATTGTGAAGTGGAAGGAAAGTGATAAATGGTTTTCAAAATTATTTACAAATAAATATGTGAAAAGTGTGGTGTGCATTTGTATTCAGCCCCCCTGAGACAATGCTTTGTAGAACCACCTTTCGCTGCAATTACAGCTGCAAGTCTTTTTGGGATGTCTCTACCATCTTTGCACATCTAGAGAGTGACATTCTTGCCCATTCTTCTTTGCAAAACAGCTCAAGCTCTGTCAGATTGGATGGAGAGCATCTGTGAACAGCAATTTTTAAGTCCTGCCACAGATTCTCAATTGGATTTAGGTCTGGACTTTGACTGGGCCATTCTAACACATGAATATGCTTTGATCTAAACCATTCTATTGTAGCTCTGGCTGTATGTTTAGTGGTGTTGTCCTGCTGGAAGGTGAACCTCTGCCCCAGTCTCAAGTGTTTTGCAGACTCTAACAGGTTTTCTTCTAAGATGGCCCTGTATTTTGCTCCATCCACCTTCCCATCAACTCTGACCAGCTTCCCTGTCCCTGCTGAAGAAAAGTATCCCCACAACATGATGCTGTTCATGTTGTGTTCAGAGTGATGTGCAGTGTTAGTTATCCGCCACACATAGCTGTTTGCTTTTAAGCCAAAAAGTTCAATTTTGGTCTCATCTGACCAGAGCACCTTGTTCCACATGTTTGCTGTGTCCCCCACATGGCTTCTCGCAAACTGCAAATAGGACTTCTTATGGCTTTCTTTCAAAAAAGGCTTTCTTATTGCCACTCTTCCATACAGGCCAGATTTGTGGAGTGCATGACTAATAGTTGTCCTGTGGACAGATTCTCCTACCTAAGCTGTGGATCTCTGCAGCTCCTCCAGAGCAGGGATGAGCTTCGAGTTCGAGTCGAACTCATGTTCGACTCGAACATTGCCTGTTCGCCCGTTCGCCGAACAGCAAACAATTTGGGGTGTTCGTGGCAAATTTGAAAAGTCTATGGGAGAAATCTAAAGTGCTAATTTTAAAAGCTTATATGCAAGTTATTGTCCTAAAAAGTGTTTGGGGACCCGGATCCTGCCCCAGGGGACATGTATCAATGCAAAAAAAAGTTTTAAAAACTGCGTTTTTTTCGGGAGCAGTGATTTTAATAATGGTTAAAGTGAAACAATAAAAGTGAAATTATAAAACTTATAAAAACACAATCAAATCCCTGGGTAGGATAATGAAAGTTTTCTATAGCAGCGCTCAGGTGGTCAATAGACTCCCTTGTCCACTCACTCTTATTTACAGTTCATAAGAGTACATATAGAACTTATGAAAAAAGATGTTGTTGTAAATGACATATAGCTCCAGATGTCTTCTTAATATGATCCACTTTAAATCATCAGTTGTATCCCCTTTCGGGTGGGTACTCACCACACACAGGATTTAAACAGGCACCTCACAGATCCCATCCGATGGTCATCCGATCATCCTAATCCTGGTTCTGATTACTCCTTCTAAAGCCTCCAGAGATCACCCGATAATCACCAGCAGATGTTCAAAGTGAAAAGAAAGAGAAGCCACCAATAGTGTAATCCCGTAGAGTATCTTTTAATCAGTCTATAAAAATTGTTTCCACAACATATCTTCCATATGGTAAAAATCAAGCAGTAAAATAGCAGCAGTGTAATTCAAAACCGCCGTGCTGTTCCCCCAGGCTCCTAACAGGTGCAGTGTATCAGCTGGTACAGCTTGTGTTTAACCAGACTTACTGCCGCTTCCTGTGTTTGGAGCGCACCTGGAACGCACCAACGTCACTTCCTTTCAGCCGCAAAGTCACACCCTAAGGGTAGATATGTTGTGGAAACAATTTTTATAGACTGATTAAAAGATACTCTACGGGATTACACGATTGGTGGCTTCTCTTTCTTTTCACTTTGAACATCTGCTGGTGATTATCGGGTGATCTCTGGAGGCTTTAGAAGGAGTAATCAGAACCAGGATTAGGATGATCGGATGACCATCGGATGGGATCTGTGAGGTGCCTGTTTAAATCCTGTGTGTGGTGAGTACCCACCCGAAAGTGGATACAACTGATGATTTAAAGTGGATCATATTAAGAAGACATCTGGAGCTATATGTCATTTACAACAACATCTTTTTTCATAAGTTCTATATGTACTCTTATGAACTGTAAATAAGAGTGAGTGGACAAGGGAGTCTATTGACCACCTGAGCGCTGCTATAGAAAACTTCCATTATCCTACCCAGGGATTTGATTGTGTTTTTATAAGTTTTATAGTTTTATGTTCTGCAAAATATTTGTTGTGTTTAAGCGGCTGCTGATATAGATACATATAGTGAACATTTGGGTTAATGAATACGGTCACGTATTCATTGTAGTCTGTTATAAGTCACCTGTGAGCTTCTTTAGCGCTGGGATAGTGAAAGAAGGCCAGGGGAACTTCACTTTAATTTTAATAAAAGTGAAATATTCCTTTAAATTTCGTACCTGGGGTGTGTGTATAGTATGCCTGTAAAGTCGCGCTTGTTTCCCGTGCTTAGAACTGTCCCTGCACAAAGTGTCATTTCTGAAGGAAAAAAAGTCATTTAAAACTCACTCGCGGCTATTAATGAATTGTCGGCTCCCGGCAATACAGAGAAAAGTCAGTGATAAAAAATAAATTAAAAAAAGCGTGGGGGTCCCCCCAAATTCAATTACCAGGCCCTTCAGGTCTGGTATGGATATTAAGGGGAACCCTGTCGCAAATTGAAAAAAAAAATGCGTGGAGTTCCCCCAAATATCCATACCAGGCCCTTCAGGTCTGGTATGGATTTTAAGGGGAACTCCACCCCAAATTTAAAAAAAAAATGGCGTGGTGTTCCCCCCAAAATCCATGCGAGACCCTTTATCCGAGCACGCAACCTGGCAGGCCGCAGGAAAAGAGGGGGGGACGAGAGAGCGCCCCCCCTCCTGAACCGTTCCAGGCCACATGCCCTCAACATGGGGAGGATGTCCCCATGTTGATGGGGACAGGGGCCTCATACCCACAACCCTTGCCCGGTGGTTGTGGGGGTCTGCGGGCAGGGGGGCTTATCGGAATCTGGAAGACCCCTTTAACAAAGGGGACCCCCAGATCCTGGCCCTCCCCCCGTATGTGAATTGGTAAGGGGTACATTGTACCCCTACCGTTTCACGAAGAAAGTGTAAAAAAAACAAAAAAACACACACAAACACCTTGGAAAGTCCTTTATTAAAAAAATAAATAAAATAAAAATTCCAGCGTAGAAATCCAGTGTCCCGCAGCGATCCGATGTCCAGCGCTGTCCGTCATTGGCTGAGCCTGAGCGGACCTGATGGGGAACTTCCTCTGCAGTGTATTAAATGTATAGACCCCCCCCTTCTAAAGTTCCCCATCAGGTCCGCTCAGCCAATGACTAGGTGTAAGGCTAAGCGGACCAGATGCGGAACGTGAGAAGGGGCGGGTCTATTCATGTATTACACAGTGGAGGAAGTTCCCCATCAGGTCCGTTCAGCCAATGACGTAGGCGGGGTCTGACATACAAGGGGGCGGACCTGATGGGGAACTTCCTCCACTGATTAATGAATAGACCCGCCCCTTCTCAAGTTCCACATCTGGTCCGCTTAGCCTTACACCTACGTCATTTGCTGAGCGGACCTGATGGGGAACTTTAGAAGGGGCGGGTCTATACATTTAATACACTGCGGAGGAAGTTGCCAATGACGGACAGCGCTGGACATTGGATCGCCGCGGGACACTGGATTTCATCGCTCTAATGTTTTTTTTTTTTTTAATAAAGGACTTTTCCAAGGTGTTTGTGTGTTTTTTTTTAACATTTTTTTACACTTTCTTCGTGAAATGGTAGGGGTACAATGAACCCCTTACCAATTCACATAGGGGGGGGCGGGATCTGGGGGTCCCCTTTGTTAAAGGGGTCTTCCAGATTCCGATAAGCCCCCTGCCCGCAGACCCCCACAACCACTGGGCAAGGGTTGTGGGGATAAGGCCCTTGTCCCCATCAACATGGGGACATCCTCCCTATGTTGAGAGCATGTGGCCTGGTACGGTTCAGGAGGGGGGTATGGATATTTGGGGGAACTCCACACATTTTTTTTTTAATTTGCAGCGGGGTTCCCCTTAATATCCATACCAGACCTGAAGGGCCTGGTAATTGAATTTGGGGGGACCCCCACGCTTTTTTATTTTTTTATCAATGACTTTTCTATGTATTGCCGGGAGCCAACAATTCATTATAGCCGCGAGTGAGTTTTAAATGACTTTTTTCCCTTCAGAAATGACATTTTGTGCAGGGACAGTTCTAAGCACGGGAAACAAGCGCGACTTTACATGCATATTATACACACACCCTAGGTACAAAATTTAAAGGAAAGTTTCACTTTTATTTTTTCACTTTAGGCATTATTAAAATCACTGCACTCGAAAAAACGTCCGTTTTTAAAACTTTTTTTTGCATTGATACATGTCCCCTGGGGCAGGACCCAGGTCCCTAAACACTTTTTAGGACAATAACTTGCATATAATTAGCACTTTAGATTTAGCACTTTAGATTTCGAACGTTCAAGTCCATTGTATTTAATAGGGTTCTAAAGTTCATGCGAACATTCTGTCTGTTCGCAGGTTCTGGTGCGAACTGAACAGGGGGGTGTTCGGCTCATCCCTACTCCAGAGTTACCATGGGCTTCTTGGCTGCTTTTCTGATTAATGCTCTCCTTGCCCGGCCTGTCAAGATGTTAAAAGTTTGGGATATATTTTTATAACCTAACCCTGCTTTAAACTTCTCCACAACTTTATGACCTGACTGGTGTGTTCCTTGGCCTTCATGATGCTGTTTGTTCACTAAGGTTCTCCAACAAACCTCTGAGGGCTTCACAGAACTGTTGTACTTATACAAAAAAAAAATAAGACACAGGTGGACTCTATTTACTACTTAGGTGACTTCTAAAGGCAATTGGTTCCACTAGATTTTAGTTAGAGGTATCAGAGTAAAGAGGGCTGAATACAAATGCACGCCATACTTTTCAGATATTTATTTTAAAACATTTATGGTTTTCCCTCCACTTCACAATTATGTGCCACTTTGTGTTGGTCTATCACATAAAAACCCCCAAAAATACGTTTAAGTTTTTTGGTTGTAACATGACAAAATGTGGAAAATTTCAAGGTATATATTTACAGGTTGGGCTAGTTGCCCTATGGTCAGTCTTAAATGATTATGTGCAGGTTTATTTATGTTTGAGAGTCAGGAGGTCAGAGGTAACCTGAAGTCTTACAGTTGCTGCCTGTCAACAGTCTGACCTCACACGCTGTCACCCAGCTACAAAGAGTAAAAGAAAAACCAGGAAATGTGGGACTTTATGGGCAATACCAATAAATAGGCATATAATAAAATTAAACATTTAGTTTCACCCCTCAAATATCTACAGTGCTTCATTGTGCAATACCAGTAGTTGGTGACACTCCTTAAATTATTATCGTACATATAAAAAACATTTTGTTTTTTTTGGAGGCTCCCTATCTATTTTGAGGGGTGGTGGTGCTTATTCAGAAATTGAGGTTCTATTTATTCTTGTTTTTATACAATATGTCTTTTTAAACTACTGTTCAATAAATTACTATGTTTAATTTTAAATATGCCTATTTATTGGTATGGTGCCCATAAAGTCCCACATATCCTGTTTTTTTCTTTCCCTCATGCTTCTCAGGGATGAGGCACAGTTTGTCACCTTATGCCCATGGTAGCCACCCCGTGAGAACATAATCCATCCAATTGCTTCAGCTACACAGAGTGCACAGCAATGTCAAATAACAGAATCGTTTAGTTGTTTATACTCCAATACTCCACTAAACTACAAGGCTTTGTTTATACTGTTATGCATTATCAGGAGTTGGGAGACAGTGTGCAAGGGCAGGCAAATGACAGGGCAGCAACACACAGAGCGAAGGCCTCTTGCACACAGGATGTTTATATAACTCTCCTAGAAGCCAGCAGCGGCTTTGCAGAAAAAATGCCTGACGCTTGTAAAAGTGTCTAAAGCTTGTACAAGCTTTTAGGGGCTTTTAGGAGCTTTTTTCAGGTGTCAAGCTCTTGGGTGTAAATTAATTTAATTGGCCAGAATAGAAAATTTATTCTGGCCATTGAAATTAATTAATGCTCAAGCACTAGCATTTAGGCACGTTTAGCAGCTTTTAGCATCTTTTAGTAGCGTCAAGCGTTTTTGTTTGCCCAAACTCTGCTGTTCTTGGATGCACTGGCAGAGGGTTTATTTTTTCCTGCCTCTAAAAGCTCCTGCCACTAAACGCTGATAAAAGCCTATGTGTGCATTGACACATAGGGGTTTATTTACTAAAGTCAAATCCACTGTGCACTATAAGCACAATTGGAAGTGCACTGCAAGTGCACTTGGAAGTGCAGTCGCTGTAGATCTGAGGGGGACATGCATGAAAAATAAAAAAACAGCACTTTTGCTTGCACGTGATTGGATGATAGAAATCAGCAGAGATTCCCCTCATTTCAGATCGTCCACTCAGATATACAGTGACTGTACTTCCAAGTGCACTTGTAGTTCACAGTGGATTTACCTTTAGTAAATCAACCCCATATGCTAACATGGAGGGGCATTTAGAGGCAGAAAAATAGCCAGACAACCCTAGAAGCAGCTGTAAAAACGTCTAGTGTGTTTGAGGCCTTAAAGCGATTGTAAAGGTTTTTTTTTTTTTTTTTTAATAACAAATATGTTATACTTGCCTCCTCTGTACAAGGGTTTTGCACAGAGCGGCCCCGACCCTCCTCTTCTGGGGTCCCCTGGCGGCGCTCCTGGCTCCTCCTCCGCATCGAGTGCCCCCACGGAGAGCCGCATTCTATGGGGGCACTCGTGCGGGCGCGCTCCCGAGTCCTGCTGCTGCATCCATTGACAGCAGGACTCGGCCCTGCCCCCCCCCCTCCTGTCACTGGATTGATTGACAACAGCGGGAGCCAATGGATGCATTAAGGTGAAAAACCATGAGACTTTACAACTCAGAATATGTGATGGGTTGACCAAAGGTTGACATTGGGTGGCACCATAGGTTGACCTTTATAGCAGAAGATATAGAAACTGCCCATTCTGTAAAATAGTACTGAGCTGTTGATTCAGTCAGAAGGTTTATTCCTTCTAAATGCAGAAGGATTTACCAGTTGTACTTCTCTGATGTACTCATTGGTCCCGATTTATTAAACTGCAATGGCAACTGCATCTGGCTTGCCAAATAGCGTGTTATTATGACATGCAATAAAACTGACTGACAGACCAATTTAGCATGCCCTAAGTGCTCTTTAACCACTTCAGCCCCAGACCATTTTGCTTCCCAAAGACCAGAGCACTTTTTCAGATTCGGCACTGCGTCGCTTTAACTGACAATTGTGCAGCCGTATGACATGGCTCCCAAACAAATAGAGCTTTCTTTTGGTGGTATTTGATCACCTCTGCGGTTTTTATATTTTGCGCTATAAACAAAAAAAGATCGAAAATTTTGAAAAAAAACTATATTTTTTTACTTTTTGCTATAATAAATACCCCCAAAAAACATATACAAAAACAATTTTTTTCCCTAGTTTAGGCTGATACGTATTCTTCTACGAATTTTTGGTAAAAAAAATCGCAATACGCGCTTATTGATTGGTTTGCGCAAAAGTTATAGCGTCTACAAAATAGGGGATAGTTTTATGGTATTTTTATTAATACATTTTTTTTTTACTAGTAATGGCGGCGATTATTTTTTTTTTATCATGACTGCGACATTATGGCGGACACATCGGACACTTTTGACGCCATTTTGGGACCATTGTCATTTACACAGCGATCAGTGCTATAAAAATGCACTGATTACTGTAAAAATTACACTGGCAGTGAAGGGGTTAACCAGGAGGGGGCACTGAAGGGGTTACGTGTGTCCTAGGGATGTGTTCTAACTGTAGGGGGGATGGGCTACGTGTGACACGACACTAATCACTGCTCCCGATCACAGGGAGTGGTGATCAGTGTCCTGTCACTAGGCAGAATGAGGAAATGCTTGTTTACATCAGCATTTCCCTGTTGTTCCTCTCCGTGAGACGATCGCGGGACTCCCAGTGGACATTGAGTCCGCGGGACCTGCGGTCACACTCACGGAGCTCGCGGCGCGTGCGCGCGCCCCCACAATGCCGCTTCTTAAAGGACAACGTACAGGTACGTTAATATGCCCAGCCGTGCCGTTCTGCTGACGTATATTGGCGTGAGCCTGTCGGCAAGTGGTTAATATGTCCTAAGCTTTATGAATCAGGGCCATTGTTTCTCTTTCCTCAATTTCTACAGTACTCTGTTACTATGAGCAATATATAGTGGCATCCCTTGCAATGGTATTAGAAGAAAGATTTTTATCTGTTTGCTTTTAACAAAATTCTGCATAAAAGGGAATAAAATCCACTATTTATTGACTGAATGGTAGCTTAAACCCATTGTGAATGGTCAATAATAGCGTAAGCTAGTGGGTGGAATTTATGTGCTGAACAGTTTTTCATACAATCTTTCAAAATACATTGATAATGGTAGCTTTAAAGGGAGCGTGTTCATGTGTACAGAGGAGAGAAGTAAAAGAGCAGCCAGGCGTCATAAAAAGCAGGAGCAGGCATACCATTTGTGCATACTGAGTGGCTGCACAAAGTCCCTTGAGATTTAGGGGCCCATTTATACTAGATGTGGGTCAGATGGTTGCTGCCACTGTCTTGCAGACCTGCACACAGCTAACTTCTGTTTAGCTGTCAATCCATATATATTGGAAATGTGACTTTACATGACCAGTAGCTGAGTAACAATCGCCCAGAAAATACCACTCAATCTTAGTTAATCTAAAGTTACCTGTAGAGATAAAAGTGTTCCCTCAATCTTGTGAGAGCAGAGAACAGTGGACCTCAATTCAGGGAGATAAGGCAACAGTAGCCCTCAATCCAGTGAGATCAGAGAACAGTGGACCTCAATTCAGGGAGATAAGGCAACAGTAGCCCTCAATCCAGTGAGATCAGAGGACAGTAGACCTCAATCCAGTGAGATAAGGCAACAGTAGCCCTCAATCCAGTGAGATCAGAGGACAGTAGACCTCAATCCAGTGAGATTAGGGAACAGTAGCAATCAATACTGGGAGATCAGAGGACAGTACACCTCAATCCAGTGAGATTAGGGAACAGTAGCCCTCAATCCAGGGAGATCAGAGGACAGTAGACTTCAATCCAGTGAGATTAGGGAACAGTAGCCCTCAATACAGGGACATCAGAGGACAGTAGACCTCAATCCAGTGAGATTAGGGAACAGTAGCCCTCAATCCAGTCGAGATCAAAGGACAGTAGACCTCAATCCAGTGAGATTAGGGAACAGTAGCCCTCAATACTGGGAGATCAGAGGACAGTACACCTCAATCCAGTGAGATTAGGGAACAGTAGCCCTCAATCCAGGGAGATCAGAGGACAGTAGACTTCAATCCAGTGAGATTAGGGAACAGTAGCCCTCAATACAGGGAGATCAGAGGACAGTAGACCTCAATCCAGTGAGATTAGGGAACAGTAGCCCTCAATCCAGGGAGATCAGAGGACAGTAGACCTCAATCCAGTGAGATTAGGGAACAGTAGCCCTCAATACTGGGAGATCAGAGGACAGTACACCTCAATCCAGTGAGATTAGGGAACAGTAGCCCTCAATCCAGGGAGATCAGAGGACAGTAGACTTCAATCCAGTGAGATTAGGGAACAGTAGCCCTCAATACAGGGAGATCAGAGGACAGTAGACCTCAATCCAGTGAGATTAGGGAACAGTAGCCCTCAATCCAGGGAGATCAGAGGACGGTAGACCTCAATCCAGTGAGATTAGGGAACAGTAGCCCTCAATCCAGGGAGATCAGAGGACAGTAGACTTCAATCCAGTGAGATTAGGGAACAGTAGACCTCAATCCAGTGAGATCAGAAGACAGTAGACCCCTGTGGCCTATTTTATCTTCAAGCACAAATGCAGTTTTGTGAAGGTTTCCATGTCATCTTTAAGCCAGTAGAATGTTGGGGAGCACAGTATGTAATGAGCATTTGCCTTTGTCTTATGACAGTGCTCATTGCTAATACTTTTTTTTATCAGGCTCTTTAAAGGTGTTTGCAGTGATCGTCATGGGATTTTGTTTCAGATGAGACACTTGCATAACATCCATTATGAGTTTGCTCCAGGATACATTTTTTAAAGCTCTGCACTTCCAGTATCTACTCTGAGAAAATCTGTTTGTCTGAAGTTTGACACTTTGATAGGAAAATCACAAAACATCTGCCTGGAAAGCAGCATTATTGTGGTTATGACGCACTGTAGAGGTTTGACCTGTACGCAGACAACATTTTTTGCATTGTATGCATTCCGCCTGCCACTTAAGTTTAATACAGATTTACTTACCCAGAGGACCTTAGACTGACTGAGCTGCCAAAGATTCTTTCTTTGTTTTAGTTATTAAATTAATAAAAAAAAGATTTAGGGCAAAACTGCAGCTATAACAAAACACACACATGAAATATACACCTGTGAATTGTTTACCTGCCTAAGTATCTAATTCTGTGGAGCCACACTTATAATTCACACAACCCTGCCATACGATGTTGTGAGAAGGCTAAGCTCTGTTCAATATCTACAGCTCAGCATGTAGGCAGATGCTTACAGAGGTATTGCTGTGTTAGTTGTGCTCATTATTTTCTGGGTTAAATGTATTTTCTAATGTGTGAGTAGTACTGTTTAGTTAATATGTGTAAAAAATAAACTGCCCTGTGTCCTATAAACCCTAAAACCTGCAAGCAGCTCTAAGGTGAGATAAGCACAAAAATAAACAATAAAATATGAACGCTGCACTCTATATACAAATCTAATAAGTGACAATACAGGGGGTCCCCGGGTTACGAACCCGTTAGGGACTTTCCTCCTGTTTGTAATGCGAAAATTTCCGATGTTTTCCGATGTTCCGCCGAATGCCGTTCTGCGCATGCACGGCCAATTACGGACATTTCCAACATTTTCCGAGGCTCCGTCTGGCCGCGCATGCGCAGAACAGCAGATGGTCCATGCAGAGCGGCAGAGGGTCCCCGCAGCGCCCGGTTCGTAAGTAGGGGTGGTTCGTAGGTCGGGCGTTCGTAAGTCGGGGACCCCCTGTATGTGACAATGGTGAAAAATACGACAATATGTGCGTCAACACTAAAGCCCTGTACACACGATCGGTTTTACCGATGAAAACAGTCCGATGGACTTTTTTCATCGGACAAACCGATCATGTATGTGCCCCATCGGTCTTTTTTCCATCGGTGTTAAAAAATAGAACATGTTTTAAATTTATCCGATGGAAAAAAAAAACGAAAGCAAATTACTATCGTCTGTGGGGAACTCCATCGGATAAAAAACCCACACATGCTCAGAATCAAGTTGACGCATTCTCAGAAGCATAGAACTTCATTTTTCTTGGCTCGTCTGAGTGTTTTACGTCACGGCGTTTGGGACGATCGTTTTTTTGACTGATGGTGTATAGGCAAGACTGATGGAAGTCAGCTTCATCGGATTTCCGATGGAAAAATCCATCGGTTTAAAATCGATAGGAAATCCGATCGTGTGTACAGGGCTTTAGGGTTGTTGAGTCCCAAGAAATAGGTCAGCAACATAAATAAATAAATCCTTTGAAGTATTGCTGATAGACAATAGACGAACACCAAGTATTTGGAGTCCTCCTGCAGATGACAAATTCAGACCAACATGCAAACTGTATCCGCCACCACATAAAGTACACGCTTACCAGCTAACACAAGCTGGATCGCTTGTAACTAATAACCAGGGCATTTGTCTCCAGGGATGGCAAGCAACGACTCTGACCAGAATGGACTCCAAACACCACTTGTAGGCGGATGGACATAAATTGTCACAGAAGCTCAAATGGAACCAGGGTCCTCAATTCTCATAATTATGATAACCCAAAGAAAGGGAAAAGGCTTGCCATAGGTACAACCAGACTAGTAATTTATTATCACTTACACGGATGCACGAGTGCCCCAGGACGATGGCAGACTTGTGCCGAAACGCGTCAGAGGGCGACGTGCTGATGTCACTGCACTGTTCAATGTTCCAAAGGAACAGGCGTTCATATCGTAGGCGGCCGACTTACTATCCATGCTTGAAATATGTTACTTCCATGTAAGTGATACTGTTTTATTTAATAGATTACTAGTCTGGTTTTACCTATGGTGAGCCTTTTCCCTTTTTTGGGGTTATTGAGTGAAAACCCCAAAACAATTTTGCATATTGGGAAAGTCTGAGGAGTGTTATCTCCAGAATTGCTCTGGATCACTAACTTAATGTTATCTAAACAAGCGGGTTACCATAACAGACAGGCAACTAGCATTTCAAGAAAAAAAAAAGGACAGCTAGGGTTAACCTCCATGTTTTTTTTGTGATAGGTTTCTGTTAAAAATATTCTTAAAATGCCCTAATATTAAACATGTTTCAGTGCTTTAAAAAAAGCATGTAACTTGAAACTGTCAGGGTCACCTGTGGCCAGGTGACAGATGCACACCGTAGGGGGACAGGAGTGCACCGCGAGGTAGTGAACCCTATGGCTGGCTTCTGCGGGTAGGAAACTGGGTGGTTGTGGAAAGCGGGACCAGAGGAGCACAACCGGGATCCTAACGGAAGCTAGAGCCAAGATTCCCCAGGGCGCAGAGTCTAAGACCCAGCTGGTCTTCTCCAGGGCCTCTAGTGGTGAGGATGTTGTGCTGCAGGCTGGGACCAGGTCGCGGCCCCTGGAGTTTCCTAGCTCACGCCCCGTAGGATAAGGGGAAAAGAGGGGAAGCAGCAGCACAAGATAAGAGAGAACCGAATAACAAGCCGAAGGTCAGGGGCCAAAAGCAGACAAGGATAACGAAAGAACGAGCCGAAGGTCAAGGGTCACGAGCAGACAGGGATAGTCGGGGACAAGCCAAAAACGTAACAGAGAGACAGACGTAGCACACGGCAGGCAGGAACCCACACAATGCCTAACAAACACGTTGATCAGCAAGGCAGGCTTGCAGTGCACAGGTTAATATAGTGTTCTGTGATAGGGCCTGGGGTGGAGTCAGGCTGGGAGGAGATTATAAAGGAAGCCAGGTGAAGGAGGTCTGGTCTCTAGATGAACACATGAGGAGGAAGGTAAGATGGCAGACAGACATTAATGCATATCCATGACAGTACCCTCCCTCTTACGAGGCCTCCCCCTTCCCCGCCTGGGCCCAGGTTTAGAGGGAAACTTCAGATGAAACTCCTTTAACAGGTGCAAAGACCTCAGATGCAGTGATCCAAGACCTCTCCTCAGGACCAAACCCTTTCCAATGAACGAGGTACTGAAGAACGCCTTTACAGAGTCGGGAGTCCAGAATTTGACTGATCTCGTACTCCTGATTATCCTCAGAGACAGGCGCCACGGTAGGGAGAGGACGAGAGAATTTATTGAGGACTAAAGGCTTTAGAAGAGCAACATGAAAGGAGTTAGTGATTTTAAGGCTCTTAGGAATCTGGAGTTTGAAACAAACCGGATTCAGTTTAGCAGTTACCGTGTATGGACCGATGAATCGTGGAGCAAACTTCAGAGAAGGAACTCGGAGCTTGATGTTCCTGGTAGAGAGCCAGACTTTGTCCCCTGGCTGAAGAGAAGGCGGTTTACGCCTGCGGCGGTCGGCAAAGCCTTTGAATTTTTCAGCAGCTGCCCGGAGGGAATCATGAACGTGACCCCAAACGGAATTGAGAGACTCCTGAACCGAAGCCAAAGCTGGAATGTCAGGAGAACAGATCATGTGAAGAGGAAGTTGAGGGTGTTTTCCATAAACTGTGAAAAAGGGTGTCTTCTGCGAACTGGTATTCTAAATGATTGTTATGGGAGAATTCTGCCCACGGGAGTAGAGAGGACCAATCGTCATGGTGAGAAGACACAAAGGTGCGAAGAAAGACCTCTAACTCCTGATTAACCCTCTCAGTCTGTCCATTGGATTGGGGATGGTAAGAAGAAGAAAAATCCAAGACAATATTGAGGGATTTGCAAAAGGCTCTCCAAAAACGAGACGTGAATTGGACTCCCCTGTCGGAAACAATATGAGAAGGGACCCCATGTAGGCGGAGAATTTCTCGAATGAAAATGGGAACCAAGGCAGGGGCAGAAGGAAGACCAGGAAGAGGAACAAAATGAGCCATCTTGGAGAATCGATCGATTACCACCCAAATGACTATTATTCTCAGACAGTGGGAGATCGGTGATAAAATCCATGGCAATATGGGCCCAGGGTTCCTTAGGAATGGGCAAGGGCATGAGGAGACCAGCAGGAGCTTGTGTGGAGGATTTGGACTGAGCACAGACATGACAAGCTTTAACGTAGTCTTTGACGTCTGAGCAGAGATTAGGCTACCAGTAGTGACGACTGATGAGTAGGAAGGATCGGAGGAATCCAGAATGCCCTGCCACCTTGGAATCATGTCCCCAACGAAGGATCTTAGCTCTTAGCTCAGTGGGGACAAAGGTCTTACCAGGCGGAATTTTTGACTTCAGGGTGGTAGAGTGGGCAACAATGCATGAGGTTGGAATGATCAGCTCAGGTTCAGGGGCGGACTCCTCGTCCAAAGTGTCAAATGACCTAGAGAGCGCATCAGCCCGACCGTTGCAGGAACCAGGTTTGTAGGTAATCGTGAAATTAAAACGGGCAAAGAAGAGACTCCACCTGGCCTGTCTAGGATTCAGACGTTTAGCATTCTGTAGATACTGTAAATTCTTGTGATCGGTAAAGATCGTTATGGAGTGAGGGGAACCCTCCAAGAGATGACGCCACTCCTCTAACGCCAATTTAATTGCGAGAAGTTCCCGATCACCGATGGCATAATTCCTCTCTGCCTGAGAAATTTTTTTGGAGAAGAACGCACATGGTTGGCGTCTCTTCTCAAAGATTTGAAGAAGCACAGCTCCCACCCCCATTGAGGAAGCGTCCACTTCAATAAAAAATGCATTCCCAGGATTTGGTCTCCTCAAGAGGGGGCCAGAAACAAAGGCCTGTTTCAGGTTGTGAAATGCAGAGACAGCTTCGGGAGGCCAGTCTCTGGCATTCACACCCTTCTTGGTCAAAGCGATAATAGGCGCGGCAATGGAAGAGTAATTCCTTATGAACTGCCTATAATAATTAGTGAAGCCAAGAAAGCGCTGTGTGGCCTTGAGGCTAGCAGGAAGAGGCCAGTTGGTGATAGCCAAGACCTTCCCAGGGTCCATACGAAGACCCGAACATGAGACGAAGCACCCCAAAAACAGGACCTCAGAACATTCAAAGGAACATTTCTCCAGCTTGGCATAGAGATTGTTCTCTCTAAGACGTTGAAGTACAGTGCAGACATGGTTTCTGTGGACGAGCAGATTTTCAGAAAAGATCAGAATGTCATCCAGATAGATGACAACAAACTGGTACAGCAGATCTCTGAAAATTTCATTGACAAAGTTTTGAAACACGGCTGGAGCATTACACAGACCAAAAGGCATCACCAGATATTCGTAATGCCCGTCTCTAGTGTTGAATGCAGTCTTCCATTCGTCACCCTCCCGTATTCGAATGAGATTGTACGCGCCTCTGAGATCCAACTTGGTGAAAATGGAGGCACCCTTCAACCTATCGAATAGCTCAGATATTAAGGGTAAGGGGTATCAATTTTTAATAGTAACCGCATTTAAACCCCGATAATCGATGCAGGGTCTTAAGGTACCATCCTTTTTGGCAACAAAAAAGAACCCTGCCCCTGCAGGCGATGAGGATTTCCGGATGAAACCTCTCTCCAGATTCTCTGCGACATACTCCGACATGGCTTGGGTCTCTGGGATGGACAGAGGGTAGGTACGACCCCTGGGTAGAGTTGCTCCGGGGACAAGATCAATAGCACAGTCAAAAGACCTGTGGGGAGGAAGCACCTCAGCTGATTTCTTACAGAACACATCCCGGTAATCGCTGTATGCAGCAGGAAGATCAGAAGAAACAGAAGTGGCAGCAACCGGAAGACTCTCCTTGGGGGTCACCTTGAGAAGACACGACGAGAAACATGAGGAACCCCAGGCCAGGATCTGCCCAGAGACCCAGTCCACATGTGGAGAGTGGAGCTGTAGCCAAGGGAGGCCCAATACAACTGGGGTAGAGGCCTTGGGTAGAATAAGAAAGGATATCCACTCCTGGTGGAGAATCCCTACCGATATCCTAATGGGTAGCGTCTGGAAGCGAATAGGGCCCCCTGGGAGAACAGTGCCATCAATTGCCGAGACTACCAATGGGGTAGTGAGAGGTGAAAGGGTAAGCTTCATAGAAGAAGCAGTTCTCCAATCCATAAAATTGCCGGCAGCCCCGGAATCCAGGTATGCAAGGGTTGACTGAGGAGAAGTGCCTACATGAAGGAACACCGGCAAGAGCAGGCGAGAAGGTGATGTTTCTGGGTCCAATACTCCACCTTCCAAATGTATTAGACCCGAGCGTTTTCCGGACGAAGCGAGCAGGAGTCACGAAAATGACCCTTGCCCCCACAATAGAGACACAAGCCCAGAGTTCTGCACCTAGCACGTTCTTCGGGGGTTAGTCTGGTCCGGCCCAGCTGCATAGGTTCTTCAGCAGGTAGAGGATGCTCCACGGAATGAAGGGAGGGGAGCTCAGACTGGCTAGGACCCAGAGAGTGCTGGCGTCTTTTTTCTAAAGACCTCTCTTGAAAACGAATGTCGACCTGGTTGCATAATGAAATTACATCGTCCAGACCGACGGGAATGGCTCTTCCCGCTAATTCGTCTTTCACTCGGTCAGAGAGGCCATGTAAAAAGGTAGCGACCAGGGCCTCATTATTCCAGCTCAATTCAGCTGTGTGGATACGGAACTGAAGAGCATATCGCCCCACTGAACTAGATTCCTGGCGAAGACGTAAGACAGCACTAGCCGCTGAAGAAGCCCGAGCCGGCTCTTCGAAGATATTACGAAAGAGCTTCAAGAAATCGGACAGACTGGAAACCACCGGATCGTTCCTCTCCCACAGGGGGGCAGCCCAGGCCAAAGCTTCACCGGAGAGGAGGGAAATGATATAGGCTACCTTAGCCCGGTCAGACAGGAAGCTTTGAGGCTGAAGCTCAAAATGAATTGTGCATTGGCTGAGAAACCCCCTGCAGGCCTTGGAGTCCCCAGAGAAACGGGACGGAGCTGGCAATCTTAGTGAGTGTGAGGCTGCGACTGGTGCGATAGGTACAGCCGCTGGTTGTACTTGGGGTTGCGGATTCGGGGTTCCCAAGGAGACCTGAAGCTGCTCGAATCGAGAAGCCAGATCCTGGAGGAATCGCATCACCTGAGTCTGATATGATTCCTGGGCTTCGAGTCTGCGAACTATGCCCTGCAATGGATCATCCGCGGGAAGCGGGATGTCAGCCGGGTTCATGGCTGATCAAACTGTCAGGGTCACCTGTGGCCAGGTGACAGATGCACACCGTAGGGGGACAGGAGTGCACCGCAAGGTAGTGAACCCTATGGCTGGCTTCTGCGGGTAGGAAACTGGGTGGTTGTGGAAAGCGGGACCAGAGGAGCATAACCGGGATCCTAACGGAAGCTAGAGCCAAGATTCCCCAGGGCGCGGAGTCTAAGACCCAGCTGGTCTTCTCCAGGGCCTCTAGTGGTGAGGATGTTGTGCTGCAGGCTGGGACCAGGTCGCGGCCCCTGGGGTTTCCTAGCTCACGCCCCGTAGGATAAGGGGAAAAGAGGGGAAGCAGCAGCACAAGATAAGAGAGAACCGAATAACAAGCCGAAGGTCAGGGGCCACAAGCAGACAAGGATAACGAAAGAACGAGCCGAAGGTCAAGGGTCACGAGCAGACAGGGATAGTCGGGGACAAGCCAAAAACGTAACAGAGAGACAGACGTAGCACACGGCAGGCAGGAACCCAAACACACAATGCCTAACAAACACGTTGATCAGCAAGGCAGGCTTGCAGTGCACAGGTTAATATAGTGTTCTGTGATAGGGCCTGGGGTGGAGTCAGGCTGGGAGGAGATTATAAAGGAAGCCAGGTGAAGGAGGTCTGGTCTCTAGATGAACACATGAGGAGGAAGGTAAGATGGCAGACAGACATTAATGCATATCCATGACAGAAACTTTCCACATTTTGTCATGTAACAACCAAAAATGTAAATGTATTTTATTGTGATAGACCAACACAAAGTGGCACATAATTGTGAAGTGGAAGGAAAATGATGAATGGTTTTCAAAATGTTTTACAGATAAATATCTGAAAAGTGTGGTGCGTGTTTGTATTCAGCCCCCTTTTTCTCTGATACCTCTAACTAAAATCTAGTGGAACCCACCTGAGTGTAATTTAATCTCAGTATATATACAGCTGTTCTATGAAGACCTCAGAGGTTTGTTAGAGAACCTTAGTGATCAAACAGCATCACGAAGGCCAAGAAACACACCATACTGGTCAGGCATAAAGTTGTGGAGAAGTTTAAAGCAGGGTTAGGTTATAAAAAAATATCCCAAGCTTTGAACATCTCACAGAGCACTGTTCAATCCATCATCTGAAAGAGTATGGCACAACTGCAAACCTACCAAGACATGGCCGTCCACCTAAACTGACAGGCCAGGCAAGGAGAGCATTAATCAGAGAAGCAGCCAAGAGGCCCATGGTAACTCTGGAGGAGCGGCAAAGATCCACAGCTCAGGTGGGAGAATCTGTCCACAGGACAACTATTAGTCGTGCACTCCACAAATCTGGTCTTTATGAAAGTGTGGAAGAAGAAAGTCATAGTTGAAAGGAAGCAATAAGAAGTCCTGTTTGCAGTTTGTGAGAAGCCATGTGGAGGACACAGCAAAAACTCCAACAGGAAAAGTGAGACACGTTTATTTGGGCCATGTTTGTGACTGAGGCCTCGTACACACGACCGAGTTTCTCGGCAAGAACCAGCAAGAAACTTGCTGGCAGAGATGTCTTGCCGAGAAACTCGTTCGTGTGTATGGTTTCTCGTCAAGAAAACCGACAAGTAATCTCGACGAGAAAATAGAGAACCTGCTCTCTATTTTCTCGTCGAGATTCTCGTCGGCATGTTTCTCGACGAGAAAAGTGAGTGTGTGTACACTTACCTGTCCTCCCGGAAGCCCGCGCATGTTCGAAATGAATTTGACGCATGCGCGGTAGCTTCCTAGGCATAGGTAGGGTATACCAAGATGGCGGCGATGGCATCGAATGTGACGAGCGCATGCTCGTCATAGTCGATGACGTCACCGCGTACGCTCCATTCAAAGAACCGCGGGTTCTTTGAATCAAGCGTGTGTACACTCGGCCGGGACAAGTTTCTTGTCCAAGAATCTCGTCGAAAAAAGCGACATGTTTTTTTCGACGAGAATCTCGGCCGTGTGTACGAGGCTTGAGAGTTCTGGGGGAGATGTCACCACCCAAATCTTTAATTAAGGTTTGTGGGAGAGAAAAGCCATCTACCCAAAACAGGAATATGTGTCATGGGTATACGTTCTCCCTTTAACAGCAGGGCAATGTTTTCTAATTATTATGTTCATAAACATCTACTTCTTCCTTTCTTAAAGTTTATCTAAAGCCATTTTTTAGATAGATTATTGAGGGTTTAGAACCCTTGTCAGTATTTTGCTGTCGGTATCCTCATTGGGGAGATTATCTTCCTCTAATTGTCCTCTGACCTTTGTCATTGGGACTAAAAGTGGGGAGAAACACCACATTTCCCAGTAGGGAAGAGGGAATTTACCTTATTTTGAAGAGATTGTCTCTCACTTCCGGTTATGTCTTCTGCTCAGAAGGTAAAAGAAGGTCTTCCCACTGGTATACAGATGTAGAAAAACACTGACAACTGCTCTATACAAAATAAAAAAATGTAAGGTTTAGTTTTAAATTAAATGGTACTTTTAATTTGTTGCTGTCTAATTCACCACCTCCTCATTGCTACTGTTTTGAACAATTATTTTTTTTATAAATAATGGGATTTTTTGCAGGTGACCTGAGCCAGAGCAGATGAGACACCATGAGCCTGATTTACTACAGTGTGAAGTAAACCTGGGCCTGGCTAACGAAAGTGTGAAAATTAGTGTACCTGTCCACACTTCAAACATCCATTTCATGTACACAGATCTACCTCACTTTACAGAAAATAACTTCTTTGGCTTATGCAGCAGTGACATCATGCTGACAAAATCAATACTATTTTATCTATGGGATGAAATCATTGTATTATCATTCTTTTGGCAATTCACAACTTCCAGTTTTCTATACCAGGCAGCTATAGAAGCCACAAAATATATGATGGCCCGAAAAGCAGATAATAATCTACAAGACAAGTACTATTGTACAACAAATACCTACTGCTTTGGTTTATGAGCAGAGAAATATTTCCAACGTCACATGAGACAGACACCCACAATTCCTTTATGGGTGTGATCAATGTGTTTTATTACCTACTGTCTTGTTATGTCTTATAGAACTATGTAGAAAACAAATTATTATGGTGGACATATATCATCACCAGAGTCTCTAGGAAATACACTGCTCAAAAAAATTAAAGGAACACTTTGGAATCAGAACTCCTAGGAACTCCTGGGATATTGATCTGGTCAGTTAAGTAGCAGAGGGGTTGCACTAGATGGGCAACAATGAGACGACCTCCAAAACAGGAATGTTTTTTCAGGTGGAGGTGTGTGACATTTTTTTCCCCTACTCATCTTTTCTGACTGTTTTTCACTAGTTTTGCATTTGGCTAGGGTCAGTGTCACTACTGGTAGCACGAGGCAATACTTGGACCCTATAAAGGCAGTCCAACTCCTCCAGGATAGCGCATCAATACGTGTCATTGCCAGAAGGTTTGCCGTGTCTCCCAGCACAGTCTCAAGAGCATGGAGGAGATTCGAGGAGACAGGCAGTTACTCTAGGAGAGCTGGACAGAGCCGTAGAAGGTCCTTAACCCATCAGCAGGACCGGCATCTGCTCCTTTGTGCAAGGAGGAACAGGATGAGCACTGCCAGAGCCCTACAAAATGACCTCCAGCAGGCCACTGGTGTGAATGTCTCTGACCAAACAATCAGAAACAGACTTCATGGGGGTGGCCCGAAGGGCCCGAAGTCCTCTAGTGTGCTCTGTGCTCACTGCCGGACACTGTGGAGCTCGATTGGCATTTTACATTGAACACCAGAATTGGCAGGTCCGCCACTGGGGCCCCATGCTTTTCACAGATGAGAGCAAGTTCACCCTGAGCATATGTGACTGATGTGAAAGGGTCTGGAGAAGCCGCAGAGAACTTTATGCTGCCTGTAACATCATTCAGCATGACCGGTTTGGTGGTGGGTCAGTGATGGTCTGAGGAGGCATATCCATGGAGGGACGAACAGACCTCTACAGGCTACACAATGGCACCCTGACTGCCATTGGGTATCAGGATGAAATCCTTGGACCCTTTGTCAGACCCTACACTGGTGCAGTGGGTCCTGGGCTCCTCCTGGTGCACGACAATGCCCGGCCTCATGTGGCGAGAGCATGCAGCCAGTTCCCGGAGGATGAAGAAATTGATACCATTGAATGGCCCCCACGCTCACCTGACCTAAATCCAAAAGAACACCTCTGGGACATTATGTTTTGTCCATCCGGTGCCGTCAGGTTGCACCTCAGTCTGTTCAGGAGCTCAATGATGCTCTGGTCCAGATCTGGGAGGAAATACCCCAGGACACCATCCGTCGTCTCATTAGGAGCATGCCCTGATGTTGTCAGGCATGCATACAAGCACTTGGGGCCATACAAACTACTGAGGACCATTTTGAGTTGTTGCAGTGAAATTTCAGCAAAATGGACTAGCTTGCTGCATAATTTTTTCACTTTGATTTTCGGGGTGTCTTTGAATTCAGCCCTCTGTAGGTGGATAATTTTAATTTCCATAAAATTATGTGCCATCCTTTCATTCCTAACACATTATCCAGTCCATATCAGTATAGATATCCAGCATGAGATTTTGCCCCGTTGAGATCTGCTGTGTTTTCAAAGTGTTCCTTTAATTTTTTTGAGCAGTGTATATTCATCTAATGTGTGATTGCGCTTGTTTGAGCCCAGACATGCTAGTTTTGGTGGATTGAGCATTTAAATTTAGCTTTTGTAGCGCTACCCCCAGTTAAGAGAGCCGCTGAATTTGTTTCGGGCCCTGAACACAGCACCCCCAACCCCCGGCAATCTACTCGACCCACTCTGGCACAGTTAGTCTAAGGGTTATTATCTTATCACAATCTAGCAATATATGCACAATGATAACACACTGAGGGCAAAGTGTTAAAGTATAACTAGTTTACTTCTGTGTAAAAGGCATAGATTAACACATAACACATATATTGTCTGCAAAGCCCTGCAACGGCAAGTATAGTACACACTGAGGATGCTGGCGATTACGCGCCAAGTGCAGCTATCCCTATCTATGCGCCCTTATGGCGCAGCAACAAAAAAAAGTTCTAACTCCTGGTCAGGCCTGACTCAGATATAACTTAGTCTCTTGGGGAACAATTTCTTTGCATGCAGCTTGAACGGTGGTGCACATATAGAAAGAAACAGTATTTGTAATCCACACGATAGGTAATAGAAGAACACTTCACCGGAGACTACACGACCCAGTTCTATTACTAGTCTCCGGTGGAACAACAGACAAAACTTGGTGGGCCAAGGCAGTCTCTAGGCCTAATCAGAGTAAAGAGTATTTTTCTGGATTGAGCAGGTGCTCGCTCACCACTCCTGACGCGATCCCAGTCCGGGACTTCCACCGACTGTGTCTCCGCACACAGCGTCTGCAACGGCCGGGTCCCCGGTCCAACTGATGTCAGCAACTTGGAGAAGTCGGATGCCACCCAGGCTCGAAGTGGGGTGGAAGGCTCTCTGGAAGTTGTGCAAGGCCCTGGCTTCAGGCCCTGTACTGCCGCAGATCCGCACGGGAAGACCTGTTGATAGCAGCGCGGTGTCCAAAGAGGCCGAGCTTAGCCTCGCCCCCTTCCTTTATAGCCCCACCCATGAGTCTCTGCGGTGGCCAAATGCACCCTGGGTGCTGAACGGGGTTCTGGGTAACGTAGTCCAGGGGCCTTAAAGGAGACCCCGCTACACTTTATAAAAGTGTTAAAATGGCATTGTATCAGATTAAAATATGATGATATTTTGAAAAAGCAGTCTGTAATAAACAAACGTTGAAAAATATATGTTGAAATTAATAGATTTATGATTGGCAGTGTTCCTAAAATTACCTGTGTTTTTTTCCATGCAGGGTAAGGCTAAACATTCACTTAAATGGCAGCCACACCAGCTAAATACAGTATACCCATATTCTTTTGCTCCCCTTTCCACACTCTGTTGGCTTTTGGAGTGTAAGACAAATCCTGATACTTCTGGGTATGAGGGAGCATGTGACTCACACCCCTTTCCTCCCATGTGACAGTTATAATGCTCAGTGATTGGCCCCTTAGGCACCCAACACTGTTATACGTGGAAGAAAAGAGTCCTAAGCCTTGTGTAAATTCCAACTTGAGCTTACATGGTCCTAACTCTTTCTGCTTCTGGTGGCTGAATTAGGTGGTGAGGGTTTGAGTGGATGATGAGGTGGAGACACCATTAAACTTGTAGCTTTTTCTTGCCTAGATAAATCATAGATGCACTTGGGTAACATTTACAAATTTTAAGCGTATAACTTTTTTGCTGAGATGGGTTCCCTGTACTTATAATTTATTTGAATAGACTGTACATATTCATTCTGTTTACTGAGTGGAAAATAATTGACACAAAAACACACTTTAACCTCATTTTATTTAATGGTATTCCTTATTTTAACACATTTACATTTTAAATAGAATTTAAAAACATCAGTGTGTGAAGAAGTGAAAGATTGTATTGAAGCCAGAATGCAATGAACTAAACAATCTGTATTTTTACAGGGGACAACTATGGGATGGATGGGAAGGTTAACCTGCCCAATTTCACAGAGGATGTTGACTGGAAAGGACTGGAAGATCTGTACAGCGTTAATGAAAGCTTGTATGGCTACAGAAACAAGTATAGACTTAGTCCGGATGATTGGGCTAATTACTTGAAGGATGTAGATAGAGTTTTTGCACTGCTGAACAATATCCCTAAAAAAGTTACAGCAAATTCGACTGTGGTTGTACGAACTTATGTGTCCTCCGATGCGTCGGCTCCGATGGAAATGTCCTCTGCTGACTCTGAAGATGAATTTAGCGGTGTAGCTGCAGAAGAAAGGGAACCTAAAATGGAAGTTAATTTGAGCACAGTGATATTTAATCACAAGAAAAAACTTGAAAACAATCTCCCCAAGGAGAAACAAAAGAACCAGGCACACTGGAGCTATAGCAAAACCGAAAGACAGAGAGATCAAGTTTCTTTAGACACCTATGATGTGGACTTCAGTGGAAATGGACTCACAGAGTTAGAATCTAAAATGAATTTAGACATGCAGACTTTCAGTCATACACCTAGAGAACTTCAGCAACGTCGTCTGGTAAGTGAAGATATATTTCAAGACCAGATGTATCTTCCTATCGACTCCATGGCTCCCCAGGTAAAAAACATCTCCACTGTGGATCACTTAGATGATTCTGAAGACCACAAAAGTACAAAAGCTCGACCAACAAAAGATTTTTCAGGAGAAACAGATACAAACTTAGATATGGAAGGCAGTGCCTCGTTCTCGCTTTCTTCTGATTAGAAAAAATGTACTAAAAGCTAAATTTAACCAGTGACTGTGGCACTTGACATTCCATTGCATCTAGCTTTTTTGCTTTTCACAATATGGACAATGGAGTCTTCAAACATCACTCAATAAGATACTTGATAATGAACATTAATACTTCATGAAATTTGACGTCACACGGTTTTATTTTTTTCACTATTTGGTCTCATATGTGTCAAATGTTTAAACACCACAGACAATTATATCCCCACTAAATATATATTTTATTTTCTAACCACTGGAATTAGTAAACTAATTTTGCACTTTTATAAAGCTTTTAAGCTTGACCACCATGTTTTTTCCCTTTTTACTTTTAGTTCTAAACATATTGTTGTGACCAGAATTTTTTTTGCAGAAAGGTGCTTTTTACCATTTTGTTTTATAAATTCAAAATCTTATAATGAATGCCTAATTGGAAATCAGTGTTGTCCTGTTGATTCATTAGGAGATTATGGTGACAGAAAAAATCCACCTTGTGTGTGGGGCAAAGATAATCTGATTAATATCTAGTCAGCAGTAATTGGACAGTGTTAGTTGACTTTATCCATCAAAGTATTATTATTGCACAACCAATTTTCCTGCCACCTACTAAACCTAGGCATTTACCGTGGTGTCTGATGGCTGCATTTGTCAGATTTGGATAAGTACATTGATAACCAAATCTGTCAAAAATATGTTAGACCAATAGATGATAGGTCTGCTGGTGAGAGAGAATTGAATAAATCAGTGACTTACAAGGGGATATTGCTCCATTCATAAAAAGGGTAATATTTTGGAAGTGCAATCCAGAGAAAAGAGGAGTTGTTTTCCCCAAAAACGTATCTTGTATCATATTAATGGGATTTTATCCCATAATCGTGAATCACTGGTTTATTTCTCCCATTATTCTATTATTGGCATGCTGGAGCAATCTAGAGCACATTGACCCAGTTATTCTAGTGATGTATCTTTATTTCCTCTCTTGACATACCTACTGATTAATGCACAATGTAAAGAGAGCTTTCCATTTTAATGGAAGTTCCCCATCTGCTTCTTCTTCCACAGTCTGGTAACATGGAAGATTCCAAGTTTTGCCAGTTCCAGGAGCTTTAAAAGTGCACTTATATTTACTGGGCTCCTATGTCTATATTCAACAGCCCTTGATAGCCATAGACTTACCTGTCCCTACTCTGCTTAGGGATAAGCAGAGTAAGGGTTTCCATTGCAATGAATATAAATTGTGGTTTACATATGTGGAAAAAAACGTGGCCTTGATATTAAAATTTTTTAAATAAAGGCTGTGAAGCACCAAGCAGGTGAAGCAGGAACAGGTAAGTATATGATTTTCAAGGGCTGTTGTGGATTGACATTAAAGTCTAAAAAGGATTTGTGCACTTTAAGCTCACTTACACTTGAATTCCATTGTCAACTTGTTGGCTGCAACATTAATGTACTATAAATGTATTTTTCCACATGGGGGTTACCAAGAAGGTCCAGCTAGAGGATCAAAAAACAGCAAACATGGCACATAACCTATACATAAACAGAGTCATAAGTATACCGTTGACTAAAGTTGTAAATGTTACATCCATTTACAAATTACCTCAATGTTTTTACATATCCAGGTAGAAATAAATTTTCCTTCTTTTTTGTCAAGATATTTCTTCGGTATTCCATGTCAGAAATGCACATGAGCACCACATTTGTTCCGTGGGATTTTGAATGTTTCTCTTCTCTGAGTAGTCCCAATGTGGTCTATGTACATATACTAAAAACTGATGCTATGCGCATCACCCTATGTGATGACATGACAAACATATTTATGGTTATGAAAGTACTCTTTTTTTGTAAATAGATTTAAGATTAATAGGCTTTGTTTTGTGTTTTTTTTAATCATGTTATACTTTTATAGAACAATTCGGACTTCAGGAAAGTCACGAAGCATAATTTCTTGAAATAAAAATGTGCTTTACTTTTACAATTCTGAAAGTTTATTAAAGTGGCCTTTTACTTTTGTGTTTTATGATTGATACATGCATATGCTTCTAAATATTCTATCTACCTATATATGTATTGGTTTAATTTAATTTTAAATGATTGTAAAGTCTTTTTTTTTTTTTAAATAACAAACATGTTATACTTACCTCCTCTGTGTAGTGGTGGTTTTGCACAGGGCAGCCTCGATACTTCTCTTCTCGGGTCCCTCTTCTGTGCTCCTGGCCCCTCCCTCCTGTCGAGTGCCCCCAGAGCAAGCAGCTTGCTATGGGGGCCAAACTCTCCTGATTGGCTAACTTACTTTGATTGACAGCAGCGGTAGCCAGTGGAGTCGCTGCTGTGTCTCAGCCAATCAAGAGGGAGAGTCCCGGAGGGCCAAGAGACTTGTGGACATCGCTGGACAGACATGGGGAACAGGTAAGTATTAGGGGGGCTGCTACACACAGAAGATTTTTTATCTGAAAGCATAGAATGCATTAAAATTAAAAACCTTCTGCCTTTACAACTCCTTTAAGCTAATTTACATTATTTTCATGTATTTTCATTTACATTTTTTTTTTAATACTTAAGACAAAATAAAAATAATAATAAATAGGCAAGCTTAGGCTTAAAGTCCAAATGCAGTTTCAAGTTAAACTTCTGTCTGCTGGATAAAGACCACTGATATTTGTGTGAGCACAGAGGTCCTGATTATAGGCCTGCTGCAGGGGAGTTGAATTTTGGGCAGGTTGTTGAGTCTATCTTTGGTGGTCTGTCCCTGCTCTGAAAATGTTAGTTTTGCTGGCTGGAGAGCTAGCTGTATGTGACAAGACAGAAGGTGTATTGTGCAGCCAAAGATAGACTGTTGCATTTACAGATTGCAGCAGTCCTTATTTTTAGCCTGCTGCAGGAGAGCTAAATTTAGGTTTGTCCCTCATGGCCCCAGTTGCCCAATGACCAGTCCGTCATGATTCAGCCATGGCTCTGGAGTATCCTGCCACCACAGTAATGCAGATAAGGAAATTACCCCAACAGGGAAAACTTACCACACCCGACACAACACATGCAAAAGAGCTGCAGATCCAGGCTGTGTTCGCTGCATGCTCTCAGCAGAAGGGACTGCCTACCGCCAGTACCCAGGCTCCTCCGTTTCCTGGTTGGAACACCCAGTAGTAGAGGCAGGTGCTAAAAAAAAAAAAAGATTGTAGTGCAGTAGTACCACTAGCTGAAAGAGCCAGGGCTCCCCACAGGCAACTGGCTGTGACAGCACAGTGCTCAGGGGCTGAGACTGGGCTGCCCACCACTCTCAACCAGGGCACCTGTCTGATCGCCAGGAGCCAGACAGGGCCCAACACCAAAATGGTGGCTGCATCAGAAAGGCTACAATGTGGCCTGTAGAGTAGGCTCCACAGCAAGAGGCCATGAACACTGCTGTGTGCATAAAACCACCACCAGCACTGAGACATCCTTCTAGTCTGATGGGCACCAGGGTAGGAGCACTGCAGACAGGGAGAAGCCTGAAATAAAATGGCTGATGTTACAGCCAAACAGGGAAGCTGCAAGCTGCCATGTATTGAGTTGGAGAGAGGCCTCACCGGTACCTGCAGCACAATGAGGTGGACATCCAACAAGGCAAGGAATCTCCTAGTCAGTGCACCCAATCCTCTTTAGGTAGGAGTTTTCTAGTCAGGAATGCTGGGGTTCATAGTCCCATGAATCCTCAAGGTCTTTTCAGCCTCCTCTTGATGTTTCCACATACTTGATGAGGCAGGTTTGCCTCCAGAGGATGGACAAAATTACTTGAAACTTAAATGCGGTCATATGCATCATCAAAGGGATTGAAACCTTCATGGGCCACTGTGCCAATGCACAGCCATCGCAGTTGTTCCCACTGTGGCAGGGAACTTGATGCACTTATGGGCTCTCGTAGTGGATCTATAAAATCCACCCTGTCGCCCAACACAGCCGTTGATTGGAGACCAAAAATCCATTAAAAGGAACAAAAAAATATGGACATAAAAGACCACAAAAATATAGGTCCCAACTCATAAAAAAACAAAGTTGTGTATTGCAGATTGGGAGTTTGACAAAAGCTGGGTACACAAAGGCCAAATATTGGCCTGTATCAGCTGCTTCAACAGGAACTGGCTGACATTTGGTCAGTGTGTACAGCTGTCTTTCTCACAAAAGCCAGTCCTGATTACTGGCTTTTGTCGAAGGGACATGCTGGAAAACCAGCATGCAACCAATCAGCACTCACAGCCACACTAATCAGTGTGTTTTAGCAGGGGGTAGTGCCCCTGTCAGAACACAAAGGCATAGCGGGGGAGATCGCTGCACTAATATCGCGTGTGTTAGTACAGCGATCTCCCAGTTTTTTTTTCATTCAGCCTTCTGGGTTGAACGAAAAACAAAACAAAAAACTTTACGTGTATTCCAAGCTTAAAGCAGGGGCCACCCCAGGCTGTTTTTTTTGTTCATGCCTCGCATCCTACTCTTGCAGGCGGGGCTATAGCCCATCAGTTGAGATCTAAAAATACAGCAGTGTCCTTTAATGAAAAAAGAGAAATACATCTTAAGTGTTTTACTTTTGTCTGTCATTCGTGTTCCAGTGCCAACCCTACCTTGTTGACCTATGTGAGTTGTGGGGTATGTGATGCCACTTTCTCAAATGACCCAATTGCCTTGCCTGCAAAATGCTTCTTTAGGCATCTATCACATTCTCGGACTCTGGACTGGAAGCTTTGGGTGCCTTTCACTCCTTCACTACAGCAATGGATTGATTTGTAGCTCACATGGAGAAGCCATCCCTCCCTCTTCATTTGCTTATAAGGAATCTGATGAGGAATCCGCTTTGATTTATGCCTTCATGCCACTGAAACTACTGCCCCAGTGGTTGTGCAGAATAGAGCTGGAGGTCATTCCAGTAATCCTAGTGTATATGGAATGGCATCAATAAGGCTTTACATAGTTACATAGCTAGTAAGGTTGAATTAAGACAATAGTCCTTACCACCCTGATGGTGAAAAACCCCCTACGCAGCTTAAGGTTAAACTGCTTCTTTTTCAGTCTCAACGTATGGCCCCATTTCCTCTTACAGTCCCTGGGACTGAAAATTTTCATACTTACGCTGGGTTCACCATTGAGATATTTGTATATTGCTATCATATCTTCTCTCAAGCGTCTCTTCTCCAGTAAAAATAAGTTTATAGTCATTCCTCATAATTGAGGTCCTCCAGTCCCCATATTAATTTAGTTGCCCTTCTGTGGACTCTCTCCATATCCAGCACATCCTTTCTTAGGATTGGTGACCAGAACTAGACAGAATACTCCAGATAAGGCCGAACCCTTTTTAATGCATGCAATATTCTCTCGCCTTGACGCTGCATGCTATTGCTCAGTCTGTCTTCTACTAAGACCCCTAGATTCTTCTCCATCCAGGAATTCTCTAGAGGTTCTCCCCCCAATGAGTAATTTGTGTTTATATTTTTACCCCCCAAGTGCATTACCTTACATTTACCGATGTTAAACTTCATTTGACATCTAGTAGTCCACTCCAATAATTTATTCAGGTCCTCTTCTAAAGTTTCTATATCCTTCTGTGATGTTATTGCCCTACATATTTTTGTGTCGTCAGCAAACAATGGGATGAAGCTATTTATCCCACCCGCTATATCATTTATAAAGATTAAACAGAATTGGTCCTAGGACAGAGCCTTGGGGTACCCCACTTACCACTTTAGACCATTCTGAGTACACGTTATTTATCACCACCCTTTGGACTCGCCCCCACAGCCAGTTTTCTATCCAAAAACAAGCCTATGGTCTATACCCACCAACCTCAGTTTATAGAATAAGCGTTTGTGGGGCACTGTATCAAATGCTTTTGCAAAATCCAGATACACCACATCTACCGGCCTACCTTTGTCCAGATGGCAGCTCACTTCCTCATAGAATGTTAATAGGCTGGTTTGGCAAGAGTGACGTTTTGTAAACCCATGCTTATTACTGCTAATTATACTGTTTCCATCAGAAAATTCTTGGATACGGTCCCTTATCATCCCCCCAAATAGTTTACAAACTACCGACAGGCCTATAGTTTCCAGGAATATATCTCTGCCCTTTTTTGAAAATTGGTATCACATGGACTTTTCGCCAATCAGCTGGTACCAATCCTGTCAGTATGCGGTCCATAAAGATTAGGAATAGCAGTCTGGCTATAACCTGACTGAGTTCCTTAAGGACTCTTGGGTGTAAGCCATCTTGTTCTGGTGATTTATTTATTTTGAGCTGCTTTTGTTAGCCACAAAGGTAGATCCAGCGACGTGTTACTAACCATACATTCATGGTTGTTATACCCATCCTTTTCCTGTGTGAAGACTGAAGAGAAGAAAGCATGTAGTACAGATGCCTTCTCCTTGTCATCTGTAACCAACTTCCCTTCCTTATCCTTTATGGGGCCTATGTGATCCGACCTCACCTTTTTATCCAGTCCTCATCTGACCAGGTGCCTTACATTGCATCCAGATCTCCTGTCACAGAGTCTGTTTTTTCATGCAGCTTTTCCATCACTGCTCTGTAAGCAAACATTTCTGGGATATGGTTGTCCTTCACTCTCGGTTATCCTTTCTTACAAAAGTAGCATCAGCCGGTCATTGGACTGAGATCATCTTCTTACCTTTCCTTCGTCCCAATCCTTCCCACACTAAAAAAGTGGCTCTCTATTTCAAGATGTAATTAGAGCAGTTGGGGTATACCTGAAAGCCACCAAAATACTGACTTTCTTATTTTGTTGTCATGGATGGTCATAGGAAGGGGTAGGCTGCCTCGTCATTGACTATTTCCAGATGGATCCACCAGACTGTGATTTAAGCTTATGCAGGTTCAGGCCAGCAACCTCCTTTACCCAGTACTGCACACTCTACTATGGTTCTGAGTTCATCCTGAGCTTTTCATCACCATGCCTCTGTCTCTCAAGTTTGCAAGAAGGTGATCAGTTTATACCAAGTTCTACACGATTGATTTTTCTGCATTTGCAGATGCTAGTTATGACCACAAGGTATTGAAGGCAGCATTGTGAATGTTCTGCTGGGTTGTGGTTCCCTGTTATATGTTGTTGTTTCTCCATTGGGCCCTCCCTTTATGCCTTGCACTGCTTTGGAACGTCCCATCAATCAAGATCTAAAGATCCAGGTGTATCCTTCAATAAGGACAAGAGGAAAAAATTGCTTTTCATACAGACCATAAAATCCTTTTCTCTGCATTCGTTAAAGGACAAAGCACCCACCCTCTTTTTTGTGGCTATGCTGTGTACAACTGGCTACTGAGTTTTGTTGTTGCAGATGGGAGGTTTGGCCACCAGCAGGGGCTGCACCTGGGCTGAAATTTTGTTTGTACCTAGTGTCCTACTCCTGCAGGTGGCACTATAACCCATAGGTCAAGATCCAGATGTGTCTTTCAGTGAACACAGAGAAAAAGGATTTTATGGTGGGTACAAAAAAAAACCTTTGTTATTAGGCACTCTGGGGGTTTTCGAATGTGTTTAACTTCAAACTACACCTCAGACTTTAAGGTACAGACCCAATTTATGTACATCAGATTTTGTTTTTGTAAACATAGCGCAAAAAAAAAAAAAAATTTGATAAAACCTACAGACCACATAGCCTAATGCCCCGTACACACGATCGGACCTTTGTCCGACCAAGCTCACAACAGAATTCCGACGGAATTCCATCTGAGAAAAATAGAACAGGTTCTATATTTAAACTCCCATGGAATTCATCGGAATTTCTCCGATGGGGCACACACACGATAGGAATTTCCAATGAAAAAAGTCAGTCAGACTTTTTCCATCGGATATTCCTATCGTGTGTACAAGGCATTAGATAGCATTGCTGAAACCAGTAACATGAGCAAATTGTTGAAATGTAGAGCACAGAAGGTTTTGTCCTATAAAAGAGAACAAAGGTAACGTTTTTTTGACTGAAATGCTGAATTTGAGGTAGATAGAAATGAACACAATTTAAGTCAGTTAAATGATGACCATATAAGGACAGTAATGCTCTTTCACTGTCCAATCACCAAGCTGTGGGATGTTTATTGACCATAACCTAACTGCAGTAGAAAGAAATAGAGGTCACCAACACTACTTACTATGCAATCTAGCAAAGGTTCCTTGATCACAACTGGTTCAGTATGGTTACAAATCTCTTGGCTGGTAAAACAGATTGCATATACTCTACAGTATACCTGGTATAACTCCTACTGGGTAAAAACTTGGCAGCATGGGTTTAAAAAGGTGTTGGAAACATGGATTTTAATCCACGCTGACAAAAGCATTACGCAGCTTCTCCAATTATGGGGCTTGATTGGATGAAGAGTTGTGGACTGTGGAAACCTTTGGAATACACTGATGTCACTGTTCTGTTAGTGGACAAGGATTTAAATGATGCATGCTTTGTGAAGAGATGCATTATTTTCCTGAAAACAGCCAATGGAAATGGGTGGACTGTGACCATGAAAGGATGCAAATGGCCAGCAACAATACTAAGGTACACTTTGGCATTACACTGATGCTCCACTAATGTGTGCCAAGAATGTATTCTCAACAGCATTACACCTTTAATAGTTTCCTCAACTGCTAGCACACGAAAGGATGGATCCATGTATTTGTGCTGTGCATGACAAATTTTGACTAGAAGAAGCATATACACATGCAGAGAGACACACATTATGAACAATTTCTCCTTTATTGTCATATATCAAGTATCGAAAGGTCTGTAAACAAACATTTTCAGAAAGATTTCAATAGAATAAGCCAGTTTGACCTAGCTCAAAATGATTGTGTGGTCATAAAAATAAATATCAAGTAACAACAAACCTAAATGTGGCAAACCCAAGATCTGCATTACTCTTGCACTACAAGTAAAACACACTAATACAAAGACCCTTCATGCTGTACCACAATAATATTCATTCTTAACAACACACTCCGCAATGCTGATCTACAATCAGATTGGCGCCATTTATTGCCTGAGCAAAAATGCATCAGCAGTTATGTACCTACATATACCATTTACACACACATTCAGTCATATATAAATTACTACAGATACTGCAAACTTTGACTAGAAAAGTAAAGTAAAAAATAAATAAAAAATATTCACTAAACAGTGGCCATCTTGTGACTTTCAGAACCTCAGTTCAGTTTGCCCAGCATTTTATTAAAGACTTTAGCTCAAAGATGTTTAATTAGTATTTATAACAGAGCTCCATATATCAGTGTGCCATTAACCCCTCAAACATGTACTTAACAAAAGACTATATGTGGCATCTCATTTGGTACTCTGGTTACAGATTGATCGCCTCAGTCGCGCATGCATATAATAACTTTTTAATAGAGGTTCCTGATATTCTTCTTTATAGAGTTTTACCAGGGCAGCCTTGTAAGTCTAGTTGCATGGATAACAAATGTGTGCTTATTCAATAATATAGTGCAAAAAACCTGTGTGGTTCAGTCTACTGCAAAAACTTTATATCTAGTTTAATAACTCTAAAATAATGACTTACTATGGGATATTGCACAACAATACCTCCTCCCCCAATTACATATATGAGGTGTGACAATTAAAAACCCGGAATGGACTGTAAACATTTTTTTGTGCAGGTGAATTGTCATAGTGGAGAATTCACTTGTCTTGCCAGAGTTCCAGTCTTTTCCTCTGAAAAGATTCCTGTAACCTTTTCAGAATTTCCAAATAACAATGTACTCGTAGTGAACTATCCCCTTGGGATTAAAAAAAAAAAAACATGTTTACTGTATGTGATTTTCTTGTAACTTCAATAAAATATTTGAACAAAAAAGAACACCAGCATGAGTGTACAAGGGTTCACACTATGTCCACATTTGCACCTGTCCTTTGCGTTTTTGGCTGCCCACTTCTTGTGCCATAGTTGACATCTTCCTGTCCCTCCTTAACCACTTAAGCCCCGGACCATTTCGGGCCATTAGGACCAAGCCTGTTTTTGGGATTCGGCACTGCGCTGCTTTAACTGTAAAATGTGCGGACATGCAATGTTGTACCCAAATGAAATTTGCGTCCTTTTCTTCCCACAAATAGAGCTTTCTTTTAATGGTATTTGATTGCCTCTGCGATTTTTATTTTTTGCGATATAAACAGAAAAAGACCGAAAATTTTGAAAAAAAACATTTTGTTATAAGAAAAATCGAATAAACTCAATTTTAGTCATACATTTAGGCCAAAATGTATTCAGCCACATGTCTTTAGTAAAAAAAATGTCAATAAGCGTATATTTATTGGTTTGCGCAAAAGTTATAGCGTTTACAAACTAGGGTACATTTTCTGAAATTTACACAGCTTTAAATTTATGACTGCCTATCTCATTTCTTGAGGTGCTAAAATGGCAGGGCAGTACAAAACCCCCCCAAATGACCCCATTTTGGAAAGTAGACACCCCAAGGAAATTGCTGAGAGGCATGTTGAGCCCATTGAATATTTTTTTTTTTCGTCCCAAGTGATTGAATAATGACAAAAAAAAAAAAAATGTACAAAAAGTTGTCACTAAATGATATATTGCTCACACATGCCATGGTTATATGTGGAATTGCACCCCAAAATACATTCTGCTGCTTTTCCTGAGTACGGGGATACCACATGTGTGGGACTTTTTGGGAGCCTAGCCGCGTACAGGGCCCCAAAAACCAAGCACCGCCTTCAGGATTTCTAAGGGCGTAAATTTTTGATTTCACTCCTCACTACCTATCACAGTTTTGAAGGCCATAAAATGCCAAAATAGCACAAAACCCCCCCAAATTACCCCATTTTGGAAAGTAGACACCCCAAGCTATTTGCTGAGAGGCATGTTGAGTCCATGGAATATTTTATATTTTGCCACAGGTTGCGGGAATATGACAAACTGTTTTTTTTTTGCACAAAGTTGTCACTAAATGATATATTGCTCACACATGCCATGGGCATATGTGAAATTACACCCCAAAATACATTCTGCTGCTTCTCCTGAGTACGGGGATACCACATGTGTGGGACTTTTTGGGAGCCTAGCCGCGTACGGGACCCCAAAAACCAAGCACCGCCTTCAAGGTTTCTAAGGGCATAAATTTTTGATTTCGCTCCTCACTACCTATCACAGTTTTGAAGGCCATAAAATGCCAAGATGGCACAAAACCCCCCCAAATGACCCCATTTTGGAAAGTAGACACCCCAAGCTATTTGCTGAGAGGCATGTTGAGCCCATTGAATATTTTTTTTTTGTCCCAAATGATTGAATAATGACAAAAAGAAAAAAAAAATGTACAAAAAGTTGTCACTAAATGATATATTGCTCACACATGCCATGGTTATATGTGAAATTACACCCCAAAATACATTCTGCTGCTTCTCCTGAGTACGGGGATACCACATGTGTGGGACTATTTGGGAGCCTAGCCACGTACGGGACCCCAAAAACCAAGCACCGCCTTCAAGGTTTCTAAGGGCATAAATTTTTGATTTCACTCCTCACTACCTATCACAGTTTTGAAGGCCATAAAATGTCAAAATAGCCCAAAACCCCCACAAATGACCCCATTTTGGAAAGTAGACACCCCAAGCTATTTGCTGAGAGGCATGGTGAGTATTTTACAGCTCTCATTTGTTTTTGAAAATTAAGAAAGACATTTTTTTTCTTTTTTTTTTTCTTTTTTTACATTTTCAAAACTTTGTGACAAAAAGCGAGATCTGCAAAATACTCAACATACCTCTCAGCAAATAGCTTGGGGTGTCTACTTTCCAAAATGGGGTCATTTGGGGGGGTTTTGTGCCATCTGGGCATTCCATGGCCTCCGAAACTGTGATAGGCAGTGAGGAGTGAAATCAAAAATTTACACCCATAGAAATCCTGAAGGCGGTGCTTGGTTTTTGGGGTCCCGTACGCGACTAGGCTCCCAAAAAGTCCCACACATGTGGTATCCCCGTACTCAGGAGAAGCAACAGAATGTATTTTGGGGTGTAATTCCACATATGCCCATGGCATGTTTGAGCAATATATAATTTAGTGACAACTTTTTGTACATTTTTTTTTTTTGGTCATTATTCAATCACTTGGGACAAAAAAAAAAATATTCAATGGGCTCAACATGCCTCTCAGCAAATAGCTTGAGGTGTCTACTTTACAAAATGGGGTCATTTGGGGGGGGGTTTGAACTGTCCTGGCATTTTATGCACAACATTAGGAAGCTTATGTCACACATCATCCACTCTTCTAACCACTTGAAGACAAAGCCCTTTCTGACACTTTTTGTTTACATGAAAGAAAATTTTTTTTTGCAAGAAAATTATGTTGAACCCCCAAACATTATATATTTTTTTAAAGCAAAGGCCCTACAGATTAAAATAGTGGGTGTTGCATTTTTTTTTTCCACACAGTATTTGCGCAGCGATTTTTCAAACGCATTTTTTGGGGGAAAAACACCCTTTTTTTATTTTTAATGCACTAAAAAACACTATATTGCCCAAATGTTTGATGAAATAAAAAAGATGATCATAGGCCGAGTACATGGATACCAAACACGACATGCTTTAAAATTGCGCACAAACGCGCAGCGGTGACAAAACTACATTAATTTTTAAAAGCATTTAAAAGCCTTTACAGGTTACCACGTTAGATTTACAGAGGAGGTCTACTGCTAAAATGACTGCCCTCGATCTGACCTTCGCGGTGATACCTCACATGCATGATGCAATTGCTGTTTACATATGACGCTAGACCGACGCGTGCGTTCGCCTTTGCGCAATAGCAGGGGGGGACAGCGGTGCTTTTTTTTTTTTTTTTTTTTTTATTATTTATTTGGCTTTTTTATTTTATTTTTAAACTGTGCCTTCCATATTTTATTTTTTTACCATTTTTATCGTTATCTCAGGGAATGTAAATATCCCCTATGATAGCAATAGGTAGTGACAGGTGCTCTTTTTTTGAAAAAAATTGGGGGGTTAGACCCTAGATCTTTCCTCTGCCCTCAAAGCATCTGACCACACCAAGATCGGTGTGATAAAATGCTTTCCCAATTTCCCAATGGCGCTTTTTATATCCGGGGGGGGGACATTCCCTCCCACTGCTTGTAAAAGCAGTCTAGAGGCTAATTATCTGCTAGAATTGCTTTTACATGAAAGCCGGCTGCTGGCTGAAAAGAATGATACCAAGATGATACCTAAACCCGCAGGCATCATTCTGGTATAAACATTCAAAGTCCAGCAACATACCAGTATGTTGCTGGTCCTTGTTGGACATGTATTGTAATCTTTTTTTTCATACAGCCTATTGGCTGAACGAAAAAAAGAGATTGATTGGTGGGTATGCCCACCATTAGAATACCTCCCTTCATCCACCCACTTCTAATGATGGGCATATATGCCGAAGCATGGGGGCATCCTCCCGCAAAAAAGTTATGCCGCGTACACACGGTCAAGCCTTCGTCGGAATTTCGACCGTATGTACGCGGCATAAAAGGTTATGCCGCGTACACACGGTCGGACTTTTCCACGGATAAGCCTCCGTTGGAATTTCGACCGTATATACGCGGCATTAGGAGCAAAATCGCTCCTCCGCCCCTGCTGCCCCCATGCTTCGGCATATATGCTCTTTTTTTTAACTGTGGTGGTGAAATCACCTCCTACAGCGTTGGAGTCACGGCTTTATGTATCGTGGGAGCAAACGCTGTTGCTGTCAAGATAAATAGATCCGCGCTGCAACTGAATGACGTACCTGCTAAGCAAATGGTGGTTAACATTAAAACAAAGTAACATTACAGTACAACAGTAAGACCTTACCATGCCATACCTGCAAAGCAAATACCAAAACAAAACCTAGTAAAAAATAAAAAAATGTTTTAACGCAACCTGTGCCTAAAATATATATATGCCGAAGCATGGGGGCATCCTCCCGCAAAAAAGTTATGCCGCGTACACACGGTCGGAATTTCGACCGTATGTACGCGGCATTAGGAGCAAAATCGCTCCTCCGCCCCTGCTGCCCCCATGCTTCGGCATATATGCTCTTTTTTTTAACTGTGGTGGTGAAATCACCTCCTACAGCGTTGGAGTCACGGCTTTATGTATCGTGGGAGCAAACGCTGTTGCTGTCAAGATAAATAGATCCGCGCTGCAACTGAATGACGTACCTGCTAAGCAAATGGTGGTTAACATTAAAACAAAGTAACATTACAGTACAACAGTAAGACCTTACCATGCCATACCTGCAAAGCAAATACCAAAACAAAACCTAGTAAAAAATAAAAAAATGTTTTAACGCAACCTGTGCCTAAAATATATATATGCTGAAGCATGGGGGCATCCTCCCGCAAAAAAGTTGTGCCGCGTACACACGGTCGGAATTTCGACCGTATGTACGCGGCATTAGGAGCAAAATCGCTCCTCCGCCCCTGCTGCCCCCATGCTTCGGCATATATGCTCTTTTTTTTAACTGTGGTGGTGAAATCACCTCCTACAGCACTGGAGTCACGGCTTTATGTATCGTGGGAGCAAACGCTGTTGCTGTCAAGATAAATAATTCCGCGCTGCAGTTGAATGGCGCACCTGAAAACAAAAAATTACATACCTGAAAAGCAAGCATGATAAAACATTGCAGAATAGAATACAGTAAAAAAAGAGCAGAACAATAGAGAGAAAATAGAGAGAGAGAGAACAATAAAACGACAACTATTTTTGGTTTTTTTATTTTATAATTTTTTTGTGTTTTGTTTTTTACGTTTTTTTTTTCTTTTTTACACTTTTTTTTGTAACTTTACAACTGTAATGGTTCGGGTCTCTCAAAATGTAATGGCATCTTGGGAGACCCTGTGTAAGTGTGTCCTAGTCTGTGAAATGCTGTACCCTACGCTAAAACTTCACTTTTGAGTGGTAGCGTTCAAAACATTCACCTTGGCAAAGACCAGGCTTGTCAGGACAGAGTGGACAAAAACTACGGGTGTCACGCCTAAATCCGCGCTTGCTACAGACACGACATCTTTTTTGGGAGTGGCTTTGGGTAGGGGTACTCGGGAGGACATACGAATAATGCCTCTCATGCAGCCGGCTTACTGCATTTGGTTGGGGATGATGAGGTGCAGAACCGCCTGGATACAGGAGTTCTGTGACTATCTCATTCTGGAATTTTAGAAGAGATAACGTCCCGCCTGAAGCTCTGTATAGCACATGAGCGTTCAGCAAAGCCAATTGGAATAATGATAGAGACACTTTTTTGTACCAGCGTCTCGCCTTACGGTCAATTAGATACGGCGCCATCAACTGGTCGTTGAGGTCCACCCCTCCCATATTTTGGTTATATTCGTGGACACAGAGGGGTTTCTCCACAACACCAGTCGCCGTACGAATTTGGACTGTCGTGTCTGCATGAAGGGAGGTAAGAAGGAAAACATTCTTATTGTCCCTCCACTTCATAGCGAGCAAGTTATTACACTTCAAGCAGGCTCTCTCCCCCAGCCTAAGACGGGCATCTACAAGCCGCTGGGGAAAGCCCCGGCGATTAGGTCGCACGGTGCCACATGCTCCAATCTTATGATCAAACAAGTGACTAAACAGTGGCACGCTCGTGTAATAATTGTCCACATACAAGTGGTACCCCTTTCCGAATAAGGGTGACACCAAGTTCCACACTATCTTGCCAGCGCTCCCTATGTAATCCGGGCAGTTGACCGACTCAATCTGACTGTCTTTTCCCTCATAAACCGTAAAGTTCACTACATAGCCTGTTGCCCTGTCACAGAACTTGTAGAGCTTGACCCCGTATCTGGCACGCTTGCTGGGAAGGTACTGCTTGAAAGACAAGCGGCCAGAAAATTTAATCAGGGACTCATCAACGCAGACAACTTGATCGGGAGTAAACAAGGCTGCAAAACGTTCGTTGAAGTGGTTTATGAGGGGCCGAATTTTATAGAGCCGGTCGTATTCAGGGTCCCCACGTGGACGACAAAGTTCATTGTCGTTGAAGTGCATGAACCGCAAAATCTGCTCGTATCGTGCCCTGGACATGGAGGCAGAGAACACGGGCATGTGGTCAATTGGGTGCGTGGACCAATAAGCACGCAATGACGGAAATTTATGTGTGCCCATGTTGAGGGAAAGGCCCAGAAAGGTCTTAAATTCAGAAACCGTAATTGGTTTCCAATTTCTGGCAATTTTAGGCAACTGGGGGTTAGCGGCGATAAATTGACCAGCATATAAATTACTCTGGTCCACAATAGATCTATAGAGATCTTCCGTGAAAAACAGCGAATAAAAATCGATTGGCATACAATCAGCTGTTTCCACCTGAATACCGGGTTGGGCAGTGAATGGGGGAAGTACGGGTTCTGCAGAAGTGGTGGGGACCCAATCAGGATAGGCGAATTCTGCAGGAAGGGCAGTATGGGCACGACGGGCCTGCCTTTGTCTTCTTGGTGGCAGCGGGACACTACTTGTGCTTGCCACCTCGCCAGCTTGAACTGCACTTATGGGACTCGCCACGTCACCAAGTGTTACTGCAGTGCTGGATGTACGTCCAGGCTGTACTAGGCCGCTGGTGCTTGCCAGTTCACCAGAAGGAATAGCGGCGCTAGTACTACTCTGCTCCATGATACGAGACCTGCGGTTCTTGCTCCTCAACAACCTCAGAAGATCGGGATCGGGTACGCCTGACCTTAGCAGGGACCTCAACTTCGTCGTCAGAGCTATCTGACGTGGGGCCGCTGACGTCACTGTCTTCTACGGGAAGATATTCTGAGCCTGAATCTGACAGATACGTGACCTCCTCTTCACTATCTGTCATGCTCAGAATCTCGTAGGCCTCTTTACTAGTGTACCTTCGACTTGCCATTTTGGGCTCTAAATTTAGGGGTACACTAGTAAGATTCACAGGAAAAAAAGCACCTGACTGTCGTCAGCAAATATATCAAACGCTACAAAAAAACTGTTAGCGATCGCAGGGATCAGGCCTGTCTCTGCGAACGCTGCAGTTATGTGTGTTGTGTTTGGTAAGTGACAGTGATCGATCGATACTGCACTTGGGTGGGCTGGGCTGGGCTGGCCGCTAACACTGCGTTTTTGGGAACCCTAAACCGCTGGGGATGCTAGTATAGATCTGATCAGATACTATACCACTAAGGGGGGTGTATGCTTTGCGCGTGGGTGTTAGCGTTACTGGCACTAACCTAACACTGCCTGGGGCGACGCAGACCCTCTCTGGCGCTAAAACCTAATTGATCTCACCCGCCGGGCGATCAGGGGGGTTAAACCTTTATTGGGTTATATACGGCGGGTGCCCTGATGCTATAAAAAGCAAACTAATCAACCAGCGTCACCCGTAACCTTTATATGGTGATCACTGGTGAAAGGGTTAACTAGGGGCAATCAGGGGGTTAAAACCTTTATTAGGTTAAATATGGGGGTACCTGACACCAATAAAAACCTGCGGCGAACCTAAAAAAAAAATAACTGCCTATCTAAAACACCAGCGACACGAATACAGCGATCGGAAAAACAATCGCTTAGTGACGCTGAAGTTAGGGGGTGAAAGGGTTACCTGGGGGGTGATCAAGGGGTTAAACCTTTATTAGGGGGGGTTAGGGGGCTACCCTGGACCTAAAGGGGCCTAATCCTAACTGCCTTGCAACTTTTTACAATCACAGATGACACTAAATGCAGTGATCAGTAAAATAAATGATCACTGCAATCAGTGACACTGTGATTGGGGGCTTTGGGGTGACCTGGGGGGTGATCTGGGGGTGACTGGGGGGTGATTTGTGTGCCTATGTGTACCTACGTGTCAGTGGACTGTTGGAGCACTAACCTCTGTCTTCACTCCTTGGCGCCGGGAACGAAAAGACCGCGGCGAGGGAGATGACATCACTTCCTCCAGCCTGTGTTTACATCACATGGCGGAGGAAGCAATTTCATTGGCCGGGAGCGATCGCGAGGGGGGGGGCGGAATCGAGCGGCTGCCCCCTCATGCCTGATCGCTCCCGAACACTTAACGGCCGCTCACTGCAGTGAAGGGGGGTCCGGATGGACCCCCCAACTGCACAAAGGCGATCACGTAGATCTACGTGATTCTGCCTGTCCGTGCCATTCTGCCGACGTAAATCGGCGGTGGGCGGTCGTTAAGTGGTTAAACTGCCTATGCCAATTAAAAACAATTGATTTCTTCATGGAATGTTTACTTATTGTAATAGAACTAAAGTTTCACTCGCACTTTTGAAATTTTCACATTAAATTTGATGTTAATCCGCTGCTCCAAATTCCTATCACTCCTTTTCAGCCAACAGGCCAATGCCCACACGTGTTATTTCTCTTACTACTATGTAAAGACTGAGTCTGCTGCTCTGCAACCCAGACGAGTACAAGTTGGAAAATGTCAGAACACGTTCAAGTGCAAATGACTTTGTGACTGCAAAACACTATTCCCAAAGCACACATTCCTGTAGAGATGGCTGTAATTTGTAAGTTGGTGCTGAAGCGACCACCGACTGGAACCGTATATAGTCAGAGAGTAATGTCACCAGAACATCAAGATCTCCTAAATGGGTTCAAAGCTTTAATCATCAATCACATCGTTACCGCAGAAAGCAATGTTTCGGAGCCACGCAGAACCCCTTCATCAGGCATGTGACAAATTGTGATACAGAACAAACAATATTTTTAAGAACCATCCACCAATCAGTGAGCAAGGAAACAACCCCAGACCCACCCCCTGACATCATAATGATGTCATATTCCCGCCATATGCTTAAACTGTTAAAAAATTACATAACAGCAATCCCATCTGTGTACCAACTTAGCTAAACAGAAATCAGGTTAACTATGGCACAAAGTGAATACATCTGATGGCCACATGTTCATCCTTAAATGAATAGTAACATATATGAAGGACAGCGTGAGGCAGAAGCAGCCTAAAAATAACCACATCAGCCTGGCGGGAGGCTGTTCTCGGCTGAACAGCATATTAGCGTTGCTAGGTAATATAGGAGGCGTGTATCATGCCTCCAATGGCATGTCCCGCAGCATGCGCCCAGGGGCATCCAAGATATACAGAGCCAGCCGCCTGTGTCATGGCAATGTATTATGCTAGAGCCGGCATCAAAAGGGGAATAATGGGCGGGCTGAGCCATTGCTAAGCTGGTACACATATGGGATTGCTGTTTCATTTTATAACACTTTATGCATATGGCAGGAATATGACATAATGGGCGGGTCTGGGGTTGTTTTCTTGCTCACTGATTGGTGGATGGTTTTTTAAATATTCTTTGTTCTGTATCACAATTTGTCATATGCCTGACGAAGGGGTCCTGCGTGGTTCCAAAACAATGCTTTCTGCTGTAACGATGTGATCGCTGATTAAAGCTTTGGACCCATTCTGGAGATATTGGTGTGCTGATGATCACTCTCTCTGGCTACAGTGGGTACGGAAAGTATTCAGACCCCCTTAAATTTTTCACTCTTTGTTATATTGCAGCCATTTGCTAAAATCCTTTAAGGTCATTTTTTTCCTCATTAATGTACATGCAGCACCCCATATTGACAGAAAAACACAGAATTGTTGACATTTTTGCAGATTTATTAAAAAATAAAAACTGAAATATCACATGGTCCTAAGTATTCAGACCCTTTGCTCAGTATTTAGTAGAAGCGCCCTTTTGATCTAATACAGCCATGAGTCTTTTTGGGAAAGATGCAACAAGTTTTTCACGCCTGGATTTGGGGATCCTCTGCCATTCCTCCTTGCAGATCCTATCCAGTTCTGTCAGGTTGGATGGTAAACGTTGGTGGAAAGCCATTTTTAGGTCTCTCCAGAGATGCTTAATTGAGTTTAAGTCAGGGCTCTGGCTGGGCCATTCAAGAACAGTCAGGGAGTTGTTGTGAAACCACTCCTTTGTTATTTTAGCTGTGTGCTTAGGGTCATTGTCTTGTTGGAAGGTAAACCTTTCGGCGCAGTCTGAGGTCCTGAGCACTCTGGAGAAGGTTTTCGTCCAGGATATCCCTGTACTTGGCCGCATTCATCTTTCCCTTGATTGCAACCAGTCGTCCTGTCCCTGCAGCTGAAAAACACCCCCACAGCATGATGTTGCCACCACCATGCTTCACTGTTGGGACTGTATTGGACAGGTGATGAGCAGTGTCTGGTTTTCTCCACACATACCGCTTAGAATTAAGGCCAAAAAGTTCTATCTTGGTCTCATCAGACCAGAGAATCTTATTTCTCACCATCTTGGAGTCCTTCAGGTGTTTTTTTTTTTAGCAAACTCCATGCGGGCTTTCATGCATCTTGCACTGAGGAGAGGTTTCCGCCGGTCCACTCTGCCATAAAGCCCCGACTGGTGGAGGGCTGCAGTGATGGTTGACTTTCTACAACTTTCTCCCATCTCCCGACTGCATCTCTGGAGCTCAGCCACAGTGATCTTTGGGTTCTTTACCTCTCTCACCAAAGCTCTTCTCCCCCGATAGCTCAGTTTGGCCGGATGGCCAGCTCTAGGAAGGGTTCTGGTCGTCCCAAACGTCTTCCATTTAAGGATTATGGAGGCCATTATGCTCTTAGGAACCTTAAGTGAAGCAGAACTTTTTTTGTAACCTTGGCCAGATCTGTGCCTTGCCACAATTCTGTCTCTGAGCTCCTCAGGCAGTTCCTTTGACCTCATGATTCTCATTTGCTCTGACATGCACTGTGAGCTGTAAGGTCTTATATAGACAGGTGTGTGGCTTTCCTAATCAAGTCCAATCAGTATAATCAAACACAGCTGGACTCAAATGAAGGTGTAGAACCATCTCAAGGATGATAAGAAGAAATGGACAGCACCTGAATTAAATATATGAGTGTCACAGCAAAGGGTCTGAATACTTAGGACCATGTGATATTTCAGTTTTTCTTTTTTTAATAAATCTGCAAAAATTTCAACAATTCTGTTTTTTTCTGTCAATATGGGGTGCTGTGTGTACATTAATGAGGAAAAAAATGAACTTAAATGATTTTAGCAAATGGCTGCAATATAACAAAGAGCGAAAAACTAAAGGGGGTCTGAATACTTTCCGTACCCACTGTATGTGACTTACCACTATAGTGCTACGCTGTGGGGATTCTGAGAATTAAATTGTCACACCTCATATAAAGCCATAAATCCAAAACTTTTTGTATAGCTTTGGATAAAATAGGGAAGGGTTAAAGCCCCAGTCAGGCCTTTGCTATTTTTTCATCGGGAGATCTGACTTCATTTCCTGTCCCAGAGACACAAGGGAAAATGAAAGAAAATAGTTTCAAAGTAAGGCAAAATTCACTGTGGACATTTGTCACCAGAACATGTGTTCCTCATATCTTGTTCTGGTGACATCTGAAAAACATTGGATTTCCCATCACTTTTTATCCCAGTGGAAAGGGATCTCCCCAGTAGGACACAAATGGCAATAAAACCTGACAGTGGTTTTAATCCCTCCTCACTTTCACCTATCCAAAATGGATATAATTTAAAGTCTGAAAATACTGGTATACCCATATGGATCTGGGTATGTATACAATAATGAACAATTTAATCTGTAGGATATAAATATTTTTTTTTGACAAACCAATTACTAAAATATAACTATTTAAAAACTAGTATGTACCAATTGACTCTACTGATGGACAAGGTGCAATGGTGGTAAATTTTTGGACATTCCCTCCATCTCCTGTTGAAATACCAGACTCCAAGTGACAGCTGTACATCCACAGTATACAGATAACTTGACTGTATAATGGGCAATTTAGGTTTGTGTGGACTTGCTCACCTAATCTGGATAAGCAGGACATTAGGAACTAGCAACATCATCATTGGATCTGCTTATTATTCAAATAAGCCAAGTTTGTTGCAGAAAATAGCATAGTTACACTATTTTCCTGCTATTTATGAAACAGTAAAGCTATACATACACATTATCTACCTCAGCCAGCATCTACATTTCTTACATACTGAAAGCACCTTAAAAAATACTATTCTGAATGGTAGTATATGCTTTCAGAACTAAGCACAAAAATAGAACTTAAAGCAGGGGTCTCAAACTGGTGGCCCTCCAGCTGCTGCGAAACTACAAGTCCCATCATGCCTCTGCCTGTGGGAGTCATGCTTGTAACCGTCAGCCTTGCAATGCCTTATGGGAATTGTAGTTTCGCAACAGCTGGAGGGCCACTAGTTTGAGACCCCTGACCTAAAGGGTTATCCTAGTACTAGTACTATTCTAGACAATAAATCATCACCTAACCTAGCTATAAAAATGCTGCTTATTGTCTGGACAAGAGAATGAGAGGAGGATATGTGGACACCAACTATAAATAGTTGCATACAGTACACTCATACTGGCCAATGTATATATCTATCCAAGATACATCTTGGACCATACTGAACTGAGATGAGCATTAGTAAGAGTTGGAAAAATCCAACCTAGCTAATCATATTTTCCATCGAAAGACAAGCATCCACAGTTGTCCTCTCAGCTAAACAAATGGCTAAAGACACAGTAGTAGTCAAATCTAGCCAATAATTGGCTACATCATGTAACGATCATGAATATCTTCAATACTTTTAACAACATCAGACTCTCTACCCCCAGGCTTTCATCCTCTTTATGAGTGTGGGTCTCAAGATAATCTGACCTTTTATTTCTTCATCATTAGGTTTTTATTACTTGAGCACAGATAACTCAAAAAAATTTTCATAGCTAACCAAATGGACACTACTATATAAGTCACACTTAAAGCAGACCTTGCATTATGATAAAAGCATGTGTTACTGCTTGGTCCACAATATTGGAGCAAGCCTTCAGATGCACAGATGTAACGCTAATGCCTCGTACACAGGACCGGTTTTCCTGTCGGGAAAACTGCCATGAGAGCTTTTGGCCGGGAATCCCGGCCGTGTGTATCCTCCATCGCAGTTTTCCGGACAGGAAAACTGCCAGAAAAAAAAAAAAGAGTTGTCTTTTTACCGGCAGTTTTCCTATGTGAAAAACTGCGATGGAGCATACACACGGCCGGGATTCCCGGCCAAAAGCTCCATCGTAGTTTTCCTGTCGGGAAAACCTCTCGTGTGTAGGGGGAAAAAACTTACAGAGCAGGTTCTTGGTTTTCCCCTCTGGATTCCCGGTGGACTTTTTACCGCCGGGAATCCCATACGTGTGTACTAGGCATAAGGGATAAGATTTCTAAACGTTATATCTCAAACGATTACTGAAGGTTATATATCACATAATCAGCAACCTAGTACTATTGCACAATGTTAGTTTTATTATCATGACAGTGCCGAGGTGAATCTCAGCCCAAAGTGGTCAGTAAATTATACTGTTAAAATGCCATTTTATGGCCACGTTAAGTGGACTGGTCATTTCCACAATGGGAAAACTAACTTAATTAATATTCTTGCAAATGCTGTCCAAGAAACCTGAGTATATTGGCGTATTAAAAACAGATGTGCTAGTTCAACAAATATATTGGTAGAACCACAATAATTCTGCAGCTCCAATTGAATTTTTAGGCTGAAAGGGAATCTCACAAAAATGACTTCCTCCACTGTATATTACCGTATTTTTCGCACCATAAGACGCACTTTTTTCCCCCTAAAAAATGTGGGGAAATGTCCCTGCGTCTTATGGAGCGAATGCTGACCCCCCCCCCCGTGTCAGAATACCAGTGCTCGGCTTCTCTGTGAAGGAGAGAGAAAGGGAGTGAGGCGGATCCTGGCAGGGACATACCAAGGGGGAGCGGGGGGGAGACGGCCGGGTGTCAAAACATGTCAGTGTCAGTAGCGCTGCTATGGGGGTGCGCTCCGCACCCAAATCGGATGACACCCGCCAGAGGTGACATTATCTTGAAAGCGGCGAGAACCCTGACTGTTTTTTTTTTTCGCCAGAACCCCCCCCCCCCCGGCGCCGTGGTCTGGTCCAGTCTCACTTCCTGCTCCTTCCCCCGGCAGCTGCTGCTGTTGTAAACTATGTTCCCAGTCCTCCTTCCTAGCTGCTGCCCATGTACATCTGAGGCTGGGAGCCAGCCAGCCAGAGGGGGTTGTGAATTGTAATGACAGTGTCCTCCACTGCCTGAGGTGAGCTGAGCTGGTGATAAGGGGGTGGGAGATGTGGGCTAGCATGATATCCACTGCCCAGTCACATGAGCATAAAGCTCTGCAGATGGCTAGATTTCACAGAATACATTACAATTTGATTTTGTTCTTATTTATTTTTAAGTGATATGTTCTATATTTCTATATATTATATTATACAAAATAGAGAACTATGTTAACACTGGAGCATGAGAAATAATAATAAATAACATAGCCCAACTATTTAGCACATATACATCTAGCTTAGATTCAGGAGTATGATGACTTAATTTTAATTAATAAATTAGCTCAATACATGTTTGTTCATGCAACATTCTTCAGTAACCATGCCTTATCCTATGTTTTTTTTTTTTAAATATGTGATGAGCACAAAAAGATCTACATATCCTGATTGTATTCATACTATTTGCCCCAATAAATAGGTTAGATGTCTCACAGTTTTATCTGTAAGCAGCACTTTTAAAAGGAACTGATTGGACTCTCAAACTGGTTAAATAATTATCTCTTTAAATAATATTTCTTTGTCGTCAGATATTTGTTGTTAGAATTAAAAATGACCATACAAGGAGATTTATTTGGTCTACTATGATTTAGGTAACTTTGAATGATAATTATATAATGCATGAGACAGCCGTTATAAATAGCACATGAACTTGGATAAATAAAGACATTCCACCAATTTTTATATTTTCAGCTAGTTCTGTGTTAATTGCTTCAGAGGAAAATGCAATTATGATTTATATAAATATATATGGCAGGCATATAATATACATCTATAATCTTGATAGGGGCAATGGTGTTGTAATAATTTCACCATTTGGTAATAAACAGCAAATACTGCATTGTATGGCTTCTTAACATATTACATTTCATTTAAAATGTATGTATAGCCCAAACCTTTTTTTAATCTTGGCTAGAGTAGAGAAAAACCACTGTTATTTTTTTTTTTATATTGCCTATGTCCCCGTTGGGAAGACCAACTTTCTCTATTTGTCCTGGAGACCACTGTCACAAAACAGAATTTGATGGAAAATCCAATATTTTACAGTTGTCACCAGAATAGGAGAAGGTCGGAAATGTTCCTGTTCTGTTAAACCGTCTTAAGCCTCGTACACACGGCCGGGAATCCCGTCAGGAAAAAAACTTCGGTTTTCCTGATGGGATTCCTGGCAAGCCGTGCATACTGATGGCCATTCAAAAGAACCGCCGTTCTTTTGAATGGAAAGAACGCGGTGACGTCATCGACTATGACGAGCATGCGCTCGTCACATTTGATGCCGTCACCGCCATCTTGCTACACCCTACACTACCCTTGTATGCTACCGCGCATGCGTTTAAGTCTTTTTGAGCATGTGCGGGTTTACCTGGGGACAGGTAAGCATACACACTCGCCGTTTTCTCGGCAGGAAACACTCTGCCGAGAATCCCGACGAGAAAATAGAGAGCAGGTTCTCTATTTTTCGGGATTCCCGGCAGTTTTCTCGCCGAGAAAGCATACACACGCACGGTTTTCACAGCAAAAAGCTCTCCCAGCAGCTTTCTTGCCGAGAAAACCGTGCGTGTGTACGAGGCTTAAGAGGGAAAACCCTCAGTTTTAGAGCTGCCCTCTCACTTCCTGTTCTGTCTTTGGGCCAGGAAGTGAAGGAAGTCTACCCAACAGAACATAGACGGTAAAAAAAGATGTGTTTTAGCCCTTTCCTGCTGTCTCGAAACCACTTTAATTGGTCAAATTTTAATATTAATAAAGGTGCAGAAACGTAGAGTGCAATAGATAGAAAACGCCAATCAGTCACTTTTTGGACAGTTTTCATAAGAGAATCAAAAGGCTGCCATTGCTGACTTTTTATTCTGAAACTGCAAGTGGCCTGACTCTTAATTTAATATGTTGTGTCACTACCCTGAGTACACAGTACAAGGATTTTACTGATTTACAAATGTTTTTGGTCAGTGACTTGGAAAGTGTTTGAAGCCAGAGGGCCAGCCTAACACTCAAACTTGCAAATTCAAAAGGAGGCCAGCAATGGCAGCCCCCTATTCCTTTTAGTAAAGGTTTACTTTAACACTGGATGATTGCTGACTACAGTATGAATAGTATATGAAGCACACATTATTAGATGAAAGGAGAACTGTACCTGATGCCTATAACATCCAATCAGAGTCTCCTTTTATTCTAATATAATGCACTAAAAGTAACTGGCTAATGTGAACAAGTTTTTCTTTCTCTGTGTTTAATGTCCTTTCCTTTGCATATAAAGACAAAAAACTACTCTAAAACTTTGCATTCTTTCAGCAACACTGCCTGTTTGGCTTGGAGAATCTCATAGACAGTTTTAATGTCTGAAAAGTCGAGTTCCAGTAATTCCTCTTAATTTAAATAAATAAATGCTGACTTTTAAGATTCTCTAGCCAGTGGTGATTAAAGCCAAACCTTTTTTTCCAGGTTTTGGATAGGGTGGGGAAGGATTAGAGCCTGAAGTTGCACTCCAAGGATGCTGAGAGACTTCGGTATTAAAACGCTTTGCCTATTCACTCTTAAAATATGACTCGATCTTCCCCCTGAAATGCTGTGAGTTTATAGATAAAAGGATAGACTTATTAAAACTTAAGCTATGATATCGGGTATAAAATAATTCCAACCAATGATCGGAGTGTCATGGCGGGGGGGGCGGCCCCCCTGTCAGAACTCAGCAGCTCAGCGGGGGAGATCGCTGAACTGACCTTGCATGGTTAGTACAGTGGCTTCGACTGGAGCTGTCAGTTAGTGTGTAGTGTTAGTGCTTTACGCAGGACACAATTCTGGAGAGGCGCTGCTTTATAAGCTGACCTCATGTGTTGACAATAGCCATGATATGCAGAATCAGAATCACCTGGTAAATCAAAGGGAAAAAAATCCTGAAAAAAATAAAACGAATACAGCCACCACACCTAAGTACTGGTAAACTGCTTGGACGGCCGCACTCCGTGAAAAAGGCATCTTTATTGTATAAAATAAAATAAAATCCAGTGTACAGCAGTCAAATCATATAGAGAAACAGGGGAGAATAGCTAACGTGTTTCACATCAATCGATGCTTAGTCAGTAGTTAGTGAGCTATGACTAAGCGTTGTTGATGTGAAACGCGTTAGCTATCCTCCCCTGTTTCTCTATATGATTTGACTGCTGTACACTGGATTTTATTTTATTTTCTACAATAAAGATGCCTTTTTCACGGAGTGCGGTCGTCCAGGATATTTTTCCTCATCAAACTTGTGCAGAGCCAGCACCTGCCAGCTCCTAGTAGGGCGGGACAATTTCCTGTAAAGGTTCGGAAGCTTTGAGAGCGGCAATCCTTTTCTCTACTGGTAAACTGCATGATTTAAAATTTTTGTTCCTGGGTTTAGATACACGTTAGGAATTACTGCAAGGTGCAAAGGGCTTAAAGGAAAATGTCATAACCTATACCAGCGTTTCTCAACTTCAGTCCTTAAGGCGCACCAACAGGTCATTGTTTCAGGCTATCCATTATTTTGCACAGGTGATTTCACTGCCTTAGTAATTACCACAGCCGTATCGTCTGAGGGAAATCCTGAAAACGTGACCTGTTGGGGCGCCTTGAGGACTGGAGTTGAAAGCCACTAACCTATACTTTCCAACTGCCCCATATTTTGAAGAACTGTCCCTCTTTTGAAATCAATCTCTCTTTTTGGACTGATGTCTTGCACAATTTAACAAGCAAAACTAAACCTTTTAATCTAACCTATAAATTATTGCATTTAATATTCAGAAAATCCAAGACAAAGGTAGTGGTGATAAAAATCTTCTTGATGCTCATAACAAGGGGCATGGCAGGAGTGAGTCCTTTGCCAACAAAGTTTATGCTAAAAGGTGTTCCTCTTTCGCAATTTAGAAAGTTGAGAGGTATGGCAATCTATAGCTATCGATCAGAATGCACTTTAAATTAACACCAGATCAAGAGGTGTACTGATTGGTTACTCTTTATTTTGCATTGAGTCATTTGCTCTGGACACCTGCTATGATGGTCTTTTTATGGTAGACTGCTCACTGACAGCCTAAGGCAGGCCATAGACAGTGCAAATTTCTTTCCTGCAACCAGGGGTTGCAGGAAAGAAATTTGCACGATTCCCCTATCAACACAGACAGTGCTGAGAGGGGAATCCCTCCTGCCGTGCTATTGTCTGCTCCCAGCGGGGGAAGCTGCCCCCGCTGTGAGAAGACAGTGATTATTGCTAGCAGCTATAGCAGCCGATAGCTATAATCACAAGTGAATCCAGCAGGCTGGTTCTACCCAAGTTGAGGGATCGATCAACTTAGTACATTCAGCCTGCCTACACACGATTGAAACCGTTTATGGCCTGCCTAAGACAGACCATGAATTATGCAATTTTCTCTACTTCCACCATGGGTGGAAGTAAAGAAAATTACTTGATTCCCACCATTAACAGTCAATGGGAGAATCCTTTCCGCAGCTCCATTGTATTCTGCTGGTGGGGAGCCTTTCCTGGCAGCAGAACACAATGCTTATTTTTGCCAGCTTTTATAATTTGTGATTTTACAAATATCTGCAATAAATTTTTATATTATTTATATATTTGTAGTTCCTTAGTGTCTTCAAAGTCCCATTAATTAGGAAGTTTTTTTTTGTGTCTGAAATTGTTTAGGGATGTGACACCTGATATACAGCAAGCATAACTTGGCCACATACTGTTTGCTGTTATAAACAGAGCTAGATATAAAAATTATGAAAAGCTTCTATCCTGAGAGAAGTGCAGTACAGAATTTTGGTTTACTGTACTGCGCTCCACCAAACATTCTATTTTTTTTTTTAAGGGAGTTCCACCAACATACTAGGGGGTCCTGAACACAGAGTAGGATTCTATGCTGTATCCTTCCTGCTCACTGGACCCAGGGTAGTGGTGCTCCTCTGCACACTGGGGGGACATCGGAACAATTCTCCAAGACTAGAACGACAGTATTTTATAAAAAGGCATAAAAAATAAAATAAAATAAATGAATCACAATCAGAAAAAATGTCAGTCTAGGCTTTGTATATATGGAATTAAATTTGAACCTATAGTAAGGTGACCAGATTTTTAAAATGAAATCCGGGGACATATTTTTTTTTTACTAGTAATGGTGGCAATCAGCGACTCTCTGCCCGTCGCCGCCGTCCGCCTCACAGCCTGTCAAGTCTTACTGTCCGGGCCCCGGCTACTACTGGGTGGGGAGCGGAGGAAGATCACTCCACCAGGGAAGGCAAGGAGATAAGCAGGCAGGCGGCTGGCCAGGATTTGAGCCAAAGCAGAAGAACATGCGAGCGGAGCTGAATGGGCATGCACCCGAAACTGAAGAAATATTCCCTCTGCTCCGACCAGCACATGATCATCAGAAAGGGGCACAGATAATGGAAAAATATACCCCCCTAAGCTAGTAGGAGCAGCGGAGCGGGGTATGTAATTCAATATTTTTTTTTTAAATTCTGCACTGACTGTCTTTGAAATTTCCCAAGACCCTGTTCAAATCCAAACCGGGGACAAAACCGGGGACAGACTTGGTCAGGGGACAGTGTCCTCAATCCAGGGACTGTCCCTGGAAACCGGGGATGTCTGGTCACTCTAACCTATAGCCACTTCTAAAAAGTTGATCAAACAAAACCAAAACATTCTATCTGTACATTAGTCCTAAAAACAATAACAAAATGTATCAAATAGTAACAAAAATTATGCAACTAAACCTTTGTATACTGCTTATATTTCCGTTGCTCATGTATTACCAAGTGGTTACTGTGTACATATAAAACCCTATGCTGATGGTCATTATATCAATGCCTGCAGTTAAAAGTTTTGTTTTAGGTACTCTTGCCTGATAGATAACATTAGTATGGCTTGCATATTTAGGAGTATGATTTCTGCCATGCTTCCAATGCAATTCTCCACAGTGTAGTTGCATAGTTTAGGCTAATTCAATTGTGCTTTAAAGCATACCTCACAGTAAAGTTCATACCATGCTTAGTATCTTCTAATTACATGTAGCACACCTGGTATCAATGACAAACATTCCGATAGATAATGCAGCCTGTTCATTTCCAGTTGTTGGCACAAATTATCCCAGCTGTGCCAGTTCTGATAGGCAGTTACTATCAACCGACCGCTTCTGGACTTCATAGCACACGGGGGAACATGAGACAGCACACTTGGAAGAGATTACTAATCTCGCATTATAAAAAAAAAAAAAAAAGAGCTCCTAAGGTTCTAACATCCTCTCCTTGCAGTCACAGAGCATCTTCCACCTGTATTTGGGAAAAATAAACCTGCACAGTGACTTGAGCTGGCTGATGCTGATTGTCTGCTGTCATAAAATGTATTTTCTATAAGTCAGGTCATGAACTACTCCAATGCCGACGACGCTACATAGACGCATCGCCAAAGTAGGCTTTATATTAAAATCTGGTAGGTCATGGATTCACGTATAAATGACCCAAAAAAGTGACGTTTTTCATCAATTTGGAAAAGATTGTTACGCTCAAATATGTACGATTACAGCATAGCTTTTTTCACTGTGTTTTCACCTGGTGATTTGGCCAGTAACCTATCCCAACTCTGGATGAAGGAGCACAGGGGGCACCTTTGGACAACAGTATTGTTAATCTGGCGGAAGGGGAGTGTTGGATGTACAGCCGTTGTCAAAAGTTTTGCGAATGGCACAAATATTAATATTCACAAAGTCTGCTGCTTCAGTTTTTATGATGGCAATTTGCATATACTCCAGAATGTTATGAAGCACGATCAATTTGAAGTTCCCCTTTGCCATGAAAATTAACTGAATCCCCCCAAAAAAATTCCCCTGCATTTCAGTCCTGCCACAAAAAGACCAGCTGACATCATGTCAGTGATTCTCTTGTTAACATAGGTATCAGTGTTGACGAGGACAAGGCTGGAAATCACTCTTTAATGCTGATTGAGTTAGAATAACAGACTGGAAGCTTTAAAAGGAGGGTGGTGCTTGAAATCATTGTTCTTCCTCTGTTAACCATGGTTACCTGCAAGGAAACATGTGCAATTATAATTGCTTTGCACAAGAAGGGATTCACAGGCAAGGATATTGCTGCTACTAAGATTGCACCTAAATCAACCATTTATCGGATCATCAAGAACTTCAAGGAGAGAGGTTCAATTGTTGTGAAGAAGGCTTCATGGCACCCAAGGAAGCCCAGCAAGTACCAAGACCATCTCCTACAGTTGATTCAGCTGCAGGATCTGGGCACCACCAGCGCAGAGCTTGCTCAGGAATGGCAGCAGACAGGTGTGAGTACATCGGCACGCACAGTGAGGAGAAGACTTTTGGTGGATGGCCTGGTGTCCAGAAGGGCAGCAAAGAAGCCACTTCTCTCCAGGAAAAATATCAGGAACAAACGGATATTTTGCAAAAGGTACAGGATTTGGACTGCTGAGGACTGGGGTAAAGTCATTTCTCTGATGAATCCATTTTTCGATTGTTTGGCGCATCCAGAAAAAACCTTGTCCGGAGAAGAAAAGGTGAGCGCTACCATCAGTTCTGTGTCATGCCAATAGTAAAGCATCCTGAGACCATTCATGTGTGGGGTTGCTTCTCAGCCAAGGGAGTGGGCTCACGCATAATTTTGCCTAAGAACACAGTCATGAATAAAGAATGGTACAAAAACATCCTCTGAGAGCAACTTTCTCCCAACCATCCAAGAACACTTTGGTGAGGAACAATGCCTTTTCCAGCATGATGGAGCACCTTGCCATAAGGCAAAAGTGATAAGTGGCTTGGGGAACAAAACGTTTACATTTTGGGTCCATGGCCAGGAAACTCGAACTTGTGGTCAATCCTCAAGAGGCGGGTGAACAAAAACCACCCCAACAAATTCTCACAAACTCTAAGCATTGATTATGCAAGAATGGCCTGCCGTCAGTCAGGATGTGGCCCAGAAGTTGATTGACAGCATACCAGGGCGAATTGCAGAGGTCTTGAAAAAGAAGGGTCAACACTGCAAATATTAACTCTGCATAAACTTAATGTAATTGTGCGCAAACTGTTGGAGCTATATAAAGCCTGTATAATAATAATAATAATTAAAATGAAAGCCTTTGACACTTATGAAATGCTTGTAATTATACTTCAGTATACCATAGTAACATCTGACAAAAAGATCTAAAACACTGTAGCAGCAGACTTTGTGTGTGACAATTTATATTTGTGTCACTCTCAAAACATTTGGCTATGGCTGTACTAGCAGATTTAGATACACTAACCAATTGAAGTCAAACTCCAGCTCACACTTTAGAAGCAGTTACAGCAAACAGTTGTTTTCCCTTTTGGGATAAAGGTTTTACATACATAAACAAAAGCCGATCATTGTAGGTGCCCATGTCAATGGTAAATGGTTTGTCTCATCCCTCTAAATGCTTTAAAAACAACAGACTTACTGGCCAGATCACCAGGTTAGAATAATGGAAAGAAAGTCTAAAAAAGAAAACGAATGCAGTCACCACATCTAAGAATTGGTAAGCTGAATATTAATAAATACTTGTTTTTGGGTTTAATACTGCTTTAAACTGAATCTGTCAGCCATTTTCAAAAACCTACCTGTTGTAACTACTGTTAATTACAAAAATCCTCATCCGTGAATGCCTCTGATTAGCCTGTGGATTAGCCTGTTCAGCAAGTGCCTCAGAGCTATTAATGATCTCTGTCTTTGCACAAGGGATATTGGGTAATTCAAGATGACTAACAGGTAAACCTTACATTGCAAATCTTACAACCGAGATGTAAATGTCATGGAGCAATTCCAAATGTGCTGTTTCCATATTTTTTCAGTGTTTTTTTTATTCCTTTAGGAACCATTTAGTAAAGTACAGATTCATAAGGGTAGAGCACAGGTTTACCACTAACAGTTAAAAATGGAGAAAACTAATTTTGTTGAGGTAACCAGCCCCCAACAACCCTGTTGCTACTGATTAAAAGGTGTTATCATTTTTCCATATGTTTGTAGTTCATATAAAAGGCACGTGTTGCACAAGGCGCCACACTAAACTTGGTCAGGAAAATGGACTCTGACTATCCAAACTATGTGTCAGCTGGGGTTTCCTCTTGGGAATTATCCAAGGATGAATTTATTGCTTCCAGGAAAGGCCCAGGATAGGTTTGTGCTATGTGCTGGATTCCTTTGTCTATGCTACTGCCTTCATTTGGCTCTTCCCTGGCGCCGAAGGCGGGGCAGGATCTGGTCCGTGCATAATTTGGCTCCGCTCTGGTGTTGCCGATCATCTCACTGACTGTGCTTATTGGGGAGGCCCGCCACCTTCTCCTTTGCAACTGGTCTTCTTTGTGTTTAATGGAATACCAGGCCAGAAATATAAAAATGAATCCTAAGAATTTCAAACCAGCTGCCAGTCCAAAATAAACGAAACGAAATGATGTCACGTTGTATTCCCAGCAGGAGCCTTGCACTCCACAGTCCTGCTGCCAAAGCATGCAAGTTGTATCAATAACAGCCCCGAAGTAGATCGGTGTAGGAATGTAAGCTGCAAAAACAAAGACACGTTGGGGAGTTTGGAAATTTGCATCATTTCACACAATAAATAATGTGCAGTGAGACACGGTAGGTTGCCAATGTAATTACAGAGTGTTAGATGGAAAATGTATATAGCTAACTCTGGGGTTCTTTTTTATATAAAGTATACAAAGACAACCTTATTTCACTACATGTTTGCATTTATTGATATGCTAAGATCAAAATGTTTTAACCCAAGAGTCAAAGCCCAAGTTACGAATCGCTCAACATATCAAGTAGCCCTGGTCATCTTTCGTAACTTAGAGTCAATAACTGGTCACTTAAGCACATAAATGCCACTGACCTGGATCTGTCACCACTTTGATGGAATTTACATATATACCTCTATACAGAACTGTATTAGCTCAGCAACATTTGCAGGCTGTTAAGCATTAACAGTTCTTTTCAGGTCTTGTCACAACATCAACTGAATTCAGGCCATTCTATAACTTAAGCCATTTAGCTAGTGAACCTACTTACATGCTTGAGATCCTTCACCCTATATGACCCAACTGCAATTCAGCTTCATCTGCTGGACTTTCTACTTTAGAAGTTTCTAACACAAAGAGGAATTAATGGCTCCTTTGATAGGCGCCCAAGGCTAGTAAAAAATACTGAGTCCATCACACAGCCACCACCATGTTTGTTGGTGTAGGGTCACTCTATTTGGCCTTAAGGTCCATTGCATACAGTTAGTAGTAAATCCTATACAGTAAAACCTTGGTTTGCGAACATAATTTGTTCCAGAAACATGCTTGTAATCCAAAGCACATGTATATCAAAGCATTTTTTACAGGGTATAAAAGAGAAGAGAGGCACCTCTAAAGCCCTGTACAAACGATCGGATTTCCTATGGATTCTAATCCGATGGATTTTTCCACCGGAAATCCGATGAAGCTGACTTCCATCAGTCTTGCCTACACACCATCAGTCAAAAATCCGACTGTCCCAACCGCCGTGACGTAAAACACTCCGACAAGCCGAGAAAAATTAAGTGCAATGCTTCTGAGCATGCGTCGACTTGATTCTGAGCATGCGTGGGTTTTTTGCCCAATGGAGTTCCACACAGACGATCGGAATTTGCTATCGTTTTTTTTCCCATCGGATAAATTTTAAAACATGTTCTATTTTTTCTCACTGATGGAAAAAAGACCAATGGGGCCCGTACACAATCGGTTTGTCCGATGAGAAAAGTCCATTGTGTGTACATGGCATAAGTGTAGCAATAAGTTGCTTAATGTTGTAATTTCATTAAATGTAACCATATTGCTACACTTAGAGGCTCCTCTCTTCTTTTTTATACTCAGTTGTGACATGACGCTACTCTTATATCAAGACATTGCTTGTATATCAAGGCAAAATTTATTCAAAAAATTAGCTTGTCTTGCAAAACACTCTCAAACCAAGTTACTCTCAAACCAAGGTTTTACTGTATATCACTTAACAGTATCAAAAAAATGTATTTTTCTGTACTTACAGTATGTCACAAAAGAGAGCACACCCCTCACATTTTTGTAAATATTTATTTTCTTTTTTTTTCAAGTGACAACACTGAAGAAATGACACTTTGCTACAATGTAAAGTAGTGAGTGTACAGCTTGTATAACATTGTAAATTTGCTGTCCCCTCAAAATAACTCAACACACAGCCATTAATGTCTAAACCGTTGGCAACAAAAGTGAGTACACCCCTAAGTGAAAATGTCCTAATTGGGCCCAATTAGCCATTTTCCCTCCCCGATGTCATGTGACTCGTTCGTGTTACAAGGTCTCAGGTGTGAATGGGGAGCAGGTGTGTTAAATTTGGTGTTATCGCTCTCACTCTCTCATACTGGTCACTGGAAGTTCAGCATGGCACCTCATGGCAAAAAACTCTTTAAGGATCTGAAAAAAAGAATTGTTGCTCTACATAAAGATGGCCTAGGCTATAAGAAGATTGACAAGACCCTGAAACTCATCTGCAGCACGGTGGCCAAGACCATACAGCGGTTTAACAGGACAGGTTCCACTCAGAACAGACCTCACCATAGTCAACCAAAGAAGTTGAGTGCACTTGCTCAGCGTCATATCCAGAGGTTATCTTTGGGATATAGAGGTATGAGTGCTGCCAGCATTGCTGCAGAGTTTGAAGGGGTGGGGGGCGTCAGCCTGTCAGTGCTTAGACCATACACCATACACCACACACTGCATCAAATTGGTCTGCATGGCTGTCATCCCAGAAGGAAGTCTCTTCTAAAGATGTTGCACAAGAAAGCCCACAAACAGTTTGCTCAAGACAATCAGACTAAGGATGTGGATTTCTGGAACCATGTCCTGTGGTCTGATATGACAAAGATAAACGTTTTTGGTTCAGATGGTGTCAAGCGTGTGTGGTGGCAACCAGGTGAGAAATACAAAGACAAGTGTGTCTTGCCTACAGTCAAGCATGGTGGTGGGAGTGTCATGGTCTGGGGCTGCATGAGTGCTGCTGGCACTGGGGAGCTACAGTTCATTGAGGGAACCATGAATACCAACATGTACTGTGACATACTGAAGCAGATCATGATCCCCTCCCTTGCAAGACTGGGCCGTAGGGCAGTATTCCAACATGATAACGACCCCAAACACACCTCCAAGATGACCACTGCCTTGCTAAAGAAGCTGAGGGTAAAGGTGATGGACTGGCCAAGCATTTCTCCAGACCTAAACCCTATTAAGCATCTGTGGGGCATCCTCAAATGGAAGGTGGAGAAGCACAAGGTCTCTAACATCCACCAGCTCTGTGATGTCATCATGGAGGAGTGGAAGAGGACTCCAGTGGCAACCTGTGAAGCTCTGGTGAACTCCATACCCAAGAGAGTTAAGGCAGTGCTGGAAAATAATGGTGGCCACAAAAAATATTGACACTTTGGGCCCAATTTGGACATTTTCACGTAGGGGTGTACTCACTTTTGTTGCCAGCGATTTAGACATTAACCCCTTAACGACCGGCCACTGTATATATACGTCAGCAGAATGGCTCGTACAGGCACAATCACGTACCTGTACGTCCCCTTTAACTGCCCGACGTGGGGGTCGCGCGCGCACTGCCGGCGGCGCGCACGCGACCCCCCTGCCTTCCCCATGAGTCGGAACGCAGGTCCCGCGGACTCGAGCGCGTCTCACGGAGGTATGGAGCAGGGAGATGCTTGTGTAAACAAGCATTTCCCTACACTGCCTAGTGAGAATGACACAGATCTCGGCTCCGTGTACACAGAGCGGAGATCGGTGTCATGTGACACATAGCCCGACCCCCCCTCAGTAAGAATCTCAATGCAGGGAACATTTAACCCCTACAACGCCACCTAGAGGTTAACCCCTTCACTGCCAGTGTCATTTTCACAGTAACCAGTGCATTTTTATAGCACTGATCGCTGTGAAAATGACAATGGTCCCAAAAATGTGTCAAAAGTGTCCGATGTGTCCGCCATAATGTCGCAGTCACGATAAAAATCACTGATCACCGCCATTACTAGTAAAAAAATTAAAATATTAATAAAAATGCCATAAAACTACCCCCTATTTTGTGAACGCTATAACTTTTGCGCAAACCAATCAATAAATGCCGATTGTAATTTTTTTTACCAAAAATATGTAGTAGAATACGTATCGGCCTAAAATGAGGAAAAAATATGGTTTTTTTATATATTTTTGGGGGATATTTATTATAGAAAAAAGTAAAAAATATTGAATTTTTTTCAAAATTGTCGCTCTATTCTTGTTTATAGCGGGAAAAAAAAAAACGCAGAGATGATCAAATACCACCAAAAGAAAGCTCTATTTGTGGGAAAAAAAAGACGTAAATTTTGTTTGGGAGCCACGGCGCACGACCGCGCAATTGTCAGTTAAAGCGACGCAGTGCCGAATCGCAAAAAGGGGCCTGGTCTTTATGCTGCGTATTGGTCCGGGGCTTAAGTGGTTAATGGCTGTGTGCGAGTTATTTTGAGGGGACAGCAAATGTACACTGTTATACAAGCTGTACACTCACTACTTTACATTGTAGCAAAGTGTCATTTCTTCAGTGTCAAATGAAAAGATAGAATAACATATTTATGAAACTGTTAGGGGTGTACTCACTTTTGTGAGATACTTTGTATATATATATATATATATATACACATATACACACACATATATATATATATATATATATATATATATATACATATATACATATATACACACACACACACACACACACTATATTACCAAACATATTGGGACGCCTGCCTTTACATGCACATCCCAGTCTTAGTCCATGGGGTTCAATATTGAGTTGGCCCCCCTTTGCAGCTATAACAGCTTCAACTTTCCTGAGAAGACTGTCCACAAGGTTTAGAAGTGTGTCTTTGGGAATGTTTGACTATTCTTCCAGAAGTGCATCTGTGATGTGGAAAAGAAGACCTGGCTCACATTCTTCACTCTAATTTATCCCAAAGGTGTTCTATTGGGTTGAGGTCAGAACTCTTTGCAGGCCAGTCAAGTTCCTCCACCCCAAACTTGCTCATCCATGTCTTTATGGACCTTGATTGTGCCCCCATGCACAGTAATGTTAGAATAGGAAGGGGCCATTCTCAAACTGAAAGCATGAAATTGTCCAAAATGTCTTGGTATGGTTTTTTTTCTTCCCATCACACCCTCTCTACATTGTGGAGGGACTTTTGAGTGCCTTGACAAACCCATGACTGTTGCTTCCCCACAGGACTAGGTTTAGTCCCTCCCCTAGAAGGATTGATTTTATATATTTCTGGTATATCTGAGCCACTCACTGAAACACCCTTATCTGTTTCAATCACACCAGATGACATTCTCTAATATGCTTGATGTATTTTATGTTTTGCCGATAATTGCTGTTGATACATATATCTGATATATATGATTGTTTCATCTGTAAGCATGTATTTTGAAAACCTTCAATATAATTCTTTGAAACAAAAAAAAATGTCTTGGTATGCTGACGCTTTAAGAGTTCCCTTCACTGGAATTAAGGGGCCAAGCCCAACCCCACACCATAATCCCCCCTCCACCAAATGGTTTGGACCAGTGCACAAAGCAAGGTCCATAAAGCCATGGATGAGTGAGTTTGGGGTGGAGGAAATTGACTGGCTTGCACAGAGTCCTGACCTCAACCCGATGGAACACCTTTGGGATGAATTCGAGCGGAGACTGCGAGCCAGGCCTTCTCGTCCACATCAGTACCTGACCTCACAAATGTGCTTCTGGAAGAATAGTCAAACATTTCCATAAACCTTATTGACAGCCTTCCAAAAAGAGTTGAAGCTGTTATAGCTGCAAAGGGTGGGCCAACTTAATATTGAACCCTACAGACAAGGATTGGGATGCCATTAAAGTTCATGTGTGTGTAAAGGCAGGCGTCCCAATACTTTTAATAATATAGTGTATATACAGTGAGGAAAATAATTATTTGATCACCTGCAGATTTTGTACGTTTTCCCACTTACAAAGAAATGAAGGGTCTATAATTTTTGTCATAGGTGTATTTTAAATGATAGAGACAAAATATCGACCAAAAATACAGAAAAAACATGATACAAATGTTATAAATTGAGTTGCAGTTCAGTGAGAAAAACGAGTATTTGATCCACAAGCAAAACATGACTTGGTACTTGGTGGAGAAACCCTTGTTTGCAAGCACAGAGGTAAGATGTTTCTTGTAGTTAGTGACCAGGTTTGCACACATCTCAGGAGGGATTTTGGTCCACTCTTCTTTCCAGATCTTCTCTAAATCCTTGAGGTTACTTGGCTGTTTCGCTTGGCAACTCAAAGTTTCAGCTCCCTCCATAAATTTTCTATAGAAATAAGGTCTGGAGACTGGCTAGGCCACTCCATGACCTTAATGTGCTTCTTCTTGAGCCATTTTTTGTTGCCATGGCGATATGTTTCGGTCATTGTCATGCTGAAAGACCCATCCATGACCCATCTTCAGTGTTCTGGCTTAGGGAAGAAGGTTCTCATTCAAGATTTTACAATACATGGCCCCCTCAATGCGCTAAAGTCGGCCTGTACCTTTAGCAGAAAAAACAGCCCCAAAGCATAATGTTTTCACCTTCGTGCTTGACTGTAGGGATGGTGTTCTTAGGGTCATAGTCAGCATTTTTCTTCCTCCAAACACAGCGAGACCCCTCCTCAAGAAGGCACATGTACAGTCATGCCAATGAATATCTAAATGATTCAGAGAAGGATTAGGAGAAAGTGCTGTGGTCAGATGAGACCAAAATTGAGCTGTTTGGAGGAAGAAAAATGCTGACTATGACTCTAAGAAGACCATCCCTACAGGGTGCTGCTAAAGGTACAGGCCGACTTTGCCGCACTGAAGGGCCAATGTACGGGGCCATGTATTGTAAAATCTTGGATGAGAACCTCCTTCCCTCAGCCAGAACACTGAAGATGGGTCATGGATGGGTCTTCCAGCATGACAATGACCCAAAACTTTCTGCCAAGGCTACAAAGGTGTCATGGATCCACAGTAATGTTTGTCTGTCAGCTTACCTCTCCATGTGTTCAGCTTGAGAGACCAGCTGCCCTTCATCTGGTTGCTTGTCTCCACCCCAGGCCCTATCAGGAAACACTATATTTAACTGTGCACTGCAAGCCAGCCCTGCTGATCAATATTGTGTGTTTGGCTTCCATGTGCTCCTTGCTGTGTGTTCTACGTCTGATTCTAGTTACCGATCTTGGCTTGTTTTTGACTTCCTTGTCTGCTTCATATCCCAACCTTGGCGTGTTCCTTGACTATCCTTACCTGCTTGTAGCCCCGACCTTTGGCTATCTCCTGACTATCCTTTGTTGTTGCAGTATGCTGCTTCCTCTCTACCTTCCTGTACTCTACCGTGAGCTGGGAGGCCCAGGGGGGCGCGACCTGCAGCCAGACTGCAGTTAAATCCATCCCACTAGGGGCCTCTGGTGAACATCCGCTGGCTCTTCGCACCCTGGGAAATCTCATGCTCTAGCTCCCAGTGTGATCCGTGTTGGTGCTCCAGAATACCTGCTCTCCTTAATCACTTAGAGCTCCATCTGCAGCAGTCAGCCATAGGGTCCACTACCTTGCGGTGCACTCCTGACCCCAATGGGGTGCATCTGTCACCTGGACTCAGGTGACCTGACAAAAAGGAGTGGCTCAAGAAAAAGCACATTAAGCTCATAGAGTGGCCCTAGTCAGTCTCCAAACCTTAATTCTATCTAAAATTTATGGTGGGGGCTAAAACTTTGAGTTGCCAAGAGACAGCCAAGAAACCTAAAGGATTTAGAGAAGATCTGTAAAGAAGAGTGGACCAAAATCCCTCCTGCGATGTGTGCAAACCTGGTCACCAACTACAAGAAACGTCTTACCTCTGTGCTTGCCAACAAGGGTTTCTAAGGGTACTAAGTCATGTTTTGCTTGGGGATCAAATATTAATTTTACTCACTGAACTGCAACTTAATTTATAGCATTTGTTTTAAATGTTTTTTTTTTTCTGGATTGTTGGTCTCTATTATTTAAAATACACCTAAAAATGATAAACCCTGATAAAAATTATAGACCCTTCATTTCTTTGTAAGTGGGCAAACTTACAAAATCTGCAGGGGATCAAATAATTATTTTCCCCACTGTTATATATACGGGACCATCTGCCCTTCTGCGCATGCGCGGCCAGACGAAGCCTCGGAAACCGTCGGAAATGTCCGTAATTGCCGTTCTGCCCATGCGCGGCCCGACTTACGAACATTTCCGGCTTACAAATAAGGGGAAAGTCTCTAACCCGTTCGTAAGTCGGGGACCCCCTGTATATATATTTATACATACACACACACACACACACATATATAATAAAACAGGAAGCAAGGAACAGAGTGAGACCTTCATGCCAGGAGATAAATGACACAACAGGCATTTGGTATATAAGCTAACAGATCCCTGCACTGATGCTAGTTAAAGTTTCCTGGCAATCGTAAAAGAATCACTGGTTTTTTCATCACATGCTCAAAAACAATAAATAGAACTATAATAACTGGAGATCAAATTGTGTTATCTTGCTCTTCCACCACACAATAGGAAACCCATTGCCTGACCTCTTATTTTGACCTATTGGGTCAAAATAAGTTTGATTGTGGGACACAAATAAAAAAAAGGCAGGGGGTACGATTCAGGCATATCCACTAGTAACAGAAATATGCAGCAATCGATATCATATCACCTCAATCTGCGAAGGACATTTTAAACCTGCCAACAGATATCCTCCATTTTAACCTCTTCAACACCAGGCTTTTTTTACCACCTCCATACTGGGCCTATTCTGGCACTTCTCTCCTACATGTACAAATCATCATTCTTTTGCTAGAAAATTACTCAGAACCCCCAAACATTATATATGTTTTTTTAGCAGACACCCTAGGGAATAAAATGACGGTCATTGCAACTTTTTTTCTTGCACGGTATTTGCGCAATAATTTTTCAAACGCTTTTTTGGGGGGAAAAAAATGGTTTCATGAATTAAAAAATAACAAAACAGCAAAGTTAGCCCAATTTTTGGGGAAAATATGAAAGATGATGTTACGCCGAGTAAATAGATACCTAACATGTCACGCTTTAAAATTGTGCACACTCATGGAATGGCGCCAAACTTCGGTACTTAAAAATCTCCATAGCCGACGCTTTAATTTTTTTTTACAGGTTACCAGGTTAGAGTTACAGAGGAGGTCTAGTGCTAGAATTGTTGCACGCGCTCTAACGCACGCGGAGATACCTCAGATATGTGGTTTGAACTGCGTTTACATATGTGGGCAGGACTTACGTGTGTGTTCGCTTATGATCGCAAGCTACCAGGGGCAGGGGCGTTTTAATTTTTAATTTTTATTTATTTTATTTTACTTCTTTTTTACACTTATTTTACTTTTTTTTTTTTTTTTTGATCACTTTTATTCCTATTACAAGGAATGTAAACATCCCTTGTAATAGGAATGTGTGTGACAGGTCCTCTTTATGGAGAGATGCAGGGTCAATAAGACCACACATCTCTCCTCCAGGCTGGAAAGCATGAGATCGTGATTTTTTTTTCACTGATCTCATACTTACAGCCACAATTGCGGCTTTGTTTACATCTGAGGACCCAGGCGTGACGTCATCACATCGTGCCCGGGCCTCCGACGATCATGCCTATGCATCATCTCTATGCTCGTCACGTGACCCACCACCGGCGCCGGACGATTCTCTCCGGGTCCCCGATCGCACGGGAGAGCCCGGAGAAGCACCGGATGGCGGTGGGAGGGGGGGTTGTCCCGTCCCGCCGCCTATAAGAACGATCAAGCAGCGGAACCACCGCTATGATCGTTCTTATGGTGCGCAGAATCGCCGGCACAAGAAAAGGATATCTGAATAACGCCTCTAGCTGCAGGCATCATTCAGATATCCCCCCACAAAGCTCAGGACGTCATATGATGTCCACCCAGGATGGGAGATCCCATCTGTGGATGTCATATTACTATGGGCGGTAGGGAAGTGGTTAAAGAAAGGGAACACTTTCTAAGCAAAATAAGTAGAGTCAATTTTTTCTAAAAAGATCACTTACAGCTTGATAACAGTATGACGCAGGTCACTTATTTTTACTAAGTGAACTTGATGGAAGACCCAGCAAATATATTTTGGGCCCAAAAGACACAGCAGATAATTCCTGTAATCAGTTGGCAGTATGTCTGTTCTACATGGCATGTCACCAAATAATGGCAATCTATACCAATCGCTTCAAAATGTTTGAAACAAGATGAGCAGTCAGCAACTTTCTGAGATAGCATTACTGGTGTCCTGTACATACAGTTGTGCTCACAAGTTTACATACCCTGGCAGAATTTATGATTTATTGGCCATTTTTCAGAGAATATGAATGATAACACAAAAACTTTTTTTTCACTCGTGGTTAGTGTTTGGATGAAGCCATTTATTATCAATCAACTGTGTTTACTCTTTTTAAATCACAACAGAAACTACCCAAATGACCCTGATCAAAAGTTTACATACCCTGGTGATTTTGACCTGATAACATGCATACAAGTTGACACAAAGGGGTTTGAATGGTAACCATCCTCACCTGTGATCTGTTTGCTTGTAATTAGTGTGTGTGTATAAAAGATCAATGAGTTTCTGGACTCCTGACAGACCCTTGCATCTTTCATCCAGTGCTGCACTGAGGTTTCTGGATTCTGAGTCATGGGGAAAGCAAAAGAATTGTCAAAGGATCTGCGGGAAAAGGTAGTTGAACTTTATAAAACAAGAAAGGGATATAAAAAGATATTCAAGGAATGGAGAATGCCAATCAGCAGTGTTCAAACTCTAATCAAGAAGTGGAAAATGAGAGGTTCTGTTGAAACCAAACCACGGTCAGGTAGACCAACTAAAATTTCAGCCACAACTGCCAGTAAAATTGTTCGGGATGTAAAGAAAAACCCACAAATCACTTCAGGTGAAATACAGGACTCTCTGAAAACATGTGGCATGGCTGGTTCAAGATGCACAATAAGGAGTCACTTGAAGAAAGATGGGCTGCATGGTCGAGTCGCCAGAAGAAAGCCATTACTACGCAAATGCTACAAAGTATCCCGCTTGCAATATGCCAAACAGCACAGAGACAAGCCTCAAACCTTTTGGCACAAAGTCAGTTGGAGTGATAAGACCAGAATTTAGCTTTTTGGCCACAACTATAAACACTACATTTGGAAAGGAGTCAACAAGGCCTATGATGAAAGGTACACCATTCCTACTGTGAAACACAGTGGTGGATCGCTGATGTTTTGGGGATATGGGAGCTACAAAGGCACAAGAAATTTGGTCAAAATTGATGGCAAGATGAATGCAGTATGTTTTTAAAAATTACTGGAGGAACATTTGTATTCATCAGCCAGGAAGCTGTGCATGGGACGTACTTGGACATTCCAACATGACAATGATCCAAAACACAAGGCCAAGTCGACCTGTCATTGGCTACAGCAGAATAAAGTGAAAGTTCTGGAGTGGCCATCTCAGTCTCCTGACCTCCATATCATTGAGCTACTCTGGGGAGATCTCAAACATGCAGTTCATGGAAGACAGCCCAAGAATTTCCAGGAACTTGAGGCTTTTTGCCAAGAGGAATGGACAGATTTACCATCTGAGAAGATAAAGAGCCTCATCCACAAATACCACAAAATACTTCAAGCTGTCATTGATGTTAAAGGGGGCATTACACGGTATTAAGAACTGGGGTATGTAAACTTTTGATCAGGGTAATTTGGGTAGTTTCTGTTGTGATTATGATTTAAAAAGAGTAAACACAGTTGATTGATAATAAATGGCTTCAGCCAAACACTAACCATGAGTGAAAGAAAAGTTTTTGTGTTATCATTCATATTCTCTGAAAAATGGCCAAGAAATCATATATTCTGCCAGGGTATGTAAACTTATGAGCACAACTGTATACAAATTATTTGTAGTCATTTCCCTTTAGTGTAATTTCGGAGGATAAGTTCTCAGATTATCTGCCGTTTTTCAGTAGAGTTTGAGGTTAGACTCCCAGGGATGCACACAGGAGAGGGTTCTATTGTTCTATTATTGAAGGAGGCCAAATATTAAAAATAACATTTTATTTCAAGGCTCCATTAGAGTAGTAAGCTAGTTTAACATAAAGAAAAGGATTTGCCACAGGCATGTGAAATTTTCCAGAGAGCTGGGGGAAAAGACATTATTTGCTATTTTTTATGACATCAATTATGTGACATATGCCTTTATAGTACCAAGTGTGAAATCCAAGCCCAGAGGGGGAGATTTACTTAAACTGGTCCACACAGAATCTGGTGCAGCTGTGCATAGAAACCAATCTGATTTTATTGTTAAAGCCTAATTGATCAAGCTGAAGTTAAAAGCTGATTGGTTACTATGCACAACTGCACCAGATTCTGTGTGCACCAGTTTTAGTAAATCCCCACCCATTATATCCTACAGAGGCAAAAAGCGATAGAAAGGGATTTATACGGTGCCTTGAAAAAGTATTCATACCCCATGAAATTTTTTAGATGTTTTATACTGAGAGTAAATTACACACAGGTGGACTCTATTAACTAAGTAGGTGACTTCTGAAGGCAATTGGTTCCTCTAGATTTTAGTTAGGGGTATCAGAGTAAAGGGGGCTGAATACAAATGTATTGTAAAATTGTAAAAAATTTGGAAAATCATTTATCATTTTCCTTCCACTTCACAATTATGTGCCACTTTGTGTTGGTCTGTCACATAAAATCCCAATAAAATACATTTACGTTTTTTTGGTTGTAACATGAGAAAATTTGGAAAATGTCAAGGGGTATGAATACTTTTTCAAGGCACTGTATATGACACTTAACTGAGAATCCAGAGATTTTTTTTTTAGGTGTCTCAGTGAAAGAGCAGGTTAGGAAACCTTATGAAGTCTTCTTGTTCTCTAATGGTCAGAAGAAGGTGGACCATACTTTAAAGTGTATCACTACCCAAAACATTGTTATTAGTGTGATTAGAGTAGGGAATGGTAATGGGGACTCCTGTCAAGTTTTTATTGTCATTTGTGTCCCAGCTGGGGAGATCCACTGTTTTCAGAACAGATGCAATTAACAAACTTTTAAAGTTGTAATTAACCACTTGACCACTGGGCACTTAAACCCCCTTAATAACCAGACCAATTTTCAGCTTTCGGTGCTCTCACATTTTGAATGACAATTACTCAGTCATACAACACTGTACCCATATGAATTTTTTGTCCTTTTTTTCACACAAATAGAGCTTTCTTTTGGTGGTATTTAATCACTGTTGGGTTTTTTATTTTTTGCGCTATAAGAGAAAAAAGACTGAAAATTTTGTAAAAAAATGATTTTTTTTTCGTTTCTGTTATAAAATTTTGCAAATTACTATTTTTTCTTCATAAATTTTGGCCAAAATTTATACTGCTACATATCTTTGGTAAAAATAAGTACAAATTGGTGGATATTATTTGGTCTTTTTGAAAGTTATAGAGTCCACAAGCTATGGTGCCAATATCTGAAAATTGATCACACCTGAAGTACTGACGGCCGATCTCATTTCTTGAGACCCTAACATGCCAGAAAAGTACAAATACCCCCCAAATGACCCCTTTTTGGAAAGAAGACATTCCAAGGTATTCAGAAAGAGGCATTGTGAGTTTTTTGAAGTTGTCATTTTTTCCCACAATTCTTTGCAAAATCAAGATTTTTTTTTTCTCTTTTTTTTTTTCCCACAAAATTGTCATATTAGCAGGTTATTTCTCACACACAGCATATGCATTCCACAAATTACACCCCAAAACACATTCTGCTATTCCTCCCGAGTATGGCGATACCACATGTGTGAGACTTTTACACAGCGTGGCCACATAGAGAGGCCCAACATGCAGGGAGCACCTTCAGGCGTTCTGGAGCACCGAGGCCAATTCTGACATTTCTCTCCTACATGTAAAAATCATCATTTATTTGCTATAAAATTACATAGAACCCCAAAACATTATATATGTTTTTTTAGCAAAGACCTTAGAGAATATAATGGTGGTTGTTGCAACTTTTTATCTCGCACGATATTTGCGCAGCAATTTTTTTAACGCGTTTTTTACGGAAAAAAATGTTTTGTGCTTAAAAAAAAAAAAAACAGTAAAGTTAGCCCAATGTTTTTGCATAATGTGAAAGATGAAGTTACGCCGAGTAAATAGATACCTAACATGTCACCCTTAAAAATTGCACACACTCGTGGAATGGCGCCAGACTTCGCTACTTAAAAAAATCCCCATAGGCGACGCTTTAAATATTTTTACTGGTTACATGTTTTTAGTTACAGAGGAGGTCTAGGGCCAAAATGATTGCTCTCGCTCTAACGTTCGCAGAGATACCTCACATGTGTGGTTTGAAAACCGCTTTCATATGTGGGCGGGACTTACGTATGCGTTCGCTTCTGTATGCGAGCTCACAGGGACAGGGGCGCTTTAAAAAATATATATATTTTTTTTATTGTTCATTTTACTTTATTTATTTTAGTTTGACATGTTTTTCCGCCCCAAAAATTTTTTTGATCACTTTTATACCTATTACAAGGAACGTAAACATCCCTTGTAATAGCAATATGGCATGACAGGTCCTCTTTACAGTGAGATATGAGGTCAATAAGACCCCACATCTCACCTCTAGGCTGGGAAGCCTGAAAAAAAAACAAAAAAAAAACAACAATCCTGGCTTTGATCGTAGCGGTGAGTCGGTAGAAGCACCGGAGGGCAGCGGGAGGGGGGACATCCCCTCTCACCTCCCGTAAGAATGATCAAGCAGCGGAACAGCCGCTATGATTGTTCTTATGGTGTAGGGAATCGCCGGCTGAAAAAGCTGATTTCTGAATGATGCCTGTAGCTGCTCCTATCATTCAGATATCCCCGCACAAAGTCAAGGACGTCATATGACGGCCGGCCGGCGGGAAGTGGGCATTGCGGAGTATTGCCGGGCATTGCGGACTATGGCAGGGTATTGCACGGGGTATTGCACAGGGTATTGCAGGGTATTGCAGAGTATTGTGCAGGGTATTGCAGAGTATTGTGCAGGGTATTGCAGAGTATTGCGCAGGGTATTGCAGAGTATTGCGCAGGGTATTGCAGAGTATTGCGCAGGGTATTGCAGAGTATTGCGCAGGGTATTGCGCAGGGTATTGCAGAGTATTGCGCCAGGGTATTGCAGAGTATTGCACCAGGGTATTGCAGAGTATTTTGCAGAGTATTGCGCAGGGTATTTTGCAGAGTATTGGCAGGGTATTTTGCAGAGTATTGGCAGGGTATTGCACCAGGGATGGCTGAGCAGGGATGGATGGATGGCTGGATCTGTGACTGCAATTGTCACAGATCCAGCCCACAGAGCTGCTGCTGCCATCCGCTCCCTCCCCCTCCCCTCTCACACTGTACCGATCGGTACAGAGAGGGGAGGGAGGAACCGGCGTCATCAAATGACGCCGGTCTGTTTACAAGTGATTGCTCCGTCATTTGACGGAGCGATCACGTGGTAAACGGCCGCTATCGGCGGCGATTTACCGCGATTCGTGATCCGCCGGGTCCTCTGGACCCGGCGGTCACGGAGTTTCCCGTGTGCGCGCCCCAGGGGGCGCGCGGGAGCGCGATTCTGGGAGGACGTTATATAACGTCCTCCCAGAGTTAAGCAACCACCTTGTCGACGTTATTTGTCGGCAGGTGGTTGTTAAGTGGTTAAAGGAGGTGGAAGGAAATCTTCCAATAGGTAAACCTGTTGTAATGAAAATTGTCTAAGACAAGATTGCCCCTTTGAAGAAATGTCCTCTATTTCTGTTCTTAGATAGAGATACACTCTAAATACGTTGTTCTGTTTATTAGGATTGCCATAATTTTATCTCTTTATTTTATTTTATTTTTTGTTTTGCCACAAATATGTCTCAAATTCTCTCACTGAGACAGTGGGCAGACGGGAGGACAAAAAGGTCTATTTTAGGCCCCTTTCACACTTGTGCGACTTTTCCTGCGATTTGGGACTGCAAAGTTGCATGAAAAGTTGTGCTCCAAGATTTCCAATGCGTACCATTCAGATCTGTGCGACTTCAAGTCATACCGACTTCAAAGTAGTCCCTTTTGCTAGTTTGGTCCGACTTTGATTCGAGTTGAGGTCCATAGATCTCAAGTTTACACAGGCAAAATCGCGCGACTTTTAAATTACGGCAGTGTGAAAAGGGCCTTATTAGATGATATGTTTGTGTTCATTACTCCGGAGCAACATGTTGAAACGACTCATAAATAATATGTTTCCTAAGATTGATCAAGCTTGAATCCCAGAGTTCTGATCATTGTTAGCAATCCATGTAAGGACAGTACAATGGATTTTAAGAAGAACTTAGGAAGTTATTTAACAAGAGAATCCAGACCTTCCTCTAATGCCCTGTACACACGGTCGGTTTTTCCGATGAAAAAAGTCAGATGGATTTTTTTCATTGGAAAAACCGATCGTGTGTGGGCCCCATCGGACTTTTTTCCATCGGTGTTAAAAAATAGAACATGTTTTAAATTTTTCCGATGGAAAAAAAAAATTATAGGAAATTCTGATCGTCTGTGTGGAACTCCAATGGATAAAAAACCCACGCATGCTCAGAATTAAGTCGACGCATGCTCAGAAGCATTGAACTTAATTTTTCTCGGCTCGTCGGAATGTTTTACGTCACGCCGTTTTGAACGGTCGGAATTTTGTCTGATGGTGTGTAGGCAAGACTGATGAAAGTCAGCTTAATCGGAATTCCGCCGAAAAATTCCATCGGAAATCCGATCGTGTGTACCGGGCATAAGGCTCCACTCACACTTGTGCGACTTTTCATGCAACTTTGGACATCAAAGTTGCATGACAAGTCATTCCCCATGTTTTCCAATGATACCCATTCATATATGCATGAGTTAAAATTGCAGCAACTTCAAAGTAGTTAATGCACTACTTTGGTCCGACTTTCATGCAACTTGAGGGCCATAGACTTTAATGTTAACCCTCAGAAGTTGCATGAAAGTCGTACCTGAATGTTATACAAGCAACTTGTGTGCAACAGTCGTTTATTATCACTGGTCAAAGCAAAAGTCGTATCCAAGTTGCACCCATAGAAAGGCTGCGTCAAAGTTGCATCAAAGTTGCACCAAAGTTCCGCTCCAAAGTTGCGGCAACTTTGGAGTCGTACAAGTGTGCATGGAGCCCAAAGGATCCTAGTGATACAGAGTTTACTCAATTTTTCACTGGGAGATTTGGAAGTTGGCCATTTTTAAGTAGATTCACTGCTTTTACAGCCTTACTGAATAATAAATACTTTACCGATTGTGGTTCAAGCCTCTATGATAGCCCTGTGAAGGAACATTAGGGTAATTGTCCCTAAAATGCATTTAGTTCTTTCCCATATTTACAGTGCACAGCACTGATGTATCACTCTACATAAAGCCATTCACATTCGTCCCAAACCTAGAAGGAGTTAACAATTGTAATTTGTTTTCTCTGATCCCTGGCATTTATAGTAATACACCCATTATTGGGCCAGAATCTCTCAGAGTCTAAATATTTATTTCATTACTGTTATAAATGCTTTTTCTCCTCTAGTGTACATTTTTTTAAGACAGCTAATACATATTTTGGCAAACCTAAGACCAATATGAGAGCATGATGTGCTTTACAAATCTAAAAATAGCATAACAGCGCCACCTTGTGGATGAACACCACAAATACAGAGGAATCTCACTTAGGTGTAAAGTACGGTACATTTTCATGCCGCGTACACACGATAGGAATTTCCGATGAAAAAAGTCCGATGCAGTCTGTTGGAGTTTTTTCATTGGAAATTCCGACCGTGTGTGGGCCTGATCGGAGAAATTCCGATGAATTTCATCGGAATTTTCAAATAGAACATGTTCTACTTTTTTCCCGATGACATTCCGTCGGAATTCCGATGGAAGTTTGATCGGAAAAAAAGGTCCGATCGTGTGTACGGGGCATTAGATGGTAAGCTTAAAATGGCATTTATTTTCATTCCACTGAATTTTTCAAAACATATACTGTAAATGTACTACAGGTTAATACTAAACATTTAATTAACTTTACTTTCCATTTCATACAATGTACACATATGAAAACCACTGATGATGACCTGAATAATCTTTTTTTGACATGTAAAAATAATACTTACCAAGAGTTCTCAGCAAAACAAACTGCATTCCTAATGCAAAAGGCCTCTCACCTTCATCCACAGACCTGCAAAGAAAACATCTTGTGACTCAAAAATGATAACAGTAAAATGAAATATCAGATGAAATGATTCCACTGGCACAACCATCTTTTATCTCACTTTTTAAATTAAAAGGGTTGTATAGGCAAATTATGAAGACACTGTTTAGACTGAGGATACGTATGTATCTTTTACTTACTACACACCTGCTAATTATTATACTCACACCCTTTTATCTGTAGCAGACAAAAGAGCAAGGGGTAGTCTTTGGAACACTGGTGCCCAACATGCAGTTCACAGACCACATATGGCCTAACAAAGCTTTCTGTGCGGCCCACCATGTGTGGGCACTTTGTAGCAAAATGCTGGGTGTTTGAACTTTCCCTGCGTTCCTACATCCAGAATATAATGGAGAGCAGTAACAGAACACCCAGTAAAGGGATGTCCTCTGCATTCCCACTCCCTGCACTGAAACTAAGCCAGTACTGCCAGGCGGTGTGATCTCCACCTGACAGAAGTATAGTCCCAGCTGGACGTCATCAGGGAAAGAGTGAATGAATGAGTGACTTGTATAGCGCAACACATGCGAACTGAATCGCCTTTAGGTGCTTTTTGCAGCCAGTGTCTGCTTGGCTTGTGCGGTCATTTACCCCATAGGATCTCGACACGCTTGGAACACACAGTCGTACATACATATATACTAAGGCCAATTTGGACAAGATACAATTAACCTACTAGCATGTCTTTGGAGTGTGGGAGGAAACCGGAGTACCCGGAGGAAACCCACACAGACACAGGGAGAACATGCAAACTCCAGGCAGATGGTGTTGTGGTCAGGATTTGAACCAGCGACCCTTTTGCTGCTAGGTGAAAGTGCTAACCACTACACCACTGTGCTGCGGGAGCATGTTGTGTGGGAGCGTGTGGTAAATAAATTAGAACTAGCCTTTTTTTATTTTGGATAGAGTAATAGAAGGTTATAACTCCTGTTAGGTTTTTTTGCCATCTGAGTCCCATAGAGGAGATGTACCTTCACTTCCTGTCCCATAGCCAAAACAGGAAGTAAGAGGAAATCTCTGCAAATTAGGGGAATTCCTTGGGGATCCCCAGGTCACCTGAACTAGCGTCCCCATTGGAACATTTCCTCCCTATTACTTTTTTGGGGACAATTAAATATTTGGTATTTTCTTTTACTTTGACTTTCAATGACAATAGTAAACACAACAATAAAAAGTCAAATCTCTCTTAACAGGAGCACAGACAGCAAGAAAAACCTAATAGGTGTTCCCTCTTCTCTCCACTCTAACAAAAACAAAAAAAAAAGGTTTTGCCTACAGCCGGGGATCACACTGATGCGATGCGGGAACCAGCTCGATTAAAGCGTCAGTTCCTGCATGGCTCCTCTCCCGCAGGCAGTTCACACTGCCTTCTGCGAACCGCTGCGGGTGTCAATACAACGTTATTGGGAACTGTGAACTCGCACAGGAATCGGATTGCATAGGTGAGAACACCCATGCAATCCGATTCTAGTGCGGGGAAAAACAAGTCCCTGCACTATTTTCTGTGCGAATCCAATGCGAGTTCAGCCATACAACTGTATGGCTGAAATCGCATTGCTCAGAGATCGCATGTGATCGGCACCTGCGGTGCATGTGCGACTCACATGCGATCTCTGAGATCACGCTAGTGTGAACCCAGGCTCAGTTATACTTTAAGTACATTACCATTAACCACCAATGAAGGATCATAGATTAAAAAAAAAAAAAATTCTTATATTCCATAATAATATGCATTGAAATTGCTTTTGAATCATCGATTTTCTTTTCTGTAGGAGTTTTATTACCAATTCTATATTTACTTTTCCTTTCTCCCTCATATTATGGACTGTAGAATAATATATAAAGTGATTGTAAGGCTCCATTCACACTTGTACGACTCCAAAGTTGCGCCGACTTTGAAGTGCAACTTTGGATAAGTTAGATACGACTTTGGCTTTGACCAGTGATAATGGACACAAGTTGCACACAAGTTGCATTGTATAACATTTAGGTACGACTTTCATGCAACTTCTGAGGGTTAATATTGAAGTTGGAGCAAAGTAGTGCATGAACTACTTTAAAGTTGCTGCAACTTTAAGTCGTGCATATATGAATGGTTATCATTGGAAAACATGGGGAACGACTTGTCATGCAACTTTGATGTCCAAAGTTGTATGACAAGTCGCACAAGTGTGAATGGAGCAAAAGGGTTCGGTTCATGCTAGCCAACTTTCAGTGCAACTTTGGAATCCGACTTTGACATGACTTTGATGTGACTTTTTACACTCTATGGCATTAAAGTCATATCAAAGTCAGACCAAAGTAGTGCAGGAACCTTTTCTAAAGTCAGAGCGACTTGTGTCGGATCAGTTAAGACAGCTCTCATAGGGAAACATATAATTTGACATGTCATGCGACTTGTGCTTTCACAAGTGGGATCCCATGTCACACCAGTGTGAACCATGCCTAAAGCTTACACTTTTTATTAAAATAATCAACATGTTATAATTAGCTGCTTTGTGCAATAGTATTGCACAGAGCGGCCCCAAACCTCCTCCTTTTAGGTCCCCCTCTGATGCTCTAGGCTTCTCTTTTTCTCGGTGTGCCACCAGAGGATCAAGATAGGACCAAGATGCAAGCCAAGAAACAAGAATTAAAGATGAACTCCAGGTATGGATATTTTACACATATTTACATTGGTCCAACTTGCATCAAAGTAGACATTGCTACTCCAGTGATTTTTACTTGCTTCTGAGGCGCCTGCCCTGCTGCATTCAGAACACAGGAGGTCTGCCACTCAGCACAGGTCGCATTTAAAAAATGCTTTGCATTATCAGAATGACTGTAAAGCATTCTCTGATTGGATGAGGTGAAGAGGCAAGGTGTCACATCACGCTCTTTCTCTTTTAAGGAAAAAAAAGAAGAGGTATTGCCTTTAGCAACTTACCCAACACTAGCTTACATTTCTAGCATACACTAAGAAACAGACAGTTTATGAAGAAAACATTTATCGTATATATTCGAGTATAAGCCGACCTGAATATAAGCCGAGGCACCTAATTTTACCACAAAAAACTGGGAAAACTTATTGACTCGAGTATAAGCCTAGGGTGTCCATCTGCATGCCTCACTGTGCCTCACTTTGCTTCACTGTGTCCATGACTCACTGTGTCCATGACTCACTGTGTCCATGCCTCACTGTGTCCATGCCTCACTGTGTCCATGCCTCACTGTGTCCATGCCTCACTGTGTCCATGCCTCACTGTGTCCATGCCTCACTGTGTCCATGCCTCACTGTGTCCATGCCTCACTGTGTCCATGACTAGACTGAAGTTTAACATGGGAGTCTATGGAAGGGGTGCCGGCTTTGAAAAATCGGTGCTCCCCGGCCGTAGGTCCTCCAGACAAAAAGCTTTGCACACTTATAGAGGAGAAATGGGGCTACATGTGTGCCAAGTTTCGGATCCAGGAGATCTACGACCGGCCGATACCCGATATCGGGTCCCCAAAGTCACCAGAGAAATTACCGTTTTAACATGGGAGTCTATGGAAGGGGAGCCCAGCTTTGAAAAATCGGTGCTCCCCGGCAGTAGGTCCCCCAGACAACAAACTTTGCACACTTGTACCGGGTCCCCAAAGTTTGGGAGATCAGGCGCAAAAAGGTGACTCGAGTATAAAAAAATGTGCTGAAAAACTCGGCTTATACTCGAGTATATACGGTACCTGGAAATGTTAACCCTGTTCTCATCTAATATAATTTACAAGGTGCTCTGGTAGCTCCAGAGTCTCACAGAAATATAAGGGTGCAGGCTGTCTTATACTTAGTCCAGAAAGTAGGGAAGTATGAGAGGATGAGAGACGCTGAGCACAGCACTAGCTCAACAGGTAAGAAGAAATGTGAACCTTGTGCTCCTCCTGAAGAAAGTACCCCTATCCCCGAGGGCAGCAAAACCTGAGACATTATCCCCTACGAACTCTAGTCCACCTGGTAACTCACTTGTACGCAGGAATGTTTGTTTTCTGATATCAAAAATGTGTGCTCCTCCTGAGCCCGTCTTTGATGCATTTCACCCTGCTCGTCTGAGTATAATCTCTATGAATAAGCCCCGATGAGAGTGGCGAAAAAAGGCTGAGGTCGTTCACATTTCTTTTCACCTGTTGAGCTAGTACTGTGCAGCATCTCTCATCCTCTCATACTGTTCTCATCTAGAAACAGGAGACTTTGATGGTTTATTTATCAAAAGTCAACTGCCCAGTTAATATTCACCTAAATGTTTCGCCTATCACTTTCTGCTGACATTCACTCTGTGGGGTTGATTTACCAAAAATGGAGAGTGCAAAATCTGGTGCAGCTATCCATGGCTTCTAACTTCAGCTTTTTCACTTAAGCTTTGACAAAACAAAAAAACTGGAAGCTGATTGGTTTCTATGCAGAGCTGCACCTGATTTTGCACTCTCCGGTTTAAGTAAATCATCTCCTATGTATTATGCTGGCACCTGATGAGTAAAGCCTCATACGCACGATACGATTGTTTTGTTGGCCAACCGAGCGTCTGATTTTTGTCAAAAGGGCGAGTACCAGGATCTTGTCTTGCATACTAACGGTCAGTGGCGGTGCGTCCATAGAGGGTGCAGGAGCACCGCCCAATCTCGCTCCTGCACCGCCACTGAAAAACAATACATAGATTCATGCATTGCGTGAATCTATGTATTGTCGCCGCTGCCGCCCACTATTCAGATGGCCGGCCCCCTGGCGAGTGCTGGCCATCTGAATAAGCTGGTTGGCTGTGGAAGTGTCTATCAGAGCCAGCGGCTCTGATAGGCTTTCCGAATACAGCCTGAGGGCTGTAATCGGCTTCCAAATAGTTAACCAGGGGACGCACAGGGGTTGCGTTCCTTGGTTAACACTGACACGCATCTCAGCCAATCAGGTTCACCAGATCTGGTAACCAGTAACCTGATTGGCTGAAGCAACATTGAGGGCGGGACTACATCGAGAGATCGTGGAGGAGGATCCAAGGATGGCTGACCGAGAAAGGTAAGTGCCAGGCGGGGGGGGGCAATCTGTCAGCATTTTAGGGACAACCGGGCGCAATTAATGGGCACAGTGGCGACAATGGCATGGCACAGTGGCTGCGTTTGGCATGGCACAGTGACGACAATTGATGGGCACAGTGGCGACAATTGATGGCACAGTGGCTGCGTTTGATGGCATGGCACAGTGGTGACAATTGATGGCACAGTGGCTGCGTTTGATGGCATGGCACAGTGGCGACAATTGATGGGCACAGTGGCGACAATTGATGGGCACAGTGGCGACAATTGATGGGCACAGTGGCTGCGTTTGATGGCATGGCACAGTGACGACAATTGATGGGCACAGTGGCTGCGTTTGATGGCACAGTGGCTGCGTTTGATGGCATGGCACAGTGGCGACAATTTTATGGCATAGTGGAGACAATTTTATGGCACAGAGGCTGCGTTTGATGGGCACAGTGGCTGCGTTTGATGGGCACAGTGGCGGCAATTGATGGGCACAGTGGCGGCAATTGATGGGCACAGTTTTTTTTTTCGTTTGTTTGCGCCCCCCCAAAAAATTTTGAGCACCAGCCGCCACTGCTAACGGTACACAATTGTCGTGCCACAAACACGAACGTAGTGACGTATTATGAGGAATTTCAGTGTGAAAGCACTCAGGCTTTCACACTGGGGAGGCATGAGAGACAGTTTTCAGGCGCTTTAAATGTGCTTTTTTTATTGCTAAAACGCCTGAAAACTGCCTCAGTGTGAAAGGGGTCTAAATTATCAAACATTGAGTCGATTGTCATTCAGCGCTCATTTGAATGTTTAAAGTACAGCACAGGTTATTTTTGTATATCTGATTGAACCTTTGTATGTATTTTTGGCCGAATCCTGTTAAATTAAACAGCCAGGCATACCATTCATGCTGGCTAGTACCCCTTACAAGGAGGTGTGAAAGCGCAGCCCATATCCCCTTCAGCATTGGGAAAGGTTCCCCTCAAAAACAGATTGAAGAAGAAGGAATTCCGTACCACTGGCATGATTTTAAGCACTCTCTTCTGGGGAAGACCACATGACATTATTGTGTATATCTGGGCTCATACTGGGTTCCGCCATGACACTGGTGTCACTGAATATTGCGGGTTTTCTAAACAGAGAACACAGCAAAAGCTGTTTGCCTTCAGGCTCTCTCTATTCACATGAAACTTCATATATAGACCCATCTGAACAGGGATGGGGGAGTAGCCACTGCTCTGAGTTGTGTGTGTAAATTGGATCTTGAGCTATTAAAGGGTATTTCCACTTTTGCAGTCAAATTTGTGAAAACTTCATATGTTGGTTATGTGTTCCCATTCACACAGTATACTTAAAAAAAAAACAGTATAAACATTACTCCACAGCCGCCTCCTAAACAGCAAGCAAAAAGCAATTAAAAAGGTATATATATATATATATATATATATATATATATATATATATATATATATGTGTAAAACCTGCGCTTGGTGTATACAATGTGAAAAATGAAATAAATACAATTGAAGTCAACAGCAGCACTCACAACATTGTACACAGCAATATACCAAAAATAAAATAAAAAAAAAGGTGTTGCGCTGTCACATAAATGGTGCAATAATCTTTACAAATGGTACTATTTAATATGAATAAATTGAATGACAGTCCAAAAAAAAAAAAGCATTAATTTAGTGTCCATAAACCAAATAAGGTGATAGAAATGTGCAAGTATCCTCCGGTTCTTATTAGGTGCAACACCCGATACTCCCCATAGAAAATCAGGGCAAATATATTAGACATGTGCAATTCGTTTAGTTTCTAATTCGTTTTTCACGAATTTAGAGAAATTCGTTAATTCCGAAATTTCCGAATTTTCGGATTTCCGAAATTTCAAATTTCCGAATTTCCAAATTTTTCAATTTACGAATTTTCAGATTTCCGTATTTTTCAATCTACGAAATTCGTAATTTCAGATTTTCGAAAATTCGAAAATTGGAAATTTCGAAAATTCGAAAATTGGAAATTTCGAAAATTCGAAAATTGGAAATTTCGAAAATTCGAGATTCGAAATTGCAAAATTCTAAAATCTAAAATTCTAAAATCTAAAATTCGAAAATGGTAAATTTGGAAAGTTGAATTTCCGAATTCCGAATTTTTAGAGTTTCCGAAAATCGGAAATTCTTTTTTATTTAGATTTTTTTTGCTTTTTTCGGAAACTCGAAAAATTCGTTTTTTTTCTTTTTTGTTTTATTCCTTTTATTTGGAAATTCGAAAATTCGGAATTCGAAAATTCGGAATTACGAATTTCAGAATTACAAATTTCTGAATTTCCGAAAAAAGCAAAAAAAAGAAAAAAATTTTTTTTCGAATTTCCGAAAAAAAAGCAAAAAAACGAGAAAAACGAAAACGAAAAAAAAACGAATTTTTCGAATTTCCGAAAAAAGCGAAAAAACAGAAAAACGGGAAAAAAATTTTTTTCGAATTTCCCGAATTTCCGAAAAAAGCAAAAAAACGAAAACGCAAAAAAAATATTTCGGCAGTGCACATGTCTAAAATATATCCTCTTACCAGATCATTAGACCTATCAAGGTCTGTATCGTGAATCTCACTGATGTGAATACAGACCTTGATAGGTCTAATGATCTGGTAAGAGGTTATATTTGCCCTGATTTCCAAAGTGTAGAGCTCCAGAGGTTGCACCTAATAAGAACCAGAGGATACTTGCACATTTCTGTCTATCATCTTATGGACTTTATTTGGTTTCTGGACACTAAATGCATGAATTATTATTTTTATTTTTTTTGGACTTTCATTCAATTTATTAATATAATAAATAGTACCATTTGTGAAGATTATTGTACCATTTATGTGACAGCACAACACGTTTTTTTTTTTTGTTTTACTTAAAAAGGTAACCAGCAATTTTAAAATATTTTTATGTTAATGGAAACATGTAAAAAATATAACTTAGGCGTTATTCCAATTTGGCTGCAAAAGCGGAAATACACTTTAAAGCGGAGTTCCGCCTGTTTTTTTTTTTAAAGTCAGCAGCTACAAATACTGCAGCTGCTGACTTTTAAAATAAGGACACTTACCTGTCCAGGAAGCCCACGATGTTCTCACCCGAAGCCAACCTGTCCCTCAGCTCTGGGTGGAGGCGCCGGCATCTTAAGTAAGGTAATTAGGAAGTGAAGCCTTGCGGCTACACAGCCTGGTTCCCTACTGCGCATGCGCGAGTCCCGTTGCACGTTCTGAGTGGTCCCTGCTGTCCTCTGGGACCTGGGTGTCTCCCAGAAGACAATGGGGGGAGAGGCCGGACATGGCATAGATCGCCGCGGATACTGCGGCGATCTTTCGCCGGAAGAGGGAGCAAATACGTGTATTAGACAGGTATCTGTTCCCCCCTCCCCCCTGAAAGGTGCCAAATGTGACACCGGAGGGGGGGAGGGAATATGGATAGTGAAAGTTCTATTTTTGGGTGGAACTTCTCTTTAAGTTCTGTTTAAGAATAGACAGGGAATGAAAAAAAAAGTCAACAACTCTACTTGCTGACTGCAGAAGTATATATAAAATATTTATATGTGATGTTTCATGCACCTGACTAATACACATATATATATATATACACACATATACATATATATATACATCCACTATATTACCAAAAGTATTGGGACGCCTGGCTTTACACGGACATGAACTTTAATTGCAACCCAGTCTTGGTCCGTAGGGTTCAATATTCAGTTGGCCCACCCTTTGCAGCTATAACAGCTTCAACTCTTCTGGGGAGGCTGTCCACAAGGTTTAGGAGTGTGTCTATAGGAATTTTTGACCCTTCTTCCAGAAGCGCATTTGTGAGGTCAGGCACTGATGTTGGATGAGAAGGCCTGGCTCGCAGTCTCCGCTCTAATTCATCCCAAGGTTGTTCTATCGGGTTGAGGTCAGGACTCTGTGCAGGCCAGTCAAGTTCTTCAACTCCAAACTCACTCATTCATGTCTTTATGGACCTTGCTTTGCGCATTGGTGCACTGTCATGTTGGAACAGGAAGGGGCCATCCCCAAACTGTTCCCATAAAGTTGGGAGCATGAAATTGTTCAAAATGTCTTAGCGTACTGACGCCTTAAGAGTTCCCTTCACTGGAACTAAGGGGCCAAGCCCAACCTCTGAAAAACAACCCCACACCATAACCCCCCCCCTCCACCAACTTATTTGGACCAGTGCACAAAACAAGGTCCATAAAGACATGGCTGAGCAAGTTTGGGGTGGAGGAACTTGATTGGCCTGCACAGAGTCCTGACCTCAACTCAATAGAACACCTTTGGGATGAATAAGGAGCGGAGACTGCGAGCCAGGCCTTCTCGTCCACATCAGAGCCTTACCTCACAAATGCACTTTTGAAGCTGTTATAGCTGCGAAGGGGGGTGGGCCAACTCAATATCGAATCATACGGACTAAGACTGGAATGCCATTAAAGTTCATGTGCGTATAAAGGCAGGTGTTCCAATACTTTTGGTACATAGTGTATATATATATATATATATATATATAATAAACATAATGGAGAAAGAAAGAAAATATATACAAACCATTCTACATTCTCTACCCTTAACAATGATATCCATTTATCTGAATGTTTTTAGGGCTCTGCTTTATATAAATCCCCTGATGCACATTTAGTTGCTCTCTTAAAGTGAACTGCTCTGTAAAAAATGGTCCTCAGGCTGGAGCTGCACATACTGAAAGCCTGTGATGTTTATCAAAGTTCATTCCAGGACACTGGGGACAAAACAAATGAGGCAGAATGGCAGAGGAATATGTTTGCAGGCTATAGAACTTGTATCATGTGTGGTTGAAAGCAAGCTTCCCTGTGCACCTCTAATCTACACTTCCGAATGTCATATTGCAGGAAATATCTATAGGGAATATATACGCAAGCTGTCTGCCTAATAGCCAACTACGTTCCTTAGAGAAAGGAAGCACAAAAACACTCTAAACACTGTTTGATTAATAATTCCAGAGCAACTTGTATATATAAATGAAAGATTAGTATAAACAGCATTTTTAGAATGGAAAAGGCAGCACTTAAGCTGGGTAAATACACACAGTTTTGTTTAGTTCAACCAATGGGTTGAACAGCAAAAAAAAAACTGACAGATCTCCACATCAACACCAGCGATGTTGGTGCAGCGATCCCTCCCGCTGAGACATTGTATTCTGTCAGGGGAGACTCCCCCTCCATCAGAATACACAGATTAGTGCTTACAGCCATTGGCTGCGGTGCTACAAACCCTTAAGCCTCGTACACACGACCTGTTTTCTTGGCAAGAAAACTGCTGGGAGAGCTTTTTGCCGAGAAAACCGTTCGTGTGTATGGTTTCTCGTCGTGAAAACTGCCAGGAATCTCGACGAAAAAAATAGAGAACCTGCTCTCTATTTTCTCGTCGGGATTCTCGTCGGCCTGTTTCCCGACGAGAAAACCGTCAGTGTGTATGCTTACATGTCCATGGTAAACCTGCGCATGCTCGAAAAGACTTTGACGCATGCGCTGTAGTATACAAGGGTAGTGTAGGGTGTAGCAAGATGGCGGCAATGGCATCGAATGTGATGAGTGCAGGCTCGTTGTAGTCGATGACGTCACTGAGTTCTTGCCATTCAAAAGAACGGCGGTTCTTTTGAATGGCCGTGTGTACACTCGGCGAGCAAGGCAAGCTTGCCGGGAATCTCGCCTGGAAAACCGGCGTGTGTACGAGGCTTGACACTGTATCTGTAGGATAGGGTCAAATGCTCTATGCCAGGGCATACGTTGTACCTGCCGTAGATAACCATGAAGAAAATGAAAGTCCAGCACCAACACAGCTTGAAATAAAATGGTTGTAGACTTTATTCATTATCCATCAAGACAATAAAAGAATCCATAGTGAAAAAGATTAATGTGTTTCCGCCCCTTCTGGGCCTTAGTCATAGGACTAAGGTCCAGAAGGGGCGGAAACGCGTTACTTTTGACTAAGACCTAGAAGGCGTTAATTTTTTTCTTTTATTGTCTTGATGGATAATGAATAAAGTCTACAACTATTTTATTTCAAGCTGTGTCTGTGTCGGACTTTCATTTTCTTCATGGTTTTCTATCATGACTGTTGGACAGAAGATGATCATTGGCCAGAAGTTGAACAGTTTCTGCTGAACTGGCCAATTTTCGACCCATGTGTACTTGGCTTTAGAATGTCTGTGAAGGTTCTCATTCATCCTTGTCATGCTATAGCTAATCGTAAAGAATACTTTTTCAGTCCAGTTAAATGTGAATAGATAGTGTTAATTAAAAGATGTCTAATTATAACTGTTTTCACCCAGGGTTCACACATTTTCCAACCAAATTCAATTAAAAATGCATGAATCTTGGGTGAAAGTAAAAACATTTATAAATGAACCTCTAAATCTGAAAAGAAGAAGGAACTGCTGTGTACTGTGTATGTTTACCTATTTTCCTTCAAACAGGAAAAAATTTCAGGTTTTGACACAGTGGGGTTTATATTGAAGCTTAATTTAGTGAAGCGGATGTTCACTAAAGGCAGCCATACATGGGTTGAATTTCGAAAGAATTTTCTTTTGAAAATCAGAAAATTTGTGCATTTTGTGATCCGATGGTTCCACCATTGATTTCGAAATTTGGCCAACCAAGCCTTTAATTTCACCTCCTGTTGCTATAGAAAATAATTTTCGTGGCTGGGAATCTTCTTTTCTTTCCGGGAATTTTCTTTTCTTGCACATGCGCATTTCTTTTTCAATTACATTTCTCAAACGATTCTCCCATCATTGATTAGAAAATCGTTTGTTTTTCAAAAAATATCCAACATGTCCGATTACTCAAATTCGATGACCGCACAAAAATCGTCTGTTGCTGCAACCCTCTAATGGTGCGAAATACGAACGAAAATTCTTAGATAAGATTTTCGAAAGAAAATTCTTTCGAAATTCGACCCGTGTATGGCCTGCCTTAGTTTAGTGAATAAGGTTGAAGATCTGTGAAACATCCAATCATCTGCAAGCAAAAATGCTCTTTTTTTTAATTTAACACATGAATAGGCATTTAAAGGCAGATATTTAACATTTAAATGTTTAAAATGGAGTACAAATTTACTTTGCATGGCCATTTAGCATGACATGTGGGTTAAAATGTGTAATATAATGCATGTTACTGCAATATACATCAATGCACGACTCTATATGCATTGTGAATGGCAATGCAACATTCACTGTGAATGGCAATGCAACATGCTGTACAGCAGTAGCCCACACACCGCAATGCACAACAAAGCACAAAGGGTGTAAAGTGCACTGTAGTGGAAGAAACAAACGTGCGTTTTTTGATCCACTGCAGTCCACTTAACACAACATATATTAACGCATGCATGTTGCCACATCACAATGTACTGGATAAGTCTGAATGGGCCTTTCATCTCACCTCTTCAGAAAAGCCCTGGTTCACACCTTTATGGGTGCGTTCTGTGTTTAGGGCAATCTTGCCTATATTCCCATCGCACACTTTCTTGGAACAAGGCTTGTCAGTAGCAGGTGCTGCAGTGACTACCAGCTGTATACTGAATACATCATATATAAATGGACATATTCGCCAGCACACCATGGATCTTCAAATGTTGTCCAAAGCTTTTATTGCAGAAAGATCCCATTACCAAAGAACAGGTGCTTGTTCTTTGGTGATGTGATCTTCCTACATTAAAAGCTTTGAACATTTGACGATTCTTAATGTGCTGGCGAATATGTGCATTTATCTGTGTTTAGGGCAGCCCATTCAGTTCAATGGGCTGACCTACCCGCAGAAACGCAGGTAAAGAAGTCCCTGACCCTTTTTTAAATCATGTGGCACCATGTGGTTTAGCATGCACAAAATCACGCTGTGGCTGCCGATGCGTGGGGGTGTCTTTACAAATAATGGCACCCCTGCGTGTCTGCTAAAGAGCAGCATGTTTCTCTCACGTGTCAGGCATGCCTACGATTGTGCACGTGTTCCTGACACGCTATAGTGTGAACCAAGCCAAAACTGACCTAATATTCCTTCCTTCTCCACTCTCTGATCAGGCATATACTGTACCGTAAACTAGCTTTTCTGACTCAGGGATCCATGAAGCCCTAGGGTTCCTCCAGAGGTTGCTGGGGGTTCCTTGAGCTGTGGCTGATTGACCTCCCCTCTGACGGTGCCTGCATAGTTCAATGTTCAATCTGTCCAGTTCCACTTGGCAAAGCTACCAGCATGACACCAATGATCTTTTTAGCTGTCCGTAAGGAGGGAAGTTCTTTCCACTGAACATTACTGTAAAATGGGCATTCTTTTCACGAACCACTACAGGGCATTTCTCCTACTGACCACCAATCTAACGATCTAAGGGGCATTAATCCCACTGACCCCCAACCCTCCCCCCAAGGTAATTCATTTTAAGAGGAGGTTCCCTGACACCGGAAAGTTATTAAAAATGTTCCTCTGGGGTAAAAAGGTTGGGTACAGATATGCCCGTATACAAAGCTTCAGAATATATGTAAACTCACCTGAGAGTCACAATAAGGGCTGAGGGTTGTGCACATGCTGTGATGAGAGTAACGATGAAGAGAAATATCAGAAATGGAATGAGTGTATTGCAGGTTCGATCGCATTTCCCCGACACAGCATAACCATTTTCATGCAGATAAGTCTTGACAATGACCACTCGGAGTTGGCTGCGTTGACCCACTGTGGGTGGAGTGATGACCTGTCGACTTTGGACACAGGCACATTCAGTGTAATTTCTTACCTGCAACAGACACAAGGAGGAAGAGTTATGTTTGATGTTTATATAAAATAACTGTTCTTATATTGTGGTAAGGGTGTAGACACAAGTGTGCCTTATGCCGCGTACACACGATCGTTTTTCACATCGTTAAAAATGGCATTTTTTAAATTGGGCACTAAAAACGATCGTGTGTAGGCTCCAGAGCATTTTTAACGACGTGAAAAATGGCCTAAAAAAATGAGAACCTGCTCCATTTTTTCACGTCATTTTTCACGTCGTTTTTTTTAACGACGTGAAAAGCGGTAGTGTGTATGCTTTTACGAGGGGAAAAAAACGCGCATGCTCAGAATCAAGTATGAGACGGGAGCGCTCGTTCTGGTAAAACTAGCGTTCGTAATGGAGATAGCACATTCGTCACGCTGTAACGGACTGAAAAGCACGAGGCTGAAAAGCGCGAATCGTCGCTCAACAAACTTTACTAACATAAAGGGTGGCGCCATTCGAACGGAACTTCCCCTTTATAGTTTCGTTGTACTTGTTGTACGTCACTGCGCTTTGCTCGAGCGGTTTTTTAAATGAACGTGTGTATGCAAGACAGGCTTGAGAGGAAACAAGAAAAATCACGTCGAGAAAAACGTCGTTTTTGAAAATGACATTAAAAACGATCGTGTGTACGCGGCATTATGCATCTGTTTGCAGCAGACACTGCAAAGGAAAAGCATAAGGGATGAAAGAAGGCAAATAGACAAGTTAGGGCTTTTGATACCCTACTGTAATGTACTGTTAGGTTAGGCTGTGGAAAGAGGTTGTTTAGTGAGCTCAGTAGTTCAAGTAAAAATTTACACATGCATGAGGATGAGTCAGGCTTTGTATTACATTACTTTTAACTCAGCAGTGTATGTTTCAGGGTTTCCTTCTCAATTTTATTTAGCAAGCAGGACAAAACAGCTTTTTCCACACAGGGCTATATCCAACAGAAGAGCAAAGTCAAGGCTTTTGCCAGCTGGCAAGCTCTACCCTCAGAGCCTCAAACACACTCTGTAATCAGGAACCTTTTTTAAACACTGTTGTTGCTTCCAAGACTGGGAAACCTTGCATGGAGTGGTGGCCAGGGAGCCCACCCTCACTCTACCTGGCCTAGGCTTCAGAGACCAAAACTAAACGGGATACAAATTTTACTTTTACTAAAGAAAGTCACTGCTTTGGTAGCAGGTATCAACTCCATATACATATTTCATATCCTGGGATAATAGTTCTTATAGACCGCACTTCCAAAATACATTAAAACTATCATAACTAGTAAAGTATATTCTATTTCTTGTCCCTTTATTCTGTGGCACATTTTTTACAAACTGGCAGGTGCCACTTCAGCCCCGGACCATTTGGCTGGCCAAAGACCAGGCCAATTTTTGCGATTCGGCACTACGTCGAATTAACTGACAATTGTGCGGTCGTGCGACGTGGCTCCCAAACAAAATTGATGTCCTTTTTTTCCCACAAATAGAGTTTAGGCTGATACGTATTATTCTACATATTTTTGGTAAAAAAAATTGCAATAAGCGTTTATTGATTGGTTTGCGCAAAGGTTATAACGTCTACAAAATAGGGGGATAATTTTATGGCATTTTTATTAATATTTTTTTTTACTAGTAATGGCGGCGATCATCGATTTTTATCGTGACTGCGACATTATGGCGGACACATTGGACACTTTTGACACCATTGTAATTTTTACAGCGATCAGTGCTATAAAAATGCACAGATTACTGTAAAAATGACACTGGCAGTGAAGGGGTTAACCCGTAGGGGGCGCTGAAGGGGTTAAGAGTGATCTAGGGAGTGCTTCTAACTGTTAGGGGGCGTGGCTTGCCATGACACGTCACTGATCGCTGTTCCCGATGACAGGGAACAGACGATCAGTGACACGTCACTAGGCAGAACAGGGAGATGTTGTGTTTACACAACATCTCCCCGTTCTTCAGCTCTGTGACCCGATCGCAGGACAGTGGCAGACATAGAGTCCGCGGGTCCCGCGGGCATGGTCATGAAGCCGCCGGCGGCGCGCGACCACACGGGCTGCAAATTAAAGGGGACGTATATATACGCCCATTTGCGCAGCCGTGCCATTCTGTCAACGTATATCCTCGTGCGGCGGTCAGCAAGCAGTTCATTTATGACTAATATTAAATAGATTTCCTTAAATGGGGCAAGAAATGCTTCAGCACATTCCTAATAGGAATACGATGTCCAGCTGGTAGTCAGTATGTCTAAGGTTAGACAACTTGGTGAGAGAATATACCTCTCTTGTTTCAATCGGTTACACTGATCCTTCTATATAAATAAATGCCAGAAACTAATTGGAAACAGGATCTGAGCTTCCAGGGCACGTCAAGTCAAAGCCTGGATTGAGAACACTATTCTGTAAAAACACAGCTGATATGATGACAGAAGGTACAGTCTTGTAATCAGGATCACAGCGAGGAGTAAAAGGTAGGTAGAACCAGAAAAGAGTTCTCACGGCTTTCCAGACAGACATTGTCACAATAACCTAGCGTGGTGCAGGCTTCTCAGGTTGCCTTGGCTCAGCTTTGAATCACTGAAATGCCAACATGCCACGGGCTTACATCCTGCATAGTGAAATCATCCCTGTCCAGAAAGTGATAGCTTCTCTGATCAGCTTTTAGGCCTGGCTGCCTTTCAAAATGCCTTAAGTTATTACAGGGTCCTCACTGCTTTCAGTCTCTGGAGGCAGTCATTTTGTGAACAAGATCATAATAAATGATAAAAAGTATGTTGTACTCATATGTTGGGACTGTTGATTAACATTACAGTAAAATTGAATCTGCAAGTAAATTGTTCATGACACGCCGGCAGAATGGCACGCCTGCGCAAAGTAACGTATAATTCCGTTACTTTGAATTTCGCGCCGGGCGGGAGCGCGCCCCTGCTGCTAACTCCGTGACCGTGGGACCCGCGGACTCGATGTCCGCCGGTGTCCCGCGATCGGGTCACAAAGCGGCAGAGCTGGGAGAGGCCAGTGCCTAGTGACAGGACACCGATCGTCTGCTCCCTCTCATCGGGAGCAGCGATCAGTGTCGTGTCACAGTAAGCCCCACCCCCACACAGTTAGAATCACTCCCTAGGACACTTAACCCCTTCCTAGCCACCTAGTGGGTAACCCCTTCACTGCCAGTCACATTTATACAGTAATCAGTGCATTTTTATAGCACTGATCACTGTATAAATGTGAATGGTCCCAAAATAGCGTCAAAAGTGTCCGATGTGTCAGCCATAATGTCAAAGTCACAATAAAAATCGCTGATCGCCGCCATTACTAGTAAAAAAAATATATGTCTGACCTACTCACTTTGAGCAAATATGCAATCTAGCAAAATTAGAAGTTTTTACTTTAGAGTCAGTGATTTAGAGCAGTGTTTCTCAACCTTTTCTCCCAGTCAAAGGTTATATATTGTATATTGTCTTTTAAAACTAAGATGATATAATTTCATATCATATGTGTACTCTCAGGTATTTACCATTAATCCTATATTACCATTATTCAGACTTTTACACACACACACATATACAGGTCCTTCTCAAAAAATTTGCATATTGTGATAAAGTTCATTATTTTCTGTAATGTACTGATAAACATTAGACTTTCATATATTTTAGATTCATTACACACAACTGAAGTAGTTCAAGCCTTTTCTTGTTTTAATATTGATGATTTTGGCATACAGCTCATGACAACCCAAAAATCCGATCTCAAAAAATTTGCATATTTCATCCGACCAATAAAAGAAAAGTGTTTTTAATACAAAAAAAGTCAACCTTCAAATAATTATGTTCAGTTATGCACTCAATACTTGATCGGGAATCCTTTTGCAGAAATGACTGCTTCAATGCGGCGTGGCATGGAGGCAACCAGCCTGTGGCACTGCTGAGGTGTTATGGAGGCCCAGGATGCTTCGATAGCGGCCTTAAGCTCATCCAGAGTGTTGGGTCTTGCGTCTCTCAACTTTCTCTTCCCAATATCCCACAGATTCTCTATGGGGTTCAGGTCAGGAGAGTTGGCAGGCCAATTGAGCACAGTAATACCATGGTCAGTAAACCATTTACCAGTGGTTTTGGCACTGTGAGCAGGTGCCAGGTCGTGCTGAAAAATGAAATCTTCATCTCCATAAAGCTTTTCAGCAGATGGAAGCATGAAGTGCTCCAAAATCTCCTGATAGCTAGCTGCATTGACCCTGCCCTTGATAAAACACAGTGGACCAACACCAGCAGCTGACATGGCACCCCAGACCATCACTGACTGTGGGTACTTGACACTGGACTTCAGGCATTTTGGCATTTCCCTCTCCCCAGTCTTCCTCCAGACTCTGGCACCTTGATTTCCGAATGACATGCAAAATTTGCTTTCATCCGAAAAAAGTACTTTGGACCACTGAGCAACAGTCCAGTGCTGCTTCTCTGTAGCCCAGGTCAGGCGCTTCTGCCGCTGTTTCTGGTTCAAAAGTGGCTTGACCTGGGGAATGCGGCACCTGTAGCCCATTTCCTGAACACGCCTGTTCACGGTGGCTCTGGAGGTTTCTACTCCAGACTCAGTCCACTGCTTCCGCAGGTCCTCCAAGGTCTGGAATCGGTCCTTCTCCACAATCTTCTTCAGGGTCCGGTCACCTCTTCTCGTTGTGCAGCGTTTTCTGCCACACTTTTTCCTTCCCACAGACTTCCCACTGAGGTGCCTTGATACAGCACTCTGGGAACAGCCTATTCGTTCAGAAATTTCTTTCTGTGTCTTACAATCTTGCTTGAGGGTGTCAATGATGGCCTTCTGGACAGCAGTCAGGTCGGCAGTCTTACCCATGATTGCGGTTTTGAGTAATGAACCAGGCTGGGAGTTTTTAAAAGCCTCAGGAATCTTTTGCAGGTGTTTAGAGTTAATTAGTTGATTCAGATGATTAGGTTAATAGCTCGTTTAGAGAACCTTTTCATGATATGCTAATTTTTTGAGATAGGAATTTTGGGTTGTCATGAGCTGTATGCCAAAATCATCAATATTAAAACAAGAAAAGGCTTGAACTACTTTAGTTGTGTGTAATGAATCTAAAATATATGAAAGTCTAATGTTTATCAGTACATTACAGAAAATAATGAACTTTATCACAATATGCTAATTTTTTGAGAAGGACCTGTATATGGATGCAGTGATAAAAGACAAAATATCGCCTCAGCCTACTCTACACCATATGGATTAATCATAACATTATCTAGACCAGGGAAGGTATTTGGTATCTCACTGGGGTGGGTATTGCAGGTATGGCATCTAAACTAATATCATCTCCTGATCCAGTGGGTCATCCTGCGAAACATGTCAAGGAGATACAAGATATTTCTACACTGTAACCCGTCTGGATTTTAAAAGTTAAAACCGAGCTGTTTCTTCTAGACAGAGAAACATACTTAAAACATAATGGGTTTGTGTTGGATGTAACAGGCCTTTATTTATGGGAATATTTTTTATTGTATTTAATAAAAAATTGAGAATTTGTATTTATATTCTTTTATTTTTGCATGCACTTAGAAGAACCTGAAACCCGAGTTTTTAAAGTTTCTTGCACTAATATATTCAGGAAAGTCGATAACCGTAATGTACTTTTTTTCCTTGTAATCATCCTGTAATCTTTGCCTGTGCTGACTATTATCAGTCATTATGTTCTTAGCATGCTCCAAGGACTGAAGAACCATGCCCCTCTATGTTATGGAGTATAGGAGAAGGACGGGGTTTATGTGGTCCTTTCTTGTTTCTGTTGTTCTAAGGGCTCATGCACACTGGGTGTTTGAATTTTTACACCTGGCAGGAAAATGTGGCTTAAAAAACACACCTAAAACATTTTAGCATTTATACATTCCATTGGCCAAAGTATTTTTTTTTTTTCTGGCCAAATGAATGAACGCCTAAACTAAATGTGTCTAGAATTCAGGTGCATTTACATGCATTTAGGCACATTAGGCATTTTTTTCTACCCAAAAGCCTCTCCTAAACAAGCTAGTGATGGGTTTTTTCAGCCTGTAAAACTACCTGTAAACGCCTATGAGTTCATGAACCTATAGGCCAGTGTTGGCGAACCTTGGCACCCCAGATGTTTTGGAACTACATTTCCCATGATGTTCATGCACTCTGCAGTGTAGTTGAGCATCATGGGAAATGTAGTTCCAAAACATCTGGGGCGCCATCACTGCTATAGGCTAACACGGAGGTGCTTCTACACGCAGAAAAAAAACGCCAAACGTTAGTAAAAAAGCGAATTTTTAAAGGCCAGTGTGCATGAGCCCTAATACAGCAGAATGAGGAAGTGGAAAAATGTCTGCATTTATTATTTTTTCCTTAAAAGTGTACTTACCCTTTAACCAAGCTCAATAACTGAAGACTAAAATTTCCACGTGACCTCCATTCTTTCTCTATATGTTAGAATGTATATAAATTCCAAAATCAGGGACCATACAGGTGATGTTTGTGCTTATCTGGGTAATGAAACTGACATTTGTCAGGATTTTTGCCTTTGATATGTTATACGGCAATGGACATCAGAACAATTTTTATACTAATGACCTGGATATGTTTGCTTTGAACATGTCTAATATTACCTTGGATGTGTTTATGTTACAGATGTGACTCAGTTGTATCTAAGGAATTGTATCTCTTGTTTATCTTTTACATGCCTGTATTCTGTGTCCTTAAAGTGATAGTAAAATCTATTTAATTTTTTTTAATAATAAACAGGTTTATACTTACCTGCTCCATGCAAGGATATTACACAAAGCTGCCCCAAACCTCCTCTTCTGGGGTCCTCCACTGGCAATCTTGGCTCCTCTACTTCTGTGTTTGCCCCCATACCAAGCTGCTTGTGGGCTTGCTCTCGAGCCAGGCTGTGTGTTTCCAAAGACACATACAGTGCATCTTGGCCCCACCCCCCACTGGATTTGACTGACCGCAGCTGCTGTTCTCAGCAAAGCTGAGGGAGGGAGAGAAGACTTGCAGATGGGTACAGCGCTGCATTGATATAGGAGTCAGGTAAGTGATAGGGAGGGGGAGGAAGGAACACATAGTGGAAGTATTTTTTACCTTAATGCAGAGAATGCATTCAATTAAAAAAACCTTCAGACTTTAGAACCATTTTAGGAAATTTTAAGTGGTTCATTTTTTTTTTAAACAATTAAGTTTTATTGAAAAATTTAGGAAAAATACAGTAGGTTCATTCTATGCAGCTCCCCCATCAGCCACCAATTCAGCGATGTGCCCTAGAGCAGAAGCTCTCCCAGGTCTCTCCCTCCTTATCGGCTGAGACACAGCAACGGAAGCCACTGCCTACCATTGCTGTCAATTACAGCCAGTAAACTGTGAGTGGGGGGCGGGGTCGAGCCGCTCTCTGTGTGTCTCCTGGACACACAGAGGTGGCACGAGAGCAGGTCTGCAAAAGTGCCCCTAGAGCAAGCAGCTTGCTATAGGGACACTCAGCGAGGGGGGGGGGTAGGGGCCAGGAGCGTCGGTGGGGAACCCAAGAAGAGGAGGATCGGGGCTGCTCTGTGCAAAACCACTGCACAGAGCAGGTGAGTATGACATATTTCTTATTTTATAAATCTGAACCTTTACAAATACTTAAAAAAAACTTTCACATTAAAAACAGGATACACCTTTTTATAGCCCCTGATGCTGTGTTTATATTTGGGCTACACTTTACTGGGCGAGGAGCTTAAGAATCTTCAATAGAAGACTGATGCCACTCCCACACCTACCTCTCAACTTTTCTTGGACTAAAAAGGAGACACTCAATTATTTTGATTCAGCAGAACAGCAATCCAAAATGTATTATTTCTTGTCAAGCACTGTAATCCAGTTATAACACAGCAAGTTAGATCCAGCACTCATGTTAGCTGTTTAAAGAAGGTAACTCCACACAGTACAGATAAAACCAAAAGCCAACACTCATCTCTCACTCAAGCACACAAGCTTTGTGTCAGTCTCACATTCTAAAACTTATGAATAGGGTGAATAGAACAGTAAGAACCATTTTCTATTGAACAGCAAGCATTGGTAAAAGCTCAAAGAATTTTGCCTTATTCATTGCAAACAAATGTGTTTTGGGGCATGTGTCGATGGGCTTTTATTCATATCAGACAGGTTTTTTTATTCCCATACAAGTCAATGCACATTCTAAAAATGATGAATAGGGTGAATAGAACAGTAAGAACCATTTTTCCATTGAAGATCAGGCATTGGTGAAGGTCTGGGAAGTTTGCCTAATTCAGTGCAGGCAAATGTGTGTTAGGTCCTGTGTGAATGGGCTTTTGTTCACAACAGACAGGTTTTGCATTCCCATACAGATCTATGGAAATGGCAGACCTGTTGTAGCAGGTTAGATGGAGCTCAACAGCAGGTAAAGTGCACATGTCATTGATATATGAATGATCTCAGAAGCATCTTAAACCGATGTCAATTTGATGCCATCAACACAAGTCCAAAGCCCATCAACACTAGAGAACCATTCACCGTGTTCATAAAACACATCTGTTTGCATATGCACTGAATTAGGCAACATTCACTACACATTTACCAGAAAGCCATTCACCATGTGCAATGAGGCATTGGACACAGTAAATGGCTTTCTGGTAAATGTGTAGTGAATGTTACCTAATTCAGTGCATGTGCAAACAGATGTGTTTTAGGAATATGGTGAATGGTTCTCTAGTAAATGTGCACTGAATAAGCAGTGATGGTTGTTTAACCCAGTGCATGTGCAGGTAGATGTGCTTTATTGTGATGAATGATTCTCCGTGAATGCGCTCTGAGCATGCAGTAAATATCACATTCACCGCTTTAAAAATACGCCCCACTGTCATAATCTCATAAATATAAGGATCTGTCTTGACTTTCAAGCAGCGGAGTCAGTAGGCGAGTAGTTCACATTTTGTACTTACTGCAATGGTTTGATTTCCCACATTGCTGCATCCAGCAAGACAAGGATTGAAGTATGTAATTCCATCTGATCCACACACTGGCTCGTATTCATGTATTTTACAACCACAGTTAACATTACAGCCACCTGTTAGATTCCTGTGTGCCATCGTTAACGTGGGGCTGAGAAGGAAAAGAGAACATTTTACACTTACTACAAATTGTGTACTACCGTGAAGACAAAATGATTTCATACGCCAAGACTTCAAAATGAAGGTAAAAACCTCCTTCTTCTATTTCCAATTGCAGGTTTATTAAATATATAAATTAAAATACACTGTGTTAGAAAAATTAAGCACAGTTGAATTACAGGAAACTTGACATATATGGAGACTGATGACTTCCTTCTGATAATGCTGGTTACTTGGCTATCATTCTGATCTGATTTCAAAACTGACCTAGAACAAGCGTGCAGATAATGACTTTACTCTGACTTTCTGATTTGCATATTTGTTACCGGTCAAGGCCTGAGAAATTATTGATAAAAGTGGGTCATTAAAAATTATTTTCAGTAGGAGGTCAGCAATTGCAACCCCTGCATTTTGGTCATGACACGGATACTTTACAGGATAACCTTTCTATACTATATTAGCCTAACTGCTCCTTATAATGGACAAGCCATCTACTTAGTTGCAGGCTTGCAGGTAAATGATTTCTCTATTACAATTGATGTAGAAAAGGTGCAGGTGCTTGGTAGAGAAGATAGCAGAGCCATCCAACCTGGCATAGGCTGCAACCTTTTGAAAAGTTTATTTACTAATCTGAGGTCTCTACTGGCAACTATTCATGGCACAAGAGGGTGAGAGGGAGCAGTTTCGGGTAATGTCTTTATAAAAGTAAAGCTATCACTTAAGGGGCTTTTCTTAAATAGCGATCTTGTTGCTGTTTCTGATTTTTTGTAATATAGTAATCTAAACAGCCTTCCACCACTCTGATGCATTGCTTATTTCAGATGAATAACTAGAACTACTGTATAGGCAAAACTTTTTTTTTTCATTTTGGATAACGAAGGGTCACATTGCGGAGATTTCCTGTCACTTCCTGTCCCATAACCAAACTGGAAGTGAGAGGAAATCCCTGTAAATTAAGGGAATTCTTTGGGGACCCCCAGGTCACCAGAACTAGTGTCTTTTATGTTCACCATCAAAGATAATGGTAAACAGGACAAATAGAGAGGGTGAATTTCCTTAACTGGGACACAGACAGCAATAAAAACTGACAAGCACTCTAATCCCTCTCCACTCTATCCAAAACTAAAAGAAAAAGTTTTGCCTTTAGTTCTACTTTAAAGGTAACCTATCAGGATAGAAATATATAAGCTGCCTTTGCTGACCTGTTTATGAAGATGCACGCTATGGGGTTATCATACTTATTCTTGGTTCTCTTCTTTGTAAGTGTCTGACTTGTGACAATCATCCAAGGTTCCTTTCAAGGTAGAGCAAGGTTTTGAACAATTGATGGAGCGGAAGAGGATACTGAAGTTGTGGAGGGGTGCTGTTATATTTTTCTTGGGTGGGGGGTAGTTTTGGGGGCAACTTAAAACTGCAGAGAGAGGGAGCAACTGTACACGAATACCCACATAAATAGGTCCCATGTGCTTTTGGAATATTACTAGGTCCAATTTGCTTTTGGAATGGTGCTTCAGATCATAACTACGTAATTGAAGAGGTGGGTTATAATATTGATTAACTCCAACAAAATGAGAAGAAAATTATTTTCTAATTAGATTTTATGTGTATTTTATATATATTTTATACAAATTGCTGTAAACTGTGTAGCCACAAACATTTCTGGTAAAAGAAAACACAAAAGTGTCCATAAAGGATGTCTATGTGCAGAAAGCTCATAGCAAGGCCAGTGTATAACTAAAACTGTATTGGAAACAAACATGGTCAAGAAAGTGTATACCTACCCAGTAGTATATGGTATATTAATACCACCAAGATTGATGCTCTCACATCCCACAATGAACAGGGTAGAGAAACAGAGCAGGGACACACCACTACAGATCATGGCCAACTTTGCAGATTCTCTTGCGCTTAGTTTAAGTTTCTTGATGATGTAACCACCTAGCACAATCCCAACACCAGCACTGGGCACAATGATCAGGCCTGAAATTCATAAAAACAAATTAGCACTGGATTTTCTTTTGTGTCTACTCAGAAAAAATAAAACTGCATACTTGTTGAACAAAAGTTCACTATCCTAAATTCCATGATTTATAAAGTGAAGACACTCAGTAACAGACTATTAGAGTGTGTCTGTATTGGAACTAGTATGCAGTGTGGGGTCATTATACAACTGTTGTGTGATACTGTCCAGACCAGGTGGGCCCCAAGAGGACAGGTTACCTTTAGAGTCCATTCACACCAAGAGCAATGAGCTGCATTGATTAAAGCAGCCTTAACGCAAGGACAAAGCAAATGGATTAGTTGTCTATGTGCCTTGTTCACACCAAAACATTGCATTGGTTTGGAAAAAGAGCTACATACAAACTGGAGAAACCTATAACCTCATTTAATTTTGCTTTACAGATTGAAGAAAGGTGAAGTTTAATGTGTTATTCTACATTATTATGCATTGTAAGGCTCTGGTGTCCAACCTTCGGACCTTTGGAACTTGTGTGGTCCTCGGACCCTAGCAGTCAGTAGTAGGAGAGGATGGCATTGATTTGTGAAGAGACTGTAATTGCAGTGATTTCTCACAATCTTTTTTAATATGTCCCCAGTCTCTGTATGTATTCGTCAACATGTATCCGTTCTCTGACCAAACCCATTTCCACAGTGTCTGACCATATCCTATAGTATGTCCACAGACGGTCTTCTGTAGCATTACATATAATGAATATTAAGTGTGATGGCCCATTGGTGATGTTGGGGCATGTAGTTGAGGCCACCAAAACATATCCAGGCACATCAAATATTTTTAATTTCTTTAATTTACTTTTCTGTTCTTTTTATGTCCAGGTTTATTTATTTAACTTCTCTATTTTGTTAAACAAATTTACTGCCTAAAAAGCATGAAACCTATTTAAAAGAGATGCTTATAACTTTCAGGGGACTTTGAAATACCTAGTTTAGGGCTGGAGACTGCGCTGGACTGATTTGATTGCTCGCTAATAGTTGGTAGGTGGCTCCTTAATGAAGCGAGGAAGGGATCACTTCTAATGGGTTGAACCCAATAGTGAGTGGTGGTGATAGGCCCCCTTGGTCCTGAGCACACACACAACCAAACTGCTGCAAAAGCAGACGTTTATGGATTACAAGAGTAGCTGAAAAGAATTAAAAATCAGTTGATGTATTATGTGCTGCTCTTTCCGTGAGCAGTTTAAAAGGTTCATCGCAGTGCAAAACAAGAAAGTAATTGAAAGGCTGCAGCGATCCCTAACCTGGATCTGTCTTTTTCTCCAGCAGCCGCGATCAATAAATGGATGAAAGAGCAGCCCCGAAGAAGGAGGAGGCAATTCCCCCGAAACACGTAGGCTCAATTTGAATGTGTACACTTTCAATAAATGTTCTTTATCCCACATAAAGAGTTGCATCTTTCTGGACCCCGGGCACATCTCCCTACTCACCCAATCAGAGGACTTTGAAATGAAAAGGGCTGAGAATTACTGTAAAGGAGACACACTGAATGTGTTCTACACATTTTAAATGATGTTATGGGAGGGAGGAAGAAAGAAAGAAAAATTATCAAGGAAGGAAGGAAAATGGTGTCACTTGATTTAATAGTCCTGGCAGCTATGGAAAAGGGGTAACTGCATACACAGTGATCAAAAATCGCTATTTAGATCCCAAGGCTGCTCTTTGTCTCCCTGTGGATTGTGCATTAAGAGTTGCATGACTTTTATCAGAGGTGTATTTTCAATTTTGTTGCTTTTTTGGAATGTATTCTACAACCCGGCTACAACTAAAGTAAATACTGTATGTTGCATGTGGCCTGGGTGGTAGTTGATAAAAAAATAACATGAACCATTCCATACTTAAATACATTCAAATTTGCAGACTTGCATATTTAAGGGGATAACAAGGCAGGAGGATAAACATGACAATCAAAGCACTGCGGGTAAGTGACATATGTATAAATCCTTAACATTGTCCAATCTGAATGGAAATTTCAAAGTTAGCAAAAATGAGTTCAGAATGACCTCACTGTTCCCCAGAGTTGTTTGGCCAAAATTTAGCTTTATATACAAAACACCCACTGCATTATGCCATGGTAATACATTTGTATTGTGCACAGTTATTTTCAAGGACAAATCTGTCTCATCTAGAGATTAAATTTCGGGCCAAGGCCAGCTCTGTTAATTTAATTACATAAAGTCAGCATTTGCCAAAAATAACACATATGAATTGCTTTACCTATAGATTATTCTATGCACCATTCTGCAATTCAATATCCACCTCCAAGAAAAGTCTCCTGTTATTTATAGCTTTAATATGAAATCCACTAAAAGCTTTCAGCATGCATTAGTATTTTAAAGCACTGCATTAGGGAGCTTATATACTTCCCCGTCACAGAAACCACAGCATAAAATAATTTTAAAAAAAACATTGATTTACCATAAGTCATTGACAAGAAGGGAACAATGTATCTATTCTTACAATATGATCCACAGCAAAGTGAACACTAGCCAGCATGATTATTCATTTACTCGCTGTCTGCACTATTCCCCTTCTGCTTGTGTGGTGTAAAATACTAATGTTTTGTGCATTTAAGTAGATGATCTCTAGCCCTGATATGTGCAGTTACAGCTGATTTGTCAACCAGTCTCCAGTTAATGTAAACCTGGACTTGAAGGGTAGGTCTGCTTTAAAAAATACTAGATCCAGCAGTGGCGTACTAAGTGGGGGGTGGGCCGCCCCGGGTACCACACACTGGGGGGGTGTCAGGCCGATGCCCCCCTCTGCGACTGAAGGGGTGACAAGCAGGTTAGAGCAGGGAGAGAGGGGCGAGCCTTAGGCAGTGACGCTGCAATGGGGGGCGGGGGCTGCGGGGTGACACCACTGCACCTGACCAATCATCCTCTTCTCTCGTGGCCGGGGGCTGCCTGAGCGGTCCCGGGCCGGATGTCACACAGGCACAGCCGAGCAGAGTGAAGCCGCCTCCCCCTCCAGTGTTTATCTGTACACAGGGGGAGGGGGCCTGCTGTGCCTGTGCCGCGCTGATCTGAGGTACTGAATGGGATGGGGGTCTGTGCTGAATGAGGGGTCTGTGCTGAATGGGGAGGTCTGTGCTGAATGGGGGGGTTGTGCTGAATGGGGGGGTCTGCATTAAAGGGGTGGTTTGTGCTGAAGGGGGGGTCTGTGCTGAATGGGGGGGTCTGTGCTGAATGGGGGGGTCTGCACTGAATGGGGGGATTGTATATCGTAAAGGGTCCAGAGATGTAGGGTGCTGTGTAATGTAAAGGGGTCCAGAGATGCAAGGTGCTGTGTAATGTAAAGGGGTCCAGAGGTGCAGGGTGCTGTGTAATGTACAGGGGTCCAGGGGTGCAGGGTGCTGTGTAATGTAAGGGGTCCAGAGGTGCAGAGTGCTGTGTAATGTAAAGGGGTCCAGTGGTGCAGGGTGCTGTGTAATGTAAAGGGGTCCAGTGATGCAGGGTGCTGTGTAATGTAAAGGGGTCCAGTGATGCAGGGTGCTGTGTAATGTAAAGGGGTCAAGAGGTGCAGTTGTGGAGAGGGGGTACAAAGTAGTGATAAAGAGATATTGAAGCATGCAGAGGTATGCAGGGGGCACAGTGGGGTGTTTTTACATTTTAACGTGGGGGGGGGGGGGGTGCCAGATATGGGATCTGCCCCGGGTGCCAAATGCTCTAGGTACGCCCCTGAGATCCAGTGCTGTATTGAATTGGCATCATGTGTCCCAAGGCAGCAGAGGTGGTATGCAGGGCTACAGTACTAATGTCAGCAGAGACTGAAGTAAAAGTGAAAGAAGACTGCTGTCAGTGCCTAAAATGCAAGACTACTGCAGGTCAAAAAACAAAGCATGAAGGGCAAAAAATTCACTTTACACCCCCACCCCTATCCAGCAGACTATGGTTCGTCTACCAGGAGTGCATAAAAAATAGCTGGTACTCTGCGGTATGGAGAAGCATGTCACCCACTCCATGTGACAACACTGAGTCCACAGTGCTGCAACTCATAGCTTAAACAGGGCCACTTATTCTGCTCCCAACAACTAAACAGAGCAGCTGGGCTGTAAGGGAATTACATGAGGGGGCATTGCATTGAACCTTTTGTTAGGGTCAAATGACCGAGAACCTAGACATGCTGTTTAAAACTGATTTTTTTTTTTTTCACTCTCGCCACCCTTCAACCTCCATTACACACAAGTTAACGTATAAACGGAAATAGTCGCGCTAATAAAAAGTAAACAGAATATAAAGCTGAAAACCAAACACAACATGAATCATTGAAAAAATACAGTGCATATAGTAATCAATGTAGTAAAAGGTGACTCATAAAGCAATATCTTTGAAAAGTAAAAAGTGAATAAAAAGTGACTCATTAAACAATGTCTCTGAAAAGTGATGGGGAAAATTCTCAGGGTTTCCACTGTCACTAAAGGAAAAAGATGGAACTCTCCGTGAGGCAAACAGCGGAAGAAATGGAAACTCTTACCGGAAGGAGTGGACCTCCTGTCGTAGCGGGGTCACACACACCTGCAGATATAGCTCTCTGCGGGGTCTAAGATGAATCCTGGCTCCAAAGTGTGTAGGTAAAACTCTGGGCGTCCTCCTCACTCAATGGCTGCCGTCCGTCCCCCTTATTAGTCCTTTTACATGATTATATCACATGCTTGTGTCACTTTTTCTTTCACAGGGTTTTAAGAAGTTTTTTTATTATTAGCTTTATTCGTTTTATTATTATTAGTATTATTAGAGCGGTATAACACCTCAAGTTAACTTGACCTGGCTTAAAACATTTCTAAGGTAGCAACAGTGCTGAAGCGCATGCACCAACTGTTTAAGTCTTCCTATTTTTTTCTCTATTCCTTGGAGCCCTCTTGGATCCTTGGGCCAAGATGTACTTTTGACAAGGCAACAATTAATGACAGAGGGTTGGACCTAGTACAAGACAGTAAAAGTTCATCTTGTCCTATGCAGAAGTCAAGGCCCCATGTAAAGCCTGGGCCTAGGATCCAAGTGTCTCCACAAGGTTTAAAAAGTATTATAGGAACTGAAAACTAACATAGCTATTTGTAGACACTATAGTGTGTGTGCATTTCAGCTCTGTTGTTATCTTTTAAACATTTTAAAGTAGTTCTAAAGCCTAAACATTTTTAACCTTAATACTTTCCCTGCATTAACATAAAAAATGTTTAGGTATTAGTATCACCCCCTCACCACCCCCCCCCCCCCGATACTTACCTGAGCTTTTACTCCAGCGCTGTGCCCCAACTGTAGCAACACTCCTCACAGGTTTTGCTGAGGCAGCATTAGCCATTGGCTCCTACTGCTGTCAGTCAAATACTGTGATAAGGGAGCAGGGGGTGGTGCCAAGCCACCCTGTCTGTGTCTATAGAAGCTCGGGATTGAGCCCGCAGGTGTGCCACGATAAGAAGCAGCTTCCTATGGTGGTGCACTGAGAAGAGGAGGAGCCAGGAGTGCTCAAGGAAGATTGGGGCTGTCCTGTGCAATTCCATTGCACAAAAAAGGTAAGTATATCATGTTTGATATTTTTTTAAAAGGACATTACAATCACTTTAAGACAGGTCAGGTTCATCATAATACCCTGTATTTTTCTGGAGCAGAGCTAAAAACTGGGATCTATTCTCTGGTACCTTCTTGGTTCTTTGGCCTAGGCAAGATTAAGACCCACCCCTGTCTAAACCTTGCCCATATCATTACATTTTTAAAAGCAAGAGCTTCTACTGTCCACTGAGATTCTAGCATTAAACAATTGAATGAAAGTGGGTTTGGCTTAGCACCAAAAAACAGTGAGGGTTAATCTAAGATTGTATGGTAAGCTCCATGACCAGGGCTCTTCTAATCCTTCTGTATTAAACTATATTTTAAATGTACTTGCTCTCTTTATATTGTAAAGCACTGCACAAACTGTTGGTGCAAAATAAATTTTATATAATAATAATCGTGTCCTAGGCAGAAATAAGGGCCCCAAGGGTCACTATAAGGATCAAATACTATCATATGGACCAAAAACCAACAACTATTTCTAGGCACCAAATGTGTGTGCATTTCAGCTGTCTTGTTATCTTTTTAAACATTTAAAGATAGGACAGGGTCATTATAATAGCCTGTGTATTTCTGAAGCAGCTCTAAAAATGTGGATCAGGACCACTTGGAAGGCTTTATTAATGAATACATCAGTATATAGTAGACCACTGCTTAAAGGCATAACAGAAATGTGAAAGTGTGGTCTGTGGAAAACAAATAGATATAAACTGGTCTTGATTTTTAAAAAGTACTGTTGTCATAGTTAGTCTGTCTAATTATTTGATATATTTGAAAGATGAAACCAAATTGACTACAATGGGCAATATTGTCACTTTTGCTTCAGTTTTCTGTGTTTCAGATTCATTATTCAGTCCCATTGAGTAGCCCAGCTATCTACAGTAATGTAATATCCTTCCAATTAAAGAGGATGAGGTACACCAACCTATTCATTACTAATGTCGTTCACATCGTTACATTTCTTTGCAGACCAATTTCTTTCATAGCACTATATTTCTGCATTTTAGCATAAACATTTTTTTAAATGCTACCCCAATCTCCCATGAAGTCCAGTCCAAACCCTGCTATTTAGTTAGCACCTTTTTGTTCCCCTCTTTTCCCAACTGTCTGGATATTAGACAATTGTTCCCTGAAGAGCTTGAAAAACTCATTTTATTTGAGCCATATTGTTGTCCATGAATTTGGCACAGCACAGAACATGCAGCTGATAATATTGTGAGATCCCATAGATGTCCAAAAGTGTTTGTGTACTATTCTGGCATTTAATACAATTTGACAAGTGTTAAACCAGTTTTTAGATTAGTAACGATACTGAATGTATCTTAGTGGTTTCCTGTCACCTACTGACTCTCTAGCTGTGATCAATGCTGCCAATAGCTTAAGCTGTCAGTTGGCACTTAACAAATAAACCTTTTCACAGGAAGTTTCTCATGCCTCGTACACACGGCCGGGATTTCCAACGGCTAAAAGTCCATCAGGAATCCCGACGGGAAAAAAGAGAGCCAGTTCTCTTTTTTTTTGCCGGCCGTTTTTGGCAGTTTTCTCACCGGAAAAACTCAGATGGAGCATACACACGGTCTGGATTCCCGGCCAAAAGCTCTCATCAGAGTTTTCCCGTCGGAAAACCCGGCCGTGTGTACGAGGCATTAGGTTCATTACCAAATCCTGGTACTGTCAATTCCAAGCTGTAATGCCGAGCGCTCCGGGTGTCCCATCCTTCCCGGAGCGCTCGCGGCGTCGGTTCCCCTGCAGCGCTCCGGTCAGCCCCCCTAGCCGTGGGCGCTGCTCTGTTACCGGCGGGGATGCGATCCACGCGGCGGCACATCTCCGTCCGCAGATCGCATCCCATCCTACTCACCATCCTCCTCCTGCTCCTTCCCGGCGCGCGCGGCCCCGCTGCGCTCTAGGGCGCGCGCGTGCCGGCCTTCTGAGATTTAAAGGGCCAGCGCACCATTGATTGGTGCCTGGCCCAATTACTGTGTGCACACCCAAATCTGATATAAACCCACTTCCCCTTCCTGTCCTTGCCGGATCTTGTTGTCTTAGTACCCTGTGGAAGTGTTTTGTGAGTTGCCTTGCCTGTGTATCTGACCTGCTGCCATTGTCTCAGACTACGAACCATTGCCGCCTGCCCTGACCCTCTGCTACGTCTGACCTTGCCTCTGCCTAGTCCTTTTGTACCGCGCCTATCTCAGCCACCAGAGAGGTGGAGTCGCTACTGGAGGACACGACCTGGTTGCTACCGCCGCAGCAAGTCCATCCCGCTTTGCGGCGGGCTCTGGTGAAAACCGGTAGCTGCTTAGGACCGGTCCCTCAGTACGACCCGTGCCATCCCCTCTCTGGTACAGAGGATCCACCTCCTGTATCCCCACTAGCCGTCAGTCCGGCTCGTGACACAAGCTCTCCGATTTAAATTTAAACAGGCTTGTAAGAAGAAAGCTCAATAGGGCATGTGCTACTGTGGAACCAAGCGGCTTGCCTGGTCCTGTATAGTCAGAATGAAAAAGACACATGTCCATCCAGTTCAAACAACAGAAAGAAAAGAAAGAAATAATCATAGCTGATCCAGAGGAAGGCAAAAATCACATAAAGCATGATCCAATTTGCTCAAGCGGGGGAAAAAAACCTTTCTGATTCCCCAAAGCAATCAGATATGCCCTGGATCAACAATCACTGGGGCTATCCAGGTATATTCTGCACATTTAGGAATGCATCCAGCTCTTTTTTTAAACATTTAACTGAGCTGGCTAGAACTACTTCTGAGGAAGTCTCTTACTGTGCAGAAGCCTCTCTATATGTAGAGGTTTAATCTTTTTTCCTTTAGACAAAGTTTCCCCTTGTCCTTTGTAATGACCCTAAATTGAGTACCTCTGCATCAAGATTACCTAAGTATTTATACATGGTAATTCTATCTCCTCAAAAGCTGAGCTCCTCCATGCCTCTTATCAGTTTGGTTGCCATTCTCTGCACTTTCTTCAGTTCCCCCGATATCCTTATTGTATCTGCATATCCCAGATCAGATATTACGAATGCCTTGTACAAAGCCAAGATTACAGTGCATCTGGAAAGTATTCACAGAGCTTCACTTTTTTCACATTTTGTTATGTTACAGCCTTATTCCAGAAAAGATTAAATTCATTATTTTCCCCAAAATTCTAGAAACAAGACCCCTTAATGACAACGTGAAAGAAGCTTGTTTGAAATCTTTGCAAATTTATTCAAAATAAAAACGAAAAAAAAATCACAAGTACAAAAGTATTCACAGCCTGTTTCTACTGATCATTTTTGAGATGTTTCTACAACTTGGAGTCCACCTGTGGTAAATTCAGTTGATTGGACAGGATTTGGAAAGGCACACACCTGTTTATATAAGGTCCCACAGTTAACAATTCATGTCAGAGCGCAGACCAAGCCATGAAGTCCAAGGAATTGTCTGAAGACCTCTGAGACAGGATTGTATCAAGGCACAGATCTGGGGAAGCATTGAATGTCCCAATGAGCACAGTGGCCTCCATTGCTCGTAAATGGAAGAAGTTTGGAACCACCAGGACTCCTCCAAGAGCGAGCCTCCCGGCCAAACTGAGCAATCGGGGGAGGAGAGCCTTAATCAGGGAGGTGACCAAGAACCCGATGGTCACTCTAACAGAGCTCCAGCATTTCTCCATGGAGAGAGGAGAAACTTCCATATCAACCATCTCTGCAGTACTCCACCAATCAGGCCTGTATGGTAGAGTGGCCAGGCAGAAGCCACTCCTCAGTAAAAGGCACATGACAGCCTGTCTGGAGTTTGCCAAAAGGCACCTGAAGGACTCTCAGACCATGAAAAACAAAATTATCTGGTCGGATGAAACAAAGATTTTACTCTTTGGCCTGAATGGCAAGGATCATGTCTGGAGAAAACAAGGCACTGCTCATCACCTGGCCAATACCAGCCCTACAGTAAAGCATGGTGGTTGCTGCATCATGATGGGGGGTGTTTTTCAGCTTCAAGGACTGGGAGGCTAGTCAGGATCGAGGGAAAGATGAATGCAGCAGTTGACAGAGACATCCTTGATGAAAACCTGCTCCAGAGCGCTCTGGACCTCAGACTGGGATGAAGGTTCACCTTCCAACAGGACAACAACCCTAAGCACACAGCCAAGATGACAAAGGAGTGGCTACCGGACAACTATGTGAATGTCCTTAAGTGGCCCAGCCAGAGCCCACACTTGAACCCGATTGAACATCTCTGATGAGATCCGAAAATGACTGTGCATCCACGCTCCCCATCCAACCTGTTGAAGCTTGAGAAGTCCTGCAAAGAAGAATGGGGAAAACTACCCAAAAAAAGATGTGCCAAGCTTGTAGCATCATACTCAAAAAGACTTGAGGCTGTAATTGGTGCCAGAGGTGCTTCAACAAAGTATTGCGCAAAGGCTGTTAATACTTACGTACATATGATTTTTTCAATTTCAATTTTTAATAAATTTGCAAAGATTTTAAAAAACCTCTTTCACGTTGTCATTATGGGGTATTGTTTGTAGAATTTTGAGGAAAATAATGAATTTAATACATTTTGGAATAAGGCTGTAAAATAACACAATGTGGAAAAAGTGAAGTGCTGTGAATACTTTCCGGATGCACTGTATGTCTCTATCTCTGTATAGAATTTTGCTTGTGGCCTTCTAGGTCACCCGCTGATCTGAGATCTGCAGCTAGGGAAATCACAAACATGGGGAGCGTAGGGGGTGACATTAGGCTTAATGTTATTAAGAGTATTGTTATCCTTTTAACATTATTTTCAATCGCTTGTAAATGAATATTTACGTTGCATCTCTTTATTTCTGTGTTCTATGAGGTACTCTGGTATTTATATTATTTTATCATACAAATGCTACGTGTAATAGTCATAAAACACACATCACTTTGTGAGATTACTGAACCGCATTCAGCTGTGATAACGCTTTAGAATAAAGCTGTGTGTGTTGGCATTTTTCATGTCACATAGAAGGGACCAGATGAGCCTATGCAACTATAGGATAATCTGCTCGCTCAGGGGATCAGTGACCTTACAACAGCCTCTCACATTATTCCCACACTATTTTCTGCCTAACACATGGCAGCGGTGATACTAATTACTGAGCATAAATGACGATCTCCGTAACGTGGGGAAAAAAGCATCAAATAATCACAAGTTATATATTTATTTGTTGTCCCGTGCCTAGATACTGATGACATAATGTCATCATAATGGTCATAATCACTGTATCATTAAAAGGGAAAATATATTTTCAGCTAGTAAGTATTATGAGTTATTAAAGTAACATTCACATTTTAGTAATTTTTTGTTACGGTCACATTTTTACAAGCTTGTTCTTCCACGTTTTCTTTATATTAAACAGACTTGTAGAATAGCCACTACGTTGAGCCAACATTCAATTTACAATTACTTTACTTAACACGCATACACCTACACAAATAGAACTGGATGAACTAGTGTCTTTATTCGACTTTACCAACTATAACACTATGAAACAAGTGTTGAGATAAAATGTTTCAACAGTTGGGACAGGTGCATTGTTTTCAGTTCATCAGCTGGCCCTACACGTGACAATTTTAGGTAAAGTTCAGCCTCTTTTGAGCCATGGTTTCAACCACTTTCAAGGCAAGTTTTCTGAAGATCACAACCATTCTTCATGAAGGTGTATATGATAGTCAAGCTCAATCAATTTTCCTATTCGTTTCAAAATAGATTCTAATGGAGAATCCAGAAGTGAAGAGCTTGACTTCCTAGTTTTCTTTAAACCATATTCATGAATTTGACACAGCACAGAACATGCAGCTGATATTGTTAATTATGCACCAGTGCCTGTGAACTTACCCTAGCATATAATAAAGATTTGTCAAGTGTTAGAACAGTTTAGGCCACTAACAATACTAAAGGATTGTTACTGATCAGACCTGGGCAAAGGGGTTTCCAACTGAATCCCATTTCTGAATTTCGATCCCTAATCGCAATTGCGGTCAACAGAAATCACCAATTAAATATTTGACTGCTTTGCAATTCCAAATATAGAGATGAACTTCACAATATGTATGGCCAGATATAAGATGTCTGTACACTAGTTGGTTGCCGAATGAACGTTCGTATGAACATTTGTGCAAACGTTTGTATAAGAATTCTGCTCAGTACATTTGATGACTTAAAGTCAGAAGGTTTTTTATCTTAATGCATGCTATGCATTAAGATAAAAAAACCTTCTGTGTACAACAGCCCCCCTAATACTTATCTGAGCCCCATCTCGATCCAGCAATTCTCCCTTCTGGTTGGCTGAGGCACACAGTGGGCACCATTGGCTCCCGCTGCTGTCAAATTCAGTGAATCAATGAGGAGAGCGCAGTCACCAGCTCTCTACTCACAGAGCACTGAGCGACCAGCGGTGTTTGATCGCTCAGTTCTCAGTCTTAAACCAGCCACATACACTGCAGACAAGTCACTGAGGGGATAAAGACATATAAGCTGGGGGTAGGTTACTGAGGGCTGAAGCACTGCGAAGTTAATGCTAATGCACATACTATGCAGACTGGTTATTGTTGGTTTAATGTACATGCTCTCCTTGTGTAAAACTGGCAAGAGAGCACTGTGTACTGAAGGGTCTTTCTCACTGTTGGTATGAATACTGGGAAGTGATGTGTGTATGCTGGGGGCAGGATGCAGGTGAAAAACCAATGTTTGCCCTAATACACACAATCCCCCACTACATAATTCAAAGTACTGCAGGGGGGGGGGGTGAGCAGAGACTGCTGCTGAAACTCCAGACTGTGTGTCTGGGCTCAGAGTTCAATTTCCAGGAAGAGGATATAGACAGTGTTGAGTCTGCAATTTGTCTGATGGGTGTGTGTAAGGGTAGACAGGTGGTACGTCCTCCGTGGTTTCCCTCCTCTTTGGGCGCCAAGTGTTTGTCACATTACAAAACAGTCATGCCAATGAACATCTAAATTATTCAGAGAAGGATTGGGAGAAAGTGTTGTTGTCAGATGAGACCACAATTGAGCTCTTTGGCATTAACTCGGCCAGCAGTTGGTTACAGAAGGATTTCTAAACTTCAGATTGTTCAAGTGAGCACTGTTGGGGCCTTTATCTGGAAGTGCTAAACCATATTTTCACCATAAGCTGGACACAACCAGGTGCTCCTCGCAAGATTTCTGACAGAGGAGTGAAAATAATTATCAGAAGAGTTGTCCAAGAGCCAAAGACCACTTGTGGAGAGCTTCAGAAAGACCTGAAATTAGCAGGTACAATTGTTTCAAAGAAAACAATAGGTAATGCACTCAACCGCCATGGCCTGTATGCATGCTCACTATTCTTCATTGCTGAAGCATGTTGAAGCATGTTTAAAGTTTGCTGCACAACATTTAGACAAGCCTGTAAAATACTGGGAGAATATAGTCTGGTCAGATGAGATCAAAATTGAACTCTTTGGATGCCATAATACACACCATGTTTGGAGGTCAAATGGCACTCCACATCACCCCAAAAATACCATACCAACAGTGAAGTTTGGAGGTGGGAACATCATGGTGTAGGGCTGTTTTTCAACATACGGTACTGGCAAACTTCATGTTATTGAAGGAAGTATGAATGGAAAAATGTACCAAGACATTCTTGATAAAAATCTGCTGCCATCTACCAGGATGATGAAGATGAAACGAGGGTGGACATTTCAGTAAGACAATGATCCCAAACGCAAGGCCAAGGAAACTCGCAACTGGTTTCAAAGAAAGAAAATAAATCTGCTAGAATGGCCCAATCAATCGGCTGACTTGAATCCAATAGAAAGTCTATGGAAAGAACTAAAGATCAGAGTTAATTGAAAAGGCCCATGGAACCTTCAAGATTTGAAGTCTGTGTGGAAGAATGTGCCAAAATCACACCTGAGCAATGCATGCGACTAGTTTCTCAATGCAGGAGGCATCTTGAAGCTGTCATTACCAACAAAGGATTTTGTATGAAGTATTAAATACATTTCAGTTAGCATGTTCAATACTTTTTTTCCTGTGTCATTCCATTTTATTACACATAAATTCATTTCTGAACGTATTTGTTTTGGTTTCTTTGTATATATGGATTGCATGTGTTGTTACTGACATGTGGTGAAAATGTACTGTCAATAGCACCCTTAGAAATATACTTACCTAGAAAAATGTATATGTAAAGTAATAGAAAGTCATACTCTTTTCTGCTCTCCATATTCAAAATATAGTACAAAGTATCTGTTTTCTAGCTTTGTATTTAATTAAGGAATTAATGAATAATTAACAGTTCTATAAAGATCGAATAAAGTGGTTAACACACATCTACCTAAAACAGTTATTTTAGCTTTTGATAGTTAAATCGCCTAGCAGCGTCTTATGTCTCTCAGGAACTTAAGTGTCAAAATTTGATTCTGACGTTAGCTCTCCAGATTCTGCTTCATTCTTTTAATTCAATTTAAAAGCCAGTAAAAGCCATGTGGGAATACGAACCCTCTTTTGTAGCAAGAGAAATAAGACTCGAAGAACTGAATCGGGAATTGTGGAAAATAAATCTCACTGCCTGAGCCCCCCATATAGGAGAATCTAACAGATAACTCAACCCACCAGACTCCATCTATAAAATTAACATCTCCTCTGGGTGAACTGGCTCCTAAAGATAATGTCTTTATTGAAAGAAAACAAAGAAAGAGATAAAAAAATAAAACAAAGAAAGACTGGCTGGTAATATAACGAACGTCCACATTTTTCATTCCGTAATTTGACAGTTCTGGCACTGGCGTAGCGTGGGGGGTGCAGGGGGTGCCGTGGCCCCGGGCGCGATATTTAGGGGGGCGCAATTTCGAGCCAGTGTGTGTCACTGGCTGCCTCCTCCTAAATTTTATTTCCTGTGTCCTCGGCGCTAAGAGCCTCCAGCCGCCATGTTTAAATGTCCGGCGCGCTGTGATTGGGGGTATGGGGGTCATGTGCGGCGTGGGGCTGGCCTGTCCGTGATCGCGGTTGCTCCTGCCCCACCTCTGCCCATATGCCCAATCACAGTGTGCCGGACACTTAACATGGCGGGGAGACTGTAGTAATGAAAAGCCTCCGCTGTCTTCTCCCCCCCCCTCCTATCCTCCGGAGTCCGGACCGATGTCATGCAGGACAAGCAGGTGAGGAGGTCTACGAACATGGACTGGGGAGAGGCAGAGAGAGAGAGACAGGCAGAGAGAGGGACAGAAAGACAGACAGAGGCAGAGAGAGAGAGAGAGAGACAGGCAGAGAGAGGGGGAGACAGAGGCAGAGAGAGAGAGCCAGAGAAAGGGGGAGACAGACAGAGGCAGAGAGAGACAGACAGAGGCAGAGAGAGGGGGGGCAGAGAGAGACAGGCAGAGGCAAAGAGAGACAGACAGATGCAGAGAGAGACAGACAGAGACTGACAGAGGCAGAGAGAGACAGACAGGCAGAGAGAGACAGACAGGCAGAGAGAGACAGACAGACAGGCAGAGAGAGACAGACAGACAGGCAGAGAGAGACAGACAGGCAGAGAGAGACAGACAGGCAGAGAGAGACAGACAGGCAGAGGGAGACAGACAGGCAGGCAGAGAGAGAGAGACAGACAGGCAGAGAGAGAGAGACAGACAGGCAGAGAGAGACAGACAGGCAGAGAGAGACAGACAGGCAGAGAGAGACAGACAGGCAGAGAGAGAGAGGGAGACAGAGGCAGGGGGAGACAGGCAGAGAGAGGGGGAGACAGAGGCAGAGAGAGAGAGGCAGAGAGAGAGAGGGGGAGACAGAGGCAGAGAGAGAGGCAGGGAGACCGAGGCATAGAGAGACAGACCGATGCAGAGAGAGACAGACCAAGGCAGAGAGAGACAGACCGATGCAGAGAGAGACAGACCGATGCAGAGAGAGACAGACCGATGCAGAGAGAGACAGACCGATGCAGAGAGAGACAGACCGAGGCAGAGAGAGACAGACCGAGGCAGAGAGAGACAGACCGAGGCAGAGAGAGACAGACCGAGGCAGAGAGAGACAGACCGAGGCAGAGAGAGACAGACCGAGGCAGACAGACCGGCAGAGGCAGAGAGAGAGGCAGAGAGAGAGAGAGGCAGAGAGAGTTACTGTAGGTAGGACAGTATAGTGGTCAGTGTAGTGTGTAATGGTCAGTAAAGGAATCAGGTTGGTCAGTGTTGAAATCAAGTAGGTTAGTGTAGTGGTCAGTATAGGAATCAGGTAGGTCAGTGTTGTAAACAGGTAGGTCAGTACTATTGTATTTGAAGGGACTCAGGGAGTGCTAAAAGTCCGCAGGTTAGGGGGCGCAAATTACTTACCTTGCCCCGGGTGCTGACAACCCATGCTACGCCACGGAGTTCTGGTTCTTTTGCTTTCTTTTTTCGGATGTTTGGATAAATATGATGGGCAGCATGGTAGCTCTACATTTAGTGCTCTTACATTTGAACTCTGTCCTAGGTTTAAATCCCACCAAGGACACTGCTTGCGTGGAGTTTGCGTGTTTTTCCTGCCATATTCAAAAACATACTGGTAGATTAACTGTCTTTATTCCAGAGTGCTAATTCAGAATGTGTGTGTGGCAGGAACATTAAGCTATGAATACCTTCAGGGACAAGGGAGTGATGGGAATTGCCCTATACAATCTGTAGTAGGCTGATGCTATATAAAGAATGGGGCCCATACTAGAATCAATATAGAGTTTGCAGCTCTTTCACTGCCATCTTGGTGGTAGCCTTATTGTAAATAAAAATGTGAGTCATGTAACTTGGTAATATCCTGTTATGGGGATATTTCTCTGCAGCAGGGACTGAAACACTTTTCAGGATAGAAGAAAAATGGATGGGGCAAACTACCGTCACATTCTTGAGGAAAATCTGCTGCCCTCTGCCAGAAAGTTGTCAATGGGAAGAAGGTTTACCTTCCAACATGAAAATTACCCAAAACACACAGTAAAAATGACAACACAGTGGTTAATGGAGAAAAAGGTGAATGTCCTTTTATGGCGTAGTCAGAGTCCAGACCTAAACCACATTGAAAATCTGTGGAATGACTTGAAGACTGCAGTCCAAAAGCAGTCACCGACAAATTTAACTGAACTTGAGCAGTTCTGCAAAGAAGAGTGAGACAATTTTGCAAAGTCTAGACGTGCAAAGTTAGTAGAGACATATCCCAACAGACTAAAGGCTGTAATTAAAGAAAAAGGTGGTTCAACAAAATACTGACATGGGGGGGTGCTTATTTTTTCAACTTAAAGGGGTCGTAAACCTACGTGTTTTTTCACCTTAATGCATCCTATGCATTAAGGTGAAAAAACACCTTGCAGTGTCCGGACCCCCAGCACCCCTGTTTTACTTACCTGAGCCCTGAATTTCCGTGGGCACGATCCCGCGTCGCTCTCTCCACGGGTTCTCTGCTCTTCATTGGATAGATTGATAGCAGCGCAGCCATTGGCTCCCGCTGCTGTCAATCAAATTCAATGACGCGTCGGGGGTGGGGCCGAGGAATAAACTCGGCGTCTATGGACGCCGAGTGTATGACACAGGCGCGCACCCGCAAGGTAACTCCCTCGGGAGAGAGCTTCCCAGAGGGGGTTATCTAATGCGGGGAGGAGCCGCGAGAGCCGCCGTGGGACCCCAGAACAGGTGGATCGGGGCCACTCTGTGCAAAATGAACGGCACAGTGGAGGTAAGTATGACATGTTTGTTATTTAAAAAAAAAATGGGAACCTTTAATATCACTTTACTGATTCTGTTTTTGAAGTTTTTTATTTTTTTCTGACATGTTGGTGTTAAATCTTTCACGTGGATTTTATAAGTTGCACTAGTAAGGACAGCTGGCTAAAACAAAAACTGTGTCTGTCTTCATTTCAGGATGCAAAGCAACAAAACATGATTATTTTAAGGCGGGCGTGATTCTTCTCTATACCCACTGTACATTACTGGCACCTTGATAAATCACTGTGGAGCCAGACAGTGGCACCTTGGACTCATATCACAATGTTTTATCGGTCATTGGTTACTTTCTTGGTTCTCACACTACATGGATGAGAATCATGGGAGGGGCTGGGACAAGTACACAGTACAGGAATCTGAAATTTCAGATTGGTGGAGATACTCAACCAAAAAATCACTATTGTCAGATCATCAACCTCATCAACCAAACATTCCGAGGAGAGGTCCCCTTGGTGGCATTATACCTCTTTTTTTCCTTAGATCAGTAACCCAAATGTGCAGTTAGGATGATGATCTTACCAGTGTAGATGCTGGCACTGGAAGCTGGGATGCCAAACTGTGACTCGATGAACTTGGGAATGAAGGTAATAAAAGCGGTGACAATGGCACTCTCAGCTGTGTATGACAAACTCACAAAAAGGAATGTCATGTTGCTTAAAATTCTTACTGCTGCTCTTGGAAGGTCTAAAAATGACAAGAAATGAATTTTTATAAACAATGAAGGGAGAAATAAACAATACATGTAGGATCCTTGAAATGAAAGGCGTGCAATGAAGTTTCTCCTAGTGAAGCTTTTCTATTGTTTATGTTCAAGATAAGTAAGCCAGGATTAAAAGATCTATCTAAAGAGGAAAGCATTGGAAGCAAGTGTATACTGCAGTGTTAAATATTCTGCTAAAATGACACCAGACGCAAAGATTGATCGACCTGTAAAGAGCATCATGTGCGGTAGTACTCTTCAAAGTTGACCTGTAGTGTTGGAAAAACATATATGCAGCAAAGGAGGTAGGTATGCATTGGCTTTTGTGTTCATTTGAAAGTGTCACTGTATTTTAGAAAGGTGATATACAACTAAAAGCTCCACAGCAATTAGGTATCACCCACCTGTATAATCTGAGCCCAATCCCTTGAATAAGCTTCACCAATTTCCCATATTCCACTGTAAAGAGGTTCCATTGTGGAAAAATTTGGAATCATTCAAAAGTTCTGAATGTTAGCTGGGTCTCCCATGTCTAATTCTCCCACAATTTATCCTTGTTGGGTTTCCACCGTAATCACAGCACAGAGTACCTTGAAAAAGTATTCATACCCCTTGAAATTTTCCACATTTTGTCATGTTACAACCAAAAACATAAATGTATTTTAATGGGATTTTATGTGATAGACCAACCTAATTGTGAAGTGGAAGGAAAATGATAAATGGTTTTTAATTTTTTTTTACATATAAATATCTGAAAAGTGTGGCGTGCATTTGTATTCTGAAGTCACCTAATTCGGAAATAGAGTCCACCTGTGTGTAATTTAATCTCACTATACATACAGCTGTTCTGTGAAGCCCTCAGAGGTTTGTTATAGAGCTTTAGTGAACAAACAGCATCATGAAGGCCAAGGAACACACCAGACAGGTCAGGTATAAAGTTGTGGAGACGTCTAACCACTTCAGTACAGGGCACTTTCCCCCTTTCCTGCCCAGGACAATTTTCAGCTTTCAGCGCTGTCACAATTTGAATGACAACTGCGTGGTCATACAACACTGAACCCAAACAATTTTTTTTATAATTTTCTTCCCACAAATAGAGCTTTCTTTTGGTGGTAGTTGATCACCACTGGGACATGCACCGGCTGTTATCTGACGTCCAGTCAGAATAACTGAACCACCGTCCGGCCGTCATTCTGCTATAGGCCGGGCGGGAAGCGGTTAAAGCAGTGTTAGGTTCTAATAAAATATCCCAGGCTTTGAACATCTCATGGAGCACTGTTCAATCCATCATCTGAAAATGGAAATAGTATGGCACAACTGCAAACCTATCAAGAAGACGTACCGCTCCAAGCTATTAGACTCCAATGGTTGCTCCCGCCCACTAGCGTTGCTAGCCAGGTGCGGGGGGGGCAGGCCGCACCCGGGTGACACCCACCAGAGGGGTGACACCCGTGGGTAGCGCAGCGGCACCACACTGACATTGCCCGCTGCCCTGTGCCTTAGGCTCACGCTGCGGCTGTGTCCCTCAGCGGAGCGGAAGGAAGCCGCCGCCCCCTCTGCCTCCTCTCTGTTTACATCCACAGAGGAGGAGGAGGAGCCCGCGCTCGAGAGACACACCGCTGTGTGTATCTGCCGCTCTGTTCTGAGGTCTGTAAGGTAAGGGGGGCATCTTTACTGATGGGGGGAGGGGGTGTCTGTACTGCTGGCGTCTGCACTAGGGGGAGTTTGCACCAGGGGGGCTGTAACTGAGGGGGTGTCTGTACTGAGGGGGGTCTGGTACCAAGGGGGGTGTCTGTACTGAGGGGGGTGTCTGTAACTGAGGGGGTGTCTGTACGAGGGGTGTCTGGTACTGTGGGGGGTGTCTGTAACTGAGCGGGGTGTCTGTAACTGAGGAGGTCTGCACTGAGGTGGGGGTGTCTGTACTGATGGAGCGGTCTGCACTGAGGTGGGGGTGTCTGTACTGAGGGGGGTGTCTGTACTGAGGGGGGTGTCTGTAACTGAGGGGGTGTCTGTAACTGAGGGGGTGTCTGTAACTGAGGGGGTGTCTGTAACTGAGGGGGTGTCTGTAACTGAGGGGGTGTCTGTACGAGGGGTAGTCTGTACGAGGGGGTGTCTGTACTGAGGGGGGTGTCTGTACTGAGGGGGGTGTCTGTACTGAGGGGGGTGTCTGTACGAGGGGTGTCTGTAACTGAGGGGGTGTCTGTAACTGAGGGGGTGTCTGTAACTGAGGGGGTGTCTGTAACTGAGGGGGTGTCTGTAACTGAGGGGTGGTCTGTACGAGGGGGAGTCTGTACGAGGGGGTGTCTGTTACTGAGGGGGGTGTCTGTACTGAGGGGGGTGTCTGTACGAGGGGTGTCTGTAACTGAGGGGGGGTGTCTGTAACTGAGGGGGTCTGCACTGAGGTGGGGGTGTCTGTACTGATGGAGCGGTCTGCACTGAGGTGGGGGTTCATACTGAGGGAGGCGGGTCTATATTGATGGCGGAGAGTCTGTACTTAGTGGAGCGGGTTTGTACTGAGGGAAGGGATCTATACTGTGGGAGTGGGGTCTGTACTGAGGGGGGACTATAGTTGTTGGGGGGTGACACCATTTTTTTTCGCACCGGGTGACACCAACCCTAGTGACGCCACTGCTCCCGCCCTGTTACTCTAAAGCCCTGTACACACAATCAGATATCCTATGGATTTTCGTCTGATGGATTTGTCCATCAGAAATCTGATGAAACTGTTTTCCATCAGTCTTGCCCACACACCATCAGTCAAAAAACCGACCGTTCCAAACGTGGTGACGTAAAACACTCCGATGAGCTGAGAAAAATGAAATTCAATGCTACTGAGCATGTGTCGACTTGATTCTGAGCATGCTTGGGTTTTTTATCTGATGGATTTCCCCACAGACGATCGGAAATTGCCATCAGTTTTTTATCCATCAGATAATTTTAAAACATGTTCTATTTTTTAAAACTGATGGAAAAAAGACTGATGGGTCCCATACACGATCGGTTTGTCTGATGAAAACAATCCATCAGACGGTTTTCATCAGTCAAACTGATCGTGTGTACAGGGCTTAAGGCTCCATGTACACAGAAGCTCAAAAACGGTCATTTTGATAACCAGATTTCTGGCAGAAAAAGCTGCTTTAAAATATAGCTTTTATCAGCGTTTTTTACTAGCGTTTATTAGCGTTTTTCAGTGTAGCGATTTATTGAGTTTCAAAAAATAAATAAAAATCCAAAACTTAATCCATAAGTCCAAAAGCAAGCAGAAAACAGACAGTAGACATGCAGGGGTGAATGGCTGACGCGTTTCACATCAAAAATTGATGCTTACTTAACTGCAAACCTACCAAGACATGGCCGTCTACCTAAACTGGGCAAAGAGAGCATTAATCAGAGAAGCAGCTAAGAGGCCCATGATAACTCTGGAGGAGCTGCAGAGATCCACAGCTCAGGTGGGAGAATCTGTCCACAGGATAACTATTAGTCGTGCACTCCACAAATCTGGCCTTTATGGAAGAGTGGCAAGAAGAAAGTCATTGTTAAAAGAAAGCCATAAGAAGTACCGTTTGCGAGAAGCCATGTGGGGGACACAGCAAACATGTGGAAGAAGGTGCTCTGGTCAAATGAGACCAACATTTTACTTTTTGGCCTAAAAGCAAAGCACTTTGTGTAGCATTAAGCTAACACTGCACATCACTCTGAACACATCATCCACATCATGAAACATGGTGGTGGCAGCATCATGTTGTGGGGATGCTTTTCTTCAGCAGGGACAAGGAAGCTGGTCAGAGTTGATGGGAAAATGGATGGAGCCAAATACAGGGCAATCTTAGAAGAAAGCCTGTTATGCCGCGTACAGATGATCGGACATTCCGACAACAAAACCGTGGATTTTTTTCTGACGGATGCTGGCTCAAACTTGTCTTGCATACACACGGTCACACAAATGTTGTCGGAAATAGCGAACGTCACGCAGTGACCTACAACACGTACGACGAGCTGAGAAAAATGACGCTCAATAGCCAGTGCGGCTCTTCTGCTTGATTCCGAGCATGCGTGGAATTTTGTGCGTCGGAATTGTGTACACACGGTCGGAATTTCCGACAAGTTTTGTTGTCGGAAAATTTGTGAACCAGCTCTCAAATTTTTGTTGTCGGAAATTCCGACAGCAAATGTCCGATGGAGCCTACACACGGTCAGAATTTCCGACAACAAGCTCCCATCGAACATTTGTTGTCGGAAATTCTGACCGTGTGTACGCGGCATTAGAGTCTAAAAAAGACTTGAGACTGGGGGCAGAGGTTCACCTTCCAGCAGGACAACAACACTAAACATACGGCCAGAGCTACAATGGAATGGTTTAGATCAAAGCATATTCATGTGTTAGAACGGCCCAGTCAAAGTCCAGATCTAAATCCAATTGAGAATCTGTGGCAAGACATGATGGACAAAAATGTTATTCTCTAGATGTGCAAAGCTGGTAGAGACACCTCCAAAAAGACTTGCAGCTGTAATTGCAGTGAAAGGTGGTTCTACAAAGTATTGACTCAGGGGGGCTGAATACAAATGCACAGCACGCTTTTCACATATTTATTTGTAAAACATTTTGAAAACCATTTATAATTTTTCTTCCACTTCACAATTATGTACCACTTTGTGTTGGTCTATCACATAAAAAACATTTACGTTTTTGGTTGTAACATGACTAAATGTGGAAAATTTCAAGAAGTAGGAATACTTTTTCAAGGCACGGTACATGTGATAATACCAAACAATAATACATTTTTCACCAATGGAAGAACCAAGTATAATGTCTACCCCATTGTCTACCTCTTTGTCAGTCATCATTCTCCTACTTCTCAGTATCTGTGCACTACTTAAAGTGGATTTACAGCCAGAATGTATCTTTGCAGTTTTCGATAGAATGGCCCTTTGTTACTGTTTTTATTGGTGTCTATGTTCCATTGACCACTTTGACATCCTTAAAATCCTAATATATTATTGTTTGACCTTTACTGTTATTATCGTATTTATGTATTTGTTTGGGGCTATAAAGAAAGGGTATGTATGTTGGTCAGTAACTATTAGGAGTACAACCTACCACAGCAGCCCGTCTGCAAAGCTGCAGATATGACTTAGTCTTTACCTCTAAAATTGTTGCCAAATCCAATAGATGGGCCAGCACCAGTGTCCGTTTTTACTTTGTTGCTGGATTTCTCCTTCATCACATCATCATCACTGGACACGTCATATGAATTACTTTTCTTTTTCTTTTTTTTCTTCTTCTGTCGAGGTGGAAGTTTTTTGGGGAAGGTAAACATTGGGAAGATAACCAGTAGCATTGCCATTGCACACAACAGAAATCCACTCCACCTGCAAGAAGGTAGGAGGTGGGAGATAATATGTGCCAATGAAACACTTTGAGAATCAGCATGCAACGCTAATTTGGGTCAGATGACTTAACATCTAAAGAATGTCACATCTGTTATCTATTGTATGTCAGACTGCATACGTTTCCATAAGCATACAATGATTTTGATTTATTAAAGGTAACTAGACTGTGTACTCTGCAAGTGCAATTGCTTCAAAGTTTAGTAAACGAGGGGAAGCTCTGCTGACTTTCATCATCCAAAGAAGAATGGCAGAAAATCCCCCAATCCAGGTGGTGCAAAGCTTGTTGTGTCATACCCAAAAAAGACTTGAGGTTGTAATTGCTACCAAAGGTGCTTCAACAAAGTACTGGTAAAGGGTCTGAATACTTAACCCCCTGGTTCTGGCTGTACTCAAATATGCGACCTCTCTGCGCCTGGTCCTTAGCGCCGAGGGGCAGCATATTTGCTTGAATTGCTGCCAATACACCTGTGCTGCGCTCGGCAGTTACCGTTGCCTAATCGAAAGCTCCCGATCAGTTTTACGATCATGTGGCAGCCAACCAGGGTGGTCACGTGATCTTAAGCCCTGCCTCCTGGCATCATAAACCTCTTAAAGGGCTGGGAGGCGCCAGGGCTAAGAGGCGCCAGGGCTAAGAGGTTAAGTACATGCGATATTTCAGTTTTTTCTTTTTAATGCATTCACAGACATTTCTAAAATTCAGTTTTCACTTTGTCATTATGGGGTACTAAGTGTAGATTAATGAGAACAAAGAATGAATTTAAACAACTTCAAATATCAGGCTGCAACATAACAAAAGTGAACAGGGTCTGAATATTTTATGAGTGCACTGTATGCATATAATAAATATATATGTCCACAAGGTATTGCATTATGTAATACAGGAAATTATTAATACTAATTTTGGCTTGCCCAGACTACTCTGCAAGTCCCAAGGAACAGACAATGGTAATGCCATTAATAACTCATCCTGGCTCATCCAGACCTCTGCCTATCCTAAGGAACTATCGACACTATGTTGACCTGCACTTTCCACATATATTAGCCTGCTGTTGTTGTTTAGAATGGACTGTAAGAAGATCATTTTTTCGCGCCACACAGAAATCCATGCACATGGGCATTAAGAACTGGGCCATACATACGTTGACAGCGTAGAACAAAGATCAAAAATTTGCTGCAAAGTATTAACTTTACTGAAAATGAAATGTTCTGGAGGGTCCAAAGCCAACAGACTGTTTGATTGTTGTCCACAGATTTATAAAAGCAGAATTAGGTTGATGGGTGCATCACGTCTTTGGTTTGTGTTGTACTGGAACAACGATCATCCACATCAATCGTAACAAACTGGGAGATTTGCTAAAACTAGTGCACTCAGAATCTGGTGGAGCTGTGCATGATAGCCAATCAGCTTCTTAAGTCAGCTTGTTCAATTAAAGTGTTTGTGAGCCCATTTTTATAAGTCTATGCCAGACCCTCTATTAGGGCCTGGCATAGCATACTATGTATGTCATTTAAAAAAACGAGCAGTGTAAATACCGATTTTCGGCTGTCTTCAGGCCGGTCACATGACTCACGGCCGTTTTCCAGCTCCAGTGGATTGCTTCTGCAGGAGGAGCTGTGATCTTCCTCTGACGTCAGTCAGGGAGATTACATGGCCATTTGGCTCCTCCCACAGAAGCTCTGTCTCATAGCTGTAAAGTGGCGGAAGTCCCTGACCGGCCTGAAGACAGCTGAAAATCGGTATTTACACTGCTCGTTTTTAAAATGATTTACACAGTGTGGTATGCCAGGCTCTAATAGAGGTGCTGGCAGTGACAATTGTGTTTTTTTTTTTTCAATAATAGTGGCGGGGTGGGGGGGGGGGGGTGAAGTTTCAGCACCAAAAGCGGTAACCCCGAGCCAGACTCGGGATTGCATCGCAGTGATCCAGGCAAAGTTACTTACCTTGTCCCCTGGATCCTGCGATGCCTCCCCGCTGTGTAATCGAGCTGTCTCCTCGCTCGATTCACACAGTGCCCGAGTGCCGCCGAGCTCCGTTCCCTGCGACGTTATGACGCACGGGGGCGGAGATCGGCACCAAATTCAAAAAAGTTAAAACACAGTACACATACAGTGTTACTTACAGATTACAGTACTGTATAAAATAATTACACACCCCCTTTGTCCCTAGTGGTCTGCCCAGTGTCCTGCATGCACTTTTAGATAAAGGGATTTTTATAACAGCTTACCTGTAAATTCCTTTTCTTGGAGTACATCACGGGACACAGAGCGACTTAGTCATTACTAATGGGTTATATAGATACCTTCAGGTGCTGGCACTGGCAACTTCCAAAACCGGAAGTACCCTCCCCTATATAAGCCCCTCCCATCCGGGAGCACCTCAGTTTTGTAGCAAAGCAATAAGTGTCCCAAAAAGAGGGGTGGGAGCTCTGTGTCCCGTGATGTACTCCAAGAAAAGGATTTTACAGGTAAGCTGTTATAAAAATCCCTTTTTCTTTTTCGTACATCACGGGACACAGAGCGACTTAGTCATTACTAATGGGACATCCCAAAGCAATGCCAAATGAGGGGAGGGATACACTATACATAAGCTGGGCGCCATCAGGCATGAGGATCTTTTGCGGCCTGCAACACACTGCGCCCAAAGGCGACATCCTCCTGACTTCTAACGTCTACCTGGTAGAATCTAGTAAACGTGTGTACTGAAGACCATGTTGCGGCCTTACAGACTTGAGCCAGGGAGGCCTGGTGATGCACTGCCCATGAAGTTCCAACTGCTCTTGTGGAGTGCGCCCTAACTTTGAACGGAGGCGGTCTCCTTCTCAAGCCATAGGCTTGTATTATGACCTGTCGAATCCACTTGGCTAAAGTAGATTTTGATGCTGCCTGACCCTTTCTGGGGCCTTCCGGCAGAACAAACAAAGTATCCGTTCTACGAATCTGAGCAGTGGCTTTTAGATAAGCTTTAACTGCTCTTACTACATCCAAAGAATGCAATAACTTTTCCTCTACCGAGCTAGGTTTGGGGAAAAAAGAAGGAAGAACCACATCTTGGTTCAAATGAAACCTCGATACCACCTTAGGAAGAAAGGCTGGATGAGGACGTAATACTACTCTGTCCTTATGGACAACCAGATATGGCTCCTTACAGGACAAGGCGGCTAATTCCGATACTCTTTTAGCCGAACAAATGGCTACTAAGAAAATCAATTTCCTGGTGAGAAGAACCAAGGAAATGTGTTGCAATGGTTCAAACGGTTGTTTCTGTAGAACCGACAGAACCAGGTTTAAGTCCCATGGACATATGGGAATACTAACCGGAGGGCTAATACGCATCACTCCTTGTATGAAAGCTTTGACTAATGAATGCAAAGCCAAGGGCCTTTGAAAAAATATTGACAAGGCCGAAATCTGACCCTTGATAGTACTCAAGGCAAGCTTCCTATCTACAGCCCACTGTAGGAAGTCCAGAATCCTACCTATTACGTACTTACGTGGATGCCATTTCTTGGCCTCACACCACGTGATGTACGCCTTCCAGATCCTATAAAAGATCTGCCTGGATACCGGCTTCCTGGCATTGATCATGGTAGATACCACAGGATTAAAGAGCCCTCTCTTTTTTAGAATGTGGGCTTCAATAGCCAGGCCGTCAAACCTAGGGCTGGTAAGGAAGGGTGGTATATCGGTCCTTGCGAAAGCAGGTCCGGACGATGTGGGAGGGTCCAAGGACTCCCCACTGACATTTTTACAATCTCCGCGTACCATGCCCTTCGGGGCCACGCTGGAGCCACCAGAATCACTGGTTTCTTTTCTACTCTGATTCTGCGGATTAATCGCGGTAACAATTGTGGCGGTGGGAATGCATATATCAGCTTGAACTGATCCCAAGGGAACACTAGGGCATCCGAGCCGCAAGCTAGGGGATCCCTTGTGCGAGACACAAATCTGTCCACCTTTGCGTTGAATCTGGATGCTAGCAGATCTACATCCGGTGTTCCCCACCGCTGGCATATTGCCTGGAAAACCTCGGGGTGAAGAGACCATTCCCCCGGGCATAATTGCTGGCGACTTAAAAAGTCCGCTCTCCAATTTTCCACTCCTGGGATGAAAACCGCGGATATGGCTGGGACATATCTTTCTGCCCATTCCAGGATGCAATTCGCTTCCCTCTGGGCTGCACGACTCCTGGTGCCACCCTGGTGATTGATATATGCCACTGCTGTGGCATTGTCTGATTGAATTCTGACAGGGGACCCTTGGAGTTTGGATGTCCATGCTACTAGGGCATACCGGGCTGCTCGTATCTCTAAGAGATTGATGGGCAGGGCCTTCTCTGCTTCTGACCACTTGCCCTGGAGAGACCATTGCTCCAGTACTGCCCCCCAGCCTATGAGGCTGGCATCTGTAGTGACCACCTTCCAAGAAACCGGACTGAAGGGTTTCCCTTTTTCCAGATTCTGGGGCACCAACCACCAATGGAGGCTCTTGCGAACGGAAGGGGACAGGGACATTGGTAAGTCTAAAGCCTGAACTTTTTTGTTCCAGGCTGACAGTATGGCCCTCTGCAAGTTCCTTGAATGGAATTGACCGTAGGGTACTGCTTCGAATGAAGCCACCATTTTTCCCAGCAGCCTCATGCACAGGCGTATGGATGGTTTTCTTTTTGTACCCACTAAGTGGGTCAAATCTTTTAAAGACGACACCTTCTCTGGAGGTAAGAAAATCTTTCTCTGATTTGAATCCAGCCTTAGCCCTAAGTATTCCAGACTTTTGACTGGTCTTAGAGCTGACTTGTCCCGGTTGATAATCCAACCGTGATATTCCAGATACTTGATTGTCTTGTGAATAGCTACTTCCAGCTTTTCCACTGAGTGGTCTATTAGTAGCAGGTTGTCTAGATATGCCATTATCGTTACACCTTGTGTTCTTAGATTGGCCAATAGTGGGGCCAGAATTTTTGTGAACACTCCTGGTGCTGTGGCCAGACCGAAAGGTAAGGCTCTGAACTGAAAATGGCGCCCTTCTACTGCAAAGCGTAGAAATTTCTGGTGGGCCGGAAAGATGGGAATATGCAGATAAGCATCCCTTATGTCGATCGAGGCTAACCATTCCTGCCCTTGTAGGGCGGTGGCCACCGATCGGATCGACTCCATCCGAAAAGTCCTGATATGTAGGAACTTGTTTAGCCCTTTTAGATTTAATATGGGCCTCACGTCCCCATTTGGTTTGGGGACTGTGAAAAGGTTCGAGTAAAACCCGAACCCGCTTTCTTCCAAGGGAACCTTCATGATTACACCTTGGAGCAATAGTTGTTCTAGTGCCAGAAGGAGGGATCCTCTCTTCTGGGGATCGCTTGGCACGTTTGACCTCATAAAATGGGCAGGAGGAGTGTCTTTTAACTCCAGCTTGTATCCCAGACTTACTGCGGAGATCACCCATCTGTCTCTGGTGGTGTCCCGCCTGGTCTCTGTGAACATCTGAAGTCTTCCCCCCACCCGATTGAGTGGGGGCAACCCTTCATGACTTGGGGGGAGGTTTTGTACCTCTCTTAAACCCAGGGTTTCTTGTTACCCTGTGATTGTCCCTGATTTCTGCCCCCTGAATTTGACCGCGGAGGCCGTCGGAACTGTTTCACAGCCGATGTGCCAGGGACTGGAGAAGTAGGCCTCTTAAAAGAAGGACTTCTACTCTTGTTCTTAACAGGCAAGAGTGAACTTTTACCGGCAGAAATTTTCTGGATATACTTGTCCAGATCTTCTCCAAATAAGCGTTCTCCATGAAATGGGAAGCTAATCAGCAATTTCTTACAGGGAGCTTCAGCAGACCAGTTTTTGAGCCATAGAAGCCTACGCATATGTACTACAGACAGCGTAAAGCGGGAGGCCTGTTGGATTGTATCCTTTATGGCGTCCACTGCAAAACACAAGGCTCTAGGTAGGTCAGCTAGGGCAAGAGCCTGCTGATCTGGTAAGTCCCTTAAGACTTGTTTCAACTGATCCTTCACTGCTTGGCAGACTCCAATCGCTGCTACTGCAGGTTGTGTCACCATGCTTGCTGTAGAGAAAGCAGATTTTAGTAAAGACTCCAATTTTTTATCTATTGGGTCTTTGAACATTGGAACATTATCTACTGGACATGTCAGTGATTTATTCACACAAGAGATGGCTGCATCCACTGTAGGGACCCTCCATTTTTTTATGAACTTATCCTCCATGGGATAGATCACTGGAAATCTCTTGAGGGGAGTAAATATTTTATCAGGATGCTCCCAATCCTGGTAAATAAGCCCTTCCAATAAAGGGTGGATTGGGAAGGAACAGACAGCCTGGGGAGCTTTCAGCGACCCCAGCGAGGAAACCGTAGTGGTTGATGGTTCCGCCAGAGGCATTTTAAATGCTGATCGGACCATGTTAGTCAGAGACTGAACCCATAATCTTTCAGCCTGAGATGCTGAGAAAGGTTCTTCCACTGTTGATTCCTCTATAACTGAATCAACCTCATCCTGATCCCCTTCAGGAAGGTCAATCTCTGTGTGGGGCTGTTCCTCCACTAACAGGCACTCTGAAGGAGGAGACGGAGATCGGACGTGCTTTCCCTGTGACAGGGAAGCAGCGATCAATGCTGTTAATCTCTCTTCCAATCCTCCCAGAGTTGAGGATAAAACCTCCTCTGTTATATATACAGGAGCAGGTGGACTGGGGACAGCCGCAGCACCAGGCACTCCTGCGGGGTTCCTACGGCTACTGACCTCTGAATTTTCAGGGGAGATTGGTGCAGTACAAGCATGCCCAATATCCTCAGAGCCCGATGGAGACCCCTTTGGCTTCCTGGAAGACTTATTTCCGGAGCGTCTGGACGACCTATCCTTTAAGCACAAAGCTGAGGTATTCCCGTCGTCATACACCAATTTTGCTGGTAATAGTCTAACACAGTTGCTGCTATATACCAGCTGGTGTCCACTAAAGTGCCTTTCTATGGGGATGCCTGCATCAACCGCCTCTGTGTGCCACCGTTTTGTTGCTAGCTCTGTTTGCATCCAGCTGACACTTGTACTGTGTCTTTTATACATGCTGGGACGCCTGCACATGCGCAGAAGTGCCGCGGCGCGCATCGAGCGTCATCCACCCGCTCCGCCCCTTTTCTTTCATAGGAGGCGCGTGCACGTGCCCGCGCGCGCGCCCGTGCGCCATTGGCGCCTTTTTTGAAACCAAGCAGGGACTAGGAGCCAGGGCCCTTTTTGCCGGAGGGCCTGTGCGGTGGATGAGCGCAGCAACAGGGCAGAGGAAGTGGATTCCCACAGAGAAACTTACCAACTGCCTGGATCTTTTGACTTGAGAAAACCGGTCCTCTTTTTTTTTTTTTTCTTGACTACTATTAAAATTTTACATTTTCCAGTAGTTACAGGCATACACAGATATTAGCGGGGATACTGTTAGGTAACAGACAGAAAGACAAATTAGGCTTGGGGGTCCCCCAATAGAACCAAGTTCCTGGGGGCCCCCACTTACCTGTTCCCCGCCGCAGGACTTTGTTTGGTCCACAGAAGCCCAAACTTCACCTATCACGGCAGGCATTGTAATTAAACCTTCAGGGACCGGGTTCCCAAGGATTCCACTCCCCTGGACCTGTATAGCACCCTGCACAGACAACATCTTGGTCGTGGGTATGACCAGAGCTCTGGATCCCAGGGTCCAGCCCTCCTAAGAGAGGCATTACAGGCAAAACCTTGCTCTTCTCTTGCAAGGCCCGGGTACCGACCGTTTAGCTATGAAGCTTTTTTGGTCGGATCCAGAACAGCTTACTAAGGCCCGTAAAAGAACCTGTACGCAAGCCCAGTGAAAACACATGTTACTCTTTGGCCAACACCTTAGACACTGGCAAAAAAACTGAGGTGCTCCCGGATGGGAGGGGCTTATATAGGGGAGGGTACTTCCGGTTTTGGAAGTTGCCAGTGCCAGCACCTGAAGGTATCTATATAACCCATTAGTAATGACTAAGTCGCTCTGTGTCCCGTGATGTACGAAAAAGAAAATAAAAACTGTTCTTTCTGCCTGGAATTTGGAGATTGTCCATAGCAACCAAAAAGTGTCCCTTTATGTCAAAAGTGGTTTTAGACCAGCTAGAAAACAACGATAATAAATTAGAATCACTTGCAGAATTAAGCGATAGCGATTTGAACACTGAAAAACACTTTTATTATTATTATATTATTATTTGTTAGAATTATTTTATAGTTATTTATTATATTATAATTTATGATTTTGTTTTTTGAACTTTATCATACCCGGGATGTCTACTAGACTCTGGTTTGGACAGATTTAAGTGAGTTATTCCTAAGAATTGCAGGCCTACAATATAAAACGCCAAATTTCAATGCAGAATAATGGTACCGCTTTCAGCACCTAAAATCTGCCAGAATCATACCGCCAGGGAGGTTAAGGGACCAGGATATGAAAACCTGGAAGCTGATTTCCATGCAGAGTTGCACCAGATTTTGCACTCTCTAGTTTTAGTAAATAACCCCCACAGCATTTACATTGCTGATACACGGCACATTGTTTTAAGTCATGTGATCTTACCAGTTACCGATGAATCGGGGGTCACTCTGTTCAATGTTAACAATGGTTCGGGGATCAACATAAAATCCAATAAGAACGCCTCCTAACAAATAACCTGCAGCCGGACCAAGCGCACCCATGACGTACATGATTGCTGCGGAAATGCAAAGGATTAAAAATCATGTTAACAGTAAAAAAGCAAAACGCACAATAATTTAAATATACAGCTCTCACTAAACAAATAACAGGTGACAGAACAGTGAAGATAAGGAAAGCACAAGGGACACCTGAGTGATTTCCAAACAGAATAAATCAGTAATTTGTATACTTACAGCGGTTGTATCCCCCATTTTTACCTACAAGTAAGCCTAAAATAAAGCTTACCTGTAGGTAAAATTAATACTGTATTTATTGGCGTATAACACTCACTTTTTTACCCTGAAAATAGAGGGTAAACTGTGCCTGCGTGTTATACGCAGGGGGCTGTGGAAAGTTTTTTTCCTGAAACTTCCCTCTTAAAGTTAGGGTGCGTGTTATACGCCTGTGCGTGTTTTACGCCGATATATACGGTATCTCCTAAACCTGTACGGTTTAGGAGATATTCACCTTGCATGCAACCACTGACATCAGCGGTGCACGCTCTCTGAGGGCCAGGAGATGCTGCCAGACCTTGCCGGAACAGGGACTACTGCGCATGTGGGGGAGTGACGTCATTGTGGCACCGGCCACTCACAGCGCCGAAGCCACGAACCCAGAACCCCAGGGCATAAAACCACTTCAACGGAAGCATAAATTATGATAATTTAAATTACTATATGATAATTAATTATTCTATTGTGTATAAACAACTTATTTATTTGGATGTTTAACCTGATCATCAATCCAATGTTGCAGCTGTCCCCTGCCAGCTCTAAGGGCAAGAAATGAGTAATCACATGACCTCTGATCGCTCAATTCTTAATCTTTACTGAGCAGAGAGCAGTGACTGTCAATCATTGCCTCTGTGCTTTGACCTCCAGTCCTCACTGAAGCGCCAGGCTGTGGAGGGGGTGGGAGCGCCCGGCTTAGGTTCTCAGTGGTGCGCTGAGAGGCGGTGCCAGATTGTGGTCAGGCTTCTGGGTGGATACCACCATTATTGTTGGGATTCCTGCAGAGCCTAAACCAGCTCGGGGATGTCAGCCGACAGCGGGCTTTAATCCACTATCAGCTGATTCAAGGTCACAAGATTTGACCCTGGTGACCCAGAAGAGAAGTGAAGTATAGCCAAACAAGTTTTGGCTATACTTCTCTTTTAATCCTAAACAATCACTATCATAACAGGAAGTTCAGAGTGTTATATAAAGGACAGGATAAAAAGATATAAAGCTTTCATAGCGCAAGGTCAGTAGTAATAGATCTCTGCAGCTTCAGTACCGTATTGTGTTCAATGACTCAGCCATGTGCAGTTGTTTTTTTCAGAACCCATGTTGCTATGTTAGAGTTCTGTACAGTCAAAGAGCAGATCTAACTGCCAGCAGAAGAAACAGCCATAGCTGTGATTATCCTGTACGAGGACACAGCTGCAGGCTCATTATGGTCTCTAACATTGCTTATGTTCCTGTAATAGCATGCTACTGGAAATGTGGGCTGGTGCCGTGCTGCTATGTAAAGTCACTTGTGCTTTCCCCGTTCAGTTAAGGTTACATGCACTTCCATCTCTTCTACTAACCAACATCTATCAATTGCTTCCATTTCTGTTTATACACAGATACAGTATTATTGCCCTCGTGTACAACTCTCTCTCGATTTTTCATGTGATTTGACAGTTTTAAATTGCATGACAAGTCACACCCCATTACCGGAAATAGAACTCGTGCAAAAGAGTTGCAAATCGTTGCAAGTCGCAGCGGCTTTGAAAAAATAGGATTTTTATAACAGCTTACCTGTAAAATCCTTTTCTTGGAGTACATCACGGGACACAGAGCGACATAGTCATTACTAATGGGTTATACAGTTACCGTCAGGTGCTGGCACTGGCAACTTCCAAAACCGGAAGTACCCTCCCCTATATAAGCCCCTCCCATCCGGGAGCACCTCAGTTTTGTAGCAAAGCAATAAGTGTCCCCAAAAGAGGGGTGGGAGCTCTGTGTCCCGTGATGTACTCCAAGAAAAGGATTTTACAGGTAAGCTGTTATAAAAATCCTATTTTCTTTTTCGTACATCACGGGACACAGAGCGACATAGTCATTACTAATGGGATGTCCTAAAGCAATGCCAAATGAGGGGGGGGATACACCATATATAAGCTGAGCGCTATCAGACATGAGGATCTTTTGCGGCCTGCAACACACTGCGCCCAAAGGCGACATCCTCCTGACTTCTAACGTCCACCTGGTAGAACCTAGTAAACGTGTGAACTGAAGACCACGTTGCGGCCTTACAGATTTGAGCCAGGGAGGCCTGGTGATGCACTGCCCATGAAGTTCCAACTGCTCTCGTGGAGTGCGCTCTAACTTTGAACGGAGGCGGTCTCCTTCTCAAGCCATAAGCTTGCATAATGACCTGTCGAATCCACTTGGCTAAAGTAGATTTTGACGCTGCCTGACCCTTTCTGGGGCCTTCCGGCAGAATAAACAAAGTATCCGTTCTGCGAATCTGAGCAGTGGCTTTTAGATAAGCTTTAACTGCTCTTACTACATCCAAAGAATGCAATAACTTTTCCTCCACTGAAGTAGGTTTGGGGAAAAAAGAAGGAAGAACCACATCTTGGTTCAAATGAAACCTCGATACCACCTTAGGAAGAAAGGCTGGATGAGGACGTAACACTACTCTGTCCTTATGGATAACCAGATATGGCTCCCTACAGGACATAGCTGCTAATTCCGATACTCTTTTAGCCGAACAAATGGCTACTAGAAAAATCCATTTCCTGGTGAGAAGCACCAAGGAAATATGCTGTAATGGTTCAAATGGTTGTTTCTGTAGAACCGACAGAACCAAGTTTAGATCCCATGGACATATGGGAATATTAACCGAAGGACTAATACGCATCACTCCTTGTATAAAGGCTTTGACTAGTGAATGCGAAGCCAAGGGCCTTTGAAAAAATATTGACAAGGCCGAAATCTGACCCTTGATAGTACTCAAGGCAAGCTTCCTATCTACAGCCCATTGTAGGGAGTCCAGACTCCTACCTATTACGTACTTACGTGGATGCCATTTCTTGGCCTCACACCAGGCGATGTACGCCTTCCAGATTCTATAGTAGATCTGCCTGGATACCGGCTTCCTGGCATTGATCATGGTAGATACCACAGAATTAGAGAGCCCTCTCTTTTTTAGAATGTGGGCTTCAATAGCCAGGCCGTCAAACCTAGGGCTGGTAAGGAAGGGTGGTATATCGGTCCTTGCGAAAGCAGGTCCGGACGATGTGGGAAAGTCCCAGGACTCCCCACTGACATTTTACAATCTCCACGTACCACGCTCTTCGGGGCCACGCTGGAGCCACCAGAATCACTGGTTTCTTTTCTACCCTGATTCTGCGGAGTAATCGAGGTAACCATTGTGGCGGTGTGAATGCATATATCAGCTTGAACTGATCCCAAGGGAACACTAGGGCATCCGAGCCGCAAGCTAGGGGATCCCTTGTCCGAGAGACAAACCTGTCCCCCTTTGCGTTGAATCTGGATGCTAGAAGATCTACATCCGATGTTCCCCACCGCTGACATATTGTCCAGAAAACCTCGGGGTGAAGGGACCCTTCCTCTGGGCCTAATTGCTGGCGACTTAGAAAGTCCGCCTTCCAATTCTCCACTCCTGGAATGAATACCGCAGATATGGCTGGGACATATTTTTCTGCCCATTTCAGGATGTAATTTACTTCCCTCTGGGCTGCACGACTCCTGGTGCCCCCCTGATGATTGATATATGCCACTGCTGTGGCATTGTCTGATTGAATTCTGACAGGGGACCCTTGGAGTTTGGATGTCCATGCTACTAGGGCATACCGGGCTGCTCGTATCTCTAAGAGATTGATGGGCAGGGCCTTTTCTGCATCCGACCATCTGCCCTGGAGAGACTATTGCTCCAATACTGCTCCCCAGCCTATAAGGCTGGCATCTGTAGTGACCACCTTCCAAGAAATCGGACTGAAGGATTTCCTTTTTTCCAGATTCTGGGGAACCAACCACCAACGGAGGCTCTTGCGAACGGAAGGGGACAAGGACATTGTAAGTCTAGGGCCTGAACTTTTTTGTTCCAGGCTGACAGTATGGCCCCTTGCAAATTCCTTGAATGGAATTGACCGTAGGGTACTGCTTCGAATGATGCCACCATTTTTCCCAGCAGCCTCATATACAGGCGTATGGACGGCTGTCTTTTTTGTACCCACTAAGTGGATCAAATCTTTCAAAGACAACACCTTTCCTCGAGGCAAGAATATTTTTCTCTGGCCTGAATCCAACCTTAGCCCCAAGTATTCCAGACTTTTGACTGGTTTTTAGGGCTGACTTGTCTCGGTTGATAATCCAACCGTGAGATTCCAGATACTTGATCGTCTTGTGAACGACCACGTCTAGTTTTTTCACTGAGTGGTCTATCAGCAACAAGTCATCCAGATATGCCATTATCATTACACCTTGTGTTCTTAGATTGGCCAATAAAGGGCCAGAATTTTTGTGAACACTCTTGGTGCTGTGGCCAAACCGAAGGGTAAGGCTCTGAACTGAAAATGGCGCCCTTCTACTGCAAAGCGTAGAAATTTTTGGTGGACTGGAAAGATGGGAATGTGCAAATAAGCATTTTTGATGTCGATCGTGGCTAACCAATCCTCCCCTTGTAGGGCAGTGGCCACCGATCGGATCGACTCCATCGGAAAGTCCTGATATACAGGAATTTGTATAGCCCTTTTTAGAATTAATATGGGCCTCCCGTCCACGTTTGCTTCGGGACTGTAAAGAGGTTTGAGTAAAACCCGAACCCTCATTCTTCCAGGGGAACCTCCATAATTACTCCTTGGAGCAATAGTTGTTCTAGTGCCAACAGGAGGGACTCTCTCTTCCGGGGATCCCTTGGCACGTTTGACCTCAAAATGGGAAGGAGGGGAGTCTTTTAACTCCAAACTGTATCCCAAACCTACTGCGGAGAGCACCTATCTGTCTTGATCGTGTCCCGCCAGGTCTCCTGCGAACAACTGGAGTCCTCCCCCCACCCGACTGAGTGGGGGCTTCAATGAATTTAACTTTGGGGGAGGTTTTGTACCTCCCCTGACCCAGGGTTTCTCATTACCCTGCTACTGTCCCTGTTTTTTACCCCCGGGATTTAACCGAGGAGGCCGTCGGAACTGTTACACAGCCGATGCCCCAGGGACTGGAGAAGCAGGCCTCTTAAAGAGGGACCTCTAACTCTGCTTTTAACCGGCAAGAGCGTATTTTTACCGCTGGAAATTTTCTGGATATATTTGTCCAGGTTTTCCCTGAATAAGCGTTCACCATGAAATGGGACGCTAACCAGCCATTCTTTACAGGGAGCTTCAGCAGACCAGTTTTTGAGCCATAGGAGCCTACGCATATGTACTATAGACAGCGTAAGGCGGGAGGCCTGATGGACTGAATCCTCTATGGCGTCAACCGCAAAGCCTAAGGCTCTAGGTAGATCAGCTAGGGCAAAGCCTGCTGATCTGTCAAGTCCCTCAAGACCTGTTTCAACTGATCCTTCACTGCTTAGCAGACCCCAATAGCTGCTACTGCTGGTTGTATCACCAAGCAGATTTTCATAAGGACTCCAATCTTTTATCTATTGGGTTCTTGAACATTTGGACATTATCCACTGGACATGTCAGTGATTTATACATACAAGAGATGGCTGCGTCCACTGTTCCATTTTTTTTTTTTTTTTTTTTTTTGATGAACTTATCCTCCATGGGATAGACCACCGAAAATCTCTTAGGGGAATAAATATTTTCTCAGGACGTTCCCAATCCTGGTAAATGAGCCCTTTCAGTAAAGGGTGAAGTGGAAAAGAACAAACAGTCTGGGGGCTTCTAGCGACCCCAACGAGGATACAGTAGTGGTTGATGGTTCCGCAAGGTGCATTTTTAAATGCTGATCGGACCATGTTAGTCAGAGACTGAACCCATAATCTTTCAGCTTGAGATGCTGAGAAAAGGTTCCCCCACTGTTGATTCCTCTATAACAGAATCAACCTTATCCTGATCCCCTTCAGGCAGGTCGATCCCTGTATGGGACTGTTGCTCTGCTAACAGGCACTCTGAAGGAGGAGACGGAGATCGGGCGTGCTTTCCCTGACAGGGAGGCAGCGATAAATTTTGACAATCTCTCTCTAATCCTCCCAGAGCTGAGGAAAAAACCTCCTCTGTTACATACACAGGAGCAGGTGACTGAGGACAGCCACAGTACCAAGTACCCCTGCGGGGTCTCTACGGTCACTTACCTCTGAACTTCAGGGGAGACTGGTGCAGCAGGAGTATGCCCAAGATCCTCAGAGCCCGATGAGACCCCCTTCGCTTCCTGGAAGATTCAGTTCCGGAGCTACTGGACGGCATATTCCTAAGCCTAAAGCTGAGGTATTTCAGCCGTAATACACCACTTTTACTGAGAATAGTCTAGCACAATTGCTGCTATATAACAGTTGGTGTCTACTAATGTGCCTTTCTAGGGGATGCCTGTATCAACCGCTTGCTGTATGCCTTTAAATGTTGCCAGCTCTGTCTCTGTACTTCATAGCCAGCTTACTGCAATAATGTGGCTTTTTAAAAACCTGCTGGGACGCCCGCACATGCGCAGAAGCGCTGCGGCGCGCACAGAGCGTCATCCCCCAGGCCCCGCCCCTTTTTCCGGCCACCTCTATATATAGAGGCGCGTGCACGCGCACGCGCGCGGCCACGTGCGCCTCGGCGCTAATTTTCAAACATGGAAACCAGGGACAGGAGCCAGGGCCCCCTTTGCCGCAGGCCGGGGGATAGACGAACACTGCAACATGGCAGAGGAAACAGTTTCCTGTAGGAGAACTCACCAGCTGCATGGACTTTGTTCTCTGAGAAGAAACTAGTCCATATGACAAGAAAAACATTCCACAGCGGCCTCTAGTGGACAAACACAGGTACCGCAGTTTAATATACTAAACATATATAAAAAAACATTCCTTTTTTTTTTTTTTTTCTTGACCACCATTAAAAATTATTACATTTTTTTAGTAGTTACAGGCATGCACAGATATTAGCGGGAATACCGTTAGGTAACAGACAGAAAGACAAATTAGGCTTGGGGGTCCCCCAATGGAACCAAGTTCCTGGGGGCCCCCACTTACCTGTTCCCCGCCGCAGGACTTTGTTTGGTCCACAAAAGCCCAAACTTCACCTATCACGGCAGGCATTGTAATCAAACCTTCAGGGACCGGGTTCCCAAGGATTCCACTCCCCTGGACCTGTATAGCACCCTGCACAGAAAACATCTTGGTCGTGGGTATGACCAGAGCTCTGGATCCCAGGGTCCAGCTCTCCTAAGAGAAGCATTACAGGCAGAACCTTGCTCTTCTCTGCAAGGCCCGGGTACCGACCGTTTAGCTATGAAGCTTTTTTGGTCGGATCCGGAATAGCTTACTGAGGCCCAAAAGAACCTGTACGCAAGCTCAGTGAAAAACACATGTTTCTTCTTGGCCAACACCTTAGACACTGGCAAAAAACTGAGGTGCTCCCGGATGGGAGGGACTTATATAGGGGAGGGTACTTCCGGTTTTGGAAGTTGCCAGTGCCAGCACCTGACGGTAACTATATAACCCATTAGTAATGACTATGTCGCTCTGTGTCCCGTGATGTACGAAAAAGAAAGGTTCCTTCACTACTTTTTTGCAATTTCATTCTGACTTGCATTGACTTCTCTTAAATTTAATTGCAAGCCGCAATGAAATTGGAGGTCCAAATCGCACTAACCTGCAGGTTTGAAATCGCGCCGATTTCAAAGCTGCACTGGTGTGAACCAGGGCTAACTCGATGAAGCAATTTACATGAGACTTTTTATGCATAGACTGAGCTTGGAAAATATACATGTACTGTATATTGGAATTTGAATGTGTAAACCTTTGTTTTATGTTTTGCCATACACACGGTCTGACTTTTTGACAACAAACTTCTAAATTCCCAGGTTTTAAAAAAAATCTGACCGTGTGTACGCTCCATCGGACAAACTTTTTCGGTTTTCATCGGACAAATATTCGCTCTGCAAACGGACAAACTTTTTGGCAACAAAAGTCCTACGGTGCAAAATCCTATCGTGTGTACAGAAGTCCATCGGACTTTAGTCCAAAGTACAAACACGCATGCTCAGAACCAATGTTAAAGTCAACCAACAATAGCAGAAGTTGATCAAAGGTGCGCGGTAAAGAGCAGTAAAGAGCAGAAAAACCACGTGATTTGGGGAAAGTTGGCTGAAAAAGTCCTGCCTGTGTATGCATACCAAGTTCACGGCCAACGCCCTGTGAACAAAAATCCATGGAAAATTTTGTTTGAAGTCCCATCGTGTGTATGAGGCTTAAGGCTTCATGTACACTTAAACTACTTTGACCATGGCAAAATGCAAATCGCAGCAAAATCCCACCTCGATTTTGCCGTGTTTTGCAGCCGGCGGTCAAAACATTTCTATCCTGAATGCGATTCTTCCACATTCAGGAGAGAGCAGTTAAGGTAAGTTGAACCTCACCTAACCGCAGTGGCTCCTAAACTCTGCTAAAAAGCCTTTGTGTACATTGACACATAGGCTTTTATGGAGTTGAGTTTATGAGCTGTGCTAAACCAATGCCAAAAGCTCTTAAACTCAAGTTTAGGAGTTGTAGTGTACATGAGGCCTTAATGTTACTGTATATTACACATATGCACCAGATTGAGGGACTGGGTGGATTTGTACTCATGGTTTTAACTATTGTGAACAAATGTATGGATATTTGTAATAATTTGTACAATGAAACATTTCTTTGTCTTCCCATTTCTTTAGATAACACACTGTGTGTATTCTTTTGATGTTATTTATTAAAGTGCAGTTCTTTGGGGTTGATTTACTAAAGGCAAAGATACTGTTCACTTTGCAAGTGAAGTTGTATTCTGCAAGAGAATATTCCCCAAAGCTTAGTGAATGCGGTGAAGTTTCACTTTGCAAAGAATACCCAATCACGTGAAAAATACAGTGGAACCTCGGATTGCGAGCATAATCCGTTCCAGGAGAATGCTCGTAATCCAAAGTACTCGCATATCAAAGCGAGTTTCCCCATAGAAGTCAATGGAAACAAAAATAATTTGTTCCGCATTGACTTCAATGGCATGCAATATCGCATGTGGCCAGAGGTGGGGGGGGGGCACCGGAGAGCCTCGGAAATGATCGGAAAGGCCCAAAGACAGCTCAGCTGAACTCGGAAAACCTCGGAAAGGCTCGGCAAAGGAGTATTTCCTAGGTTTTCCGGGCATTTCCGAACGGCTCCGCTCGGCTTCGGCGCCCCCCACCTCAGGCCAAACGCTGTGGCTGTGGCTTGAATCCTGCTCGTTTTGTGAGACAACACTCGCAAATCAAGCCAGGATTTTTTCAAATACAGTGCTCGTATTGCGCAACGCTCGTTAATCCAAGGTTCTACAGTATATATATATTATATCTTGCACATGGTTGCGTGATGGAAGTCAACAGAGCTTCACTTATTTACCAATCTCTGCTGCAAAGTCCCTTGCAGAGTCAAACTGCACTTCCAAAGCAAACAGTCTAGTTGTCTTTAGTATAACAACCCCATTGAGCCTGTTCGGACAGGGGTACTGAGGGTTTTTATTCTTTTACCGAAATTTTTTTAACCACTTTATATATAAGATGATCTTGAGTCATTTATTTTCTGATATTGAATATACATCCAGTATTACCTAAATGAGGTTCCCAGGCTAATTCAAAGCTCTAACCCAATTTAGATAACAATGACAGTTCACCTCCTTCTCCACACCAACTCTTTGATTCTTTCTTGAGGAACTGCAGTTATATGGTTCAGCTACTGTGGCTACTATTCTCCATCCACTGAGATATGATGTTTATTAGTATGTTTACGGGGTTTATGCACATGGCATTGTGGTTCATGTACATAACGTTTTTTCAATTGAGTGGTTTTCTTCAACATACAAGTCAGTATGAATGCAAACTCAACTTGAAGCAGCTTGGAGCAACTCCTTAGGCAACTTAAATGCAAATTCAAATCAACGCAACTGCAAGCTATTGTAGAGGCACCTGAAAACATACAATTACTTCTGAGTCTGTAGCTCATCTACACAAGCCCATATAAAGATAAGACTTAAAGTGTTACTAAACCACAACATTAAAATCTGTCTGTATATGCAGAATCGCATGCTTGTTATACTCAGATAAAGCATAAGGATTCCACTGTGGCCACACTCCCCTTTAACCACCTCAAGATCCCGACAGGGGAAGGGGGAGCCATGGACGTTCAACCTAGATGCCCGGATCCTGGCAGCACATCCGAGGCTATCCACCACCACGCTCAACATGCAGATTCTAATGCACATGCGCCTGGTCCAAGAGCCTTAAAGATCCGAGACAGTGAGTACATCTCTCTTCCCCTATAAATTGGCGAGTTACCAGCGAGTTAGTGGGGTGACCTGAAGAAGGAGACCATGCCTCTGAAACGTGTTGTCATGGCAACTGTGTGATGTCCTCACTCTCTTCCCCCTGTATCCTGCTCGTGTGGATTCATGTGTCCTTGAAGAGCAGCGATGGCTGGACCGGGCTCATGCGCATTAGGATCTGCATGTTGAGTGTGGTGGTGGATAGCCTTGGATGTGCTGCCAGGATCCGGGCAGCTAGGTTGAACGTCCACGGCTCTCCCTTCCCCTATCAGGATCTGAAGGTGGTTATAGGAGTGCGGCCACAGTGCAATCCTTATGCTGCATCTATCTTCACACAATGTGAGTTTGACCATTGTAGTGTTTTTAACTTTTACCATATTAAAGCCGAGTTACACTAGGGTGGCGTTGGGCTCTCTTCTTTTGTGTTTTGTCTAGCTGTGTTCCTGCCACCCAGAGGATCCATAGAGAGCAGCAGCACCCTTTGACTTGTCTGATTATACCAAACTGTTAAGGAGTGCAACTGCTAGTTTTTTCTTTTGGGTGTATTTTTCATCCACATCAGTGACTGACCTCACAAATGCGCTTTTGGAAAAATGGTCAAACATTCTCATAGACACTCCTAAACTTTGTGGACAGCCTTCCCAGAAGAGTTGAAGCTGTTATAGCTGCAAAGGGTGGGCCAACTCAATATTGAACCCTACGGACTAAGACAGGGATGCCATTAAAATTCATGTGCGTGTAAAGCCAGGCTTCCCAATACTTTTGGTAATATAGTGTATATTACAGACCAAAATGGGGATATATTATGTCAATTAGTCATATTAAAGAGCAATTGGTTTTCATGCAAGAAAAATAATGGTGGGGGTATTTCAAAGATTGGTTTAGGAAGCAAATTCTAGGACAGATAGGAAAGCACACATTACGTGGGTAAGAGGGATTTTACACAACAGATCTCCCTACAAAGAATCAAACTCTTTCTCTTCTAAATACAGCTCTCAACTTTCAAAAGCCTTGAAAAATTACAGACCCCTCAATACCCTATGCTGCAATCCATCAGGCAAGCTAGGAAGCAGGGTCCAGTATCTGAGTTGGGGAATCTATCTAACATGATATTAGCCCTTGGCATAGGGGGAAAAGGAACATAAAATGAAATTCCACTCACAACCTGTAGTTTTTTTTCCAATCATTTCCAAGTTACTATATGTGTGGTCATGTAAAAGGAGAATAACTACAGATACTAAAGATGGCATAATAATCATACAGATATAATTTTAATAAAAATGTTTTGTGCTATAATTATTTGTTTCATTTAAGTTAAGGTTGTCCCGATACCGATACTAGTATCGTATCGGTACCGATACTGAGCATTTGCCCGAGTACTTGTACTCAGGCAAATGCTCCGATGCTTCACCCGATACCTGGACAGTCAGTGGTGATCAGTGCGGTCGGAGAGTTACAAGCATTGATCACCCTGTATAGATTTCAAAGTCTGACAGCCGTTTCTCCGCTTCTCTCACCCCCCCCCTCCTCGCGGCTTTCAGCTGCTTTAGTGAAATCAGCTGTGATCAGTGCTTGTAACTCTCCCACACACGATCACCGCTGACTGTCCCTGAATCCTCCTCCAGCCCCCCTCCGTTCTGCTGCTGTCCCCCACTGTGTCCCCCTTCATGTTGCTGTCACCCTCCGTTCTCCTCTGTGTCCTTCTCCATGCTGCTGTCACCCTCGATGTCACCCTCGATCACTGACTCTGTACATTCACATAACTGAAACATCGTAAACTGTGTTTACAATGTTTCAGTTTATGAATGGAGAGGAGCCGCTGTCTTCTCTCCATTCATTTTCAGTGCAGCTGAGGCTGCTGAGAAAGGGACTGGGGAATCTGTGTCCTCAGTCCCTTTTCCTGTCTCAAATGGGAGATGTCAGGGGTCTGTTAAGACCCCTGATATCTCACCAAAGCCCCCCAACAGGGCTGATAAAAAAAAACAAGAATTGCAATAAATAAATAAATAATTGTAAAAAATAACAAAAATAAAATAAAAAACACACTGACACTGCCCATCCCCCCCCCCCTTTAAAAAAAAGAAGCATTGTAAAAAAACACAAAAACTAAATAAAATAAATTGTTAAAAAAAAAAAAGAAATGTAAAAAAAAAAAAAAATGTAAAAAAAAAAACAAAAACAAAAAACAACTACTGACATATGTGCCACTGTCACATAAGATTAAAAAAAAAAATATTGGTAATCGGTATCGGCGAGTACTTGAAAAAAAGTATCGAGTACTTGTACTCGGTCTTAAAAAAGTGGTATCGGAACAACCCTAATTTAAGTACTAAAAAGTACTAAAAGTACTAAAAACACTAGTACTGTATTCAAACGGTAGTCCTTTCTGTAGCTTTCCTATAAACAGTAACAACCATGTAGCGTAGTCTAGGAAACTGCTGTGGATTTGTTACTTCCGAAAATAACTGAATAAATCATACTCAAAAGAAATGTTATATTTAAAACTGTGTAAATTAACCTCCACTTTATTTATAGTGCCTAGAGGTAGTTAAGGAAAAAAACATTTTGAAGGGTCTGGCATTTAATCACAGCATGTGTATTGTAATTTCTACAGCTTTACACCCTATTATCATGTCTCTTTATCCATTTTCTTACCTTTTCAATCACCCCTCACCAAAAAAATAATAATGAATATTTCAGTATATGCATATTCTTGTATTCTTGTGGATGTTTCAAGTGCACCCATCATGAAAGAATTATATAGGCTAGCTTTTGAGGACGTTCGTTCCTTGACTGTCACACTACAGCATTGGATTTGAAGCTTTTTGAGTCACTGACTCAGGTAGGGCCGAAACAACCAATCGATTAATCGACAACTAATCGATTATTAAAATAATCGATTACAATTTTCATAATCGATTAATCGGCCAGTAACATAATGGGGTTAAAAAAAAACTAAAATTAGCCCTTTATAGTACAAAAAGAGCAAATCGCTACTGTAAATATTACTTTCACTGTCCCACAGTAAAGAATTAACCCCTTACAGTAGCGATTATTTGCTCTTTTTGTACTAATTTTCGTTTTTTTAACCCCATTATGTTACTAAACATCTCAGGCCTGGGTCACTCCTCTGTTTTTTGGTGCTTTTTGCAGAAACACACTACAGTTCATTTACATGGTTTCCTATGGGACACGTTCACATCCATGATTTTTTCAGCTGCTGCGTATTTGGAAAGCCAAGGCCTTTTTTTAATGCAAAACGGTGCTATTTTGTTTTTTTGACTTAATATACTCCAATGGAGAAGCTGCAGAAAAGCATGTAATGTGTTTTTGCGGCAATTTGTGTTTTGTAACCTGCTCAACAACAAATTGGGCAAAAAAAAATGCAAATCGCAGCAAAATTACCTTTTTTTACGTTTATTAACCGATTAGTCGATTAATCGAAACAATAATTGGCCAACTAATCGATTATAAAAATAATCGTTAGTTGCAGCCCTAGTTCCAGGTATGTAATATTACTTGCTTGCTGCCCAGGGTATGTATATAAATGTCCTGGGCAGTAAGCGGTTATAGCAGGATCATGGCTGCAGCTGGTACCATTTTTTAATGCCGGCGATCCGCTTTCCTACAAAAATGATCTGGGAAGCTGAACAACTGCCTGATCACTTTTACAAGGCTGACAAGACTTTCCCCTCTCCCACTATTACTGCTCGCGGCCATTCCCTGGCTTGCCAATACCACCTGGGACCTAGGACATCTGTTCCTCCATCTCCTCTGCGATCAATGAAGCCAAAAGTGATGAGAATTTTGTCAATTCTAATTTCAGAGTTGTCTGTCACAGCTAGTGAAACAGCTGATAAAAAAAATCTGTGTTTGATCAGCTGCTTTTAAAAAAAAAAGGAGTATCTGTCACTTCCCAAAGCTATTACAAGGGGCTTGTTCATGCCTTGTAATAGAAATAAAGTTAAATAAATAAAAAGTATACAAAAAATATTTTAAATAAAATAGAAAAGCGAGAAAAAGGTCATCGCTCAGAGAGAGTAGGTGGGGGTAACTGGCACCAAACGCAGAATATCATGAATTCTGAGAGCCCTATGGAACATGTAATCATGGGCAACATAAATAAATGAATTGAATCAGACAAGATACAATGTTAAATTCTCAGGTACAACAAGTCTCAAACTCCAATCAATGGCTAATGGTGGCAGCCATCCTGAGAGATAAGCAAACAGTTTGTCTGTGTGTTTCCCGGCTTACTCCGCGCCCTCAGTGACGTCACATCCGCCCTGCGGTCCACGGCGGCTCTTCCGATTTCTTTGGATGCCATCCAGCCTGGTCTGCCAGCAGCAGCAGTCACTTTGCCCCTGATGTGAGCGTGATGTCCGTTGGATGGAACAGAGCGACCCCCCATGCCCCAGATGAGCTTTTTATACTTTTTTTGTTCTGTGAGTGTTTTTAATCTTAGGAGTAAAATTGTGCATTTTAATACTACACTCAGGTGGTTCTTCCTTTGTTTGTCCGTTTTTGCTCAGAGAGAGTAGGCAACTTTTGTGCATTCAAGAGTTGTGACATTAGGCCGGGTAATCTACAATGCCCTTTGGTGGAGAAGTTAATTTATGTTGGCTTATTTAAACGGAGAAGGGGAGTTTGTCTATAAAGGTTTATAGAGAGCTAATGCACAGCCATTTCTTCTGGTGAATGGTTTGGTGATATCCACAATTTGGATCGCATATACCAGTGTTTCTCAATTCCAGTCCTCAAGGCGCACCAACAGGTCATGTTTTCAGGATTTCCCTCAGATGAAACGGCTGTGGTAATTACTAAGGCAGTGAAACTGATCAACTCACCTGTGCAAAATAATGGAGAGCCTGAAAACATGACCTGTTGGGGCGCCTTGAGGACTGGAATTGAGAAACTCTGACATATACCCAAGAAGAGATGAGATAAACTGGTGGAAGTCAGAAATGTTTGTGTTTTTATTAATGAACTTTTCTTATTTATATAACCTGCATATTTCATGGATTGATGGACCTTTATTGTATTTAATTATTTATTTCATTTGCACATATCTGATGAACTGATATCATTGTATACATTTATTTATTTACTTAAAGGAGAAGTCCAGCCTAGGCTCGTTTGGCGGGGCTTCTCCTAAGGGTCACAGGAGTGCAATTCGTTTTGCACTCCTGTGACTCGTTTTCAGCAGAGAGCGGTCTGAAGACTTCTCTGCTGACGTCACCAAGATCAGTCCAGGCACCGCGTCATCCCGACTTCAGAAGTCTGGATCAGAGTATACAACCACTTTAACTCTGTTAATAATGTAATTTTACTGACTTGTATCACAGTTATGCATATCAGAAACTGCTGGAAGCATTTTGTACCTATGGTTCCAATTTCTTGTATCTTGTTACCAGATTACTCTGTAAACTGCCTTTTCTTCTTAGATGAAAAATTATTCTAGAACCATAGCTTACATTTAACTCTAAACTGATAACCTGTAAAGACTTTTAGAGCGTCGCCTTTGGACAATTTTAGGACTTGTAGTTTGTCGCCATTTCACAGGCATGCGCAGTTTTAAATCTATTTACATGACACAACATCATATTTTGTAGTTTACCCAAAAATAGTGTATTAATATTGTATTCGTGTGCTCTAAAATTAATGTAAGTGTATTTTTCTCTGAAACTTTGCATTTGATTAAAAACTGCAAATATCACGTGACATAAAAACTGCAACAGCCACTGTTTTATTCTCAAGGGCCTCTGCTTTCAGAAAATTTATAATCCTTGGGGGTTGTCTCTAGCAAAAAAAAAATATATATATATATACAGTGTATGGCCCTTTAAGTGGTACTAGAGACTAGAGATCATCATATTACCGTATATACTCGAGTATAAGCCGACCCGAATATAAGCCGAGGCACCTAATTTTACCACAAAAAAATGGGAAAACGTATTGACTCGAGTATAAGCCTAGGGTGTCCATCTGCATGCCTCACTGTGTCCATGCCTCACTGTGCCCATGCCTCACTGTGCCCATGCCTCACTGTGTCCATGCCTCACTGTGTCCATGACTAGACTGACGTTAAACATGGGAGTCTATAGAAGAGGTGCCCAGGTTTAAAAAAATCGGTGCTCCCCGGCCGTATGTCTCCCAGACAACAAACTTTGCACACTTGTAGAGGAGAAATAGGGCTACATGTGTGCCAAGATCTGGGTCCAGGAAACCTACGACCGGCCAGTACCAGGTCCCCAAATCACCGGAAAAATTACAGTTTAACATTGGAGTCTATGGAAGGGGTGCCCGGCTTTGAAAAATCGGTGCTCCCCGGCCGTAGGTCCCCTGGACAACAAACTTTGCACACTTGTAGAGGAAGAGTGGGGCTACATGTGTACTAGGCTTGGGGTCCAGGGGACCTATGTCCGGTCAGTACCGGGTCACCAAAATCCGGGAGATCAGGCGCAAAAAGGTGACTCGAGTAGAAGCCGAGGGGGGCATTTTCAGCACAAAAAAATGTGCTGAAAAACTCGGCTTATACTCGAGTATATATGATACATATGTAGCGGGTATGTACTTTCCCGGGTGTAATTCAAACTGGCAGAGACACCAGTGATGTGCAGTTCCTTGCGGCCCAGCAGGTGGCGCTGTCGTCCATGCTGTGCCTCCTTTTTGTCCTCCCTCGGCAGTGGTATGGTGGGGCGGGGAACCCGCCGTGCTTGCTGGGAGAGGGTATAAAGGGGCCGGCCATCTTTGTCACGGTGTGGAGTCCCAGGCACCTTCAGCCTGTGGACGGTGGTTCGTGTCAGTCCTCTAGGCGGCCTAGGCCTAGAGGACGTCCGGAGGTCGTGTTCCATCCCAGGCACCTTTAGCCTGGGGTGAGGTACTCGGATGGAGGTCTGGAGCTCAGTGCCCAACACTGAGTTCCACGAGGGAAGGAGGTCCTAGGGAACCCAGGGATTGGGTACCCGAATCCGGAAGGCGTAATGGACCGGGGGGAGCTACTCACTTGAAGACCGGGTGCAGCAGATTGCCAGTGACAGGTGAGCCTCCCATCGGAGACCGCCTGGAAGGAAATCCCCCCTCCGCTCGGAGACCTCAGCCCACTTTCAGGGAGGAAAGTGGAGAGTTCATTGTGTCTGGGCCTATTCGCATCCACACCTCCTTGTTTGTTCTGTTCTTTAAGGGAGTCTAACTGATTATGCTGTTCATTCGAGAAGAATAAAGGAGTGTTGGACTTTAATGGTGTGGGGCTCTTTTCTGGTGGACATTGTTCAAGGTAACTCCAGGTGCACAACACTGACCCGAAGGTAGAGAAGGAACTTTGCTCACACCGCACGGACACATGTGGTGAAGGCTTGGCGTAGTGACCCCGCTCTCTCCCCTCTAAGGTACCTCTAGACAAGAGAAAGACGAGCTGATGCAAAGAGGGGAGTGAGGAGGCCGATACACATAGATTGTACAGATTTTTAAAGTGGTTCTAAAGCCTAAATAATTTATACCATAATACATTCCCTGCATGCCATTGGCTCCCTCTGCATTCAGGCAAATCCAGTGATGAAGGAGTAGGGGGTAGGGCCGAGTCACGCTGTCTGTGTCTGTGAATGCTGGCAGCGTGGCTCAAGATCGAGTTTGCTGCTGTGCCACAAAAGGAAGCAGCTTCCTATGGTGGTGGCACACCAAGAAGAGGAGAAGCCAGGAGCACCGGTGGGAGACCCCAGAATAGGATAGGTATTGCAAAGAGCAGGTAAATACTGTATAACATGTTTGTTACTTTAAAGAAAAAAAAATGACAATCTCTTTAGGTATATGTCCTGCTTTAGCCATTTATGTCCTAACAGAACTTATCTATACTGATGTCTTTGTGTTTGACTACCACATTGATTTATTAAGAATTTTTTTAAATAAGAGTTTACCGTATTTTTCGGACCATAAGGCGCACTTAAAATCCTTTAACTTTCTCAAAAATCGCCAGTGCGCCTTATACTGCGGTGCGCCTAATGTATGGATGGATTGAGCATTACGGCCATCGTAGTCGGGAGGTACGGCCATCGTAGTCGGGAGGTAGGGCCATTGTAGTCGGGAGGTAGGGCCATCGTAGTCAGGAGGTACGGCCATCGTAGTCAGGAGGTGTGTGTAGAGGTGTGCGCATTCATTCGTTCATTTTCTATACCCGCTGCCCCAAAAATGGCTCCTGGTAAGAGACATGCTTACGAAGCGGATTTCAAACTCAACGCTGTCAGTCACGCAGTACAACATGGAAATAGAGCAGCTGCGAGAGAATTCAACATTAATGAATCAATGGTACGGAAGTGGAGGAAGCAAGAAGACGCCCTGCGCCAGGTAAAGAAGACCAAACTGAGTTTCCGAGGGCACAAAGCGGGGTGGCCACAGTTGGAGGACAAAATTGAACAGTGGGTTATTGAACAGAGAACCACAGGTAGAAGCGTTTCTACTGTCTCTATTCGACTCAAAGCAACAGCGATAGCACGCGACATGGAGATCAACGACTTTCGAGGAGGTCCTTCTTGGTGCTTCCGTTTTATGAAAAGGCGTAATCTCTCCATCCGCACAAGAACTACTATCTCGCAGCAACTGCCAAAGGATTACAAAGAAAAGCTGACCATTTTCCATTCGGCCAGAACACATCAAAAACATGGACGAGGTCCCCCTCACGTTTGATATCCCTGTAAACTGTACTGTCGAGAAAACGGGGACCAGTACGGTATCTATTCGCACTACAGGAAACGAGAAGTCGTCCTTCACTGTCATTCTCGGTTGCCAGGCTAATGGCCAGAAACTGCCACCCATGGTCATTTTCAAGAGAAAGACATTGCCAAAAGAAAAGTTTCCGGTTGGCGTCATCATCAAGGCTAACCCAAAGGGCTGGATGGACGAGGAGAAGATGAGTGAGTGGCTTAGAGAGGTTTACGTCAAGCGACCGGATGGCTTTTTCCACCAATCTCCGTCCCTATTGATCTGCGACTCCATGCGCGCCCATCTGACCGATTCTGTCAAAGCCCAAGTGAAGAAAACAAATTCGTTGCTTGCCGTCATTCCGGGTGGATTAACCAAAGAACTCCAGCCGCTAGATATTGGTGTCAACAGGTCATTTAAAGTTAAATTGCGAGCTGCGTGGGAGCATTGGATGACAGAAGGCGAACACACATTCACCAAGAAAGGAAGGCAACGCCGGGCGAGTTACGCCACTATCTGCCCAGGCATCGTGGATGCCTGGGCGAAGGTATCAGTCTCCAGTGTCATCCGAGCTTTCAGGAAGGCCGGAATCATCACCGAACAGCTAGGTAACAGCAACGAGACTGACTCAGATAATGATGATAACGATGATAACGACGAGAGGGATCCGGGCATGCTTGATGCCGAAATCACCCAACTGTTAAACTCAGACACTGAAGATGAAGAATTTGATGGATTTGAGGTAGAGGAATAAACTGAATAAACTGAAAAAGTGAGTGTATTGTTTTGTATTTTCTATACGGTAACTGAACAATGTTGAGAGTTATTGTTATTGTGAAAGAGTTGAATAAAGTTTGACTTATCAAACTTATCAGTTTTGTTTCATTTAATGCGCCTTATAACCCGGTGCGTCTTATGTACGAACATAAACCCGTTACCAGTCGATCATTGATGTTGCGCCTTATAACCCGGTGCGCCTTATGGTCTGAAAAATACGGTACTGAATATTACAAAAGTCAATCCTAAACGTTACGAAACATTTTAATAAAGTGACCTGCTTTTTTCAGTTTGTAGCAAAAGTCCACTTCCTCCTAGAACATTGCTGATTCATATGTATCTATTGGACCATTTAGCTGGTCTGCAAAAAGTTGGCATCTGTACCCACAGGCGTCTGAACTGAGAGATTTCCATTGTGTGACCTTGAAGAGCTGATTCTCCTTCACAAAGGAATCAACCACTTATTTTTAGTAGGAATCCAAAAGATATAGAGGGCTTTATTCACTAAAACTGCAAAAGTGCAGTGCCCATGGCAATTAATCAAGTACAAAGTATTTCCAAAGCCAAATATGTTTTTTATTCATTATTTTTAGATATAGTGGGAAAATATGTCCATTTTTAGCTATAGTGAGAAAATATCTCCATTATCATTCTTTTGCACTTAGCGCATCATGTTTTAATGGTCTCCTATGGTATATACACCTCTTCAACAGAAACCAATGTGTCAGCTTTAGCACAGTATCTATTAGAGCAGAAAGGAATTTCACCTACAGCAACAATCAATATGCCTCTAATTCAGCTTTATTTCTACTGATGCTTTATTGTTAGCATTCCCCAGTCATTCTCCTTCATTTCAAACTGGCAAAGTTTCTGTACCACACATATACTTTTGTCTATACCAACACATAGAGGGGCCAAGTAATCAAGGCAGGAGACATCAGCAGCATTGTTAATGCCATATGTTGAAGAGAAATCATCTCCCAGGTCTAATGCCGCGTACACACGACCGTTATTCATGTCATGCAAAAAAACAACGTTTTTCTCGTCGTGATTCCTCTCAAGCCTGCCTTGCATACACACGTTCATGAAAAAAAAAAAACGCTTGAGCAAAGCGCGGTGACGTACAACACGTACGACGGCACTATAAAAGGGAAGTTCCATTCAGATGGTGCCACCCTTTGGGCTGCTTTGCTGATCCTTGTGTTAGTAAAGTTTGGTGAGAGACGATTCACGCTTTTCAGCCTCGTGCTTTTCAGTCCGTTACAGCGTGACGAATGTGCTATCTCCATTCTGAATGCTAGTTTTACCAGAAAGAGCGCTCCCGTCTCATCACTTGATTCTGAGCATGCGCGTTTTTTTTTCCCCCTCGTAAAAGCGTACACAAGACCGTTTTTTCACGACGTGAAAAAGAACAACGTTCAAAACTACAAGAAAAAATAGAGCAGGTTCTAATTTTTGTCGTCAAGAAAAATGCTATGGAGCATACACACGACCGTTTTTCACGACCAATCTAAAAAATAGCATTTTTCTCGTCATGAAAAACGGTCGTGTGTACGTGCCATAAGGCTCTATGCACCCTAGCATTTTTCATAAGCTCAAAAAAAGCTAGAAAAAATGCTGGATGAAAAATGCTGATAATAGCATTTTTGTCCCAGCTTCTAATAGCAGTTTAGTAGCTTTTTGGAGCAGTTAGGAGCATTAGCATTTTAATAGCGTTTTTGCAGAACATGAAAAAAAAAAAGCTGTTAGTAGCAATTTTGTAGCTTTTAGAAGCAGTTAGGAGCATTCAGCGTTTTTTTTTTCTGCTGGAAAAACTCTCTAAAGCCTCGTACACATGATCGGATTTTCCACAGACAAAGCCTTGGACTTTTGTCCGAAGGGCGTTGGTCATGAACTTGTTTTGCATACAAACGGCACACAATTGTCGGCCAACAAACACGAACGTAGTTACGCACTACGTGGTTTTTTAACTCTTTAGTGGCACCTTCTGCTAATGTTGTGTTTGGTGAGCATTGCTTCTGAGCATGCGTGTTTGTACTTTGGACTTTTGTACACACGTTTGGAAAATCCGACAACAGACCGTTGTCTACAGAAATTTTTAAAGCCTGCCATCCAACATTTGTCCGCGGAAAATCCGGAAACTTGTCCGATGGAGCATACAAACGGTCAGATTTTCCATCAACAGGCTGTCAACACACAATTCCCGTCGGAAAATCCGATCGTGTATACGAGGCTTAAGGCTCAAGGCCCACTGGGCTTAAAAAAAACATCTGTTCTCTCGGGAGTAACAAACACTCATATTGAGCATTTTTTGTACAAAGTTTAGACGAGTTTAGGAGAGTTTTAATTTTTTCTGCCTCCAAGCTCCAATCATAAACGAGAACGAGAAGGGTCTTTTTTCTGCCTCTAAACGTTAAATTCAAAATATGCCTCTTAACGTCCTATTGTGCATGGACACATAGGATAACATTGAGCTGCTTCTACAGGCAGAACACAAAACTCCGGTAGAAGCAACATTTTTTAACCACTAGACGACCAGCCGCCGCAGTTATACTGCGGCAAGTTGGCTCGCCTGGGCAAATCGCCATAGGTATACGTCGGCCTCTTTAAGTCCATTAAGGGGCGCGCGCCCGTGGAGCGACGATGGAGCCGAATACTCTCTAGGACACACATGTAACCCCTTGATCGCCCCCTAGTGTTAACCTCTTCCCTGCCAGTGACATTTATACAGTAATCAGTGGCTGTTTTTAGCTCTGATCGCTGAATAAATGTCAATGGTCCCAAAAATGCGTCAAAGGTGTCTGATCGGTCCGCTGCAATGTCGCAGTCCCAATAAAAAAATAAAAAAAATCGCAGATTGCCGCCATTACTAGAAAAAATAAAAAAATTATAAAAATGTCATTATTAAATCCCCTATTTTGTAGACGCTATAACTTTTGCGCAAACCAATTAATATATACGCTTATATTGTTTTTTTTTTTTTTTCAAAATTGGCGCTCTTTTTTGTTTATAGTGCAAAAAATTTAAAGCGCAGAGGTGATAAAATACCACCAAGAGAAAGCTCTATTAATGGGAAAAAAGGACGTCAATTTTGTTTGGGTACAACGTCACACGACCGCGCAATTGTCAGTTAAAGCGACGCAGTGCCGTATCGCAAAAAATGGTCTGGTCATTAAGGGGGCAAATCCTTCTGGGGCTGAAGTGGTTAAGCCAGTGTGCATGGAGCCTAAGAAACTCTACAAAATCTATTTTTTTTCTGCTCCTAAATGCTGAAGCTCAAAAAATGCTAATAGCCTAAAGTAGTGTGCATGAACACATAGTATAACACTATTAAGTTTCTAGGAGCAGAAAAAACGCTAGTGTGCATAGAGTTCCAAAACATCAAGAAAAATTTTCATAAGCTGTAATTAGCACCTCCACCATTTAAAAAAACGAATTATCACTTCCTTAAGATACCAATGAATAGCCTAATCTGGAAACCAGACCCTCTGACCATGAAGAGAGTGGGTTGCTTTTAACCAGTATGTGTTTTTCGTAAAGTAGATGTAAGACCAATTTATTCAGATTTATTTTATTAGTTGACAGAATAGGATGGATTGAAACCCTGCTCAGATATTTACTATTGTTTGTGTCTATATTGGGGAGGATTCATCCTCTCCTCATCGGGGAGGATTTACCCTCTCCTCATCGGGGAGGATTTACCCTCTCCTCATCCTCTCCTCATCGGGGAGGATTTACTCTCTCCTCATCGGGGAGGATTTACCCTCTCCTCATCGGGGAGGATTTACCCTCTCCTCATCGGGGGGGATTTACCCTCTCCTCATCAGGGGGGATTTACCCTCTCCTCATCGGGGAGGATTTACCCTCTCCTCATCCTCTCCTCATCGGGGAGGATTTACCTTCTCCTCATCGGGGAGGATTTACCCTCTCCTCATCCTCTCCTCATCGGGGAGGATTTACCCTCTCCTCATCGGGGAGGATTTACCCTCTCCTCATCCTCTCATCATCGGGGAGGATTTACCCTCTCCTCATCGGGGAGGATTTACCCTCTCCTCATCGGGGGGGGATTTACCCTCTCCTCATCGGGGAGGATTTACCCTCTCCTTATCCTCTCATCGGGGAGGATTTACCCTCTCCTCATCGGGGAGGATTTACCCTCTCCTCATCGGGGGGGATTTACCCTCTCCTCATCGGGGGGGATTTACCCTCTCCTCATCGGGGGGGATTTACCCTCTCCTTATCCTCTCATCGGGGAGGATTTACCCTCTCCTCATCGGGGGGGATTTACCCTCTCCTCATCGGGGGGGATTTACCCTCTCCTCATCGGGGGGGATTTACCCTCTCCTCATCGGGGAGGATTTACCCTCTCCTTATCCTCTCATCGGGGAGGATTTACCCTCTCCACATCGGGGAGGATTTACCCTCTCCTCATCGGGGGGGATTTACCCTCTCCTCATCGGGGAGGATTTACCCTCTCCTCATCCTCTCCTCATCGGGGGGGATTTACCCTCTCCTCATCGGGGAGGATTTACCCTCTCCTCATCCTCTCCTCATCGGGGAGGATTTACCCTCTCCTCATCGGGGAGGATTTACCCTCTCCTCATCCTCTCCTCATCGGGGAGGATTTACCCTCTCCTCATCGGGGGGGATTTACCCTCTCCTCATCGGGGGGATTTACCCTCTCCTCATCGGGGAGGATTTACCCTCTCCTCATCGGGGAGGATTTACCCTCTCCTCATCCTCTCCTCATCGGGGAGGATTTACCCTCTCCTCATCGGGGAGGATTTACCCTCTCCTTATCCTCTCATCGGGGAGGATTTACCCTCTCCTCATCGGGGGGGATTTACCCTCTCCTCATCGGGGGGGATTTACCCTCTCCTCATCGGGGGGGATTTACCCTCTCCTCATCGGGGGGGATTTACCCTCTCCTCATCGGGGAGGATTTACCCTCTCCTCATCGGGGAGGATTTACCCTCTCCTCATCGGGGAGGATTTACCCTCTCCTCATCCTCTCATCGGGGAGGATTTACCCTCTCCTCATCGGGGGGGATTTACCCTCTCCTCATCGGGGGGGATTTACCCTCTCCTCATCGGGGAGGATTTACCCTCTCCTCATCGGGGAGGATTTACCCTCTCCTCATCCTCTCATCGGGGAGGATTTACCCTCTCCTCATCGGGGAGGATTTACCCTCTCCTCATCCTCTCATCATTGGGGAGGATTTACCCTCTCCTCATCGGGGAGGATTTACCCTCTCCTCATCGGGGGGGATTTACCCTCTCCTCATCGGGGAGGATTTACCCTCTCCTCATCCTCTCATCATCGGGGAGGATTTACCCTCTCCTCATCGGGGAGGATTTACCCTCTCCTCATCGGGGAGGATTTACCCTCTCCTCATCCTCTCATCGGGGAGGATTTACCCTCTCCTCATCCTCTCATCGGGGAGGATTTACCCTCTCCTCATCGGGGGGGATTTACCCTCTCCTCATCGGGGGGGATTTACCCTCTCCTCATCGGGGGGGATTTACCCTCTCCTCATCGGGGAGGATTTACCCTCTCCTCATCGGGGAGGATTTACCCTCTCCTCATCCTCTCATCGGGGAGGATTTACCCTCTCCTCATCGGGGAGGATTTACCCTCTCCTCATCCTCTCATCATCGGGGGGGATTTACCCTCTCCTCATCGGGGGGGATTTACCCTCTCCTCATCGGGGAGGATTTACCCTCTCCTCATCCTCTCCTCATCGGGGAGGATTTACCCTCTCCTCATCGGGGAGGATTTACCCTCTCCTCATCCTCTCATCGGGGAGGATTTACCCTCTCCTCATCGGGGGGGATTTACCCTCTCCTCATCGGGGGGGATTTACCCTCTCCTCATCGGGGGGGGATTTACCCTCTCCTCATCGGGGGGGATTTACCCTCTCCTCATCGGGGGGGATTTACCCTCTCCTCATCGGGGAGGATTTACCCTCTCCTCATCCTCTCATCGGGGAGGATTTACCCTCTCCTCATCGGGGAGGATTTACCCTCTCCTCATCCTCTCATCATTGGGGAGGATTTACCCTCTCCTCATCGGGGAGGATTTACCCTCTCCTCATCCTCTCATCATTGGGGAGGATTTACCCTCTCCTCATCGGGGAGGATTTACCCTCTCCTCATCGGGGAGGATTTACCCTCTCCTCATCGGGGGGGATTTACCCTCTCCTCATCGGGGGGGATTTACCCTCTCCTCATTGGGGGGGGGGGATTTACCCTCCCCTCATTGGGGGGGGGATTTACCCTCTCCTCATTGGGGGGGGATTTACCCTCTCCTCATTGGGGGGGGGATTTACCCTCTCCTCATTGGGGGGGATTTACCCTCTCCTCATCGGGGGGGATTTACCCTCTCCTCATCGGGGAGGATTTACCCTCTCCTCATCGGGGAGGATTTACCCTCTCCTCATCGGGGAGGATTCACCCTTGAGGACTGAAAGTAAGAAAAAATCTGAAATTCTGTCACAAAGTCAGGAATCGATCTTCCAAAAGGTGATCATTGTTTGGTGACAACCGCCTTAACAGAAGATTTCCTGTATGTTGGAGAATCACCCCCCAATGGGGCACAGCAAACAAAAACATGAGTTTCCATGTATTGAACTTCAGAAACCTTTACTTAATAAAAAGCCATTAAAACAGAATAAAAACATGCCAGAAATTTGTTTTAACTTCTATCTTCTGCATTAAATGCCAAAAAAAAAAAATGCTTTAGATATACAGTACTTTAAAGATGTAATAAAGTTTTGTGAGCTTTAAGCCTAGTACACACAGCCGAGAATCCCATCAGGAAAAAAAAAATTTTGTTTTTCCTGACGAGATTCCTGGCAAGCTTTTCTTGCCAAGCCGTGCATACAGACAGCCATTCAAAAGAACCACCGTTCTTTTAAATGGCAAGAATGCAGTGATGTCATCGACTACGACGAGTATGCGCTCGTCACATTCAATGCCGTCGCCGCCATCTTGCTTCACCCTACACTACCCTTGTAAGCTACCGCGCATGCGTCGAGGACAGGTAAGCTTGTAGCCGCATACACACACACACACACACACACACACACACAGTTTTCTCGTCGGGAAACAGGCCGACGAGAATCCCGCCGAGAGAATAGAGAGCAGGTTCTCTATTTTTCTCGTCGAGATTCCCAGCAGTTTTCTAGAAAACATACACACGACCAGTTTTCTCTGCAAAAAGCTCTGCCAGCAGTTTTCTTGCAGAGAAAACCGGCCGTGTGTACGAGGCTTTAGGGTAGATTGAGACGTGCATCTAAATAACCCTTTCCTCTGAAGTCCAAACCGGATTGTGTTTCAGAGGCTAGTGGCAGGCAGTAAGGAAGTGATGTGACGCCTCCTCGCTGCCTGTTTTGGCCGCGTTTTTGCTGACAAATGCATTTGCCCACTTGCTTTGGGGTGTAGTGCAGGCTTGCTGCCTACCAATCTACATGTCAGGTAAGCAAAGCATCTCGCCTGCGGGATGTAAACACCCCCATCCAATGCTTATTGCAGATTGTGGGGGGGGGGGGCAGTTGGAGGGAGGGAGAAACGCGGTTTAACAATGCATTTTTGCTGCCCCCCCCCCCCCAACCGCATGCCTAAATGAAACCTTAAGGTAAAGAATCTGTGTTATTTTAGGCAGGGTATTACTCTCCCCATCAGTAGCTGAAAAGGTGTATCATTTGTACCTGACACAGAAGTAGGACAGACAGATGCCTAGGCCTGGTTCACACTAGTGTGATTTCAAATGTAACTTCAGTCACACAGAACGCATGACAAGGGAAATCACACTGTTTTCAATGGTGTCTGTTCACATCAATGCGACTCAGCACAAACCGATTTGGGAAAAGGTCCTGTACTACTTTGGAGCGATTCCAGAGCAATTTTGACCCTACAGAATATACAAGCCTTATCAAAGTTGCATCCAAGTAGCACTACATAATGGCACTGAAAGTCGGATCAAAATCATATTGAAGCAATGTGAACCTAGTCTAGGATTAACATTCATGTCAAATCATTCTTTAAAGTGGTTGTAAACCCACTTTTGCAACTTGCACCTACAGGTAAGCCTAGATAAAGGCTTACCTGTAGGTGCAAGAAATATCTCCTAAACCTACACGGTTTAGGAGATATTTGCTAAAAATTACATTGCTCCGTGTCTACGGTGCATGCGCGCCGTAGACAACGGCGCATTCATGGGGTTAATCCCATTCACAAATTTGACTAAGTCCCAGCAATGCTTGGGCTTAGCCGAATTTGACGGCTCCCGCGCGTATGCGCGGAGTGACGTCTTCACCACTCCGGCCAATTACAGCGCCGGGGCGGCGCTGTGATTGGCTGGAGCGGCGATACCCAGAAGTAATCTTCCGGCTATCGCCGCAGAGATGGCTGCGGCTGAAGAGGGAGATGAGGACGGCTTCGGGGGCCCCGATCTAAGGTAAGTGATGCATAATGAGCTATTATGCTAGTCATATTAGCTCATTATGCCTTTCTCTTACAGGTGGTTTAAAAAAAAAAAATGTTTATAGAGGTTTACAACCACTTTAAGCTCATTTGTTGGATTGAGGTTATCTAGGGCTACAACTATGCATCTCTAGCTAAAAAATGCCATATTATCAGAAACCCTTGCAATACTAGAAAAATAAAAATTATAGTGTCAGATGTTTTATGTGGTACATTAAAAAAATAGACCACAAGCAACACATCAAAAATCAAGGATAAATGGCTAGCTTACACCATGCTTAATTGGGTATGTCATGTGACAGCAAGGTGTCTTTTTTTGCATTTTTCTTCGTGGGTTTAAAGTCCCTAACGGGTCAACTCATTTTCATTCTAGTCTATGATCTGAAGCAACAAATGCCATAATAACCAGCATCTTTAGCATTTCAAATCTACAAACTCTTAAGATCACAATTCTGTCTCCCTGACATAAATAGGTCAATGGCAATAGAGTGTAAAATCTTATTTTTGCTTGTTGATGACAAAGATGACAAACTAGTTGACGAGAGAGAGAGATTATCTTACTACTGGAAGCAGGAATAAATTGCGGGCTTCTGTATTAATACCTTCATGGACTACAGAATCACATGACAGAATGGACTTTAAGGTCCTCGTTTAGGCCTAATAGAGACAAACTACCCAGATAGTATATCCGGAATGTTTCTCTTTTGCATACTCTTTGATGTCTCCTACCAATATCAGAATCACCAACAACGGCTTCAATGCCAAACAGTTTGACTCCAGACATGTCGCTCATATGCCTCTCAAAAAAGTGACAAGGGACAGAATGGTGTCCTACTCCCTTCAAAAAAAAAAATTTGGACCTTGAAGAAGGGGGAACATCCCTAAAGCTTGTCCTGAAAATAAGCTAATATACAACATATTGTGTGTCGCAGTTAAGGAAATGTTTGATAGTATATCAAATTACATCAGCCCCTGATACATCATTGCAATGCCACAGAAAATTCACAGGCTTCGCAGTTTTTCACGCCACACTTGTAACTACCCCTTTGGTCAAAGAAAGAACCCAACTGTTGGCGCTATGTCCACTAGCAGAAAATTTGACTTTACTAGGGGCTGGGGCTATCCAACAGACAAGTGGCTAGGACAGGGTCCTATTTTAGTATATTCCAAATTTTCACAGGGACTTGTTGGTTAGCAAACGCTTTATTATATCTGGTACAGAAATGTTCACGATTTTCCTCCAATTTAGATGTATTTGTTGATTTAATAGAGCCCTCAGATTTGTTGGCTCTATACCGATCCTTTGAATTTTTAAATGCCTCATCTATTAAGGTATTATTATAGCCCTTTTTTAGAACTTTTTCTTCAAGAAACCACCCTGTTCCACATCATCCTCCACCATAAACCAGCAAATTGTTTTAAACTTCTGTAACTTCTGGAGTTTTTTTTAAAGCTTAACCTTAGAAAGATTTAATAAAGACACAAATTATTGCAGCACTGTATGCATTATTAAAGTGTCATTAAACACAGACTAAGAAAAACTCTCATTACATGTTATATAACAAAGTGTTCATACTCACAAAGCCACTAAAGCCTTTTCCTGTAGAATGAAATATACCTGGTTGATCCTGCCTTCAGCTGCCCCTCCCATATTCTCTGTGTTCCCACTGCAGGATGAAATTGTGTAGACCAGCTGGTGTCCTCTACTGAGCATGCTTAATTTCAGTTCCCTTCTAAGCTCTTAATTTCCTCCTTTTTCTCATCTGTGCAGCCCACATGACTACAGAGTCACACATGTGAGCGTACACGCAGTGGTAAATTACACTCTCCTCCCTCCCTCCCTCCATATCCTCCCATTGCTAAACACTATGGGGTGAGATATAGAATGCTGATTGATTACATTCACTAAGGAAATCACAAAAAAGCTTTGTTTTAATATAAATCAGTATTAAATATAATGAATAATTATATATAATAAAAATAATTACTAATGCCTGTAATGTAAAAAAAGAGCCTTGAATGCAGATGCCGTCTGAACAAAATGAAAGCTACTGTCAATCATCCCTGACTCCACTCACATCATATTAAAAAATACACATTTGATGTTCAATAAAGATTTATAGGGAGCTGTAAAACAGTTATTTTATATTTATAATCTAATTTGAATTGCTTTTCTGAAACAGTTTTTTAGTGACTGGCACAGCACCAATCAGGGTTGGCCAGACACAGACTCACACTGTAGAGAGCATACATCAGCAGAGTAATAGAAGCCCCTCCTAAAGATTTTTCCCTGCAGATGCCACAGAACAGGGAAAGATCACGTGACCACACAAAAGTGCTGCAGGAATAAGGCATTTGGAGGATTAAAAGAAAATACAGTGGCATGATATATAGGATTTATGTAAATGAATTATGGAAAGTAACAATTCTCTGTTTAGTAAAATTTTAAATAATTTAATGTATTTTAAATGCAACTAGTGTACTTGCATTTGCCATAGACTTAGCCCCTTACTATTCCTTTTACAGCAACATAAAGAATAGGAGAAGGAAGGACAGGACTGGAATTCAATCAGATGTGTCACATGCAAAGGTTCCAACATGCTGACAAGAGGAGAGAGCAAAGAGATGACCTTCTCTTTCTCCTGCTACTCTTTCACTGTCCAGTCAAACTTTTGGTGGAGAGAAGACAATGCTGTATCCCTTCTACAGTCTATAACTGGAACAGAGAAGGTGGTATCATCCACCTTTCTGTGCTACTTGGCAGTGCTATGTAATCCCGAGAACTGGATGGAAAGTCAAACAAATATACAAATACTTTATAACAGCATTTATATTATTCTAAATAAAACATTTGAAAGATAATACATTCCCTTTAACTCTTGGTTATGATGCATTCACCATTTGTTTTACTATAATTTCTCCACTACCCTTCTATATGGTAACAACTATTAAAGCGGAGGTCCACCCTGAAAACATTTTTACACAAAAATTCCTAAAAAAAAAAAAGAAAAAAATTAACAGAAAAAAATAAAATATTTATACTCACCCGAAATGCCCGTTGCTATGCGGAAGTCCCGTAATCTGCCTCTAATGTGCCTCTTCTCATCTGCGGTGGGTCTCCTTCCGCTTCCTCTTCTTGTGAATGGGGCGTGCTGCCTTCTGGGAACTGTGTGTATCCCAGGAGGCAAGCCGCCCATTCACAAAGCGCCGTGCGAGTGGCGCATGCGCAGTAGGAAACGGGCAGTGAAGCCGTAAGGCTTCACTGCCTGTTTCCCTTAGTCAGGATGGAGGAGCCGGGACCTGCCAGCAGCAATCGATCGCCGTCGGGGGGGGGCCATCAGCGCGGGCGAGTAGGACAAGTAAGTGTCCTTATTAAAAGTCAGCAGCTACACTGTTAGTAGCTGCTGACTTAAAAAAAAAAAAAGCTTTAATGTTCATTATTTGAGCTTAGCCATTGTCACACTTCTATTAAACTAACATCAAAAATACAATATTTTATTTTAGTGAGTCATTATTGGCATCAGGAAAGGAGATTTGTTATATTTTCGTTCTATTGACAGAGCACTTAGTAAATGTCATTGCACTCAGACGAAGATAAAAATACACACTGACTGATTTGTGCTCTGTGAGAAATAAATCCTCCTAATTTAAGGATAAATCTCAGAAATGTCATCGCAAGGGCAGCTACATTATAGTCTGACCGAACATACGTTCTAAAACCGCACATTCAGGTGGAGTCGACAGGGAAGCCAAAACTAAAATGTATTTCTGTATATATATATATTTTAAGGGGACAGCAAATGTACACTGTTATACAAGCTGTAATTTCTTCAGTGTTGTCACATGAAAAGATATAATAAAATATTTACAAAAATGTTAGGGGTGTCCTCACTTTTGTGAGATACTGTAATGAAGTGGGTACTCACAAAACAGATAGTATGATATGCATATCACACAGCACCATCGACTCTCCGGGTGATAAAACTCTGTCCTAGGCACATTTCATGTGATGTCTTCCAACTCTGTTGCCCCTTGGAAGGTGTCCCATCGGATGAAACGTGCGTAGGGCAGAGTTTAGTGGTGACATTATCATGTCCACCCGGAAAGTCAGTGGTGCTGTGCAATATGCTTGTCATACTATCTGTTTTGAATACCCACTTTGTTTACTAATAAATGGTTTTTAAAAATGGTACTTCACTATGGGATTTCCCTGCTCTTTCCTTGGTATGCTTTTGCTGCTAAGGCCAGTACATGAGAAGCGATCCCGTGACCACTTTTCAGGCATGCCATTCATGAGGGATCTGCCATCTTTTAAATGCTGATTTAGACCTCTTGAGATGTGTGGTCTAAGGATCTGGTAAGCGGCATTATAATCACTTGGTAGTTGGTACACAGCAGCTGCATGAAGATTTTGCACACTTTTGGTGGACTTTGATATTTCGTTTGTAGAACCTATTTTTTTTTATTTGTTTGTTATACACCAGGGGTGTCCAAACTTTTTTCAAAGAGGGCCAGATTTGATGAAGTGAACATGTGTGAGGGCCGACCATTTTGCCTGACATTCTTTGAACCATTAAAATTTGATCTAAGTGTGTTTGTCCGAGCACTAATACACTGCCCAACAAGAATTCGCCTGTCTTTGATGCTGTGTGTGGTGAAGAGGTGAGCTTGGGCGTGTTATTAGGATATACCGTATTTATCGGGAAGTTTCAGGAAAAAAAATAAAAAAAAATAAATAACTGTGAAACAAAATAAGGGTCAGTGTCCATCTGCAGCCTCACAAATGCCATGAATGCAGCAGCCCCACCACTGCCATGAATGCAGCAGCACCATTGCCATCAGTGCAGCCTGAACCTTGCCCATCTGCAGCCTCGGAAGGGACAGGGAGGGGGGCGAGCGCCAACAGATTATATACAGGAGAAACTCCTGTTTTCTCGGAGGCCTCTTAAAAACAAAGTCCTGCCTCCTTTGATGGACAGGACAGTTGTCCAATGGCAGTGCAGGAGACGGAACTTCCTATTACAGAGGCTGCTGTGTGAACAGGAAATACTCTTGTATATACGGCACTCGTTCCACCCCCTTCCTGTCCCCTCCGAGGCAGCCAGAATGTATATATCTTTTGTGGCCCCGGTGCTCCGAGATTCGTTGGGGGGCCACATAAGATATAAATGTCCAAATTACCAGGCGGGCCGTTCGAAACCGGAACGTGGGCCTCAATTGGCCCACGGGCCGGACTTTGGACATGCCTGTTATACACTATATATTGAATTATACATTTTCCTGATAGCGCACTATTTTTTTTTTTTTTTAGATATTTATATGTGAATATCAGTGCGTGCTGCAGTTTTACCTTCTCGTCTTTATTTAATTTAATTGATTAATTTGCAGTGTGGGTTTTAGCACAACCATCTGAATTTTACTGTTAAATTTTTATATTGGGGTAGCCTTACTTCTCAGGAATACTTGGTTTTTGATTGTCAAAGTGGATGTCTGAGCAGATGTAGCAGGCTATCACCTACTGAACCAGGACTCCCGGCCAATCTGATCTCAGGACCCACTTCCTGTTCGGCCGGGAGGAGAAGCAACGGCCCCGAAGCAAGGAGTAGCTGGAGCGAGGAGAAGCAGCCCTACCATTGATCTTTATCATCTGCCTCCTAAGGTAAGGAGGCCTCTGATCGCTACTTTCCAGTCCGTCTCCCACGGGGGGAGGGGGGATGATCGCCGTCTTCACGCCTTCCAGTCCATCTCCCGCGGGGGGGGGGGGGGGGGTGGGGGTGTCGGTGGCATTGGTTTGCTATTTTTACGTTTTTGTTAACCTAAACTTTTTTCACCCCTGGCAGTTCATGATTACCTTTGCACAAATTCAGATTATTCACTGGACTTGAACTGTTGGACTTAAATTTCAATAAAAACTGGAAAATGGGATGTTCTAAAACTTATCGCATGCATTGAGATGCTTTGTATACATTTCCTTTGATTTCAATGGAATATGCATGAAGCAAAAGTGCAAAGGAGAACCCAGCCTTAACCTTACTCACTGCCAGAAGAAAAGCGTGTTTACCACCCAATGTGACACAAATAGAAAAAGATAGGACATTAGTGTAGAAGATCTATCTGGTGTGTCAACTAACCTCCTAATATTCTGAAAATGATTAAACACACGCAATCTCTGGTTGTCATGGAAACTTGCTGACTCACCAAATTAGCGGAGAAGACCGGCAGTAATAGTGTTCTATGCTTAGTAACATCTCAAAAGAGAAAACCCGTGTCTACACACCATCAGACCAAATTCCGACCGTCCAAAACGCAGTGACGTAAAACACTCCGATGAGCCGAGAAAAATGAAGTTCAATGCTTCTGAGCATGCGTCGACTTGATTCTGAGCATGCGTGGGTTTTTTCACCGATGGAGTTCCCCACAGACATCGGAATTTGCTATCGTTTTTTTTCGATTGGTAAAATTTAAAACATGTTCTATTTTTTTACACCAATGGAAAAACCGATCGTGTGTACGTGGCATAAGCCATTCAAATATTGCAAAATATACAAGCTGCAAGCCATGAAAGTTAATAAATTCAAGATTAAAATGCAAACTCCAACCTAGTTTTTGCAGCTTGTGCACTGATAGGGAAGTGCTAGATTCTTTGTCTGGTATTTATTTATGGAAATGATCCCATTACTTAATAACATAAAATGCAAAACACATGATGTGGTCACAGTAATTAAAAGCAATGAAGCAATCAAGGAAAACCAGGGACCGCAATGTCTTAGATTCAAATAAGGCCTCCCTCATCTTTACTGTTACACCAATATAACTATTTACTTGCCTGTTCCTCATTAGACATTCCCTCAAAGTGTTACTAAACCCAGGACCCTGCATTCACTATATCTGGTCAGTACACGGAATATGAAAATGCAATTATTTTAGTAAGTATAAACCGCAAAACACTGCTATATACAGATACTGTAGCTGTTGTCTTTACGAAACAGACACTTAAAGCGGAGTTCCACTCTTTTGTACGTTTATTAAAAGTCAGAAGCTACAAAAAGTGTAGCTGCTCACTTTTAATAAACAGACACTCACCTGTCCCACAGTTCATCGATGCGGCCGCCCCAAAGTTCTGCTCTTCTCCCCCTCCTTTCCGTGGAGCCGTCATTGCAAGTGTGGGCACCAAGCTGTGACAGCTTGCGGCTTCGCAGCCATGTGCGCACTGCGTATGCGCGAGTCATGCTGCGCTCTCCTAGAGGCCAGGCAATCTTCTGGGACATTGGGACCTGTGACGTGTCCCAGAAGATTGCAGAGAGGGGGAGAGGAGTCGCCACCTAGGCAGCGAGACGATGGACACAGGAAGTGGGACAGGAAGTACCTCTCAAAACTAGGTACCAAATGTGGCATGTAAGGGGGGCGAGGAGTGCTTAAAGCGGAGTTCCACTTTTGGGTGGAACTCCGCTTTAACATCCCAGGAGTCCAGCGCTTTCTTCACCTAAGCTAGTTCTTTGCCAGTCTTTGGATTCCTGGTGCCGCCATCATGGTTTTGGGAGACGGCTGCGACTTCTTGCTATTTCACACCAGGCTCTCCACTGATCGCTGTCTAATTGGTCCTGTAGTCTCCTGTGACATGTCCAAGGAGGTTTGGGGGGGGGGGGGGGGTTGTCCAAACTTTCACAGATCCTTTCAACACATTGTAGATGCTCTCAAGGACAGGGTGTAATATGGTTAATCAGTCTTATTTAGGTATTTCAACATCTCATTTTTTTAAAACATTTTTGATTAGAACAGAGTCCTTTAAATAATAACCTACTATGTTTCTTTCCATATAATATGACAATTACAGACGGAAAACTCTATAAGAATATTTTTAATGCTTGTGCTGGAGCAGAACATCAACAAACCGTGTCAGCACATCACATCCCTAGAGAAAATAGACATCACTGGGAACAAAATGCATGCCCAGATAATTACCAGATGGGCAATTTCATGACAGCACTAAACAAGAACACTACAAGGGAATGCCTGCTGAATCTTCTTCTCAGCACAATCAGAATGGTGCAGTGTATGCCAATTTACACTTCTACTGCATTAAAGAGGTTCTTCCATAAGAAAACACTCTTTTTGCATTTGAGATAATAATGTGGACCCAGATACAGTGGCGAAAACAATTATTTCATCCCCTGCAGATTTTGAAAGTTTGCCAATTTACAAAGAAATTAAGGCTCTATAATTTTTATCATACGGATGATAGAGACAGAATATCAACCAAAAATCCAGAAAAAAACACGATACAAATGTTATAAATTGAGTTGCAGTTCAGTGAGAAAAATAACTATTTGATCCCCTACCAACCAACAATAAGGCCCCTTTCACACTGGGGCGTTTTCATGCGGTTTAGCGCTAATATTAGCGCTATTATACCGCATGAAAAAATCATGCCCTTTAGCCTTCAATGTGAAAGCCCGAAGGCTTTCACACTGAAGCGGTGCGCTAGCAGGACCGCTCCAAAAGTCCTGCTAGCCGCTTCTTTACAGCGGTAAAGGAGCGGTGTGTTCACCGCTCCTTTACCGCGGTCTCCCATTGAAATCAATGGGACAGCGCGGTAATACCGCCCGCAAACCGCGGCAATAGCCGCGGTTTGCGGGCGGTATTAACCCTTTTTCGGCCGCTAGCGGGGGTTAAATTCACCCCCCTAGCGACCGCATACCGCGGTAAGAACGACGGTATAGCAGCGCTGAAAATCGCGCTGCTATACCGCCACCGCTCCTGCCCGCCCCAGTGTAAAGGGGCCTAATTCTGGCTCCCACAGACTGGCTACAGTATGTGCTCATGTGGTACACAAATTAGTTCTGCCAATTTAGGCTGGGTTCACACTGATACGACACGACATTCATCCGACTTTCATCCTACTTTGCTCTGCGACATCAGTCCTACATTGATCCTACATTGGTCCGACATCCATCCGACATTCATGAACAGGATACTACTTTGATCCGACTTTGTGCTAGTCTGACTTGTCCTTTGACCAATCAAAACAATCCCAGGGTGAGATAAATTCCTTTTACTGCTGCTGTAATCACCATGTCGGATGTCAAATGTCGGATGGTTAGGACAAGGATCCTACTTTGATCCGACTTCAATGATATTCAATGGGCTGAAGTAGGATCAAAGTCAGACCAAAGTAGTAGGCTTGTGCACAACGGAAAAATTCGGTTAGTTTCGGTTCGTTTCTTTTCGGTCCTGTTGATTCGTAATCATTCGTAATTTTGCTAGACGGGATTTTTCGTGTTCGGACTAATTCGTATTTTCGCAAGCGACATTTTTCGTTGAATTTTTAGTTGATTTATAATTCGTACTTTCGGTAGAGTACATTGTTTTTCGTTGATTCTGGACACAACTCCTACTTTCGTAACTTTTTTTGGGTTCGTTGATTCGTAATTTTCTGTGTCTCTCTCACGACGACGCTGCCTATTATGCCTAATGTGCTTCGAATGGATTTGTACTTTTCTAAATACATAGCGGTTATTTGTAACGATTCGAAATCTCGTATTTTACTTTCGTTTTTTACATGCGGCTATAGCCTCCGCCCCTGTACACCATTTTGAGAGGGTTCAGCACGGTGAGGGAGAAGCAGAGAGCAGAGCAGAGTGTTATTGTGCTTCGAATGGATTCGAAATCTCGTATTTTACTTTCGTTTTTTACATGCGGCTATAGCCTCCGCCCCTGTACACCATTTTGAGAGGGAGTTCAGCACGGTGTGGGAGAAGCAGAGAGCAGAGCAGAGTGAGTGTTATTGTGCTTCGTATGGATTCGTACATTCGTAACTTTTTCATAACGAATTATGCCGAAGACATTCGGGCATTCGCTATTTGCGGTATAATTTATTTCGGATTCGGTCTTATTCGTAATTGCTTTGTTCGGAAATTCGAATGCTTCCGAATGTCCGAAAGTTGCTAAATTCGGACGAATTTCAAATTTGTTACGAAACGAATTGCACAAGCCTACAAAGTAGTACAGGGAGCATTTTCAAAGTCGGACCGACTTGTGTCAGACCAGTTAAGACGGCTCTCATAGGGAAACATTGATTTTCACACGTCATGCGACATGAGCTCCTAATGTCGGAGCGTTTGTCAGACCAGTGTGAACCAGGCCTCAAGAAGGTACTCCTAACGACAACTCTTTATGTGTAAAAAAGACACCTGTCCACAGAATCTCGTTCTTCCATTCAAACCTCACTGTCATGGACAAGACCAAAGAGCTGTCAAAGGATGTCAGGGACACGATTGTAGACCTGCACAAGGCTGGAGTGAGCTACAAGACCATCAGCAAGAAGCTTGGTGAGAAGGAGACAACGATTGGAGTAAATATTCGCAAATGGAAGAAATACAAAATAACCATCAATCGCCCTCGGTCTGGAGCTCCATGCAAGATTTTGCTTCATGGGATAAGGCTGATCATGAGAAAAGTGGGGGATCAGCCCAGAACTACACAGGAGGAGCTTGTGAATGATCACAAGTCAGTTGGGACCACAGTCACCAAACGAACCATTGGTAACACAATACGCCGCCATAGATTGAAATCCTGTAGTGCTCGCAACTTCCCCCTCCTCAAGAAGGCACATGTACAGGCCCTTCTGAAGTTTGCTACTAAAAATCGAAATGATTCAGAGAAGGGTTGGAAGAAAGTGCTGTGGTCAGATGAGACCAAAATTGAGCCATCCCCACAGTCAAGAACAGAGGTGGAAAGATTATGCTTTGGGGCTGTTTCTCTGCTAAAAACACAGGCCGACTTTGCTGCATTGAGGGGCCAATGGACGGGGTCATGTATTGTAAAATCTTGGATAAAAACCTTCTTCCCTCAGCCAGAACACTGAAGATGGGTCATGGATGGGTCTTCCAGCATGAAAATGACCCTAAACATATAGCCAAGGCAACAAAAGAGTGGCTTAAGAAGAAGCACATTAAGGTCATGGAGTGGCCTAGCCAGTCTCCAGACCTTAATCCTATAGAAAATTAATGGAGGGAGCTGAAACTTCGAGTTGCCAAGTGACAGCCAAGAAACCTTAAGGATTTAGAGGATCAAAATCCCTCCTGAGATGTGTGCAAAACTGGTAACCAACTACAAGAAACGTCTTACCTCTGTGCTTGCCAACAAGGGTTTCTCCACCAAGTACTAATTCATGTTTTGCTTGGGAATCAAATACTTATTTTACTCACTGTTAAGCAACTTAATTTATAACATTTGTATCATGTGTTTTTTTGGGGACTTTTGGTTGATATTCTGTCTCTATCATTTACAATACACCTATGATATAAATGATAGACCCTTCATTTCTTGTTAGTGGGCAAACTTACAAAATCTGTAGGGGATCAACTAATTAATTTTTCCCACTGTATATTTTTCATATTAAGGTCATGCATGCTAACTGACGCTTGACAGATAATTACAGTAAACCTCCACCCTGACAATCAATGGCAGCCCATCCATTGTTTATTTAAAGCACGTGATTAGAGCCAGAGACTCAAACAGGCTTCAAAAAAGGGTGGGCTCGTCACTCAGTTGTGCGACGATAGCGAATGAATATTCAATATTTTCACACTAAATCTCCTTCCCGCCAATCAGGGAAACGGGTCTCACGACTCGCTTCCTATCGGCCAAAGCATCAGGCGATCATATTGGACGCCTAGCGCCTAGGAAGAGGAGAGAGGAGACGTACAGCGGAAGCCGCTGTGCTGGAGGCGAGGACACCGGAGCCGCTGTCCGCAGCCCACCACCTAGATGGGGTCCGCCATGCTCGAGGACACTAGAGCCACTGCCTGCAGCCTGCCACCCGCCACCTAAATGGGGTAAGTGCCGGACTGACTGCCAGACAGTGCCCCGGGGGGGGGGGGTTGTTGTCCCCCCCCCAAAAAAAAACACCAGCCACCACTGCTGACAATGCTTTTATTCCCATAGGAATAGTGCCATGCTTGTTTAGGTTCCATTCATCCAGGGTCGGCATTCACTTCCTAGACTGAGAAGCCAGCCCAGAGATAACACAATCATGTAATTCCTGGTACTTAGTAGTGTTCATAAACGTCTAACACTGATCAGCCCTTTTCTGTAAATTGCAAAGCTGCAATACTGAAGTCTGGTCACTGTGGTTGAAGAGACTGAGGAAATGCTTGCTCTCGCCTTCAGAAGACCAATGACATAATCTCAGCCCAGGCAAAATCAAGGATGGCTTATTAATAATTAAAGGTAAAGTGTTGCATATTTTTACTTGTCAGGTACTTAGGCAGACTGTTCTATTTTACATCATCCCCTAGCAAAGAAAGCATTATATTCTGCAATAACTGGGACTGGAGATTCCTTTTTATTTATTTCATTTTTTTGCAGAGTAGCTTTTTACCAGCATCTTTGTTTCTGGATGGTTTAGAAAAAAACTTTTTTTATTAAATTCTGGACAAACTACCAACTGCACACAATGCACCAGCACCGGTCCCTTTCCCACTGACAATAAAAAACTCACTCTACGGGAAGCGGTTATATAAATTGTAGCCTGAAATGGGTTTAAAATAAATAGTGAATGTACATAATACATGATTATTCAAATTAACTCTGGCTGGATAAGGTTCCCCACTAAGTTACAGAATAACGCAGTATATTTTCTGAAGTCCCACTACCAGAATCAGTACACAGCTGTGATAAAAACAATCTGATGGTGAAGGTCAGCTCATTTATTTTTAAGTCTGTTTTGACACACTTACTAATGCCGAGATCCGACGTCTGCAGAGATCCCGTCGTTGCAGATTAAGAATTTATGCTGCTACTTGATTTGGCATCTGAGAAGGAAACCTGATCTTGAGCAGACAGTGCTTATCATTCTTCCCAGAATCTCCTGGATCGGGCACAATGACATTTTCTGAATTTTACCGCCGGATAAATTCAGTTATCAGTCCCACCAACCTTAATCTGAAATGCTAGCCTACTAATGCCATGTACTATTTGGAAAGTATAAAAGCAATTAAGAAATTCTCTTTTAAATCTAAAAAACAAGAAACACTTCAAACAGGGAATGGAAGGATTTTCATGGTAGGAAAGGCCAAGGTGACAGAGGTCATAAACATTTTTACTGGAGGTGACCTTTATGGGTCCTGCATTTCTTTTACAGGTTTATACTATACTAGTCATGGACAGTGTTAGGAAATTATCTGCTTAAAGGGGTTATAAAGGTACAATTATTTTTTTCCTAAATGGCTTCCATTACCGTAGTGCAGTCCTCCTTCACTTACCTAATCCTTCGATTTTGCTTTTAAATTTCCTTATTTCTTCTGAGAAATCCTCACTTCCTGTTCTTCTGTCTGTAACTCCGCACAGTAATGCGAGGCTTTCTTCCTGGTGTGGAGTGTCGTGCTCGCCCCCTCCCTTGGACTACAGGAGAGTCAGGATGCTCTCTACGTTGCAGATAGAGAAAGGAGCTGTGTGTTAGTGGGCACCCTGACTCTCCTGTAGTTCAAGGGAGGGGGCGAGCATGACACTCCACACCAGGAAGAAAGCCTCGCATTACTGTGTGGAGTTACAGACAGAAGAACAGGAAGTGAGGATTTCTCAGAAGAAATAAGGACATTTAAAAGCAAAATCGAAGGATGAGGTAAGTGAAGGAGGACTGCACTAAGGTAAAGGAAGCTATTTAGGAAAAAAAAATTGTACCTTTACAACCCCTTTAATCTAGTCAGGCACCCGTCTTTTGCAGTCCGGTAGACCTTCTTCTGGTCATTCCTGGCTGCAACCCATGTCCTCTTCTGCCCTGCCTTCAATCCCCAATCCCCCCCATGTCTACTCCAATGACACAGAGCAGCTCCAAGCTCCAGTCTTCTCACCTAGCTGAAAATGCTCCCATCTCCCATACGCTCTGTGGCTATTTATCCCATTAGTTGTGCTGATTACTCGTTGTAGTATCTAACCTGTAAAAGTGATCCTTTTTTGCCAACCAATGTGTACTACCTGTAAATTCCTCTTTTCCCGCACATTTGTGTAGCTGTGTGACAGGGTGACGAATGCCATCATAGAACCTAAATTTTGGATTTATGGCAGTTTATGGAACATATGTATGTCCATCCCTGGATACCATCTACGCCCAACTTCAACTATCCTGTGTTTGACTGTCTGGAATTGTTCTGCTGTTACCTTGGACTGTTTGGCTACCTGCTATTTTCTTATCTGACGCCTGTTGTGCTACGGCACCTGTATCACATCTCCATAAGTAACTGCTTAAATGGGAACCTCCGCTGTCCGAATTCCTCCCCCCCTCCGGTGCCACAATTGGTACAGGTATTTGCACCCACTTGCGGGAATCCACACTGCGTGCCAGTAGACTGCGGGTAGTGCGTCACTTCCCGGTCCCCCCCCCCCCCCCCGTTGTGTTCTGGGAAACCCATGGCTCCCAGGACACAGCGGGGACCAGTGAAAGACACGCATCGCTGATCGCCCATGCGCACTAGGGAACCGGGCAGTGAAGCCGCAACGCTTCACTTACTGATTCCCTCACCCATAATGGCGGTGGGGCAGCCGAGAGACAAGCGATTGCTCGTCTTCTGCTGCCGACGTCGCTAGACTCCAGGACAAGTAAGTGTCCTAATATTAAGTCAGCAGCTGCAGTATTTGTCCGGCCCCCCAGCCCCCATTTTACTTACCTGAGCCCCAAATTTCCATGGTCTCGATCCTGCGTCGCTTTCCCCATTGCTTCTCGGCAGCTTGGCTCTTCATTGGATAGATTGATAGCAGCGCAGCCATTGGAACCCCAGAAGAAGACGATCGGGGCCACTCTGTGCAAAACGAACTGCACAGTGGAGGTAAGTATGACATGTTTGTTATTTAAAAAAGATAAAAACTGAACCTTTAGGCCCCTTTCACACTACTACGACTTCTAAGTCGCGCGATTTTGCCGCGATTCGCGGCCGCGATTTTGCCGCGATTTCAGGGAATGCCTGTGTAAGTGGCATCAAAATCAGACCAAAGTAGTGCAAAGACTACTTTGAAGTCGTACTAGTATGAATGGTTGTCATTGGAAATCATGGGAAACGACTTGTCATGCTACTTTGCCATCACAAATCGTGGGACAAGTCGTATAAGTGTGAAAGGGGCCTTACACAGGCATTCCCTGAAATTGCAGCCGCGAATCGCGGCAAAATCATGGTAGAATTGCGGTAAAATCGTGCGACTTTAAAGTCGCAGTAGTGTGAAAGGGGCCTTAAAGCCCAACTCCAGGAATTAGAAAAAAATCTACCCTTGCAGTGGGCAACTGCAAGGGTTAAATGCTCATTATATGTATAAGGAAAAACCCTCAGAGTGGGACTTTAATGGTACTGGGTAATTTTTTTCTCAAGTGAATGGAAAGTATTTCTAGATAATATAAAAGTTAACAAATCTTTATTGATACAAGATTTATAAAAAGTTACGATACATATAAAAGAGGAGGTCCACCGAAATTATTTTTTTAAAAGTCAGCAGCTACAAATACTGCAGCTGCTGACTTTTAAAAAATGGACACTTACCTGTCCAGGAGTCCAGCGATGTCGGCAGCCGAAGGCCAGCAATCGCTTGTCTCTCGGCTACCCCCGCCGCCATCCTCGGTGAGGGAATCGGGAAGTGAAGCATTGCGGTTTCACTGCCCGGTTCCCTACTGCGCATGCGCGAGCCGCGCTACGCTTTCCTACTGGTCCCCGCTCTGTTCTGGGAGCCGTGTGTTTCCAATAACACAGCGGGGGGGGGGGGAGTGACGTGACTCCCACGGGAGTCACTGCCCGGAATTGGGTGAAAATACCTGTATTATACAGATATCTGCATCCCCCTCCCCCTGAAAGGTGCCAAATGTGACACCGGAGGGGGGGAGAGTTCCGAAAAGTGGAAGTTCAATTTTTGGGTGGAATTCCGCTTTAAAAATGATAGAATATAATTCTCTACAGTGTACTCAAGTTGGAATCGCCAAAACAAAGGATGACAATGGGTGTTTCATTTTTATTGTTTGTTTTGGCGATTCCAACTTGGAGTACACTGTAGAGAATTATATTCTATCATTTTTAATATGTATCGTAACTTTTTATATGTCTTGTATCAATAAAGATTTGTTAACTTTTTTTTTTTCCAAATCTCTTTATTAAATTTTCACTTTTTTCTTCACATACTATTCCATACATTTTAAATATTGTACATCTTATTATCTTAAATTAAATTATACATCATTTATCCTTCGTCATACTTTATTTCAAACTATATATATAAAAAATAAAAAACTAACCCATCAATCAAAATAACCCTTTCATCCCTTGGTGTAGTTCTATCCCAATTCCACGTCCCTCTCCCCTGCAGCTGTCATAGGATTTTCTAGCCAGTTTGCCCAGATTTTTTCATATTTCTCTCCTTTTCCTCTATTATGGTATGTCTCCTTATACAATGCCAGATTGTTATTTATTAAATTTTTCCATTGTGCCAGTGGGGGAGCTTCGGCCTTCTTCCAATTCAATACTATTACCTTTCTTGCATAGAAAAGAAGGAGGCCAATATGTGTTCTTTTTTCTATCGACAGTGTATTTTCCCCGACTAGCCCAAGTAAACAGATTTCTGCCTCTAAGTCCAATTTGACTGACGTCACTTCATAAATTATTCTCAGGATCTCTCTCCAAAATTTCATTATCCTTGGACAGGTCCAGAAAATATGGATAAAGTTTCCAGGGGTACCTGTGCACCTCCAGCAGTTTTGAGAATTAGATGGTGATATTTTAGATAATTTATACGGTGTAAAATAGCTTCTATGTGTTATTTTGAATTGGATTAATTTATCTCTAAGTGAAAATAAAATTTGAAATGGAAATTTATATATCTTTCCCCATTTTTCTGCTGATAATCCTGGGATATCTCTTAACCAGCACTCAATCAGTTGGTTCATATCTGATTGTTCTATCTTTGATAAATGGTTATATAAGTTTGAAATCATCCCCCTTTCTCTTTTTTTTCTCATCATCTTTTCTAAGCCCGTTTCTATTAACTGGGGGATGCCCTGTGGGAACTGAGCTGACAGTGCGTATGTTAACTGAATATATCTAAATAAATAGCTCTCCGGAATATTCAAATTTTTTCTCATGTCTGCAAATGAGGCGATTTTCCCCTCATGTATTACTTGGGATATTTTCTTGATTTTAAATTTTGTCCATACTCCCGGATCTGGAAGCTAAATGCCTAAGCTGCGGATTTCTCCACAATGGGGTGTTTGGAGATATGTCTATTTTTAAATTACTCTCTCCTATCATGCCCGCCTTCCATGCTTTTATTGTCGTTATCATAGATGGAGTTAGATCTCGGCTACTTTTTATCCCACGGAATGGCAATGCCTGCAATGCCTCCAGCGACTGCACCACCGCAGCCTCTACTACTGTAGCGGGATCGTGTCCGTCAGGACTCAGCCACCTTCCTACTGTTACCAGTTGTGCTGCTAAATAGTACCTATGCAGGTCTGGGAAAGCTAACCCTCCTTGTGACACTGGGCGCATAAGTGTATTTAATTTTATTCTGGCCGATTTATTTTGCCATATAAATGAAGATAATTCACCATGTATCTGTGCAAAGAAACTTTTTGGTAACCATTGTGGTGAGTTTCTAAACAGATATAACAACTGGGGAAGAATCTTAATTTTTATCAAATTTATACGTCCTAGTAGAGATAGGGGTAATTTTTCCCACATTTTGAGTTTTTTTCTATTTTCCTGTAATACTGGATCTAAATTCAAAATTTAAAATTTTTCAACCTGTCGTGATACAACTATACCGAGATATTTAAATTCTACTACCCATTTTAATGGGAGGTTTGGGGTCGCTGTATCCTGTGCTCCTTGGTCTATAGCAAATAGTAATGATTTACCCCAGTTTACCTTAAGTCCTGTATATAGTGAGAAGATATTTAATAGCTCCAACGCCCCATTCAGTGACGGGCCCGCATCTTTTAGAAATAACAGCATGTCATCTGCATATAGGGCTACCCTCTCTTCCAGCCCTCCCATTTGGAGTCCCTGGATCTCTTGTGACTTCCTCAGAGCCTCTGCCACTGGCTCTAATGCTGCCGCAAATAATGCTGGAGAGAGAGGGCAGCTCTGTCTTGTACCTCTGTACAACTCAAAGAAGGGTGACAGCCTTCCCCTGAGTTTAACTGCTGACATAGGTTTCCTATATATTGTTTGAACCCAGCTAATACATTTTGAGGGGAACCCCATTCTCCTAAGTATTTCCCATAGGAAGGGCCATTCTATAGTATCGAAGGCCTTTTCTATGTCCAGGGAAACTACCGTCCTAGACCCTTCACAGTTATGATGTGCATGTATATTCGTAAATAATCTACGCAGATTTATATCTGTCGTACTTTGTGGCATAAATCCTGTCTGGTCTGGGTCTATTATGGTTCTTAATAGCGGCTGTAGTCTGGCTGTTAATATTTTTGTTAATATTTTCACTATTTCCTCACTTGTAATTGGTTTGACCAATGCCTCCCTCTCCCCGCCCGACAACCACCCGAGGGCCACCCGGTCCAATAGGTCCGACATGGCCCCCGGGTGGGAGCCGGCAGGGAGAGAGGAGGCATACAACCCAGCATAATAATCGCCAAAAGTCTTCAATATTTCATCTGGTTCTTTTTTTCTTACTCCTTCTGGCGTTTCTATTTCTGCTATGATTGTTGGTTGATATTCCTGTTGTGCCAGTCTTGCTAGGAACCTCCCACTTTTATCTCCCATTTCAAAGATATTTTGTTTCTTTTTATGTATGTCTAGTCTTGTTATCTCCTCCATGTGTAATTGTAACTCTCTTTGTGCGGCCATCATTAAATCAAAATTGGGGTTACTTGGGTCTTGACTGTATTTTTCTTTACTACCCTCTACCTGTATTTGTAACTGCTGCACCTTAACCTTCTGCTTTTTATTTATTGCTGCAATATTCGATATATATTGACCCCGTAAATATGCTTTAAATGCGTCCCACACTATGTCTACTGAGGATGATCCCTCATTATTTTCCCAATATTCATTTATTATGATTACCATTTTTACAGATATTTCTGGGTACATCACCCACTGTGGGGACAACCTCCACAGTGTTGTGTCTCTTAAGGTAGGGATTCGTATTAACACCTGTAGAGGGGCTGATAGGCCGCTAGGTAAATATTTAGCATCAGCGATATCTATTAGCATTGCAGAATCTGCAAATGCCAAATCTATCCTGGATGCTGTTTTATACGATGTAGAATAGCAGGAATATATTATTTTTTCTGGATTTTTCCATCTCCATATTTCCGTTACCCCCATCGTTTGTGCCCAATTATATAAATCGTCTGAGTGATTTTTTGAGGGCTTCGGCCTATCCAATTCAGCGGACATTACTGAGTTGAAATCTCCAATGAGCATCAGTTTTGCTGAAGGATACTGTATAATTTTTCCCATTATCTCATTTAATATTTCAACTGTGAATGGAGGTGGGATATATATTGCTACTATAATATACCTCTGCTGCCCAATCTCATATAACAAAATCACATATTTCCCCTGTTCATCTATATAAGCTTTTTCCACCTTTCCAGGAAAGGATTTATTTACTAGCACTGAAACCCCTCTGGCATAGGATGAATAGGTAGCATGATACTCTTTTTGTATCCAGGCTTTTTTTAACGTTATTTTTTTTCCCATTAGATGTGTCTCCTGTAGTATAAGTAATTGCGGACTATATTTTTTTATATACTGAAACATTAACGCTCGCTTGAACCCAGAGTTTAATCCTCTGACATTCCACGATATTACTGAATAAGTATTATCATTACTTTTTTTTCCTAACATTATATTTTAACCTCGGGGGCTGTCTATTACACTTTCTATCCTGGGGAGGGAATCTCTTCTGGAATTATTTTACTACACCTCTGGTCATTTATACTTCTCACTCTTACCCAATCCCTCCCTCCCACCTCCCCTCCCACCCTATCTCTCTCCATCTCCTCCTTATATCTATAACTCCATTCATACCTGGACGAGAATGGAGAGACATTTTGACCAATCCCTATTTTACTGACCTTGGTATCTATTCCATAATCAGTACCCAACATTTCTCAACTCAACCCTCCCAATACCCAAAGAAAAAAAAAGAAAAGAAAAATTTAACAACACTTCCTTTCATACAAACATATGCCGGGTTCAACATTACTTGCGATATACCGTCATTATTGCCTAAATAAGCAGGCCTTTTCTCATAAAGTGACAAAATACAAAGATACACAATACCGGGTAAAAAAATATTACTGCAATGCATCCCCTTTTTTCCCCTTTTTCCTTCCTTTCCCACCCCTTCCCCTAGACACTTCTTACTTAAACTATTTTTCTTTTCTTTTCCAATTATTTTCAGATTGCCTTGATAAAAAAAAAAAATAATAATAATAATAATAATAATATGTTCTCTTTCTTTTCTCTTCCCCTCCCTCCCTTCTCCCCCCCCCCCTTCTCCTCACCCCCCCCCCCCCCCCCCGTCTCCTATTGTGAAACAACCCTTTCTCTCCCTTTCCCCTCCTTCCTTTAAGTGTATCTAACATACTTTAGCGTGAATTTTCATTGTTGTGTATATAAAAAAAAAAAGAAGAAAAAAAAAAAGGGGAATCTTCCCCTTTCTTCTCTCTCTTCCTTCTACAAAAATGTGTTCTGATTTAATTTCTTCCTTTCCTCTTCTCTCTCCTTCTCCTCTTTCCTTTATTTAGTGCCACTGTCTATTCCCCCTAAAACTTGTGTATTTTGTATATATTGTGTGTAGATTGTGCAAATTTACTTTAATTTCCTTATTTCTTATCGTGTTTACTTCTTTTAACCTAACCATTTGACCATCTCAATTCAACCCTGTCACCCCCAAAAAAGAAAAAAAAAAAAAAAAGATCCCAGAGAACACATCTAATCATTAATCATCTAATCATCTACTATTAGTATCAATCAATATCTGTCAATATCTATGTATATTATCATCTTCAGTCAACATCTTCCAGTGTCTTCCAAGTTAGCCATATGGATAATTAATAGTGCCTTCCAACCCTATCTTATATGTCCCCAAAAAAAAAAAAAGAAGAAAAGAAAAAGAGGACAAACAAAGCAAAAAAAAAAAAAAAGGCCACTTATATGCTATCTGATGTCCAACCACTCCGTTGCTGCATCCGGCGTTTCAAAAAAAAAGAGTTTGCTTTTCATCATTCACTCTCAGTTTACTGGGATATAGAAGACTATACTTTAGACCCTTCTCCCTGAGTCTTTTTCGGACTTCGTTATATGCTTTTCTCCTTTCCTGTATTTCCGGGGGGTAGTCTGGAAAAAACATCAGTTTCACATTTTCATATTGTATGTCCTCTTTCATCCTAGCTGTTAAAAGGATTTTATCTCGATCTTGAAAGTTTAACAGTCGTAGTAGAAAGGGTCTGGGGAACTCTCCTGGCTTAGGGATACGAGAGGATATCCTGTGCGCTCTCTCTATTATGAATGTTGGAGTTTTTTCTATCAGGCCTAAAATTCCCGTCAATAATTCCTCTGCAAATTTTACTGGGCTATCTCCCTCTGCTCGTTCTGGTATCCCCAAGATCCGGACATTATTCCTCCTTAATCGGCTCTCTGTGTCGATTGCTCTTTCTTGCAGTGTTGCTATTTGCTTTTTCATTATATGCCACTCTCTGTTTTCCATTTTTTGTTTTTCTTCTACCTTTAGGACCCGAGCTTCAATTGCCGCAGTTCTTTGCTGTACTTTATCAAACTCATGCCTCATTATACTGACATCTACGGCCAAGGCGTCTATTTTAGCTGTAAGGGTCTCACTGCTTTTTTTTATAGCCTCCATAATGTCTTTAGCAAAAGTAGGTTGCTCTGCTGCCATTGTACCCTGGGTCTCTTCTTGTACCTCAGCAACTTTAAGGGCCCTTAACGGGGATTTTTCTGTTGATTTTGCGGTTCCTTTTATAAATTTTGCTAGGGGAGAGGAACATGGGGTGACGTTGTGTGTTTTACCTCTGGCTTTACCGGGGGCCATTCAGGCTCTCGTTAATTTTCAGTTTTTACCCGGAATTATATCAGGAGTCTTTATCTGGATGATAATGTCTATATTTTTCTCTCCTTATCCTCCTTCCCTTTCAAATGCAGTGCTCAGTAACTTTTCAAATTTTGTGTCTTTACATTTGCCAACCTCATATTGCATCAGTATCACCCCTATTGTCCTGCAGTTTGTTCATTTGTTCATTTATTTGTTTGCTAGACAAGAAAGGGGAGGAGAGGCAGAATCGCATATATGTATGAATCAAAATTATGGAGGTATCCCACTTGCTTGCCTTTGCTCCTTCTTTCCTCAAATTAAGTAGGGTGAAGGAGTGCTTGGAGAATAGGCAAGTAACTGGCAGAATAGGAGGAGCACAGTTTATAGCACAGTCCAAAATAATAAGCCAGAATAATAACTGAGTAATAACTGTTACTTTACCTCCGTTGAAGTTCTGCCCAGAGATACTGATTTCATCCATCTGCGTTTCCCACCTGTAGGTCCGTAGTCTACCGTCTCTCCCGTCTCAGCTGGACTGGGCCAGACCCCCCCTGGCTCTCCTCCCCTCCAACGATGTAAACAGTGAACACCGCCGCAGCCCAGCACCTTCCTCGCCGGAGCTGCCCAAATCACTGAACCGGCTTATGGAGCATACGAGCAGCAGTCTGACAGGGGATTCCACAACACAGCAGATTCTTCAATCTCTCTCTCTCCGGCAGCGGTAGTGCTTGTGCTTGCCCCCCAATAGCTGTGTATGTGTCTGTATCTCACCCCCTACATCCCGCGTCCTGCAGGAGGAGCCGAGAATAGTGCAGGGTACGGTGGCTCCGGCTGCAGCGTCTGTGGCTTCTGCGACGTCTCGTGGGGCTGAAGTCAGTGTCTCACACCGAAGACATCACACTACGGAAGCCTCATCTCTCAGCTCACGGCTCACGCTGGAAGTGTAGCAGAGACCCGCCCATGCATCCAATCAATCAATCAGTCAACCATCCCCACCCAATGAGTTGCTCCACATCGGCTGCTAGGACCATTGAGGGCATTCGGGATCGAGTGGTAAATCTAGGAGTTCTGTGCCTAAGATTTGTTAACTTTTAAATGATATAGAAATACTTTCCATTCATTTGAGAAAATAAATTACCCAGTCCGGCTCTGAGTATTTTTCCTTATACATGTAATTCAGGGATGTTGGTACCCTACTAGCTACTATCTTTATTTTAAATGCTCATTATATGTCAGAGGTAAAGAAATACACATTATTACTTACGCTAACTCCTCCAATACTGTCCTCTTCTCCCCGAAGATCCAGTCTTGGAGTCACCACATACAATGCAAGGCTATTAACCTTGCATTATAAGGGCTCATTCACCCTGTAGCAATCAAAAAGCTGCTTTTAAGGGCATTTGAGCTTTTATTTCAGCTTGAATAAGCTTGAACTTTTTTGGGCTCTTTTGCATGTTTTTATTGAGCTTCTTTGAGCTCCTTTCAGCTTTTTTGAGCATAAAGTTTTTTTTATTTCCAAAAACTTCAGCTCGTTTTTTCCTATTATTTTTAGTGGGTTTTTGAGCTTGTATGAGCTTTTGCATGCTCTTTGGCGCTTTTTCGCATGTTTTTGGGCACTTAGGCGTCTTTTCTGCTCGAAAGCTCCTCTCAAAAACATGAGTTTGGTGGGTTTTTGTTCTGCCCGTAAGAGCATATGCCTGTAAACTCCTAAAAAAGCCATAGTGTTCATGGACACATTGGCTAACATGGAAGGGAGTTTCCAGGCAGAAAAAAAAAGCCCAAAAGCCTGTAGGAGTAAGTTTACATACCCTGGCAGAATTTATGATAAAAAAAATTAAAAAGCCTGCAGGAGCCGTTTCTTTGAGCTGCAGTGTGCATGAGCCCTATGGCTATTAACCTGGCAATAGGTTACATTGCAACATTGTATGTTTACGCAATACCTTATATATAAGGCCCCATGCACACAGGGCGTTTTTGCAGCTCCTAACAGCAGCGTTAGACGTTTTTTTTTACAGCTGCAAAACGCCCATCCATGTTATTCTATTGTGTCATGCACACATAGAGCTTTTATGAGCTCCAAGCGGCATAGGCGTTTTCCAGCTGCAAAAAAAACCCAATTCCAGTGCGTTCTGGAGCTCCAGGTTTGAGCTGCAAAAACGCCCAACGCGCAAAAACGCTGCGAAAACGCCGCGATTTGCGTTTTTGAGCTCCAGGATTTTATTTTTATTTTTTAAAAAGGTCAAAAAATGTTTACAAAACATGGACAGGCGTTTTTAAGCTGTAAAAAACGTGGCTGTAAAAACACCCTGTGTGCATGGGGCCTTACAATGCAAGGCTATTAACCTGGCAATAATCAGGTGCAAAATCAAAGATGCTGGTTGTACCCAAGTGGATTGATCAATCTGCCTGGCCAATACATGGTTCGAATGTCTCCTGTCTTTAGAGGGGAGGCTGCAGGGGAATAGCTGCACCTGCAGGAGCATGGAATATGATATTTCTCTTTATTCCGACATCCCTAGACATAACGAGCATCAAACCCTTGCAATGCAGAGAAAGCCCACTGCAAGGATAGATTTTTCTAGTTCCTGGTGTTGGGCTTATAAAACACAGGGATTGTCAAGTACCGAAAAGGTGCTTTCAACGGGTAAAGACTGACACAGCAGTCCATATCAAACCTTTGCTATTGTCTATAGTTTACATACAGGACTTATTTCCTCATAAAATGCAGTATGATGCTCATGGTTAGCAAGATCAGTGGAGCCGATATAGGCATTGTAGCAGCATGAGGTCTGCTACTAAAAGAAGAAGTCCAAGATGGATCAGGGCGAGTGTAAGGCCCCTTTCACACTGAGGCGCTGCAATAACGCGCTAAAAACTATTAGCGTTTTTACCGCGTTAGCGTTAAAAATAGCGCTAACACCTATGCGTTTTACCGCGTTTTTACCGCGTTAGCGCTATTTTAAGCGCTAACACGGTAAAACGCGGTAAAAACGCATACGCATTAGCATTATGCATAGGCATTAGCGCTATTTTTAAAAATAGCGCTAACGCCTATGCGTTTTTACCGTGGTTTTACAGCGGTACTCATTCATTTCAAGCGCCCCAAAGATGCTCCAAAAAAGCCGTTTGCAGGATTTTTTCCAACGCACAGCCAGCACAACGCCTCAGGGCTTTCACATTGAGAATGCTGGGGCAGGATTATTTCAGGCGTTTTTACAGCGCTATTTTTAGCGCTAAAACGCCTGAAAAACGCCTCAGTGTGAAAGGGGCCTTATAATTTGCCTTTTACACAGCTCAGAGATTTCAACTAGGGCTGCAACTAACGATTATTTTCATAATCGATTAGTTGGCCGATTATTGTTTCGATTAATCGATTAATCGGTTAAAAACGTTTTTTTAAAAAAACATTATGTTGCTGGCCGATTAATCGATTATGAAAATAGTAATCGATTAATTTCATAATTGATTAGTTGTCGATTCATCGATTAGTTGTTTCGGCCCTAATTTCAACTGCAACTTCTAGCTGGCTTGCGTTGTTTCAGCACCCATAACAGCAAGCTAGTTTATTAAGGAAATCCTAATAGACATTTAAAATACATTAAAGAAAGGTGGGCAGAGGGAGGAAATGTAGGGGACACAGAGTTTTCAGATACAAATAACTGGACAGGGGGCACAAAGGTAAGTCTAAACCACATCTATGTTACACTCACAAAACCCCCCAGGACCCTGAGGACACAGGCTAAAATGTGTGCTTAGAAAAACCTACACAGGCTGAGACCTGGATTACGTTTTTTTTTTTTTTACTCTTTATTTTAGCATTTCATGGGATTACTTTACACATTCTGGCATTCTCCCAAGAGATTATAACGATCGTTTCTAGAATTGGGTTGTGAGGATTGTAAAACTGGCATAAATATTGTGTCATTTAATCAGGTAATAGCTTATTTTTTGACCAAAACTGCTGTACTGGAAATCTCCTCGTTATACCTGATGTTGGGTGATCCCCCAGTAGACTGGACCACCATCCCATCTCTACACCAGTGTTTTACAGAGAACAATGAACAATTCATGTCAGCCCCTGTCCCGAAAGAACTAACACTCTAAAACCCCTACCATACCCATAGGAGTTGATTTACTAAAGGCAAATAGGCTGTACGCTCTGCAAGGGAAGTTGCACTGTGCAAGGGAATTTCCCCCAGAACTTAGTTATGTGGTGACATTTCACTTTGCAAAGAATACCCAATCATGTGCAAGGACAAAAAATAAATGCATTTTGCTTGCACATTACTGGATGATGAAATTCTATGGAGCTTCACCTAAACTCTTATGCCGCGTACACACAACCGTTTTTAATGTCATTGAAAAAAACAACGTTTTTCTCAACGTGATTCTTCTCAAGCCTGCCTTGGCTACACACTATCGTGAAAAAAATAGCTTGAGCAAAGCGCGGTGACGTACAACGCATACGACGGCACTATAAAGGGGAAGTTCCATTCGGATGGCGGCACCCTTTGGGCTGCTTTTGCTGATCCTCATGTTAGTAAAGTTTGGTGAGAGACGATTCGCGCTTTTCAACCTCATGCTCTTCAGTCCGTTACAGCGTGACGAATGTGCTATCTCTATTATGAATGCTAGTTTTACCAGAACGCTCCCGTTTCATAACTTGCTTCTGAGCATGCGTGTTTTTTTCACGTCGTTAAAGCCTACACATGGCCGTTTTTCATGACGAGAAAAACTACGAGAAAAAATAGAGCATGTTCCAAATTTTTAATGGCCATTTTTCACGTCGCGAAAAATGCTCTGGAGCCTACACACGATTGTTTTTAATGACCAAATTAAAAAATTGCATTTTTCTCGTCATGAAAAACGGTCGTGTGTACGCGGCATTAGGATAACTCCCTTGCAAACTGCAGCTTCCCATGCAAAATTAACAGTCTATTTGCCTTTAGTAAATTAATCTCATAGACTCATAAAAAGTAGGGTAAATATTCAAGCCATTCAACTTATCATTGTGTTTTTGCACTGCGAGAAGAAATTGGAGCACATGGTGGAAACCCAAGCAAATATAGGCAGAAAGCTACAAGCTCTATGGATTTCTGGTAGAAAAAGGTGAATTTTTCTAAAACGGAAATGATATGCAGCAAATTACGCTTCTTCTATATTATCAATCTATGCTGGGCCCCTGGATGAGAGCATAAAATCTACATAGCTGATATCCTCAGGAGACAGCCTCTGCAACAAGCATCACTGCATAGAATAACTCAATTACCGTATATACTCGAGTATAAGCCGACTCGAGTATAAGCCGAGGTACCTAATGTTGCCTCAAAAAACTGGGAAAACTTACTGACTCGAGTATAAGCCGAGGGTCATCCTTACTGTTCCTATCCTCACTGTTCTACTATCCTCACTGTTCTCCTATCCTCACTGTTCCCTAGCTTGCTATTTTACATTGTAAATTGTACCTGTAAAGAAGTTGCGGCTGCGGCGTCCATCGTTCGAATTCCGCGGTCTCTTCCTGTTCCTTCCGTGATAGGCGGAGAGTGTCTGATGAGAATCGCCTATCACGATCATTCTCTCATCCTCAGTTTCCCAGCAGACACTGTGTTGGGTGTTCCACCAATCACAGACGTCTGCTGGGAAACTGAGGATGAGAGAATGATCGTGATAGGCGATTCTCATCAGACACTCTCCGCCTATCACTGAAGGAACAAGAAGAGACCGCGGAATTCGAACAATGGACGCCGCAGCCGCAACGTCTTTACAGGTACTATTTTCAATGTAAAATTTTTTGCTGACTCGAGTATAAGCCGAGGGGGGGACTTTCAGCCCAAAAAAAAGGGCTGAAAATCTCGGCTTATACTCGAGTATATACGGTAGTCACAGTGGATGGATAGTCATTACACATTCCATGGCATATGACAAAATGCCCCAGAATTCCACTCCAACTCACAGCACAAATGACATGTTCTTGCTCCTAGTTCCTTCAAACTCTTATCATTTATGTTACCATAAGCATATGTAATTGTGTATATTATTGTGTAATGTAATGAGGTATATTAATTATTGCTATTTGTTATTAATTAACCTGTACTAATAATACTGCTTTCTTCATAGATTTTTTCAGATATTTCACAATTATGTGCCACTTTGTGTTGGTCTATCACATAAAATACATTCACGTTTTTGGTTGTAACAAAATTTCAAGGGGTATGAATACTTTTTCAAGGCACTGTGTATATGTATATATGTGTGTGTGTGTGTGTGTGTGTGTGTGTGTATGTGTGTGTGTGTGAAAATAGTCTAAAAATAAAATGCCCCAAGAAGATAAGAGGATATTTACACCTTTTGAACAGACCCTGATGTTTCACTTAATCGTGGGTACAAAGACACAAATGTTAATGAATAATGTTGATGCTAAACTTATTTTAATTATAAAGAGATGTGCTTTGGCTGCGAAAATAATCAGCTGTGGAACGTGACAAAGAAGTCAACCTCTTGCCTGCCTTGCACTGAAAACACATTCACTTTAACGAAAATGTACTTAAAGTGAACCAATGCCTTTTTTCACTTCTAGGGTGTAGTGGGGGGTCAGGGGCTGTAGTGGGGGTGTCAGGAGCTGTAGTTGAGATCTCAGGGGCTGTAGTGGGGGTGTCAGGAGCTGTAGTTGAGATCTCAGGGGCTGTAGTGGGGGTGTCAGTAGCTGTAGTTGAGGTCTCAGGGGCTGTAGTGGGGGTGTCAGGAGCTGTAGTTGAGGTCTCAGGGGCTGTAGTGGGAGTGTCAGGAGCTGTAGTTGAGGTCTCAGGGGCTGTAGTGGGGGTGTCAGGAGCTGTAGTTGAGATCTCAGGGGCTGTAGTGGGGGTGTCAGTAGCTGTAGTTGAGGTCTCAGGGGCTGTAGTGGGGGTGTCAGGAGCTGTAGTTGAGGTCTCAGGGGCTGTAGTGGGGGTGTCAGGAGCTGTAGTTGAGGTCTCAGGGGCTGTAGTGGGGGTGTCAGGGGCTGTAGTGGGGGTGTCAGGGGCACACTGGAACAGGGTGGGCTATGCTCTCGGAGCTTCAGCTCCTTCTACTGCGGCTGCAAAATGTCTGTACAGTACTTGTGAGGCACTTTACATACACTCGCGGATATGTCCTTACTCGCGAGTGTATGTAAAGTGAGTGTACTTAAAGCGGGGTATGCCTGTACGCAAAATCGGACAAACCCATTTTCGAAAAACGAACATTTGGCCGTGAGCGCAAACGATGGTGCCATCATGTAATGACCGATAAATCGTTCACAGGACATATATAAAAAAAAATTGCTTCGTTTTTTTTACATATACCTAGTGCAGACAGTTCCGACGGGAAACACATTAACCTTTCAATTTATCATTCGTTCGGCAGAAAATTTCCAAACTTGTCCTTAGTTTTTTTGGCTCAAAAACATCCCAACGATTATCGATTGTGTGCCTATTAACTGTCCGAAAAACGAATGAACTGTCTAAATGATCGAATTTCGGCCGATTTTTTGTATAGTGGATGGCTAGCATTAGTATAGATAACATAGGATGCCTAGGGCAGAGTGGCTTAGATATGCTTTCTTTTTTTGTTACAATAGGTTTTATTGATGGATAGCAACAGGAAAAAAAAAATGCACAAATTCAAGGTGTATAAAAATTGTGCACAAATAAAAAGGATACAAGAGAATGAAATTAAATACACAATGAGCAGATAAAAGTCCACATACAAAGCAAGTAGAAACATAATGGTCGCACACGTAAAAAGTGAAAGTTGTCCAACAGTAAAAAGGAAAAAGGACCAAAAAAGGCCAGCCAAGAAGGACCACTATGCATAACGGTAATCCAGAGGGGAAAAAACCCAAGAGGAGGAGAAAAAGAAAGAGAAAAAGGAGGAAAAAAAAACAAAAATAGGGAAGCGAAAACAGAAGAAGTAACAAGAGTATCCCAGGGGGTCAGGGGCGCAGGCGTATCAAATGTGCAACAACTGATTATCAAAACGTGAATATGATCTCCAAGTTTGCCGATAAGAAATTTGTCATGAAAATCAAATAACACAGCTGTCAGTTTTTCGTTAACCATAATATCGTCCATTCGGTATTTCACCACTTCAAAACTAAGGACCAGGGACTTCCATGCCCTAGCAATAGTGAGCTTGGTGGCTGTAAACCAAAGCGTAGGAAGTTGCTGCTCAACATGAAAGGGGGTATCTATAGGCTTAAAAAGAGCCTCAAAAGTATTTCTCTTAATGTTAGAATGTAACAATGTACGAAGCAAAGCGTAGACCCGAATCTACAGTCTGCTCACCTTTGGGCAATTCCACCAATTTCAACCGCAAAAAAACAAGTCCAGGGATAATGGGAGACAACCTGGCCAGCGCATAATACCAGCTGTATAACACTTTGTACGCATTTTCAAAAATAAGAAAAATTTTCAAACCCTTTGAGAATTCATGATCTGCCAGTCCTGAAGGTCTAGCTCCGAACCCAGTTCACGCTCCCATTGTTGCCTATATGGTCTTACAGGGGATTGGTTGACAGAAATGATTGATGAGTGAGGCCTCGTACACACGACCGAGTTTCTCGGCAAGAACCAGCAAGAAACTTGCTGGCAGAGATGTCTTGCCGAGAAATTTGTTCGTGTGTATGGTTTCTCGTCAAGAAAACCGACAAGTAATCTCGACGAGAAAATAGAGAACATGCTCTCTATTTTCTCGTCGAGATTCTCGTCAGCCTGTTTCTCGACGAGAAAAGTGAGTGTGTGTACACTTACCTGTCCTCCGGGAAGCCCGCGCATGTTCGAAATGAATTTGACGCATGCGCGGTAGCTTCCTAGGCATAGGTAGGGTATACCAAGATGGTGGCGACGGCATCGAATGTGACGAGCGCATGCTCGTCGTAGTCGATGACGTCACCGCGTACGCTCCATTCAAAGAACCGCGGGTTCTTTGAATCGAGCGTCTGTACACTCGGCCGGGACAAGTTTCTTGTCCAAGGATCTCGTCAAAAAAACCGACGTGTTTTTTTCGACGAGAAACTCGGCCGTGTGTACGAGGCTTAAACCAGAGAACATGAGAGCGACATTTTTTAAAGGATGTCAAACTATATGGGATGTGTTGGGATCGAAGGAGGCCAGAGACTGTGACAGAGCTCTAAATAACAGAAATGCTCACGTAAAGGTATTGCATGTACAGAATGAAGGGATTCAAAAGGTCAGAATCAAAGTCTGGTAGGCGTGAGGGGAGAGTGAACATTCTTAAAGCGGGGTTCCACCCGCGATTTGATTTTATTTTTTAAAAGTCAGCAGCTACAAACACTGTAGCTGCTGACTTTTAATAAGGACACTTACCTGTCCTAAGCGCCCGCGATGTCGGCCCCCGAGACCGATCCCTCGATTGTGGCAGGTCCCGGCGCCACCATCCTAACTAAGGGAAACAGGCAGTGGAGCCTTGCGGCCTCACTGTCAGTTTCCTACTGTGCATGCGTGAGTCTCGCGGCGCTGTATGAATGGACGGCTGCTCTCTGAGATACACACAGTTCCCAGAAGGCAGCGCGCCCCATTCCCCAGAAGACAACGCGAGGATGAAGACCAGCCGCGGACTAGGAAGAGGCAGATTAGGAAGATCCGCCTAGCAACCGCAATTTCTGGCAAGTAAAAAAAAAACATTTTTCTATTTTTTTTGTAGCATTTTGATGTATTTTTTTGTTTTGTTTTAGGGTGGACCTCCACTTTAAAGCCCTGCTCGGACCACCAGTGCAACTGTGTTGGATTTTCAAGAGATATGTTTTTTGTTTTTACAAGTTTGCATTAACTAGGTTTAGTGAAATTCTATAATAATCTGTTTCCATATGATTTATTTCACCCATTCACATCGTAAATGGTTTAAAAAATGTATAAAAATAAAAACAACAACATAGGACACAGTGAATATCTTCAAATACATAATGGTAGTTAATGATTTGTTGATGAAAATAGGGCAAGCAATATTCAAGACAGTCATAAAAAAAAACCTTAACTTGTGTCAGACAAAAGAAGTGAAATATAGATCCTACTTTTACATGAATTAAAGTATGTTCTGATGTGTAAAGTGCAAGTCATGCTTAGAGAAACTATAAGGCCTCATGCCCACGGGCGTTTTTTCAGCCGCGTTTTTGAGCGTTTTTTACAGCTTAAAAACGCCTGTCCATGTTAGTCTATAGCTTCATGCCCACCTAGGCGTTTTTGAGCTGTAAAGAGCATAGGCGTTTGTAAGCTGTAAAAAAAACCCAGGGCCAGTGCGTTCCTCAGCGTCAGAACTAGGCAGGAAAAAACGCGAGCGTCAAAAAACGCGCACTAACGCGCAAAAAACGCGCACTAACGCGCGGTCGCGTTTTTAGCTCCGACTTTTTTTTTTTTTTTTTTTCAAAAAAAAAAAATATTTACAATAACATGGACAGGCGTTTTTAAGCTGTAAAAAACGCTCAAAAACGCAGCTGTAAAAACGCCAGTGGGCATGAGGCCTAAGGCCTCATGCCCACTGGCGTTTTTACAGCTGCGTTTTTGAGCGTTTTTTACAGCTTAAAAACGCCTGTCCATGTTATTGTAAATATTTTTTTTTTTTTTTTTTTGAAAAAAAAAAAAAAAAAAAAAAAAGAAAAAAAAAACGTCGGAGCTAAAAACGCGACCGCGCGTTAGTGCGCGTTTTTTGCGCGTTAGTGCGCGATTTTGCGCGTTTTTTGACGCTCGCGTTTTTTCCTGCCTAGTTCTGACGCTGAGGAACGCACTGGCCCTGGGTTTTTTTTACAGCTTACAAACGCCTATGCTCTTTACAGCTCAAAAACGCCTAGGTGGGCATGAAGCTATAGACTAACATGGACAGGCGTTTTTAAGCTGTAAAAAACGCTCAAAAACGCGGCTGAAAAAACGCCCGTGGGCATGAGGCCTAAGGTGACCACAGACACAAGCTCTTCTCCCTTGAGCCCTCGATTTCTTGGTTACCAGACATAAGTTTAAATCAAGTAAAGGCCTGACTCAGACCTCTTATACATGCACACTAAGGCCCCATGCACACGAGACGCAGGTGCAAACTCTGCTGAACACACGTTTTTAAACGCGGAAACCGGCGTTTATAAACGCGCGTTTTGCCGCGTTTGCGGCCGCGTTTAGCGGCGTTTAACCGCGTTTGCGTTTATAAGCTGTGAGGGGGTTAGCTCGGCAGCGGGTGTGTGTGACCCCCGAGATGGGCTCCCCACACAAAAACAGGCCCAGCAAACGGAGGTTGTGGTTTTCAAAATCAAAAAGGTGCGGTTTATTTTCTATTTACAGTGACAAAACACAGCAAAGCAAAAGAAACATAAACAAAATAAATCCTGGTCAACTTGACCTCTGACTAAACATACAGGTTTCCTAACTAACAACTGGGATCAGCCTAGTGCTGTCCTAGTCCCTAAGTCCCTGGTTTTAAATGTCCAAGCAAATAGCCACACAGGCTTTGTCTCACCGCACAGGGGTTCACTCTCCCTACACAGTCCACACAGGTCTGGTTCCAGGCATGAGCTAACATCTAATGAAGCTGGGAGTTCTTATAGAGGCCTAAATGAGCTGACAAGGTTCAGCTGGTCTCCTCATCTCTGTCTGCACGACGCCCCACACTCTCCCTAGAGGTATGAGTCATCCATGAGCCCACTAGCCTTATACAACTCTCCACCTAGTTGTATAAGTCGGCGTAAAGCCTGAATCTGGGCGAAATATATCTACCCCCCTGGATGCAACCAGGTGACTTTACCTTCCTGCTGTCACATACCCCCCCCTCTTGTTTTAACCTCGGGGTTGGAACACCAGCAATCAGGCATTCATGTACTCGAGACAAAGCATCCACATTCCCCATTTGAACGCCAGGGCGATGCTTTACTGTGAAGTTGAATTCCTGGAGGGCCAGGAACCACCTATTCACTCTTCTATTTGTTTCCTTGTTTTGAGCCATCCACTTTAACGGAGCGTGATCCGTAACCATGTCAAAGTGCCTACCTAGCAGGTAGTACCGAAGGGAATCTAGAGCCCACTTCACCGCTAAACACTCCTTTTCAACGGTGGCGTAATTTACCTCATGGGACTTCAACTTCCTGCTGAGGTAAATGACTGGGTGCTCTTCCCCGTTCCAGACCTGGGACAATACTGCTCCTAACCCCACATCTGACGCATCACTTTGTACGACAAAGTCTTTAGAGAAGTCGGGTGAGTACAACACTGGCTGGCTACATAAGGCTTGTTTCAAGAATTGGAATGCTGCCTCCGCCTCGGGGGTCCATTTAATCATGACCGACCCTTTCCCCTTCGTCAGGTTGGTTAGGGGCACAGCCTTAGAAGCAAAGTGGGGAATGAATTGCCGATAATACCCAGCGATTCCCAGAAAGGCTCGTACCTGCTTCTTGCTGTTGGGACGTGGCCAACTCTGGATGGCCTCGACTTTGTTGAGTTGGGGTTTTATTACTCCCCTCCCAATGGTGTACCCAAGATATTTGGCCTCCTCCTGCCCAATGGTACACTTCTTGGGGTTAGCCGTAAACCCCGCTTCCCGAACAGAGTCCAGGACTGCTTGCACTTTTGGCAGATGTGAGGCCCAATCTGTGCTATGGACAATTATGTCATCCAGGTAAGCCGCAGCATACTTCCGATGGGGCCTCAGCATCTGGTCCATTTTCCGCTGGAATGTGGCCGGCGCATTCTGTAACCCGAACGGCATTCTTTTATATTGGAACGCCCCGTCTGGGGTTACAAATGCGGTTTTCTCTTTGGCCGACTTGGCCAGGGGGATTTGCCAATACCCTTTTGTGAGGTCAAGAGTCGTCATGTATCGGGCTGTTCCCAGCCGGTCGATCAACTCATCTATACGTGGCATGGGGTAGGTGTCAAATTTTGTAACTTTGTTCAACTGACGAAAATCGTTACAAAATCGCCAGCTCCCATCCGGTTTAGGCACCAACACAATGGGACTAGACCAATCACTTTGGGACTCCTCTATCACCCCTAAGTTCAGCATTTTCTGTACTTCCTCCCGTATTGCCTCCCGTCGGGCCTCTGGGATCCGATAGGGTTTTAACTTCACCCTTTCACCGGGCGGGGTAATGATGTCATGCTCTACCCCAGATGTTTGTCCCGGCAGCTCAGAGAATACCTCCTTGTTGCGAAGCACAAACTCCTTAACCTCCTGTTGTTGGGGTTGTGACAAGGTGGCTGCTATTCCAACCTCAGGAATCACGCAACCAGTTTGAGCTGGTGACCAAGTGTCTGCGACTAGGGACTCTCTATCCCTCCAGGCTTTCAACAGATTAACGTGATAGATCTGTTCGGGCTTTCGCCTTCCTGGTTGTCTGACCTTGTAATTCACTTCGCTCACTTTTTCCATTATCTCGTAGGGGCCTTGCCATTTGGCAAGGAATTTACTTTCAACCGTAGGGACAAGTACCAGTATCCTATCCCCCGGGGAAAAGGTACGGGTCTTGGCTCCACGGTTGTACACTCTCTGCTGTGCTAACTGCGCTTGGGCCAAATGTTCCTTCACGATGGGCATTACCTGTGCAATTCGGTCTTGCATCAGGGCGACATGCTCAATCACACTCCTGTGGGGAGAACTCTCACTTTCCCAAGTTTCCTTGGCAATATCCAACAGCCCTCTTGGGTGTCTCCCATACAGTAACTCAAAGGGGGAGAATCCCGTAGAGGATTGGGGCACCTCCCTAATAGCAAACATCAGATAAGGAAGTAGACAGTCCCAATCCTTTCCATCTCTATCCACCACTTTCTTCAACATTTGTTTTAGGGTTTTGTTGAACCTTTCAACCAGCCCATCGGTTTGGGGGTGATACACAGATGTACGTAATTGCGTCACTTTGAACAATTTACACAGCTCCTTCATAACCCGGGACATAAAGGGTGTACCTTGGTCCGTAAGCAGTTCTTTACAAATACCCACCCGGCTAAACACAAGAGATAGCTCTTTGGCTATGGTTTTGGCCGAGGTATTTCGGAGAGGGATCGCTTCTGGATAACGGGTGGCATAGTCCATTATAACTAATATGTACTGGTGCCCCCTAGCGGACTTGATTATAGGACCTACCAAATCCATGGCGATCCTCTCAAACGGGACCTCAATGATGGGTAGAGGGACCAGCGGGCTACGGAAATGTGGCATCGGGGCCGACCTCTGACACACAGGGCAGGAGGAACAATAATTTTCTATGTCCTTCATCACCCCCGGCCAATAGAATCTCTGTAATACCCTCTCTCGGGTTTTCTCTGTCCCCAGATGACCTCCAAGAATGTGCCCATGGGCCAACTCCAACACCAACTTCCTGTAAGGTTTGGGCACCACAAGCTGCTCAACGGTTTCTTCTGCCCTTTTTGCCACCCGATACAGTAGGTCCTTCTCTACGCTGAAGTATGGGTAAGTGCAGGTATTATCTGGGTTCACTAACTCGCCATCTATTTTCACTACGTTTTCCCGTGCCTTTATTAGGGCGGGGTCTTTCAACTGTTCTGTGGCAAAGTTTTCCCTGTGAACCTCAAGATCAGAAAACTCCACAGACGGTAGGTTTTCGTCTGAGGAGGTGGGCTCCTCTCCAGTTTCTTGAGTCTCCCCTGCCAATACTGATAAGGGAAATTCCGGAGAGTCCTCACCACTCTCAGGGGAGTTCTGGCTATCACATTCCTGGTACATAGGGGCACCAGTGGGGGGCTCAGGATCATCCCACAGTTCCCAGAACTTCGGAAAATCCCTTCCCACAATGGCGTCATGCGGTAACTGAGATACTAAGCCCACTGGATGAGAGAGGGTACCTTTGGGGGTCTCGAAACACACTGTAGTCACTGGATACTCTTGGGTGTCCCCATGCACACAAATAACAGCTACCTTGCTATTCCCAAAGACCTCTGTTTTAACTAACTCAGCCTTTATCAGGGTCACAAGGCTACCTGAATCCAGCAATACCACAACATTTCTACCATTAACACACATTTTGCATAAATGTTTCTCAGTTCCTCGAATGGCAGTGCATGCGACTGTCGCACACAGCGACTGACGTCTGCCCGTCAGAAAGTCACACTGCATGGGTTCCTCCACAACCGGGCAATTGGCTGCAATATGTCCCGCTTGCCGGCAGCGGTAGCAAACGATCCTTCTTGCGGCCTCTTGAGCCGCTGATTTCCCAGGCTGTTCTCGCCAAACTTGGGGTAGAGCTCCCACCCTCTCACTCTCTCCACCCTCACCCCTTGGAATCCTCTTATCCGCCCCTGGGGATGGTCTGGTCTTAGGGTGGAAAGTCTGAGTGTCTCTGGAAGAGGCCGTCAGGTTCTCTGTAGCCAAGTATTTCTCCACACGATCCACAAGACCATCGGCCGTCTCTGGGTCTCCATGGCTTACCCACTTTTGGATGGCAGTAGGAAGAGCTCTCAAAAACCGATCCATTACAACACGTTCCACAATCTTTGGTGCGGACAAAGTCTCTGGCTGTAGCCACTTTCTGCTCAGGTGAATGAGATCATACATTTGAGACCTGGGGGGTTTTCCAAGCTGGAAAGTCCAGTTATGCACACGCTGAGCCCGGACAGCCTGGGTGACACCCAGCCTTGCCAATATTTCAGCTTTTAGCATCACATAGTCTTTTGCTTGGTTAGGCTCTAGGTCATAGTAAGCTTTCTGCGATTCACCAGTTAACAGAGGAGCCACCAGTCCAGCCCACTGCTCCTCAGGCCACTTTTCTCTTTCAGCGGTCCTTTCAAATGTGGTCAAAAATACCTCTGGATCATCCTCTCCAGTCATTTTTGTCAATAAACGACTCACCCCAAAGGACGCGGTATTAGTGGGACGGCTTTCCTCACTGGTCTGCGGACGTTGCTGCATTATTGCTTCCATCTGTTGTTGTAGTCTCTGCTCTTGCTTCTGCAACAGGTCTATGAAGCGGGCCTCAGATTGCTGCTGGGCTTGTTGCTGAGCCTCCAGACTCTGTTGCAAAGTTGCGTTTGTCTGCTGCTGGGCTGCAAGGTTCTGTTGATGAGCTTGCTGCTGGGCTGCGAAGTTCTTTTGCAAACCTGCATTTGTCTGCTGTTGATTGGCATTTGCTAGAGCCAGCTGCTTCAGTATCTCCTCCATGCTGGCTTAAAAAAAAAAAACTGCCACTGGTTCTCCACCAACTGTGAGGGGGTTAGCTCGGCAGCGGGTGTGTGTGACCCCCGAGATGGGCTCCCCACACAAAAACAGGCCCAGCAAACGGAGGTTGTGGTTTTCAAAATCAAAAAGGTGCGGTTTATTTTCTATTTACAGTGACAAAACACAGCAAAGCAAAAGAAACATAAACAAAATAAATCCTGGTCAACTTGACCTCTGACTAAACATACAGGTTTCCTAACTAACAACTGGGATCAGCCTAGTGCTGTCCTAGTCCCTAAGTCCCTGGTTTTAAATGTCCAAGCAAATAGCCACACAGGCTTTGTCTCACCGCACAGGGGTTCACTCTCCCTAGACAGTCCACACAGGTCTGGTTCCAGGCATGAGCTAACATCTAATGAAGCTGGGAGTTCTTATAGAGGCCTAAATGAGCTGACAAGGTTCAGCTGGTCTCCTCATCTCTGTCTGCACGACGCCCCACACTCTCCCTAGAGGTATGAGTCATCCATGAGCCCACTAGCCTTATACAACTCTCCACCTAGTTGTATAAGTCAGCGTAAAGCCTGAATCTGGGCGAAATATATCTACCCCCCTGGATGCAACCAGGTGACTTTACCTTCCTGCTGTCACAAAGCGTTTCATCATAGACCCTCCCTAAGCTCAAAAAACAGTAAATTTTAACCATTTCAGCCAGTTTGTGAGACCAGAGTGAGTAGCAGCAGCTGAGAGAGCAGCAGTGTACTTGTATTTAGCATATCACTTGCCACATCACCTGCCACAAGTTGTGGATTGTCCACTTGCCACGTCACCTGCCACGTCACCTGGCCACATCACCTGGCCACGTCACCTGCCACAAGTTGTGGATTGTCCACTTGCCACGTCACCTTGCCACATCACGTGCCACGTCACCTGCCACAAGTTGTGGATTGCCCACTTGCCACGTTACCTGGCCACGTCACCTGGCCACGTTACCTGCCACATCAGCTGGCCACGTCACCTGCCACAAGTTGTGGATTGTCCACTTGCCACGTCACCTGCCACGTCACCTGGCCACGTCACCTGCCACAAGTTGTGGATTGTCCACTTGCCATGTCACCTGGCCACATCACGTGCCACGTCACCTGGCCACTTCACCTGCCACAAGTTGTGAATTGTCCACTTGCCACGTCACCTGCCACGTCACCTGGCCACATCACCTGGCCACGTCACCTGCCACAAGTTGTGGATTGTCCACTTGCCACGTCACCTGGCCACGTCACCTGGCCACGTTACCTGCCACAAGCTGTGGATTGTCCACTTGCCACGTCACCTGGCCACGTCACCTGGCCACATCACCTGACACAAGTTGTTGATTGTCCACTTGCCACTTTACCTGCCACAAGTTGTGGATTGTCCACAATGCGATGCAAGCAATTACAGTTTTCTTTTATATTTTTTAATAGTTTTTCATCATTTGCCATCATTTTTGAGATTTCTAATGTTAAAAAATAGGTCACCTTTAAAAACGCTTATAAACGCAAACGCGGCAAAACGCCGGTACCGCGTTTAGCCGCGTTTAGCCGCGTTTAGCAGCGTTTAGCGTCTGAAACGTGAAAACTTTTGCGTCTGAACCCATTTTTTTGCTTCTGGAAAAACGAGGTTAAACGCAACTGCTTGTAAACGCCAAAAAACGAGAGTGTGTGCATGGGACACATAGGATAACATTGAATGGGTTCAGGAGCAGTTGAAAAAAGCGTCCAACTGCCTCTGAACGCGCGTTCAACAGCAAATAACAGCGTCTCGTGTGCATGGGGCCTAAGATGATGTCTAAAACAAGTACTGTCTTTATTCGACTGTCAAAAGAAAGAAAAAAAAAAAACACCCTTATATTATAAGAACACAGGAATAAAACCTTCCTGTAGCCATCAAAGGTAACAAAAGCAACATCAATAAAAGGGCAACTTCACTTTGGTGATTTAACCACTCGACCTCCGCAAAATCTACCCCCCTTCATGACCAGGCCATTTTTTGCGATATGGCACTGCGTTACTTTAACTGATAATAAGTCACACAAATTAAATGTATTTAATTATTACCCCACAAATGGCGCTTTCTTTTGGTGGTATTTGATCACCACTGCGTTTAAAAAATTTTGCTCTATAAATGATAAAAAAAAAAACAATATTTTTTACTTTCTGCTACAACACATATTCCATAAAAAATTTAAAAAAAAAAAACAAAAACAAACAATCTCTTAATAAAATTTGGCCCAAATGTGTTCTTCTACATGTCTTTGGTAAAAAAAAAAAAAAAAATCACAATAAATGTATATTGATTGGTTTGCGTGAAAGTTCTAGCGTCTACAAACAATTGGATAAATACTGGAATTTTTATTCAGCCACTTAAAAGCGGGACAGCGCGCAATCTGACACTAACTGACAATTTGTGGGAACTACCAATGACCTTATTACAGTGATCAGTGCTAATAATATGCACTGTCACTGTACTAATGACACTGGGCAGGAAGGGGTTAACATCTAGGGTGATCAAGGAGTTAAAGCGGAGTTCCACCCAAAAATGGAACTTCCGCTTTAACCACTCCTCGCCCCCTTACATGCCACATTTGGCATGTCATTTTTTTTTTGGGGGGGGGGGGGAGTGGGGGCTTCGGTAGGAGTGAGACTTCCTGTCCCACTTCCTCCTTCCGCCCAGAGACCGCTTAGGTGACTCGTCATATCGCCTAAGGTGGCCCCTCCCTGTAGGCGATCACCTGGGACACGTGACAGGTCCCAAGCGATTGCCTGTCCACTCAGATTGCGCAGCGCCACTCGCGCATGCGCAATGAGTGCCCGGCCGTTATGCCGAAAGCTGTCACGGCAGGGTACCCACAGTTAGAATGCAGGGGCCGGCGGAGAGGGGGGGGGGGGAGAGGAGCGAAGCTCCGTTCGGCCGCGTCGCTGGACAGTGGAACAGGTAAGTGTCTGTTTATAAAAAGCCAGCAGCTACACTTTTTGTAGCTGCTGACATTTAATAAACATAAAAAAGGCTGGAACTCCGCTTTAAATATGTGCCTAACAAGTGTTTGGGTGTGTGTGTGTAATGTGTGCTGCTTTTACTGGGGATCTAGTCGTTTTCATTCCCTGCTTAGCAGGGAATGAAAAACCAACTAAATCCCCTGTCACTGAACCCTCACAGAGCTGTGTTTTGTGATACTCAGAGTGGATCATCAGGTGCTGGCAGTCAATCATTGGCCAGGACCCGGTGATCAGCATATGCTGTGACAAATCACAGCACAGCTGGGCAGGCACACGCCTGTGCACCCGCTATCCAGAAATAGGAAGAAAAAACTGCGCTATCCAGAAATGATTCTCCTCCCGGTCTTAGGACTCCCTGGCCAATCGGGTCTCAGACACACTTCCTGTTGGGCCAGGTGGAGAAACATACAGTCCATGCTGAGCTGTCAGTGTCCCTGTGTGCTGCATCATGCATGGACTCACCCCACCAGGCAGACGATGGCAGCCGCTAGGGTGTCTTTGAAGTCCGGCCTGGAGAAGCGGTCAGAGTGGCCCTGGCTCTTCTTATACTCTGCCTCCTAATGTAAGGCATCTACCGCATTCACTTCCGTCTCCCGCTCCGGAGGGGGGGTGGTGTTAGTTTGACGCCCTCCCCCCAAAATATTGAGTACCAGCCGCCACTGCAAGCTGGATGTAAACAACGCAATGTTTAAAATAGTTAGTAGCTCTCAACAGGCAAGGAAAGAAAATGGATATGCAAGACCTCTTCCAATCTGGTGATTATGGGCATACAGCAGATCCTCACGCCTGGGATCACAAGTGTATAGGAATAGCTGCAGCTGTTCATACAGGCAGAGAGGTGCTGTGGCTGTTCTCATGAATCTGTAGATCCAGTGGTTGCCTGCAGTTAGGGACAGATGTCTGACCCTGGATGTATCTCTCTGTGTCCAGGGTTGCTGAACCACAGATAACTACCGGTTGCACAGTGAACAGGGACGGCTCCTCTTAGCCTGTCATTTCTTTGTACAGGCTGAGTGGCCGCAGCTATACACATACACCTGTGATCCCAGCCATAATAATCCACCGATTCTTGCCACTGTAATCTGCTGTATAAAAATAATCACCCGTCTGAAAGAGGCCTAAGGCGCCTTTCACACGGACGGCTGTTTTGCCGCAGTTAAAAGCATGTAAAATGTTCTGTGAAATTCAAGGCTCCATGCACTGCGATTAGCTGCATTTGTACATTGCGATTACCTGCGTTTACGTGCGGTTACATGCGGCCGCGTTTAGCTGCGGTAGTCATTCCCATAGCAACCCTTTTTCCTGGTGCCTCCATGGCAGCATACCTGTGATAGAGCTCCGCCTCGACTCCTCCTTCAGGACTAGTGAATAGCATAAATTAAAAGGCATAGTCCCTCCCCCAACATTCTCCTTTTTTTCCTCATACCTTCTTGTGCTGGTGAAGAGTAGTAGTATGTCCATACCTCTGCAGTCGGCAGCGTCCGCCGGGTTTAGCCTTTCCCGTGCGCAGTCCCTGTTCTTGGGCCGCTCACATCGCTGATAAGACTGGGAACCCCTCTGTGGATCTGTTGGGGTCTTTTCGCAGAGTTTCCTCACAGGAACGCAGTCTGCTATCACATCCATGATGAATGCAGTGGAAGTCGCAAAAGGATCAGCTCCATCTTCCCAGGCTGGTGGTTTCCATTTTTTATTACAGGCATTTGTGTTTTTCCCCTTTCTTTTCCTCTCTTCCCCTCCCCTCCCCTTTCCTTTGCTTGTTAGGCGCCTTCAAATGATTATTGTCTTACTTTTTTGTTCCTTTAAAACTGTGCAACTGGATAGGGCAGGTGTCTCTCTGTGCAACAACATTGTGGTGCTTATTTCCGGGTTCGGGGGGGGGGGCTACAGGTGCTCTGTACGTCCCGCCAGGTAGGAGAGTGTCATGGCACGGCGTCCTCGCCGCCGTCTGCGTATGCGCGATTCGGGAGTGATACAGAGCCGTAGTTTCTCGGCTCTCTGTACTGGGCGACGCTGGATCTTCTGCGCGTGCGCATGCACGGTCGCTTGGTTCAGTGGCAGCCATCTTGGATTCTGGAAAGAAGGCTAGATTTGCCCTTTTTTCAATCAATTCCAAATGGTGGTTTATGGGATTAGCCCACGCATCTTGAGCCTATTTAGGTTCAGATTCAGGGATTGCTGTCAGAGTCTCCTCAGCTGTGCCCTGCTAGGTCTCTCTGATGCTGCTTTGTGGTAGGTACTTTATTTTCTCAAAAAAAAAAAAAATGTTGCCGATCAAAAATTTTTATGTTTTAAAAAAAAAAAAAAGATGACGATATAAAAATGTTTATCTTTAAAAAAAAAAAAAAAAAGACGACGATATAAAAATGTTTGTTAAAAAAAAAAAAAAAAAAAGGACGCCAAAAACTCCTGATTCTTTTCCCTTTCTTACTATATTTCCGGAGCTGATCCTTGTGCCCAACTCCGCAATGAGTCATTCATCTCGCAGCAAAGATCCTCACACTTCTATTAGGTATGTGACCAACTATACGTGAGTATAAAAAAAAAAAAAAGTGCGCTCACTGGTCTAGCGTGAGTTCCTTACATCGTAGCCCTACCCACTCCAAGGGGTCCCGCTCATCAGGGCGTAGGTCCCATTCTTCACGTCGTAGATCAGAGAGGTCAAGATCCAGAGGACATGATCGGTCCCCCTCTCCTAGGACCTATAGAAAGAGAAATGCTGGACATGTGGGGCTACACCGCTACCAGACAGAGTGGTCTGTAAGGACTGTTTTACGGACTATGCGTCCAACCGCGAGCTAGAAAACCAGCACGCTGTAGATCTGCTCAAGCGAACAATGAAGGACTCCTTCTCTGAGCTTTTGGCTTTGGTCCCCGCTCAACCACTTCAGCAGATATCCCAGGTTCAGGATATAGAACCTAATCTCCCTGGTCCGTCAGCAGTCAGTACACCTCTGCCGCCGTCAGGCCGACCAGCTAGAGATTCACCACCTGAAGACTCTTCAGGGGACTCTTCAGAGGAATCAGAACCTTCTGGCTTCAGTCTCTCCTTGGTAAAGCCATTCATCCAAGCAGTCAAAACTGCAATCGCCTGGAAAGACGCAAAATAGCCTCCCCAAGAGTCTACAAGCTACTTCCCATTCCTCCGATGGGCGTGATTAGTCAAGTCATTCAGAAGGAATGGTCAAAGACTGACAAACTATATACCCCTTACCAGAGTCTGGAACGCAGTCACCGAACTGCATGCCAGTGGTAGACGCATCGGTGGTGCGACTCGCAAAAAAAATATAAGTTTGCCAATGGAGGATTCCGCTTCCTTCAAAGACCCTCTAGACAGGTGAAATCGACCTGGAGCTGAAGAGGAGCTACTTAGCCCCGGAAGCAGCATGTAAGCCAGCTATTGCCCTCACATCAGTATCAAATGCCATAAGATCTTGGACAGATAATATTGAGACGGCTTTGCATCAGGATGTCCCCATGGAGGATATAACCAAGTCCTTAGAAGAGCTTAGATTGTTGGCAGACTTTGCCTGCGTAGCGGCCATTGACACGATCAGGTGGTCGGCAAGATCCATGTTGCATTCAGTGATGGCGAAGAGGGCCTTGTGGCTGAAACCCTGGATGGCTGACTTATCCTCCAAACAAAATTGGTGCAAAATCCCGTTTGATGGGAAAGCACTATTCGGAGAAACAATGGATAAAGCTATCTCCAGGCTGTCAGGAGGGAAGTCTGGTATGCTTCCACAGGACAGAAGTAGGCGAAGATTCAGAGGTGGTTCCTCTAGGTTCCGCCAGTCAAACCCAAGGGATTTTAGGCAGTCGAGACAGCCCAGAGACAACAAAAGACCTTGGAAAGGTACTCAGGGATCCTTTTTGAACAGGAAGATGAAAGCCCTTCCGGATCCACAGGAGCAGAAGCAGTCTTTTTTTTTTTTACGCCAGAGTAGCCCAGGCACTCCCGGTGGGAGCCAGGCTAAAGGTTTTTACCCCAGTCTGGGCCACCCGCTGCCACGACCACTGGGTTCTGTCAACAATTCAATGGGGGCACTTTTGGAATTTTTCTCACCCCCCACCTCGGAACTCTTTCAAAAGGACAGAGATTCCATCCTCTCCACTGAAGGCTCAAGCTCTGAAAAACATCCTAACGTCACTCCAGCTTCAGGGGGCGGCTGTTCCGGTTCCCTTGGCAGAGCGCTTTGCAGGCTTTTACTCCACCCTATTTCTGGTCCCAAAGAGGAGGCCTGTGATAGACCTAAAGAGGCTCAACCGGTATATCCGCCCCGAAAGCTTCAAAATGGAGTCCCTGCAGACGATTATTCAGACAGTCCAGCCATCAGATTGGATGATTTCGGTCGATCTGCAGGATGCATACCTACATGTTCCAATTCTACCTGCATTTCAAAAATACCTGAGATTTGCAGTGGGATGGACCAACCTACAGTTTCAAGCCCTGCCTTTCGGTCTGTGCACCTCTCCCAGGGTGTTCACCAAGATACTAATATCTGCTTTGGTTCCCCTGCGGGAGAGGGGCTTGAGGATATACCACTACTTGGACGACATCCTACTCCTAGCAAGCAATCCGGATCAGTTGGTATGTCACAGGGACATTCTTCTACAGTCCCTAAAAAGAGCTAGGGTAGCTGGTGAATTCCGACAAGTCAACTAACGCCAACACAGCAGATAATCTACGCGCAATGTTCGACACTCAGGAGGGGACAGTGTCATTACCACCGCCGAAGGCAAGGATTGTCATCCAGAGAATGATCAAAGTCATCCGGAGCCCGTATCTGACGGCTTCACAATGCCTGAGCCTCATTGGCACAATGTCTTCCTATATACCCATGGTTCCTTGGGCACATTGGCACTTGAGGTATTTCCAGACTGGTTTCTTGGCGCAGTGGAAGAAACAACGACTATCTCAGACGATCCTGCTGACAGGGAAAAATGCGCAGGAGCCTTCACTGGTGGACAGTTCCAGAAAACCTCTCCAGGCCTCATCACCTGGGCTCCCTTCCTTGGATCACAATTATGTCCGATGCAAGCAGACAGGGCTGGGGAGCCCATTGCGGGCAAACCAGAATACAGGGGGAGATGGTCATGCACCACCCAGGGAGTGGTATCAAACATCTTGGAGATGAGGGCAGCCTTCTTGGCACTGACCTCCTTTGGCACCCCAAATCAGAGGCCAGAGAATACTCCTACGCCTAGACAACAGGGCAGCTGTCGCTTATCTGCAGAAGCAGGGAGGCACTCGCAGCAGGTCACTCCTCAAGGAGGTAGAGCCGATCATGCTCTGGGCGGAGCAGAACCTCCTGGACCTCAGAGCGATGTATCTGCCAGGCAGGTTGAACACGGAAGCAGACACATTATCCAGAAACTTCCTGGACAACGAGTGGGCTCTCCACCCCCATGTCTTCCTTTAGATTGCCAACATATGGGATCCCCCTCAGGTAGATCTGTTCACCTCCCCGAAGAATGCCAAGCTGGACAGGTTCTTCTCTCGGCTGCCGCATCCACAAGCCGAGGCAGTGGATGCCCTGTCATGTCCCTGGAGGTTCACCACGGAATATGCCTTTCCTCCCAGGCCATTAATATTCAAATTCCTCCTGAGGCTCCTCAGGGAGCCAGTCCAGGTGGTGGCAGTACTTCCGTATTGCGCCTCAGTGTGGGCTCTCCAATCAAGATCCCTCCTTTCCCTCAACTTCTGTCGCAGGGCAGTCTAGTTCATCCAAACCCTCAGAAGTTGAATCTTCAAATCTGGAGGTTGAGAGGCGAAGGTTCGAGTCCCTAGGGTGTTCTCCAGGAGTCATATCAACCCTTCTAAAAGCTAGGAAGCCAGCAACTAATGCCATATATTCAAAAATATGGGACAAGTTCTTGTCATTTGTTTCCGGAAATGGATTTGATCCAATCCTTCCTTCTACATCTCATGTTCTAGGATTCCTTCAGACAGGACTTGGTCTGAGACTTGGTCTGAGCCCTCTCAAAGTGCAGGTAGCAGCAATCTCTGCTGCAACAAATAAGAGATGGGCGGAGGATCCTTCAGTAGTCACTTTCCTCAGAGGTATATTGAAGATTCGCCCTCCTGTCAGACGATCATTTCCTAAGTGGGATCTGTCCCTAGTCCTGGAAGTTCTATCTGACCATCCCTTTGCTCCAGTGGAACAAGTAACAATATGGAACCTGACACTAAAGACGGCTTTCCTGCTAGCCATTACATCTGGCAGAAGAATCTCGGAACTTCACTCTTTAGGGATAGGTGACGACCACATCTCCTTCTCCCCAGACAGAGTGGAACTTCGTCCCCTTCGGGGGTTCACACCAAAGGTTGCTACTCCAAGCCACCTGTTGGAACCCTGGGCACTACCAGTGTTTACAGACACGGATTCAGAGTCTTGTCACGAACTGGATGTATCCAGAGTGCTCAGGGCCTACCTAGAAGCCACCGGCCCCTTCAGAAATTCTGAGAGACTTTTCATCGTACCGTTCGGTAAATACAGGGGCAAAGAAGCTTCCATCAGAACTCTGGCATCTTGGGTTGTAAAGTTAATCCAGAAGACCTACAGGGTGAAGAATATGGAGCCTCCATCCCGAGTGAATGCTCATTCTACAAGGGCTGTCTCAGCTTCCTGGGCGGCAAGGGCTAATGTTTCATTGGAGACGATGTGCAGGGCCGCCACCTGGTCTTCTCACCATACGTTCCTCAGACACTACCATATTGATCCAGGAGCGCTCACGACTGTTGAGTTTGGAAGGAGGGCAGTTCAGGCTGCTATGTCCTCTTCTAATTAAACATTTATTGTTAAGCAATTATCCCACCCATGTCAGCTAGTTATTTATCACAGGTATGCTGCCATGGAGGCACCAGGAAAACGGAAAATTGTATCATACTTACCAGTAATTTTCCTTTCCTGGTGCCTATCCATGGCAGCATACGCCATGGATAGAATGTTGGGGGGAGGGACTATGCCTTTAATTTATGCTATTCACTAGTCCTGAAGAAGGAGTCGAGGCGGAGCTCTATCGCAGGTATGCTGCCATGGATAGGCACCAGGAAAGGAAAATTACTGGTAAGTATGATACAATTTTCCGTTTTATACCTACTGATTATGATGTGCTTCCTGTTCTTTTTTTTTTCTCACGCTGCTATCCGCAGTTGACACAAAAGACTGCGATTACCTGCGGTTATGTGCAAAAAGCTGCGCTAGATCGCACCTGGACGCATTTAATTAAATTTTTTCTATTCGCACCAAACCGCATTTAACGAAATCGCAGCTAAACGCATAGGAAAGCATTGTGTGCTTTTACCTGCGGTAGAAAATCTGAAAATCCGCAGCTAAAAGCACCATTCTATCCGTCCGTGTGAAAGGGGCCTAACAGGTTTCTAGTCAATGTCTTCACTGCCAGGAGTCATTAATGACACTCCTATGCTCCAGTATGCTCATACTATTGCTACATATTATAAATATGCTACAAGCAGTGAGGTTTATATCCACAGTAGGGATGAGCTTCGAGTTCGAGTCGAACTCATGTTCGACTCGAACATTGCCTGTTCGCCCGTTCGCCGAACAGCGTACAAATTGGGGTGTCCGCGGCAAATTCGAAAAATCTATGGGAGAAATCTAAAGTGCTAATTATAAAGGCTTATATGCAAGTTATTGTCCTAAAAAGTGTTTGGGGACCGGGGTCCTGCCCCAGGGGACAGGTATCAATGCAAAAAGAAGTTTTAAAAACGGCCGTTTTTTCGGGAGAAGTGATTTTAATAATGCTTAAAATGAAAAAATAAAAGTGAAATATTCCTTTAAATTTCATACCTGGGGGGTGTGTATGATATGCATGTAAAGTGGCGCATGTGCAAGAATTCAATTACCAGGCCCTTCAGGTCTGGAATGGATATTAAGGGGAACCCCGCCGCAAATTAAAAAAAAAATTGACGTGGGGTTCCCCCAAATATCCATTCCAGGCCCTTCAGATCTGGCATGGATTTTAAGGGGAACTCCACCCCAAATTTAAAAAAAAATGGCGTGGAGTCCCCCTAAAAATCCATACCAGACCCCTTATCCGAGCACGCAACCTGGCCGGCCGCAGGGGAAAAGGGGGGACGAGAGAGCGGCCCCCCCTCCCTCCTGAACCGTACCAAGCCACATGCCCTCAACAAGGGCCTCATCCCCACAACCCTTGCCCGGTGGTTGTGGGGGTCTGCGGGCGGGGGGCTTATCGGAATCTGGAAGACCCCTTTAACAAAGGGGACCCCCAGATCCCGCCCCCCCCCTATGTGAATTGGTAAGGGGTACATTGTACCCCTACCATTTCACGAAGAAAGCGTAAAAAAATGTTTAAAAAAACACACAAACACCTTGAAAAAGTCCTTTATTTAAAAAAAAAACAAAAACATTCCAGCGGTGAAATCCAGTGTCCCGCGCCGATCCCGATGTCCAGCGCTGTCCTTCATTGGTTGTGCCTGAGCGGACCTGATGGGGAACTCCCTCTCAGTATTTTAAATGTATAGACCCGCCCCTTCTAAAGTTCCCCATCAGGTCCGCTCAGTGGACCAGATGCGGAACATGAGAAGGGGCGGGTCTATACATGTATTACCAAAGTGAGAGCAGTTCCCCATCAGGTCCGCCCCCTCGGTATGTCGGACCCGCCTACATCATTGGCTTGAGCGGGGAACTTTCTTCACTATGTAAATTTAAATTACACAGTGAAGGAAGTTCCCCGCTCAAGCCAATGACGTAGGCGGGTCCGACATACCGAGGGGGCGGACCTGATGGGGAACTGCTCTCACTCTGGTAATACATGTATAGACCCGCCCCTTCTCATGTTCCGCATCTGGTCCGCTAAGCGGACCTGATGGGGAACTTTAGAAGGGGCGGGTCTATACATTTAAAATACTGAGAGGGAGTTCCCCATCAGGTCCGCTCAGGCACAACCAATGAAGGACAGCGCTGGACATCGGGATCGCTGCGGGACACTGGATTTCATCGCTGGAATGTTTTTTGTTTTTTTTTTAAATAAAGGACTTTTTCAAGGTGTTTGTGTGTTTTTTTTAAACATTTTTTTACGCTTTCTTCGTGAAATGGTAGGGGTACAATGTACCCCTTACCAATTCACATAGGGGGGCTGGGATCTGGGGGTCCCCTTTGTTAAAGGGGTCTTCCAGATTCCAATAAGCCCCCCGCCCGCAGACCCCCACAACCACCGGGCAAGGGTTGTGGGGATGAGGCCCTTGTCCCCATCAACATGGGGACATCCTCCCCATGTTGAGGGCATGTGGCCTGGTACGGTTCAGGAGGGAGGGGGGCCGCTCTCTCGTCCCCCCCTTTTCCCCTGCGGCCGGCCAGGTTGCGTGCTCGGATAAGGGGTCTGGTATGGATTTTTAGGGGGACTCCACGCCATATTTTTTTTTAAATTTGGGGTGGAGTTCTCCTTAAAATCCATGCCAGATCTGAAGGGCCTGGAATGGATATTTGGGGGAACCCCACGTCAATTTTTTTTTAATTTGCGGCGGGGTTCCCCTTAATATCCATTCCAGACCTGAAGGGCCTGGTAATTGAATTCTGGGGAACCCCCACGCTTTTTTTTTTTTTTTATCAATGACTTTTGTATGTATTGCCGGGAGCCGACAATTCATTAATAGCCGCGAGTCAGTTTTAAATGACTTTTTTTCTTTCAAAAATGACATTTTTTGCAGGGACAGTTCTAAGCACGGGAAACATGCGCCACTTCACATGCATATCATACACACCCCCCAGGTACGAAATTTAAAGGAATATTTCACTTTTATTTTTTCATTTTAAGCATTATTAAAATCACTGCTCCCGAAAAAACGGCCGTTTTTAAAACTTCTTTTTGCATTGATACATGTCCCCTGGGGCAGGACCCGGGTCCCCAAACACTTTTTAGGACAATAACTTGCATATTAGCCTTTATAATTAACACTTTAGATTTCGAACGTTCGAGTCCATTGTATTTAATAGGGTTCTAAAGTTTACACGAACATTTTGTCTGTTCGCAGGTTCTGGTGCGAACCGAACAGGGGGGTGTTCGGCTCATCCCTGATCCACAGTTTGTAGCAGGGCTACCGTGCAGCTTTCATACTTAGCCACCTAGCTACTGCTGTATTAAAAAAAAAGTAAAAAATAAAAATAAATCAGCGGGTAGGTGGATGCCTATTTTTGGAGTTGCGTTTATAAATAGCTGCTGAAACGGAATCTGAAAAATGGCCTGGTAATGAAGGGGTATATACAAGCCAATGCTCAAGTGGTAAAGTGACCTTGTCACTGAAAACAAAATACAATGAAAGTGTTGTAGTGATAGAAGTCACTTCATACTTGGCTATTTTGGTGGCAGTTGATAGAATCCTCACATCTGACACCTTCATGTAGTGTTTGGCGCCTGTGTCACCTGCTGTGTTCTGCAGTTGCTCACACCGACCTTATATCATTACACCACATGTGGTAAAAAGTTTTGAAAATGACACAAATTTTTATTTTTACAGAGTCTGCTGCCTCTATGAGCCCTAACTGACCAACCATTTTCAAAAGTCATTGGCCACCTTTATGACTTAAGCCTCGTATACACACGGCCGGTTTTCTCTGCAAGAAAGCTGCTGGGAGAGCTTTTTGCAGAGAAAACCGGCCGTGTGTATGGTTTCTTGTCGGGAAAACTGCCGGGAATCTCGACGAGAAAAATAGAGAACCAGCTCTCTATTTTTCTCTTCGGGATTCTCGGCAGAGTTTTTCTGCAGAGAAAACTGTGAGTGTGTATGCTTACCTATCCCCGGTAAGCCCGCGCATGCTCGATGAGACTTTCACGCATGTGCGGTAGCATACAAGGGTAGTGTAGGGTGTAGCAAGATGGCGGCGACAGCATCGAATGTGACGAGCGCCGGCTCGTCGTAGTCGATGACGTCATCGCATTCTTGCCATTCAAAAGAACGGCGGTTCTTTTGAATGGTGTGTGTGTAAAAGGGCTTGGCAAGACAAGCTTGCCAGGAATCCCGTCAAGAAAACCAACGTTTTTTTTCCCCGACGGGATTCCCGCCCGTGTGTATGAGGCTTTCTTTGGTTTTATTGTAATTGGATCTCAGGCTTCTTGCTTTTTTTTTAAAGCATTTGTGATCTGTTGTTTTTGTCGGTGAGATGAAATCTCAATAGCTTACAGAGATGACCGTGCTTTTCTGAAGAATTATAGATCGATATGATAAAGATAATGTGTTGTAACAAATGGATGTCAAGGAAGAGCATAGGAAATTTGATATTTCCATCCACTGCCTTGTGCCAAAAAGTGGCTTAGGTGAGCTATTTCCTACCTTCTGTCTTTTTATATACGGTAATTGGAAGGGTGCCTGCAGATTCACCTCTCATATAGGACAAGCTATTAAAAAGGAATATTACCTCAAAATACATTTTTTTTTTTTTTTACACATTATTTCATTAAATAACCTTACCAAGTTTTAAAATGTAAAAAGTAAATGTCCGGCCTAGAAGCTGACTTACAAGAAGCCCACTCTAAAGCCTCATACACACGATCGGATTTCCATCGGACAAAGCCGTGGAATTTTGTCCAAAGGGCGTTGGCCGTGAACTTGTTCTGCATACAGACAGCAGAACTTTTTCAGCCAACATACACAAAACTATGTGGTTTTCTGCTCTTTAGCGCCACCCTTTGGGCAACTTCTGCTAATGTTGTCTTATGGTTAGCATTGATTGGGAGCATGCGTGTTTGTACTTGGGATTTTTTTTCCACGGACTTGAGTACACACAATCAGATAATCAGACAAGACACATTTGTTGTCGGACAGTTTTAAAGCATGCTATAAAACATTTGTTGTCAGAAATTCCAACAACAATTGTCCGATGGAGCATACAAAGGGTCGGATTTTCCGACAAAATCCTGCCATCGGAAAATACGATCGTGTGTACGGGCCTTAAGCTTTACTCTAAAATCTTCTTTTGCACTCATTCGGTTTCATTCTGTGACCGAGACCTAGCTTTATATAAAGGCAAAACATTTGTTGGAGTGATGAAGGGTTAGGCCCTCTGCCTACATGTTTATTGCAGGCAGTGTCCCTGCTGGAGAGATTCACCCCTTTATTTGTCCTGGGTTGATATAAGAGCAAGAGGTAAGTGGACATTTTCCAATGGGTACAAATGTTCTGGTGTTTAACATGGGAATTGCCCTTACTTTGGGGAGATTTCCTCTAACATCCTGTTGAGTTTACAAGACAGAAAGAGAAGGAAGTTCTCCCCAACAGGACACAGACAGCAGTGATAAAGGTTTTATACCTTCCCTACTCTAATGCCGTGTACACACGATCGTTTTTAATGTCATTTTCAAAAACGACTTTTTCTTGACGTGATTTTTCTTGTTTCCTCTCAAGCCTGTCTTGCATACACACGTTCATTAAAAAAAACGCTCAAGCAAAGCGCAGTGACGTACAACACGTACGACGGCACTATAAAGGGGAAGTTCCGTTCGAATGGCGCCACCCTTCATGTTAGTAAAGTTTGTTGAGAGACGATTCGCGCTTTTCAGCCTCGTGCTTTTTAGTCCGTTACAGCGTGACGAATGTGCTATCTGCATTACGAACGCTAGTTTTACCAGAACGAGCACTCCCGTCTCATACTTGATTCTGAGCATGCGCGTTTTTTTTCCCCCTCGTAAAAAGCATACACACTACCGTTTTTCACGTCGTTAAAAAAAACGACGTGAAAAACGACGTGAAAAAATAGAGCAGGTTCTCATTTTTTTTAGGCCATTTTTCACGTTGTTAAAAATGCTCTGGAGCCTACACACGATCGTTTTTAATGCCCAATTTAAAAAAATGGCATTTTTAACAACGTGAAAAACAATCGTGTGTACGCGGCATCAAACTAAAAAATAGGTTATGGCTCTACACACACACACACACTTTAAGCAGCACCCCCTGTCCCTTGCCATTGTACAAGCTTCATTGGACTCTGGAATGGCAGCTGCCAGGGCTTGGCCATCAAGTTAAGCCTCAGTAACAAAGGAAAACCAAGATCAGAGAAGGACAATGAAAAGGCTTTTCTGGGCCATAAAGGTAACAGCAGGCTTAATGTGGTATCCAATTGTCCTAGTCTTGTGCTTCAGCTGACCTGCTAACAAGATCCCTACAGATACCAGTACCCTCATCTTATAAAAAGCTTCCCATAGTACAGTATGAAATACATTTTATCACTGATTTCATACTGGAAAGCTTTTTATAGCTATAGTTAATTTGTGGAGAATATACTTGGAACCTTTGTTGGATGGTGAACCTGATAGGAAATTGTACAGGAAAACAGAAAGTTGGAAGCTTTATGGCTCCGTTCACATACATGCAAATTAGATGCATTTTGAACGGCATCCGATTTGCATGACATGTGAATCAAACAGGCTTTCTATAGAGCCGTTCACATATATGCGGTGCAGTGCAGTGCAATCTCAATCCCAAAGCACCTTGTGCCCATGTAGATGGGGACAAGGGCCTCTTCCCCACAACCCTGGTCGGTGGTTGTGGGGGTCTGCAGGCAGGGGAATTATCAGAATCTGAAAGCCTGCCCCCCTCCCTATGTGACTGAGTAGGGGTACATTGCACCCCTACTCATTCACCGAAAAAAAAAAAAGTGTCAAATAGAAATAAAGACACAGTTTTACAGTTTTAAGCAATTCCTTTATTAAAAATAAAACAAATGTCCCCCCGGTGTAGATCCATGGGAACAAGGTGCTTTGGAGCCACCCCCCCCCCCATGTTAAGGGCTGTGGCGTAATAATGGGTCAGGAAGGGGGCGCTTGCTTGTCCCCCCCACCTTTTTTGACCTGCCAGGCTGCATGCTCAGCTTGCTATGGATTGGGGGGAGGGGGGACCCCCGCACCATTTTTTTTTTTTAAAAATTTGCCGGCATTGTTTTTTTTTTCACAGGTAACGAGTCATCCGTTGTTAAGGACACAGCGGCCAGCTTCCTGGCCTGCTCCGTAACAACCAGATAAAGTTAAAGACACCAGTGGCCACCAGCTCCAAAAATTTGCATCTGAACCGCATCTAAATTGCAGCTGAACCGCTGCTTAGGAAATTTGCTGTGAAAACAGAGGGGAAGTTCGCACCGGACATGTGTGAACCTAGCCTTAAAGCTGAGGTCCACCTAAAAAAAAAATATTAAAAGCCAGCAGCCACAAATACTGCAGCTGCTGACTTTTAATAAATGGACACTTACCTGTCCATGGTGCCCGTGATGTCGGCAGCCGAAGCCGAAAAATTGCTCGTCTCTCGGCTGCCCCCGCCGCCATCCTCGGTGAGGGAATCAGGAAGTGAAGCGTTGCGGCTTCACTGCCCGGTTCCCTACTGCGCATGCGCTAGTAGCGCGGAGCGTCCTCACTGGTCCCCGCTCTGTTCTGGGACCTGTGTGTTTCCCAGAACAGAGCGGGGGGGTGGGGGCGGGAAGGGGCGTGACTCCCACAGGAGTCTATTCCCGGAAGTGGGTGCAAATACTTGGATTATACAGGTATCTGCACCCCCTACCCCCTGAAAGATGCCAAATGTGACACCAGAGGGGGGGAGGGTTCTGAAAAGCGGAGGTTCACTTTTTGTGTGGACCTCCGCTTTAATGACATATTAGGAGTCCTAAAATCTAGTGAATGTCTTTTACTGGTATGCAAGTGAAGGTGACTGAGTTGTGGATATCACTTTGTGAAAATTTCACATTGTTTTTGGAGAATTCCACTGCATGGACTGATTAATTATTGGAATGTTATTTTATATGTGTATCATATAATATGGTTGTTTTTGGTGGTCTTTAAGATAATGGTTTTAGGTTGTTGGTTTGGTGAACTTTAAGTTAATGGTTTTGGGTTGTAGACTTAAGCCTCATGGGCGTTGGCCGTGAACTTGTTCTGCATACACACGGCAGAACATTTTCAGCCAACTTTTACCAAATCACGTGGTTTTTCAGCTCTTTACCCAATGCTGTATCCTGGCCTAGGCCAAAAGGGCCTAGGCCTAGGGCAGCACTTTGCAGGGGGGCAGCACTGAAAGAGTCCCCGCCGGCTTGCGCTACACTGTTAGTGTAACGCAAGATGCTTCTAATTTTGACTGTCCTATCATCCTGGGCCACAAACCTTCCTCACTGTGCTATATGTTTTCTGCTGAACCATTGGCACGGTTATATCTTCTTAGTCCTCTCCATAAAATTATCAGAAATTTGTGCTTAAAAGTAGAACTATTAGGCAACACTTTTCTTTTTCATTTTGGATAGAGTGAGGGAGGGTTATAGCCCCTGTCAGTTCATTTTTTACCATCCCTGTCCCATTACAGAGATTTTCCTTCACTTCCTGCCCCATAGCGTAACAGGAAGTGAGAGGAAATTAAGGGAATCCAATGCCCCCCCCCCCCCAGGCCCTAAGAACTAGTGGCCCCACTCAAAAATTTAAGGGCGGGTCTTAAACAGAAAGGGGTGTGGCCTTGACAGGAAGGGGTGGGTCATATTTAAAATAGTGTGTGCACGAGTTTAGTCAGGCCTAGGGCAGCACAAAACCTAAATACACTACTGTCTTTACCGCCACCCTTTGGGCAACTTCTGCTATTGTTGGCTGATGTTTAGCATTGGTTCTGAGCATGCGTGTTTGTACTTTGGACTTTAGTCCAATGGACTTGTGTACACACGATTGGATTATCCTCCATCGGTCATTTGTTGTCGAAAAGTTTGACAGCATGCACAGCGAACATTTGTCCGATAAAAAAGCAACAACATTTGTCTGATTCAGCATACAGACGGTCGGATTGTTCGATAAAACAGGTCCATCGGACCGCTGTTGTCGAAAAGTCTGATTGTGTGTATGGGCCTTTAGTAGCACTGAGCCACACATATACATTCCTAGTTTTTCACATTTTTGGGGGGGACTAGCACAGCTGCTTGGATTAGGCACTTTCATGATTATATATAACTGATAAACTTGCATTTACCCAATTTTTTACTTTACCAGTGACAACACGCGCATGCTCCTGATGAGTGACATGGCAGTCACGAAACGCGTAGAGCTACCGGATGCCGCGCCTTTTAATTACATAATCTCAAGAACCAATACCGAGTTACCCTCTATACAGGTTTAACCAGGCCATAGGTCCCGCAGGCATTATCCCCTATTATCAATCTTACCCTTCCTAATTGTGGTGACCCTTTGGAATTATCCTTGCTTTTTCCTTTTGACAATAATGTCATAAAATCATGTATTACTGCTATAACCATTCTACTGTGTACCCTTCCAGTAGTGGCCTTACTATGCTATTACGTCCACTACTGTTACAATGTTTAACATGTATCCTTGTTGTAACTACTGTTTATATGTGCAATATGATAATTTTAATAAATTCCTATGGTTCATCCAACTTTATTCCTTTGCTAACTGGTGCTTCAATTAAAGTCCCATTTTTTCCGTTCTCCCCCCTATAGCAATTTATTGGGATGGAAATGCGTGATCCTACCGGAACACGATTCCACAAAAGTCCCTAGGGATGGACATACATTGCCTTACCAGGCTTTGGCTCCTAACAGTCCCTAATTCCTTTCCCCCCCTTTTTTAATAACTGATAGTTTTGTTGCATACACCTATTATTGTCATGTTAGCAGTGACAGCGTGAAATTAGGGAGCATACAATTATACAAAACCTACATTTTGATAAAGGACGCAGGTAATTTGACCTACACAGGTAAGAAATGGAAAGGAAGAAAATGCAGTATTTTTCAAATGACAAGTCTCTTACCTAGGTAGAGTGAAGCATTGTCCTTCTTGACATTGTCATCTAAGTAAGTTGGACCCAGGGTATAAATGGGTGTGGATCCCATGCCAATGAGAATCTGAGCACAGATGAATAAAGCTACATAAAGGGAATGGTCTTTCCCTCCTGAGTCCTTTGGGCACATTGATGACTCTAACGGATCTTTGGCAGTTGTATTGCTATTCATACACAACCCTTCATTTGCGTCAGAAGAGTTCATTTCCTGAATTTGATACGGTGGAGAAATGAAATGAGGTAAGGAAAAAAGAACGGCTCCTGCAGCAATAAATAAACCGCCTACTGCTAGCCAGCGTGGCCTGCAACCTCGTCCTCCAAAGTAGCTGATGAAAACCACCACTAAAAGGCTTCCGATATCAAAACAGCTGACCAGAAGACCAGACTCGGAACTCTTCAAGCTATACCGTCTTTCAATAGTGGTTATCACACTGCTTAAATAACCAGACACCATCAATGACTGGATGAAAGTTAAAAGACACATGCAGACAAGGAAACATCGGGAATCCGTCAATGTTACACCAAAAACCCGGTTGCTTTTTATTGTAGAAAGTGTCATTGATTGAGAGACGCCTTTTTTATTGTTGGTAGTGCTAGTGGATTCTATTTTATCGGTGTTTCCCGCACCAAGAAAACTGGATGCAGCAAAAGAAAAGATTGTCCTACTGGAGGGCGCACTGCTTTGAGTGGACAGGTTTCTATGATGGCCAACTCTAAAATCCGATTCCTTTTGAACGCCATACAAAAAACTTCTTTTTGCTCCAACAACTGCTGTTTGTGACGTGTCTACAAATTTTGACTCAAATTCTTGAAAGGTTGATTTACAGCACCCATTTAAGACAGGCAAACTTAGCGAGCGATAGCTGTCAATCTTCTCTGCGGGATCCCTCTGCTCTTCATGATGGTTGCCCTCAGAATGATAGGAGACACTGAACAGCTGTGGACTGGGTTGTTCTACGGCCATGGTCAGAAAATGTTCTGGGACACAATGACTAAAACATGAAATGATATGAAAGAATTCCTAAAGCCTTCATAATATAATCCATTTTACACTGCTTCCCATTTTTCCTGTCTATAGATAGTCAGAGATGCTGCACTGGGTTTTTACTATCCATGAAGGTGCTATTAGAAATTTTAAAGTCTTTCTGAAAAATGTCCTCTGAAAAAACACAGATACAGCCGAGCAGCTGTCCCCGTACTGATTCCTTGTAAACTGTTCCATCCGGATAAGATGATGATCAACAAAGAGGGGGCATTAGAGAAGGTCGGGCCTCAGACCCGCGATACAGTACTTGGCCATTCTGCAATCCCCATCACCTTTCACAGCCCTGGTTCCACCACAGACAGCAGTTCTTTCGCCCCCATTGTCTCCAGCAAATATCTCCACTGGCAGTTTTGCTGATCTGTAATGCAGGGAGAGAAAGCAAAGAAGGTCAGCATACTGCTTCCATCAGCAAAGCACAGCAGAGGCTTATAGGAACCTTAAGTGCTGTTTGTACACACTAAGCTTCATCACAGTTTTTCTCTCACCCTGATTTCTGATTTTTGCTCTTAAAGAACTATAGACAAATATGAAGCGATTACAGTGTAATATTTAAAATATGCCAAGTGTAGTTATCTTTCTTAATGTTAAATCCTCCCAAGGATTGTGGAAAACACACCAACTAGGTTCACATGTAGGGTTCCCGAGTCTCTAACAAGGAGAACTAAACAAGTTGTTATATAGATGCATAGGCGTGCGCACAGGATGTGCCTAGGCACACCCTAATCACCCCATGTGCATTAGCATTATCCAGGAGCAGCACCACGTGGGTGGTTGGGGGTGCCAGTGGCCATTGTAAATGCCCCCATTATATTAAAATCTAGGTTCATCTTTAGGAACACATTACACCCGTATTTAGGGTGTATAGTAATATGCTCCCAATCAACTGGCTCCCACCACCAGCGCCCCTTCCTGTGACAGCAGGTGGCGTTCATGTGTGTTTGAGCTTTGGGGTGCACACCCTAATGCAATAGGCTGCGCACACCTATGTATAGATGTCAGGGAACAATGAAAGCAGAACATGTGTCGCCAGCACAACATGGATCCGTAACATACCAAAATGTTTATTGAAGCGATTACATCATAAACAGCACTAGTGAAACATTACAGGACACTTTCATCAAACACAGGCACGATAGACAAAGGGGTCCTACGTGGCCTCAAAACGTTGAACTGTCTCTGGCTGTGATGTGATTGCTTCAGTAATCCTTTGGAAGATATATTAAAGCGGAGCTCCGCCGTAATTTTTTTTTATTAAAAGCCAGCAGCTACAAATACTGCAGCTGCTGACTTTTAATATTAGGACACTTACCTGTCCTGGAGTCCAGCGACGTCGGCAGCAGAAGACGAGCGATTGCTCGTCTCTCGGCTGCCCCCACCGCCATCATGGGTGAGGGAATCAGGAAGTGAAGCGTTGCGGCTTCACTTTCCGGTTCCCTACTGCGCATGCGCGAGTAGCGCTGCGCATCTTTCACTGGTCCCCGCTGTGTTCTGGGAGCCGTGTGTTTCCCAGAACACAACGGGGGGGGGGGAGTGGCGCACTACCCTCAGTCTACCCGCAGAGTCTATGCCCGGAAGTGGGTGTAAATACCTGTCTTCGAATCCGATGGGTGGAAGTTCCACACTTTAGGGTGGAGCTCCGCTTTAAGGGGGTTGTAAAGGTTCATGTTTTTTCACCTTCATGCATCCTATGCCTGAAGGTGAGTAAAAAATAAAGAGTAAAAAGAGCAAACACAGTTGATTGATAATAAATGGCTTCAGCCAAACACTAACCATGAGTGAAAGAAAAGTTTTTGTGTTATTCATATTCTCTGAAAAATGGCCAAGAAATCATAAATTCTGCCAGGGTATGTAAACTTATGAGCACAACCGAATGTGGCAATTTAATCAAATAACCAGACTTTCAAAATACTTTTTGGTAAAAAAAATTGTAAAAGCATTCGGGGACCTAATATGGTGGTTTTATTGACTGCAAGTAGATGGAATTGAAATTACCCTCATCAAATGCAGCAGAAAATCTGATTACTGTATATATTCGAGTATAAGCCGACCCGAATATAAGCTGAGGCACCTAATTTTACCACAAAAAAATGGGAAAATGTATTGACTCGAGTATAAGCCTAGGGTGTCCATCTGCATGCCTCACTGTGCCTCACTTTGCCTCACTGTGTCCATGTGCATGCCTCACTGTGCCCATGCCTCACTGTGCCCATGCCTCACTGTGCCCATGCCTTACTGTGCCCATGCCTCACTGTGTCCATGCCTCACTGTGTCCATGCCTCACTGTGTCCATGCCTCACTGTGCCCATGCCTCACTGTGCCCATGCCTCACTGTGCCCATGCCTCACTGTGCCCATGACTAGACTGACGTTTAACATGGGAGTCTATGGAAGGGGTGCCCGGGTTTGAAAAATCGGTGCTCCCCGGCCGTAGGTCCCCCAGACAACAAACTTTTCACACTTGTAAAGAAGAAATGGGGCTACATGTGTGTCAAGTTCCGGGTCCAGGGGACCTACGATTGGCCAGTACCGGGTCCCCCAAATCACCAGAGAAATTACAGTTTAACATGGGAGTCTATGGAAGGGGTGCCCTGCTTTGAAAAAAATCGGTGCTTCCCGGCCAACAAACTTTGCACACTTGTAGAGAAGAAGTGGGGGTACATATGTGCCAAGTGTGGGGTCCAGGGGACCTACAGCAGGCCAGTACTGGGTCCCCAAAATCCGGGAGATCAGGCGGAAAAAAGTGACTCGAGTATAAGCCTGGGGGGGGGGCATTTTCAGCACAAAAAAATGTGCTGAAAAACTCGGCTTATACTCGAGTATATACGGTACTTTCAACAACATGTCTGTAGTTCGATTTCATTTTAATCTAAAAAATTTGCAATTTGTCTTCGATAAAATCTTTTAAAAAATGATTTCCAACTATATAGACAAGAATGCTAGTGCAACGGATAATGCTTCTCAAACTGTAGGTGGATTTTGTTTATAAAATATATTACATATTTTAGTAAAAAATGCAAAAAAATTAAAAATGTAAGCAAAAAAAACAAATAAACAAAACAAAAACCAGACAAAAAAATTGTCAATATGCTTTAAGTTAACATGCCTATAAACTGCAATTTGTAAATATACACCTCCGATCAAAATAAGAATGTTTAAATTCTATGTTTTGTCTTGTTTTGTCTTTGGAGCAATGTATGAAAATGTATCCAAAATGGACTAGATGAAATAGCTGCATAATCTATATATGTATGAATTTATTAATGTCTGTAGTATAATTTTACAATAAAATCAGATTGAAACAAAATAAGAATTGGATCAAATTAAAATGTCATGCAAAGAAATGCACACTGGATTGACACAAACCCACTTTCCCATTTCACAACTGATTGAATTCTGATGGCTGATCAAAATTGTGAGTGATCGATTGTTTAGGTCGGGTGATTACGTTTGATGATATTTGCAATTCGCAGTGGATGGAAAGTGGTTAAAATTGTCAGAAACTATTCATATGGATGGCCAACATTAGAACGATGATTTTCAGAGACACCATAAATGTATAAATTACCCTTTTTCTTTTTTCCCCCTTTATATCATTTCTTTATTGTTTGGTCTTTATAAGCCATCTGCTTTCCCAGTATGAATCACTGAGGACGTTTATTAGGCAGACAGGATTGACCATGACGGGACTGGTAATTTAGGGTTTATTTACTCACAATGACAACCAGCAAAATAGCTACATTTTGGAGCTTTAATGTTGGCTACAGTGGAGCCTCATCAATCGCCAGTCAAAAAACAGCGGTCTGTTAGGAAAGTCATAAAAGGTTTGATTTTTTTTTTTTTTTTTTGTGTGTAAATCTACAGAGATTCGAACATTTACACCAATGCGTTTTTTTTTTTCATGCTTTTTTTTCTTTTGCAGAAATGCAGGAATTTTTTTCACATAGGCTCCTATAGAACATGTTCACATCAATGCATTTTTGTGCCTCTGCGTTTTTTGGAAATGGTCTAGTACTTTTTTTTTTTAACGAATACTGTGCTTTTTTTGGTTCAATAGACTTTAATGGAGAAGCTGCAGAAAAGCATGTAGTGTGTTTTTACCCCGATTTTGCAGCGATTTGAGTTTTTAATTCTGCCCAACAAAAAAAATAAAAAATAAATAAAAAAAATAAAAAAAAGCATAAAATTGCAAAATGCAAATCGCAGCAAAATCACAGGTAAAAGTTGCTCAAAAGCAACATGCATAGATGTAAATCAATCAAACCAAAATACTTTTTAACTTTAACTGGATTTTCGACCAGGTTTGATTGTTCTTTTAAGATGGAAACATCTTTTTTATCAGTCAGTCCGCCCATTTAGTGCAATCCGTTTGTAAAAGATGCAATGCTTTGCTTAAAACAGGGGTGCCCAACCTTTTGAAGCGCGAGGGCCACTTAAGCGACTTGGTAACTGGTCGCGGGCCACAATCAGCGGAGTGGGCGGATGGCAGGTCCATGTCCGCTCTGCATATGCAGAGCGGACACGGACACAGCCGGATCAGATTGGAGGTAGGACACGAGGCAGTTTACATCTGCCTCTCCTTAGAGGTGAATGGAGGGTCCAATTGGGTTGGACTGACCGTGTGAAAGTGGCCCATGGCTGCTTTCACAATGATGTGCTGCGGTTTACCTGCACTGCGGGGGGGGGGGGGGGGGGGCAACGCAGTGTACCTTTTGGATTTTTTGCCCTATGCAATAGACTTCTATTATATTCTGCAGGTTTGGTGCACTTTCAGAAAGCTCACCAAACTCGCAGGTAATAACAGAAGTCTATGGCTCAGTGCAGGCAACCCGCAGGCACACTGCTCTGCATCTGCGGATTAGTTTGAAAGCAGCCCAGTAACCACTGCAGAACAGATATGCCCAGATATACACTGTGATTTTAGTAATAAACTGACCTTTAATAACAGTATTCTATTCTATTCCATCCCAGAGCAGGAGGTCGCGGGCCACATCAGAGGGCTCCGCGGGCCACATGTGGCCCCCGGGCCACTGGTTGGGCACCCCTGGCTTAAAACAATTGTTACATTACCGTGTATGGCTAGCATTGTTTTACATTGTGTGACAATACAGCCCATTGTGCCTATGTATTCACTGTCACTTGCAGACTTCCATGGCGGTCATCCAAATATAAACATTTCCCATTGGGTATAATAGAGAACTTTAACCACTTGATATTGCAGCAGTCAATCAGACACTAACTGACACTTTTGACACTGCAGGAATCAGTGACACTAATAGAGTGATCAGTGCTAAAATAATGCACTGTCACTGTACGAATGACACTGGCTGGAAAGGGGTTAAACATCTAGGGTGATCAAAGGGTTAACTGTATGCCTCGCCAGTGTTTTTGTGTACTGTATATATATATAATAAAATTGTGGGAACACGTTTCTGCTATACTCGAGTATGAATGGAATGTACTTAGGAGGAGGCAGGGTGACCTCGGAAGAGAGGTGAGGGTTAAATAAAAACAAATAAAAAAAAACAAATAAAAAAAAACCCCCACACAACAATTATCTCACCAAAGTCGCATAGGAATCACTTCTTATCTAATGCGACATCTGTCAGTTACCATAGAAATCTATGGGGCTGAAATTGCAGGACACAATGTAAAACAATGTGATTCCCCTGGTCATGCGATTCTGTGTGACTCAGAAGTCACATTAGTGTGAAGAAAGCCAATTAGTGACGTGTGTTCCAGGGCAGAAACAATGGTGAGGACTGTGCCATTGGAACCCATGTAACCTGCTGTTGTTGTATTTTTAATGCAGAAAAAAATAAACGCATTGGACTGCATGTGGTGTGAACCGGCCCTAGGAAGACATACTTGAATATTTCTTTTTTTATACCAGAGCTTAGGATGACTTTAGCCGCACTTCTGATAAGGGCAAGCCAAGCCGAGATTAATATACTGCCTAGGGGCACACTGACTGTACAGGGGGCACACTGACTGTACAGGGGGCACACTGACTGTACAGGGGGCACACTGACTGTACAGAGGGCACACTGACTGTACAGAGGGCACACTGACTGTACAGGGGGCACACTGACTGTACAGGGGGCACACTGACTGTACAGAGGGCACACTGACTGTACAGAGGGCACACTGACTGTACAGGGGGCACACTGACTGTACAGAGGGCACACTGACTGTACAGAGGGCACACTGACTGTACAGGGGGCACACTGACTGTACAGGGGGCACACTGACTGTACAGGGGGACACACTGACTGTACAGGGGGGCACACTGACTGTACAGGGGGCACACTGACTGCACAGGGGACACACTGACTGTACAGGGGGCACACTGACTGTACAGGGGGGCACACTGACTGTACAGGGGGCACACTGACTGTACAGGGGACACACTGACTGTACAGGGGGCACACTGACTGTACAGGGGGACACACTGACTGTACAGGGGGCACACTGACTGTACAGGGGGACACACTGACTGTACAGGAGGCACACTGACTGTACATAGGGACACACTGACTGTACAGGGGGCACACTGACTGCACAGGGGACACACTGACTGTACAGAGGGACACACTGACTGTACAGGGGGCACACTGACTGTACAGAGGGCACACTGACTGTACAGAGGGCACACTGACTGTACAGAGGGACACACTGACTGTACAGAGGGCACACTGACTGTACATAGGGCACACTGACTGTACAGGGGACACACTGACTGTACAGGGGGCACACTGACTGTACAGAGGGACACACTGACTGTACAGGGGACACACTGACTGTACAGGGGGCACACTGACTGTACAGGGGCACACTGACTGTACAGAGGACATGGAGGGGGAACAGATCCTCAGCTGAAATCCTGTGTGTGATCAGTGAATACTGACACCTCTTAGTACATAGGTCCATCACACAGCCCAACTCTCCCCTCTGCACATTCCCAGCAGGGACATCGCGTCTATGTACTATATGGGGTGACCGGGACATCACGTCTATGTACTATATGGGGTGACAGGGACATCACGTCTATGTACTATATGGGGTGACAGGGACATCGCGTCTATGTACTATATGGGGTGACAGGGACATCGCGTCTATGTTCTATATGGGGTGACAGGGACATCACGTCTATGTTCTATATGGGGTGACAGGGACATCACGTCTATGTACTATATGGGGTGACAGGGACATCACGTCTATGTACTATATGGGGTGACAGGGACATCACGTCTATGTACTATATGGGGTGACAGGGACATCACGTCTATGTACTATATGGGGTGACAGGGACATCACGTCTATTTACTATATGGGGTGACAGGGACATCACGTCTATGTACTATATGGGGTGACAGGGACATCACGTCTATGTTCTATATGAGGTGACAGGGACATCACGTCTATGTACTATATGGGGTGACAGGGACATCACGTCTATGTACTATATGGGGTGACAGGGACATCACGTCTATGTACTATATGGGGTGACAGGGACATCACGTCTATGTACTATATGGGGTGACAGGGACATCACGTCTATGTACTATATGGGGTGACAGGGACATCACGTCTATGTACTATATGGGGTGACAGGGACATCACGTCTATGTACTATATGGGGTGACAGGGACATCACGTCTATGTTCTATATGGGGTGACAGGGACATCACGTCTATGTACTATATGGGGTGACAGGGACATCACGTCTATGTACTATATGGGGTGACAGGGACATCACGTCTATGTACTATATGGGGTGACAGGGACATCACGTCTATGTTGTATATGAGGTGACAGGGACATCACGTCTATGTACTATATGGGGTGACAGGGACATCACGTCTATGTACTATATGGGGTGACAGGGACATCACGTCTATGTACTATATGGGGTGACAGGGACATCACGTCTATGTACTATATGGGGTGACAGGGACATCACGTCTATGTACTATATGGGGTGACAGGGACATCACGTCTATGTACTATATGGGGTGACAGGGACATCACGTCTATGTTCTATATGGGGTGACAGGGACATCACGTCTATGTACTATATGGGGTGACAGGGACATCACGTCTATGTACTATATGGGGTGACAGGGACATCACGTCTATGTACTATATGGGGTGACAGGGACATCACGTCTATGTACTATATGGGGTGACAGGGACATCACGTCTATGTACTATATGGGGTGACAGGGACATCACGTCTATGTACTATATGGGGTGACAGGGACATCAAGTCTATGTTCTATATGGGGTGACAGGGACATCACGTCTATGTACTATATGGGGTGACAGGGACATCACGTCTATGTACTATATGGGGTGACAGGGACATCACGTCTATGTACTATATGGGGTGACAGGGACATCACGTCTATGTTCTATATGGGGTGACAGGGACATCACGTCTATGTACTGTATGGGGTGACAGGGACATCACGTCTATGTACTATATGGGGTGACAGGGACATCACGTCTATGTTCTATATGGGGTGACAGGGACATCACGTCTATGTACTATATGGGGTGACAGGGACATCACGTCTATGTACTATATGGGGTGACAGGGACATCACGTCTATGTACTATATGGGGTGACAGGGACATCACGTCTATGTTCTATATGGGGTGACAGGGACATCACATCTATGTTCTATATGGGGTGACAGGGACATCACGTCTATGTTCTATATGGGGTGACAGGGACATCACGTCTATGTACTATATGGGGTGACAGGGACATCACGTCTATGTTCTATATGGGGTGACAGGGACATCACGTCTATGTACTATATGGGGTGACAGGGACATCACGTCTATGTACTATATGGGGTGACAGGGACATCACGTCTATGTACTATATGGGGTGACAGGGACATCACGTCTATGTACTATATGGGGTGACAGGGACATCACGTCTATGTTCTATATGAGGTGACAGGGACATCAAGTCTATGTTCTATATGGGGTGACAGGGACATCACGTCTATGTTCTATATGGGGTGACAGGGACATCACGTCTATGTACTATATGGGGTGACAGGGACATCACGTCTATGTACTATATGGGGTGACATGGACATCACGTCTATGTTCTATATGGGGTGACAGGGACATCACGTCTATGTACTATATGGGGTGACAGGGACATCACGTCTATGTTCTATATGGGGTGACAGGGACATCACATCTATGTACTATATGGGGTGACAGGGACATCACGTCTATGTACTATATGGGGTGACAGGGACATCACGTCTATGTACTATATGGGGTGACAGGGACATCACGTCTATGTTCTATATGGGGTGACAGGGACATCACGTCTATGTACTATATGGGGTGACAGGGACATCACGTCTATGTACTATATGGGGTGACAGGGACATCACGTCTATGTTCTATATGAGGTGACAGGGACATCACGTCTATGTTGTATATGAGGTGACAGGGACATCACGTCTATGTACTATATGGGGTGACAGGGACATCACGTCTATGTACTATATGGGGTGACAGGGACATCACGTCTATGTACTATATGGGGTGACAGGGACATCACGTCTATGTACTATATGGGGTGACAGGGACATCACGTCTATGTACTATATGGGGTGACAGGGACATCAAGTCTATGTTCTATATGGGGTGACAGGGACATCACGTCTATGTTCTATATGGGGTGACAGGGACATCACGTCTATGTACTATATGGGGTGACAGGGACATCACGTCTATGTACTATATGGGGTGACAGGGACATCACGTCTATGTACTATATGGGGTGACAGGGACATCACGTCTATGTACTATATGGGGTGACAGGGACATCACGTCTATGTTCTATATGAGGTGACAGGGACATGTATCGGGGGTTCCTCCATCCTCGCATTACATCGCCCAGACAATAGATCGTACGATCTCATCCAATCACAGCCCAGAGCTCTCCTCTTTGTTCCATGCCATGTGTGCTCCTCTCCTTTGTCTCCTCTCCCCCATTCTATGTACTGTGATCCGGGGACTGATGAGAGATGACAGTACAACACTCCTGCTCATGTCAGCGCTATGTATGGAGTGTGAGGAATAGAAGAAGCCGATCACTCACCTGTGTTCATTCACCATGAATGGGAGAAGTCGGTGCGCTCTGTGCTCTGCGCTCTGCGCTCTGTGCTGTGCGGCTGCCGGTGGAGAATAGAATGAGCCTCTATGAATGTATCCCATGTAGATGTCCCCTGTGTCTTCTGAGCATGCACCGACTTCTCATCTCACCAGCGAGAGATCAGGGGAGATAGCCGAGCGCCGAGCTGACAACACTTAACCCCATAAATGCCGGCCAGGGAGTGCAGAGTGTCAGGAATCATTAGAGGCGGACAGTCCGAGCTCATCTCTATTCTCTACTAATAGAGGAGGAGGGGGGAGGGGAGACATACTTCACTGACATCATTATCAGCAGAGAGGAGCTGCCGGGAGGATCACAATGACCCTTCAGTGGCTGGGCACCTTCACTGTGTAACTAGTCATTGGGCTGTCATTGGGGGGTCAGTGTAGGGGGGCTTTCGGGAGTGGGGGTTGTCAGTGTGGGGGGGGGTCATTCTGGGAGGGTAGGAGGTGTCTGTCCGGGAAAGGGGGTCTATTGGAGGGTGGGAGTCTGGATGTGGTGAGTGGGGGTCAGTAGTTTGAGTGTCAATCTGGAGGGGGGGGGGGGGGGTTGGGTTATCTTTCAGTCTGGAGGCGTGGGGGGATAAAGAGGTGTCAGTGTGGGGGGAGGGGGGTCTATTTATATGGGAGTCTGTACACGGCAGGCGGGTTTCAGAAGTTGGGGGTGGTGTCCATCGGAGTTTGGGGGGTGGGGTGCATCGGAGAGGGGGTATCAGTCTGGTGGAGTGGAGTCCATCGGAGAGGGGATGTCAGTCTGGGGGGTGGGGTCCATCGGAGAGGGGGTGTCAGTCTGGGTAGGTGGGGTCCATCGGAGAGGGGGTGTCAGTCTGGGGGGGTGGGGTCAGTAGTTGGAGTGTCAGTCTGGGGGGGTGGGGTCCATCAGAATGGGGGTGTCAGTCTGGGGGTGGGGGTCTTTCAGTCTGGAGGAGGCCTAAGTGTGGGGGATAAAGAGGTGTCAGTGTGTGGGGGAGGGGGGTCTATTGATATGGGAGTCTGTACAAGGCAGGTGGGGGTCAGAAGTTGGGGGGTGCCAGTCTGGGGTGAGTGGGGGTCTGTCAGTGGGGGGCATTGGGTGCGGAATATCACGGCTGTATTATTATCAGAGGGGTGGTGGAATCTGAACGTCCATACACAGTGTTAACCCAATAAATGCAAGGAAGGGAGCTGAGCAAGAGACTACCCCTCAACCACGGGTTGTTAGACAGCTGTCATTGTACAGAGATGTTTCATCCTGATCCCCCCAGACCACTACTACTTTATGCTTGTATCTCTGGTAATTGAAACTTATAGTGGGGGGTATACCAATTGTTTGTGTCCATGGTTAGGAGTGAGGTTCTGTCAGTCTGGGGTGCCAGTAGTTGGGGGTGGGGGGTTGTCAGTGTGGATGTGGAGGAGGTCTGTCAGTGGTGGTGGCTCAGTCTGGTGCACACTAACACCCCCCCCCCCACCAGTGGCGGCCCATCTATACTGGGCACAGAGACGCCGCCCCTTTAATCCATGCGCCCGCCCGCCTGATCCATGCGCCTGGCCCCTAAACTACATGCAGGGTGCCGGACGCCTAGATTCCAATGTTTTTTGTTTTCTTTGAAGTGGTGCCTGAGACCCGATCGACCTGGGGGGTGGAGGTGTGGTGGCAAGTGGATTGTTTGCCGCCCCCCCAAAAAATATACCACCAGCTGCAGCTGCCCCCCACCCTTCTAGATCTCCACTGCCAACTACTGACCCCTGCCCGCCACTTACAGACTCCCGCCCGTCCAGACTGACTACCCCTCACCCGATAGACCCCCACCCTCCCAGATAAGACAAAACCAAAGAAAATTCCCAGCTCAACTCGTCAGCCAATCTGTGACCAACCAAATTGTTCTTTCTAACAGTTTGAGTTAAAAACGGGTTTAGTTTGCGCACGTTTGCAAATACATGTGTAAGCTGCAGAGCCGCTCCAAGGCACCCCGATATTTCTGCAGTCCTAACTCTTGTAAATTGATGAGTCTCCACAATGGCAGCACATGTATTCTAATGGATAGATAGAGGGCAGGGGGGCCTGGTGGTAGCTCACCCCTCCTTAAAGGCACAGGGGCACACTCCCAGATGGACACCTCCACACTGACAGACCCCCAATCATGCAGACTGATGGACCTCCACCTACCCAGGCTGACAGACCACCACCCCCCATACACACTGACATCCCCCCATACTTACACCCCCCCCTTCTCCTGACTGAAAGATCAGAACCCTGATAGACCCTCAGACTGGCACTCCCACATTGACAGACCAACACCTCTCCAGACTGACAGACCCCCCCCCACAATACTGACACCCACAGACTGAAAACCCCCCTCCGCTCCTTCTACACTGACACCCCAAATGACAGCTGTATAATAACCAGGGGGCTTCATGTAGTGCCCGCTAGTCGCATAGTATGCCCAGCCATTGAAGAGTAAATTGTGATCCTCCTGCTCGGCTCTCTCCTGGCAGCTGTGGGGTTAAATCTGTGTGTGGCAGCTGTCTGTGTTGATGACAGTGAAAGTATGTACCCCCCCCCCCCTCTATTAGTAGAGATAGAAATGTCCGCAGTGCCCGGCTCTCTAATGATTCCTCACACTTGTTGGGCTCCCTCCCGCTATGAAATTCTGCACCCCCTGTGCCTCACATGCTGCCCAGGGTTTATGGGGTTAACTGTTTTCAGGTTGGAGCTCGGCTATTTCCCCTGATCATTGGCTGGTAAGATGAGGAGTCGGTGCATGCTCAGAAGGCACAGGGGGGCAGATTTCCATGGGATAGACTGAGAATGTAATCAGCTCTCAGCCTCTCCATTGTCCATCTGTTCTGGCTGCCCTGCTCCGCCTGGCTGGTGAATGACAGGAGTGACAGTCCCCAGGGTGGGCAGGTAGAGGGCACAGGGGGTCACCCGGGGTCACTGCCTTCAGGAGAACACCTGCTCACTGAGATGCTCATGGCTTTGTCTGCTTGTCTCATAGGTAAAACATCACAAGGAGGGAACAGGTACAGGTACAGGTGACAGGTGGGAAGAAGTGGCCAATCATAAGAGTTATGGAAGAAAAAGGGGATTATATAATATACAGGCTAAAAAAGACATCCTGATCACTTCATTGGCTCCTGTCTAACCGGGCCCACGTCGGTGAAACTGGGATCTTAGATTGAGGGCAGGGACTGATGTGAATGTTCATTGTGTACCCTACTGACATTAAATACTTGTAGTAAAATAAAATAAATAATTAAAGCTTGAAGACTAGACCTACTGTCCATAACATAGGGAGACAATTGTTTATTGATTGTCATGAATCTAGAAGCCTTTGGCTGCATTACTGGTAACCAGAGCTTGATTATTATCATTATACAGGATTTATATATGACCGATAGATTGTGCAGAGTTTGGCAAATTTAGAGTGTTTGTTGCCCCAACACTTCATATTCCTGATATGTGCCTGCTGTACTATGTACTTGTATGAGAAAGTATCCTGTTCCCTTTATATTGCTTCCTTTATGTGAAATCCCTGGTGCTCCTGTCAGTCCCTCTGCTTTCCTATTCAAAACTGACCACACTAAGCAGGAGAGCACACCGTCGTCAGTTCTCTAGCTCAATATTGCACTGAAGCTTTGAGACAATTAATCAATGCCAATACATATCGCCCCCTTAGATACAATCCGACAGAAACCTTTAGCCACTTAAAGCGGAGGTCCGTCGGTAAAAAATAAATAAATAAAAGTCAGCAGCTACAAACACTGTAGCTGCTGACTTTCAATAAGCACACTTACCTGTCCAGGTTGCCCACGATGTCGGCCGCCCGAGGATGATCCGTTCCTTTGGACGAGGTCCCAGCGCCGCCATCCTCACTAAGGGAAACAGGCAGTGAAGCCTTGCGGCTTCACTGCCCGTTTACTACTGCGCATGCGCGAGTTGCGCGGCTCTTTGTGAATGGGCACACCATCCTGTGTGTCCCAGAAGGCAGCGCGCCTCCATTTTCCAGGAGGCAACGTGAGGAGGAGAACACAGAACCTCACCGCGGACGAGGAAGAGGCAGATTGGGAGGATCTGCCTAGTAACAGCCATTTCTGGTAAGTATAAAAATATATATATATATTATTTTTTTTTTAGCCTTTTTTTTTTTTTTTTCCTTTAGGGTGGACCTCTGCTTTAAGGACCGAGCCTCTTTCTGAGATTTGGTGTCTACAAATTAAAAAAAGTTTTTTTTTGCTAGAAAATTACTTATAACATTATGGGGCTGATTTACTAATAACAGTGCGCTGCGCTGCTTCTAACCTTAATTGGTGCGCCGGATAACTCCTTCACTGGGCGCAGGAAGCAGCGGCGCACTGTTATAGTAAATAGAAATGTTAGCGGCGCTCTATTGAAAATGAATGGTTCCCTATGGGAGCCCATTGATTTAAATAGAGGTCGCCCGGGAAGTCGGATCCGACTTGCGGGCGACTCATGTGCCGTCTGACACAGGGACAGCGCGACTTTGCGAGGCGACCTGGACACGACCTGAGCGTGAAGCAGCCGCTCAAGTCGTGTCCAGTGCATTTTAATGAAAAAACCGGCATGGGTTCCCCTTCAGGAGCATACCAGGCCCTTGGGTCTGGTCTGGATTCTAAGGTGAACCCCCCAAGCCGAAAAACGGCGTGGGGGTCCCCCCCAAAATCCAAACCAGACCCTTAGGTCTGGTCTGGATTTTAAGGTGAACCCCCTTAAGACGAAAAACGGCGTGGGAGTCCCCCCAAAATCCAAACCAGACCCTTATCCGAGCACGCAACCTGGCAGGCCGCAGGGGAAAAGGGGGGGATAAGAGAGCGGCCCCCCTACCTCCTGAACCGTACCAGGCCGCATGCCCTCAACATGGGGGGTTTGGTGCTTCGGGGCAGGGGGGCGACCTGCGAACCCCCCACCCCAAAGCACCCTGCCCCCATGTTGATGGGGACAAGGGCCTCTTCCAGACAACCCTGGCCGTTGGTTGTCGGGGTCTGCGGGCAGGGGGCTTATCGGAATCTGGGAGCCCCCTTTAATAAGGGGGACCCCAGATCCCGGCCCCCCCTATGTGAATGAGTATGGGGTACATCGTACCCCTACCCATTCACCTGGTGGCAAAATAAGTCAAAAAAAAAAGATAACACAGGTTTGAAAAGTAATTTATTGGGCAGCTCCGGGGGTCTTGTTCCGACTTCGGGGTCTTTCTGCCGGGCCCCCCGCTATCTTCTGCCAGCTCTTTTGCTAGCGGGGGTCCCGGGCTTCCTCGCCGTCTTCTTCCGACTTCGGGGGTCTCTTGTTCTGTTCTCCGGTTCTTCTCCGGTGTCTTCTCCACGATCTCCGGTTCTTTCTGCCTTCTGCCGGGCGCCCCGCTATCTTCTCGCAGCTCTTTTGCTAGCGGGGTCCCGGTCTTCTTCGTCACCTTTTTCCCCTCTTCTCTTCGCCCGATGTTGCCTCGTCGCTGTCCACCGCTGCAATGATCTGTCCGAGCAGTGGTGCCACTTTTATTGGCATGGGGCGTGGTCACCGGGTGATGCCACCGCTGACCCCGCCCCGTTTCACGTCACAGTCCCATCATTCCCCGGGACTGTGACATCATACGGGGGTGGGGTCAGCGGTGGCATCAGCCGGTGACCACGCCCCATGCCAATAAAAGTGGCACCGCTGCTCGGACAGATCATTGCAGCGGTGGACAGCGACGAGGCAACATCGGGCGAAGAGAAGAGGGAAGAAGGCGACGAAGAAGTCCGGCCCCCGCTAGCAAAAGAGCTGCGAGAAGATAGCGGGGCGCCCGGCAGAAGGCAGAAAGAACCAGGGATCGTGGAGAAGACACCGGAGAAGAACCGGAGAACAGAACAAGAGACCCCCGAAGTCGGAAGAAGACGGCGAGGAAGCCCGGGACCCTCGCTAGCAAAAGAGCTGGCAGAAGATAGCGGGGGCCCGGCAGAAAGACCCCCGAAGTCGGAAGAAGACGGCGAGGAAGCCCGGGACCCCCGCTAGCAAAAGAGCTAGCAGAAGATAGCAGGGGGCCCAGCAGAAAGACCCCCGAAGACGGTGAGGAAGCCCGGGACCCCCGCTAGCAAAAGAGCTAGCAGAAGATAGCGGGGGGCCCGGCAGAAAGACCCCCGAAGACGGCGAGAAAGCCCGGGACCCCCACTAGCAAAAGAGCTGGCAGAAGATAGCGGGGGCCCGGCAGAAAAGATCCCCGGAGCTGCCCAATAAATTACTTTTCAAACTTGTGTTGTCTTTTTTTATTGACTTATTTTGTCACCAGGTGAATGGGTAGGGGTACGATGTACCCCATACTCATTCACATAGGGGGGGCCAGGATCTGGGGTCCCCCTTATTAAAGGGGGCTCCCAGATTCCGATAAGCCCCCTGCCCGCAGACCCCGACAACCAACGGCCAGGGTTGTCTGGAAGAGGCCCTTGTCCCCATCAACATGGGGACAGGGTGCTTTGGGGTGGGGGGCCGCAGGTCGCCCCAAAGCACCAAACCCCCCATGTTGAGGGCACGCGGCCTGGTACGGTTCAGGAGGGAGGGGGGCCGCTCTCTCGTCCCCCCCTTTTCCCCTGCGGCCTGCCAGGTTGAGTGCTCGGATAAAGGGTCTGGTGTGTATTTTTAGGGGACCCCACGCAAATTTTTTTGGTTTTTGGCGCGGGGTTCCCCTTAAAATACATGCCAGACCTGAAGGGCCTGGTATGGATTCTGGGGGGACCCCCACGCCAGTTTTTTTTTCTTTTTTTGGGGGGGGTCCCCTTTGAATCCATACTAGACCCAAGGGCCTGGTATGGACCTGGGGGGGGGACCCCACGCGTTTTTTTTTTTTAACCGTTTTTTTTTTTTTTTTTTACATTTCCTTTAACAACCAGCTATAAACAGGTAAAACAAAAAATCGCCGCAAAATTGCGGTACTTGCATTTGGATGCGGGTCCATTGAATTCTATTACATCCAAAACACTGTTTTTGGCCTGGCAAAAAAAATCTGCAGTTGCGTTTAAAATCGTTTTTCACAAACCCTCAAAATGCCTTCAGACGCCAAAGATTTCCACGTTTCAGACGCGGGGTACCAGCGTTTAGCCGCATTTTAGTTTAGAAGCGTTTTTAAAGGTGACCTATTTTTTTACATTGATAAACTCCAAATTTATGGCAAATGAGGAAAAACCATAATATATATATATATATATAAATGAAATTGCTTCCATTGCATTGTGGACAATCCACAACTTGGGGCAGCTGACGTGGCAAGTGGACAATCCACAACTTGTGGCAAGTGATGTGGCAAGTGACACGCTAAATACAACTACACTGCTGCTCTCAGCTGCTGATATCACTCTGGTCTCACTAAATAGCTAAAATCGTAAATAATACTGTTTTTGGAGCTTAGGGCGGCTCCTTATCATATACACGCAAATGTGGTAAAACACGGCATGCAAACGCCACAAAGTGCGCCTTTCTAAACGCCACTTTCAACCTTAGTTCAGAACACTTTGCACCAGCGTCCCGTCTACATGGGGCCTAAAAACGCCTATGCCATTTACAGCTCAAAAACGCCATGGTGGCCATGAGGTCATAGGCTAACATGGAGAGATGTTTTTAAGCTGCAAAAAAACGCTCAAACAAGCGGCTTGAAAAACGTCCGTGTGCATGTAGCCTTATATTAACCACTTGCGCACTGCCCAGACCAAGTTTCACATTTCAGCGCTGATGCACTTTTAATGACAATTGCGCGCTCATACAACACTGTAACCCAATGAAAATGTTTTATTTGTTGGCACACAAATAGAGCTTGCTTTTGGTGCTATTTGATCACCTTTGTGTTTTATTTTTGATTTTTTTCGATAAATACAAAAGGCCGAGTTTAAAAAAAAAAAAAAATTATATTTTACCCACTTCAGCGCTGGGCCTATTCTGGCACTTCTCTCCTTCATGTAAAAATCATAAATTTATGGCTATAAAATTACTTCTAAACACCAAACATTATATATGTTTTTGGAGCAGACACCCTAGGAAATAAGATGGCGGTCATTGCAAATTTTTATCTCGCTCGGTATTTGCGCAATAAATTTTCAAACGCCTTTTGTTTGCTAAAAATATTACAAAACAGTAAAGTTACGGCCAATTTTTTGGTATAATGTGAAAGATGTTGTTATGCTGAGTAAATAGATACCTAACACGTCACGCTTTAAAATTGCGCACACTAAGGCCTGGTTCACACTTGTCCGACAAACGCTCCGACATTAGGAGCTCATGTCGCATGACGTGTGAAAATCAATGAATCCCTATGAGAGCCGTCTTAACTGGTCCGACACAAGTCGGTCCGACATTAAAAATGCTCCCTGTACTACTTCTGTCCGACTTTGATCCTACTTCAGCCCATTGAATATCATTGAAGTCGGATCAAAGTAGGATCCTTGTCCTAACCATCCGACATTTGACATCCGACATGGTGATTACAGCAGCAGTAAAAGGAATTTATCTCACCCTGGAATTGTTTTGATTGGTCAAAGGACAAGTCAGACTAGCACAATGTCGGATCAAAGTAGTATCCTGTTCATGAATGTCGGATGGATGTCGGACCAATGTAGGATCAATGTAGGACTGATGTTGCAGAGCAAAGTAGGATGAAAGTCGGATGAATGTCGTGTCGTATCAGTGTGAACCCAGCCTCATGGCGTGACACCAAACTTCAGTAATTAAAAATCTCTCTAGGCGATGCTTTAATTTTTTTTACACGTTACCATTTTGGCATTACAGAGGAGGTCTAGTGCTAGAATTGTTGCACTCGTTCTAACGCATGCAGCAATAACTCACATGTGTGGTTTGAACGGCGTTTACATATGTGGGCGGGACTTACGTGTGTGTTCGCTTCTGAGCGCGAGCTACCGGGGACATGGGCGTTTTTTCGTATTTTTGCTTATTTTTTTTATTTTGTTTTTTTTACTTTTTTGTATTTCTTACTCTTTTTTTATTTGTAATTTTTTTTTTGGATCACTTTTATTCCTATTACAAGGAATGTGTGTGACAGGTCCTCTTTATGGAGAGATGCGGGGTCAATAAGACCCTGCATCTCTCCTCCAGGCAGGAAAGCATGATATTGGTCCAAAAAAATCACCAATCTCATGCTGACAGCCGAGATCACGGCTTGGTTAACATACGGGAACACGGCGTGATGTCATAACGTCGTGCCCGCGCCTCCGACAGTCATAGAGATGACTGATGACCATCTGGTCACCAGTCATCTCCAAATCGTTCTCCGAGCCCCAGATGGCACGGGAGAGCCCGGAGAAGCACCGGATGGCGGCAAGAGGGGGGGGGGGGAACGTCCCCTCCCCCCGCCTATAAGAACAATCAAGCGGCGGAACTGCCACTATGATCGTTTTTATTGTGCACAGAATCGTCGGCTGGAAAGAATGATATCTGAATGATGCCTGCAACTGCAGGCATCATTCAGATGTCACCGCCCAAAGCCAAGGATGTCATTTGACGGTGGGCAGTAGGAAACTGGTTAATATTTTAAAAAAAGGTAATTTTTCTTCTTCATTGATGTACACTGATGAGACTGCACTGATGGGCACCAATAAGGTGGCAAGGGTGGGCACTGAGAGGTGGCATTGCTATTTGGCACTGGTGGGCAGTGAGAAGTGGCACTGCTAGGTGGCAATGATAGTTGGCAGTGATGGGCACTGATAGGTGCCACTGATTGGCACCAGTGGTGGGCATTGATAGGTGGCACTGGCAGGGGCTACTAATTGTCACAGATGATGCAGAATTGCCTCTTCCTCTTCGGGCCCGATGTCCCTTGCACATAAGCCGGTGATTGCCTTTTTTTTATGCTCACGCTGTCAGCACAAGGAGAAAACAAAAACCATTACCCAGCTTTTGTTTACATCACGTGATCAGCTGTCATTGGCTGACAGCTGATCACATGGTAAAGGGCAGGGATCGTGCCCCTTACTCGGATCTGTCATCACCGAGTCTCAGTGACTCTGTGACCACAGCGCGCGCAAAGGGGAGGACGTTTATTGACGGACTCCCGGCAATTGAGGACCATGCTGTGGCCGTCGATCAGTTATAGCGCTGATCTCAAGTGAATAAAGAGGGTCTAAATGGGCCATTGACATGCATCACAATTCAACTTAGGAATGAGTCTTTGAAAAATAATTCACTTCCTGTCACATAGCCACATCCCTAACAATGTCTTTCCTTGGGGACACACAGGTCAGTCTAAATACTTTCCCCATTATGCACATTGCACTCGAGCATATTGCGGGGTACACCCCAAATTATTAGGTATTTTGGACTTTGGGGTTTATTTACTAAAGGCAAATCTACTTTGCACTACAAGTGCACTTGCTGTATATCTGAGGGAGACATGCAAGCCAAAAAAATACACCATCTTTGCTTTTACATGATTGGAACAGCCAATCACCAGTACTTTCCCTCAGAATTTCAGCAGCTACACTTTTACTGCAGAGTGGATTTGTCTTTACTAAACCCCAAACTATACATTGATCTGGGGTGTACACAACAAAGTGCTAGAGTGCAATTTGCTCAATGGGGACACTAGTTAGATTGATCTGTGTGTCCCCAAGAAAAGACATTGGTAGGGTTTTACCTTCACTTCCTGTTTAGCTGTGTGACAGGAAGTGAAGCCAATTTTAAGAAAAAAGGAGACACAAAGGCCAAAACTACAAAAAAAACAAAAAAAATAAAAAAAACACACACGCAGGGGTTCTAACACTTACTTTGTTTCCTTCAAAATGCCCACAATTAGAATTGTATGGCCTTGAGCTATTTTTAAGTGCAGTGCTCTAAATCAGTGCTTCTCAAGTACCCCCAACAGGCCATGTTTGCAGGTTTTCCTTCATCTTGCACATGTGCTTTAAATCACAGTCAATGGTTTTGATTTTTGGACAGCAATTCTTGATAAGATAAATTCACAAAACATGTCCTGTTGGGGGGTACTGAGGACTGAGGCTGAGAACCACTGCAGTAAAAAAGGAAAATTGAATACTTACCGCTCTGTATTTTTCATTTCCTGGTGATGCTCCATGGCAGCACACAATACAATACATGCATATGCTAGCATGAAGGCACCAGATTAGACAAATCACACCAGTTTTGTTTTGACATGCCAATCAGCTGTCACATTTGTTGCAAAGAAAACACAAAACAAACATCAAAACTTTGCATCAAATTTTATTGTTCAACAAAATAAAAGGGAAGGCAAAATAAAAAACATGAAGGTCAATTTGAAACAGTTACAGACTCAACATCTTGAGAAATTTTTGGCCCAAAAAAAAAAAAAAAAAGGCAGCAGACAATTAAATCAAAGTGAACAAACGACACACATTAACAACATCAGAATTATTTCAGGGGAACATTTCCCCCACACAAAAAATATACAATCCACAAAATAAACCAAACACCTGTTTTGCAAAGACATAACAAATAAAATACATGTGTTACAAACTCGATACGGACACCAACTTGTACATTTTGCCCCCCACACACACTTGCCTCTTCTCAGGCAAGCGAACGAATGCTCCTTGTGAGCTTTATATAACATAGGTTTGTGAGCTAATGAGGCAATTGAAAACACATGCACAGTCCATGAAACACCCAAAATGCAAGTTTACTCAATGTAGAGACTGAAATTCAAAGTGGGTACACCTGTTAAGGATGTCCTTCAATTACTAACCCATAAAAACACTCTGAGCATGCCCAGAAATACCCAGGTGCTGTTCACACACAAAAAGCACCCCAAAAAAAAACTAACTGGCTGGGCATGTGCAGAACAACACCAACGCAGCTAGCAAAAAATAACCCCCCCCCCTCCCCCCGTCCAAAATTAAGCACATCATCCAGCATGCTACAAAGTTAGAGATGGGACAATCACCCCCCCCCCCCCCACCAACAAATGCCATTGCAGTGTATGGGAACTGACTTGTTAATTTGCTAGTCCCCACTTGGCTGGCTTATCTTCTAGTTATTGGCCTTAAAATGGGGGCCCAGGTCCCACCCTAAGGGACATATATCAATGTCACCAATTTGGAAAACACCAAAAACAAAACAAGGAGAAGTGCCTTTAAATATGCCAAATTGCTTAAGGGCCATTTCACACCACATGCAGTGCATTGCATTTTTTATGCATCCAAAATGCATGGAAAGTTGGTTATATGGTTCTAAATGGCAGTGTTTGTTCCAGTGCATTCCAGTTCCACCAAAAAAGTAGAACATGCTGCATTTTACCTGCACTGGACTCTACTGGAACGCATCAAAACGCATCATAAATGCACTGGAACGCACAGGAACACACCTAAATGCACCAAAAACGGACTGGAACACACTTGTCCTTATCTATGGTTAATAAAAAAGAGGGGTGAAAAAAAAAGCACTTGACTGCATCAAAAACGTACCAAAAATGCACTGGAACGCATCAAAAACCTGCATGCAGAAAAGCACCTGGAACGCATCCGGATTGTGTTTCTATGGTGTGAACTGGCGCTAGTTCACACCATAGAAACGCAGTCTGGGTGTGTTCCAGGTGCTTTTCTGCATGCGCGATTTTGACACATTCCAGTGCATTTTTGAGGCGTTTTTGATGCAGTCCAGTGTTTTTTTCCCCCTCTTTTCACTTAGGACAAGTGTGTTGCAGTGCGTCTTGGGTGCATTTAGGTGCGTTCCACTGCATTCCAGTGCATTTTTGGTACGTTCTGTTGCGTTTTTGATGTGTTTTACTGCGGTCCAGTACAGTTCTGTACCTAAAAAATGCAGCATGACCAATTTTTTTTTTTGCTTTCTGAAACACACTGGAACGGACTGCATTAATGTGATCAACTTTCTTTGCGTTTTTCAGGCATCAAAAAAACGCACTGCACTGCATCCGGTGTGAACTGGCCCTAAATATCATACCGGGGGGTGTCTATAGTATGACTGTAAAGTAGCGCATGTTTTCCATGTTTATAACAGTTGGAGAGCAAAATGACATTTCTAAAGTAAAATAATAGTAATTTAAAAGTCCTTGCGGCTGTAATGAATTGCTGGTTCCCGTCAATACAGATAAAAGTCATTGAAAGTCTTTGATTACACAAAAAAAAAGCGTGGGGGTTCCCCCAAATTCCATAACCAGGCCCTTCAGGTCTGGAATGGATATTAAGGGGAACCCCGCTGCAAATTAAAAAAAAAAAAAATGACGTGGGGTTCCCCCCAAATATCCATACCAGGCCCTTCAGATCTGGCATGGATTTTAAGGGGAACTCCACCCCAAATTAAAAAAAAATGGCGTGGAGTCCCCCCAAAAATCCACACCAGACCCTTATCCGAGCACGTAACCTGGCCGGCCGCAGGGGAAAAGGGGGGGACGAGAGCGGCCCCCCTCCCTCCTGAACCGTACCAGGCCACATGCCCTCAACATGGGGAGGATGTCCCCATGTTGATGGGGACAAGGGCCTCATCCCCACAACCCTTGCCCGGTGGTTGTGGGGGTCTGCGGGCGGGGGGCTTATCAGAATCTGGAAGACCCCTTTAACAAAGGGGACCCACAGATCCCACCCCCCCGTGTGAAATGGTAATGGGGTACAAATGTACCCCCACCATTTCACAAGGAAAGTGTCAAAAATGTAAAACATGACAAGAGCCGGTTTTTGACAATTCCTTTATTAATGTCTTCTCCTTTCTTCCATCTTCTTCTTCCATCTTCTTCAATCTTCTTCTTCTTCCATCTTCTTATTTTTTCCATTCGGGTTTCTTCCTCCATCTTCATCTTCCTCTTCATCTTCATCTTCATCTTCCTTCTTCCTTCGGTCTTCTTGTCCGCATCTTGCTCCGGCGTCTTCCCTTCTTCTTTCTTCTCCGGCCGCTCCGTTTGAATTAGAGGTTCCCGCTGTGCGACGCTTCAGTTCTTCAGTTCCCCATCGGGTCCGCTTACACCCGGTGACCCCGCCCCCCTCTGACGCACATGGATTTCACGGGGACTTTCCCCGTGGTGTCAGAGGGGGGCGGAGCCACCGGGGGGCAGCGGACCAAGTGGGGAACTGAGGCGTCGCACAGCGGGAACCTCCAATTCAAATGGAGCGGCCGAAGAAGAAAGAAGGGAAGACGCCGGGGCAAGATGCGGACGAGAAGACCGAAAGAAGAAGGAAGATGAAGATGAAGAGGAAGAAACCCGAATGGAGAAAAGAAGAAGATGGAAGAAGAAGATGGAAGAAGAAGAAGAAGGAAGAAAAGAGAAGACATTAATAAAGGAATTGTCTAAAACCGGCTCTTGTCATTTTTTTAATTTTTTTACACTTTCTTCGTGAAATGGTAGGGGTACAATGTACCCCATTACCAATTCACACAGGGGGGGCCGGGATCTGAGGGTCCCCTTTGTTAAAGGGGTGTTCCAGATTCCGATAAGCCCCCCGCCCGCAGACCCCCACAACCACCGGGCAAGGGTTGTGGGGATGAGGCCCTTGTCCCCATCAACATGGGGACATCCTCCCCATGTTGAGGGCATGTGGCCTGGTACGCTTCAGGAGGGAGGGGGGGCTGCTCTCGCCCCCCCTTTTCCCCTGCGGCCTGCCAGGTTGCGTGCTCGGATAAGGGTCTGGTGTGGATTTTTGGGGGGACTCCACGCCATTTTTTTTAAATTTGGGGTGGAGTTCCCCTTAAAATTCATGCCAGATCTGAAGGGCCTGGTATGGATATTTAGGGGGAACGCCACGTAATTTTTTTTAAAAATTTGCAGCGGGGTTCCCCTTAATATCCATTCCAGACCTCAAGGGCCTAGTTATGGAATTTGGGGGAACCGCCACGCTTTTTTTTTTTGGTTAGCAATGACTTTCAATGACTTTTCTCTATATTGCCGGGAGCCGACAATTCATTATAGCCGCGGCTGCTTTTAAATGCCTTTTTTTTCCTTTAGAAATGACATTTTGCAGGCGCAATGGAAAGTTCAGAGCTGCGCCTGTTCAACTTATGCAAATTGATTTACGTGACTTGACATTTACTAAGATTTTGCCGGCGCAGTGTCTTGGCGCATTTGAACCATTGAAATTCCCGCGCTGAGCTCAAAAAAACCTCCCGCAGCTCGAATCGTACTTGCCGGCGCAGCAGGCTGGTTTTGAAAAAGTTACTTTCTCACTAAATTTTGGCCAGGTTTGTTATTTGGACAGGTGTCCCTACACTTCCTCACATCACCCCACATCACCCCAATTATATTCTCACTTCCAACTTCTTTATATTTAGTGTTTAACATGCTGTGCGCCAGGTCCCTAGTGGCGCACTGAGCGCCTCCTCCCGTCCGCCGACAACACTATAGTAAATGGGAAATAGGGCTGCGCTACAGGCGCTAATGTTTTGTAAATACCAAAACAGCCATTGAGCACGCAGATGCGCCAATACTCATGGCGCAAACATTTTGAAATCAGCCCCTATATGTTTTTTTTTTTCTAACATCCTAGAGAATAAAATGGTGGTCCTTGCAATACATTTTGTCACACCGTATTTGCTCAGCGGTCTTACAAGCGCACTTTTTTTGGAAAAAAAAAATTACTTTTTTTAATTTAAAAATAAGACAACAGTAAAGTTAGCCCAATTTTTTTTATATTGTGAAAGATAATGTTACGCCGAGTAAATTGATACCCAACATGTCACGCTTCAAAGTTGCGCACGCTTATGGAATGGCGACAAACTTTTACCCTTAAAAATCTCCATATGCGACGTTTAAAAAATTCTACAGGTTGCATGTTTTGAGTTACAGAGGAGGTCAAAGACTAGAATTATTGCTCTTGCTCTAGCGATCGCGGCAATACCTCACCTGTGTGGTTTGAACACCGTTTTCATATGCGGGCGCTGCTCATGTATCCGTTCACTTCTGCGCGCGAGCTCGTCGGGACAGGGTGCTTTAAAAAAAAAAAATATGTCTTATTTATTTTACTTTACATTTTTTATTTTGACCTTTTGGGTCACTTTTATTCCTATTACAAGGAATGTAAACATCCCTTGTAATAGAAAAAAAGCATGATAGGACCTCTTAAATATGAGATCTGGGGTCAAAAAGACTTCAGATCTCATATTTACACTAAAATGCAATGAAAAATAAATAAATTTAATGTCATAAAAAAAAATGTCCCTTTAAGAGCATTTGGCGGAAGTGACGTTTTGACATTGCTTCCGCACTGCAATGATATGGAGATGGGTGGGGGACGTCTTCCCCTCACTCGTCTCCATGTCAGCCTAGGGACAGCATCCGATCGCCTCTGCTGCTACCGACGGCTCCGGTTAGGGGGGCACTCTCCCGCGGCTGATAAAAGCGATCTTGCGGCAAAACCGCCGCAGAGACTACTTTTATCTTGAAGCGGACCGCCCTCTCTTGAAGAGGATACTGGGGTTAGGGTAGCTAGCTGCTACCATAACAGCGGTATTCCTCCTCAAAGTAGCGACATAAAACGACGGCAGGTGGCTTGGAAGTGTTTAAAATGTCTTTGTTTAGTCTTATTGTTTAAGGTCAGTACACATGTGCACTGCCGAAAAATTTGTTTGTTTGTTTTAGTTTTCGTTTCATCAGTTTTTTAGCTTTTTTCGGAAATTCAAAAATTCAGAATTCTGAAATTCGAAAATTCGGAAATTGGGAATTCGAAAATCAAAATTTTCATATTTTCGAATTTTCAAATTTCCGATTTTAGAATATTGGATTTTCGAATTTTTCTAAATTTTAGAATTTCCGAAATTTCACATTTCAGAATTTCTGAAATTTTGAATTTCAGAATTTTCGAAATTTCACATTTCAGAATTTTCAAAATTTTGAATTTTCTAATTTCAGAAATTCTGAATTTCTGAATTTCCAAAATTTAAAATTTTCAAAATCTCGGAAATTCGAAAATTCTAAATTTCCGAAATTCAAAAATTCAGAAATGTAAAAATTTGAGAAATGTAAAAGTTCGGAAATTTCGGAATGAACTAATTTGTCAAAAACAAATTCGGAATGAAACAAATTGCACAAGTTTCTTTGAATGGAGCGTACGCGGTGACGTCATCGACTACGACGAGCATGCGCTCGTCACATTCGATGCCGTCGCCGCCATCTTGGCATACCCTATCTATGCCTAGGAAGCTACCGCGCATGCGTCAAAGTCATTTCGAGCATGCGCGGGCTTCCCGGCGAAAAGGTAAGTGTACACACACACAATTTTCTCGTCGAGAAACAGGCTGACGAGAATCTCGACGAGAAAATAGAGAGCAGGATCTCTATTTCCTCGTCGAGATTCTTGTCGCTTTTCTTGACGAGAAACCATACACACGAACGAATTTCTCGGCAAAAAATCTCTGCCAGCAAGTTTCTTGCTGGTTTTTGCAGAGAAACTCATTCGTGTGTACGAGGCTTGATGGTCAGAAAATGGGACTTTTGAATGCTAGGACCACCCAATCTCTGCTGCTTTTCCATCATTTGCTTAACCCTTTCAATACCGTGCTTTTTATACCACTTCCATACCGGGCCTATTCTGGCACTTCTCTTCTACATGTACAAATCATCATTCTTTTGCTAGAAAATTACTCAGAACCCCCAAACATTATATATGTTTTTTTAGCAGACACCCTAGGGAATAACATGACGGTTGTTGTAACTTTTTATCTTGCACGGTATTTGTGCAATATTTTTTCAAACGCCTTTTTCTTTGGAAAAAAAATGGTTTCATGAATTAAAAAAACAACAAAGTAAAGTTATCCCAATTTTTTTGTAAAATATGAAAGATGATGTTACACAGAGTAAATAGATATCTAACATGTCACGCTTTAAAATTGTGCACACTCATGGAATGGTGCCAAACTTCGGTACTTAAAAATCTCCATAGGTGACACTTTGAAAATTTTTACAGGTTACCAGGTTAGAGTTACAGAGGAGGTCTAGTGCTAGAATTGTTGCACGCGCTCTAATGCACGCGGTGATACCTCACATATGTGGTTTGAACGGTGTTTACATATGTGGGCATGACTTACGTGTGCGTTCGCTTCTGAGCACGAGCTATTGGGGACAGGGGCGTTTTAAATTTATTTTTTTATTATTAATTTTTTTATTTTACTTAATTTTCTTTATTTTTACACTTTTTTTTACATTTTTTTTTAATCACTTTTATTCCTATTATAAGGAATGTAAACATCCCTTGTAATAGGAATGGTGTGTGACAGGTCCTCTTTATGGAGAGATGCGGGGTCAATAAGACCCCACATCTCTCCTCCAGGCTGGAAAGCATGAGATTGGGAAAAATAATAATAATAAGCGGCTTTGTTTACCTTTGGGAACCCGGGCGTGACATCATCACATCGCGCCCGGGCCTCCGACGGTCATAGAGGTGACTGATGACCATCTGGTCACCAGTCATCTCTATGCTCGTCATGTGACCAACCACCGGCGCCGGACGATTCTTTCTCCGGGCCCCCGATGGCACGGGAGAGCCCGGAGAAGCACCGGATGGCGGCGGAAAGGGGGGATGTCCTATAAGAACGATCAAGCGGTGGAACCGCCGCTATGATCATTCTTATGGTGCGCAGAATCGCCGGCAGAAGAGAAAGATAGCTGCAGGCATCATTCAGATATCCCCCACAAATCCCAGGACGTCATATGACATCCACCCGGAGGGAGAGAGGGTTCCTGCCGGCGTCATTTTACAATGGCCCGGTATGGAAGTGGTTAAATTATACAAATCCCAAGTCCCTATACAGGGGTGTCCCATTGTGGCTGGCATTGGCTTTCGCCCCTTGGCGAGTGGGTTGATTTCCACCTTCAGCCCCTCGTCCAGAGGTTCCCGGGTTACATCCGTGACACAGAACATGTTCTACATGAGCTCCAAAATGCAAAGTGGACGGATGGTTCAGTTTGGATAACTTTGGATGTCACTGCATTGTACCCCTCCGTACCACACTCACTGGCTTTGGAAGATGTAAAATATCCCCTTCAGAAATATAGTTCATATACATTAGAACTTCAGGACTATCTGCTAAAATGTATAGATTTTCTTTTGACCCACAACTTTTTTCTTTTTGGCAATACCTATTACTTGCAATTATGTGGTGCAACAATGGGTGCCAAATTTTCTCCTTCCCTGGCAAATATTTATATTTGCTGGAGAGAGGAATTGTATATTTTTTTCCCATCTTAATCCATTTTATAGCAATTTATTTTGGTATGGCAGATTCATTGATGACCTGCTTATCATTTGGGTTAAGGATAACGCTGCTTTTGATAACGCACTGTTTTTGCACCAGGTATATATATCCTTTTGGCTGCTTTTTCTTCATATTTAAGCATTTTATTAAGCAGATATGTTTTGCCCCACTCTCCTTGTTAGGGATCGACAGATTATCGGTGCGGCCCATATTCACTTTTTTAGAAGTATTGGTCACAAAACTGACCGATATTACCGATATTGCTTCAAGGGGTCTTACCGGGGTGATGCATGCAGCTGCATGCATCACCCCGGTACCGTTCTTTCGAGCAGGCTTTATTGTGATAACAACCGATGCAGCTCAGCAGCCACTCAGCCGTTATTACAAGTAGCGGGAGGGAACGTCCCCGCCCTCCCGCTGCTCGACCGGACTTTCCCGTCCCACCGGGAGGCCCGAGCAACCAGCCGGCACGTCCGCCAGCTGGCCAAAAACCTGAACGAAGCCAATGCTTCTAGTAACCCAGAAGCAATGTCATGACATCACTTCCCAGTTTACTGGCATCTTAAAGGCGCCAGTTTTAAAAAATAAAGTATTCAAAAACGCTGATCGTGACGTATTGAATACTTTGACGTGCAGAGGAGGGGTTTGGGGTATTATAGACCCAGATCCCTCCAGATCCCTCCATAAAGAGTACCTGTCACTGCCTATTACAGTCACAAGGGATTTTTACATTCCTTGTGACAGCAATAACAGTGATTTTTTTTTTTAAAGGACAGTTTAAAAAAAAAAATGTTTTAAATGTACAGAATATCGGCACATAAATGATGCCGGTCAATCCCTACTCCTTATACTCCATTTGTGAAAAGGATAAGGTAAAAAGAGCCAGTTCACACAAGATGCAGTTCCGTGCGCTTTTTTTCTGTACTAAAAATGCATGCACAGTGTTTTCCATGTATTCCAATGGCTCTAGTCCACACCAATGCAGTCAGTTTCTGCACCAGAAACTGAATGAAAACTGACTGGAACTGACTGCACTGGTGTGAACTAGAGCCATTGGAATACATGGAAAACACTTTGCATGCATTTTTAGAGCCAGTTCACACCACAAAAATGCACTCATACGTTCCGGATCAGTTTTTGCTTACAGTTCACAACACACGCAGTTCTTGTGCGTTTTTGATACAATTTGCTAGGTTCCAGTACAGTTCTGTGCACCAGAAACTGACTTCACTGGTGTGAACTAGAGCCATTGGAATACATGGAAGACACTTCATGCATTTTTAGTGCAGAAAAAAAGCGCACGGAACTGCATCTGGTGTGAACTAGCACTTAGTTCAGAAAGAAAACGCACGGAACTGCATCTGGTGTGAAGGCCAGTGAAGCTTCTGACATTTAAAATGTTCCCACACTAAGAAATAAGGTAATAAATAGAATCAGTGCTACCTGGGCAATCCTAAAGTATCAATGTGAAACAAACAAATACCCGCCAGAGGGTCTAGAACATAAATATAATACGATCATGAATAAACCCAAAACAAGTGCATATAACCCATATTGAATAGATAAATAGTAAATGTGTTTTGTGGTATCGCACAAATGACAAACTTTTAAAAAAGTAGAAACCAGACTGACCATCTAACACAGGGGTGTCCAAACTCTTTTCAAAGAGGGCCAGATTTGATGAAGTGAACATGTGTGAGGCCCGACCATTTTGCCTGACATTTTTTGAACCATTAAAATTCGGTATAAGTGTGTTTGTCCGAGCACTAATACACTGCCCAACAAGAATTTACTTGCCTTTGTGGCTGTGTGTGGTGAAGAGATGAGCTTGTGCGTGTTATCTGGATATATATATATACATCTTTTGTGGCCCCCAACGAATCTCCGAGCACCACTCAGGACTAAGGATGAGCTCAGGTGTGTTATTTGTATATACGGTATTTATCAGCGTATAACACACACCTTCACTTTAAGAGGGAAGTTTCAGGAAAAAAACTTAAATTTTAAGTAAAGAACTTTGAAGAAAAGTAAGGGTCAGTGCCCATCAACGCAGCCTAATCAGTGCCCATCTGCAGCCTCACCAGTGCCATAAATGCAGCCTCACCAGTGCCATGAATGAAGCCTCCCCATTGCCATGAATGCAGCCTTACCATTGCCATGAATGCAGCCTCAACATTGCCATGAATGCAGCCTCACAAGTGCCATGAATGCAGCCTTACCAATGCAATAAATGCAGCCTCACCATTGCCATGAATGCAACCTTACCATTGCAATTATTGCAGCCTCACAAGTGCCCTGAATGCAGCCTCACCATTGCCATGAATGCAGCCTCACCATTGCCATGAATGCAGCCTCACCATTGCCATGAATGCAGCCTCACCATTGCCATGAATGCAGCCTCACCAGTGCCATGAATGCAGCCTTACCAATGCCATGAATGCAGCCTTACCATTGCCAAGAAGGCAGCCTTACCATTGCCAAGAAGGCAGCCTTACCATTGCCATGATTGCAACCTCACCATTGCCATGAACGCTGCCTTACCATTGCAATCAATGCAGCCTTACCATTGCCATGAATGCAGCGTCATCATTGCCATAATGGCAGCCTCATCATTGCCATGAATGCAGCCTCATCATTGCCATGAATGCAGCCTCATCATTGCCATGAATGCAGCCTCATCATTGCCATGAATGCAGCCTTACCATTGCCATGAAATCAGCCTTACCATTGCCATGAAATCAGCCTTACCATTGCCATGAATGCAGCCTCACCATTGCCATGAATGCAGCCTCACCATTGCCATGAGTGCAGCCTCACAAGTGCCATGAATGCAGCCTCACCATTGCCATGAATGCAACCTCACCATTGCCATGAATGCAACCTCACAATTGCCATGAATGCAGCCTTACTATTACCTTGAATGCAGCCTCACCATTAGCATGAATGCAGCCTTACCATTGCCATGAATGCAGCCTCACCATTGCCATGAATGCAGCCTCACCATTGCCATGAATGCAGCCTCACCATTGCCATGAATGCAGCCTTACCATTGCCATCAGTGCAGCCTGATCAATGGTCATCTGCAGCCTCGGAGGGGACAGGGAGGAGGGTGGGACGAGCGCCGACAGATTACATACAGGAGAATCTCCTGTTTAACCACTTCTCTACTGTGCACGAAAACCCCCTTCCTGCCCAAGCCATTTTTCAGCTTTCAGCGCTGTCACACTTTGAATGACAATTGCGCGGTCGTGCGACGTGGCTCCCAAACGAAATTTGTGTCCTTTTTTCCCACAAATAGAGCTTTCTTTTGGTGGTATTTGATCACCTCTGCGGTTTTTATTTTTTGCGCTGTAAACAAAAGAAGAGCGTCCAGTTTGGAAAAAAACACTATTTTTTACTTTTTGCTATAATAAATACCCATTTTTTTTTTTTTTATAAAATTTTCCTCAGTTTAGGCCGATACGTATTCTTCTACATATTTTTGGTAAAAAAAAAAAAAAAAAAAAAAAAAAAAAAAAAATCGCAATAAGCGCGTATTGATTGGTTTGCGCAAAAGTTATAGCGTCTACAAAATAGGGGATAGATTTATAGCATTTTTATTTTTTATTTTTTTTATTAGTAATGGCGGCGATCTGCGATTTTTTATTGTGACTGCGATATTGCGGCGGACACATCGGACACTTTTGACACATTTTTGGGACCATTCACATTTATACAGCGATCCCTGCTATAAAAATGCATTGATTACTGTATAAATGTGATTGGCAGGGAAGGGGTTAACCACTAGGGGGCGGGAAGGTTCCCTCAATGTGTTCTTACTGTGGGGGGAGGGGACTGACTGGGGGAGGTGACCGATGGTTGTCCCTATGTACAAGGGACACACCATCGGTCCCCTCTCCCTCACAGGACGTGGATCTCTGTGTTTACACACAGAGATCCACTTTCCTGCTCGTTTCCCGGGCAATCGCGGGTGCCCGGCGGCAATCGCGGCCGCCGGGCACGCGCACCGGGGCCTTGTGAACGCGGCGGGCGCGCGCGCGCCTCCTAGCTCGTTTTAAAGGGAGGATGTCATATGACGTCCTCCCAGAACGAGAGTATCCTCCGCCCGCCGTCAATTGACAGTGGGCGGGGGACAAGTGGTTAATCTGCGGTCTCTTTAATACAAAATCCCACCTCTTATGATAGACAGATCAGTCGTCCAATGCCAGCCCATACTCTTTCATTATATTTAATGCTGTTCCTTTCTTATTTTTGTGATTTATGTTTTTATATACATTCATGTACAATTGTATGCTTATAGTGCTTTTCTTTTGTATGTTTTGACATTTTTCCAGCCATCCCTTTTTTTGGGGGTCACGTGACCCTTGGGGTTGATCATGGGATTTAGTCTACACTCTTTAAGCTGTTTTGTGTCACTTATTTATTAGCCATGATTAGGGCCTGAAGGCCGAAACGCGTTGCATTTTCTTTTGACTGTTGTTCACATGCAATAATAAAATTATGTTTTAGCCAGCTTCCATGGCACCAGCCTTTCTCCTTTTTTGCATGGACTATATGGAGGTTTACAGAGACTTCACAGGCTGAGTGCTGTGTTTTTGAGGCTCACCAGGTATTGCACAGGAGGTAGTAGCTTGGATGCACCTGTTCCAGTTCTCTAGCTATGCTGGGAACTCAGTGTGCTCGCCTCCAATGATCAGACTTGTCCTGACATGCCCACGCTGCACAGTTATTCACTGGGAAGCTCTGTGTGCTGCTGCTTCTCCTCCCCCAGCTCTTATGCAGTTGATAACAGAGGGAATGTGATCACTTATAAAAAAGGGTATTTATAATGGATTTTTTTATATATCAATACAAAAATGTTTTGCCTTTCATTTCTATTTTAACCACTTAAGCCCCTGACCATTTTGCTGGTCAAGGACCAGGCCACTTTTTTACCATTCGGCACTGCGTCGCTTTAACTGTCAATTGTGCGGTCGTGCGACGTGGCTCCCAAACAAAATTGACGTCCTTTTTTTCTCATAAATAGAGCTTTCTTTTGGTGGTATTTGATCACCTCTGGGGTTTTTATTTTTTGCGCTATAAACAAAAATAGAGTGACAATTTTGAAAAAAATTCAATATTTTTTACTTTTTGCTAAAATAAATATCCCCAAAATATATCTAAAATAAAAATTATTTTTCCTCAGTTTTGGCCGATACGTATTCTTCTACATATTTTTGGTAAAAAAAATCCCAATAAGCGTATATTGATTGGTTTGTGCAAAAGTTATAGCGTCTACAATAGGGGATAGAATTATGGCATTTTTATTATAATTTTTTTTTTTTTACTAGTAATGGCGGTGATCTGCGATTTTTATCGCGACTGCGACTTTATGGCGGACACATCGGACACTTTTGACACATTTTTGGGACCATTGTCATTTTTACAGTGATCAGTGCTATAAAAATGCACTGATTACTGTAAAAATGACACTGGCAGTGAAGGGGTTAACCACTAGGTGGCACTGAAGGGGTTAAGTGTGCCTAGGGATGTGTTCTAACTGTAGGGGGGGATGGGCTTACTGTGACACGACAGTGATCACAGCTTCCGATTACAGGAAGCTATGTACACTGTCCTGTCACTAGGAAGACTGGGGAAATGCTTGTCTGAGTCACGTACGTGTCCGCAATGTCGCGATCTTAAAGGGGACGTATATATACACGTCCTTCTGCCTGTCCGTGCCATGTTGTCGATGTATATCGCCGTGCGCTGGTCGGCAAGCAGTTAAACTGAATGGGTTATTTTACAAGGTGACACTGACTGCTTACAATCACTTTAACTTGGAATTCTAGGCTATACTTAAAGTAGTTGTTAACCCACTCTAAGGACTTTACATAATCTGCTCTGTCTCCTAAGTCTATGTTCCCATGTGTCTGTTTTATAAAAAAAAAGGAGGAGCGAGCTGGCGGGTCACATGAGCGGCAATCAGTGCTCAGAAATTTGGTATAATCGTAATTTGTTTTTAATAAAACACACACACAGGGGGACATATCCTTAGGAGACAAAGCAGATTATATAAAGTATTCAAAGTTATTTAAGCAGTGGGGGGGTTGGGCCCTGACACAGGAGCCGACAGGCAGGGAGGGAAGGGGGAGAGGAGGACAGGAGAGCTGCGGATGGCCGAGGCACGTAAACTGACCACGGTGTCAGGGCTCAGCAGCCATGATTAACCGTGGTCAGTTTACAGAGGAGAGGGAAGAAACTGGCAGGATCAGCCAGGTATTTCAGGTAAGAGAGAGGGCCAAATTACACAGCACAAGCACTGTGCTGTATAACATGCTTTAAAGCGGAGCTCCACCCTAAAGTGGAACTTCCACTGATCGGAACCCTCTCCCCTCCGGTGTCACAATTGACACCTTTCAGGGGGAGGGGGGTGCAGATACCTGTCTGAGACAGGTATTTGCACCCACTTCCGGGAGTCCTCTCTGCGGGAAGCGCGTCACTTCCCGCAGAATACCCGTTGTGTTCTGGGAGGCTTCACTTCCTGGTTTCCTCACCGAGGATGGCGGTGGGGGCAGCAGAGTGACGAGCGATTGCTCGTCCTCTGCTGCGGACGTTGCTGGACTCCAGGACAGGTAAGTGTCCATATATTAAAAGTCAGCAGCTGCAGTATTTGTAGCTGCTGGCTTTTAATATTTTTTTTTCCGCGGCACCTCCGCTTTAAGGGAAGAGGATACAATTTTTTTTTAGGTTAACAAACGCTTTAACCATATTTATTGGCATATAACAAGCTTTCATGTTGAAAATCGCTTGTGCATGTTATACGCCGATCGTTCAGTTCTGGCTACCTCGGAGGGGACAGGGAGGGGGGCGGGTCGAGCCCCCCCCCCCGAGATGAGATGAGAATCTCCTGTTTACTCGGCGGCCTCTGTAATAGAAAGTCCCGTCTCCTGGGATGGCATTGGATGACTGTTCTGTCAATCATAAGAGGTGATAGTTTGTATTAAAGTGACCACAGAGTAAACAGGAGATTCTCCTGTATGTAATCTGTCGGTGCTCGTCCCCCCTTGCTCTCTGTCCCCTCTGAGGCTGCAGATGGGCATGGATTAGTCTGCACTGTTGGCTCTTGTGAGGCTGCATTCATGGCACTTGTGAGGCTGAATTCATGGCAATGGGGAGGCTGCATTCATGGCAATGGCAGGGTTCATACACATTTTTACCAATAAAATTCTATGACTTTTCCATGACTTCATGTAAATATTCATGACCTAATGTTTCATGAAATGTCTATGTATACATGTTAAATAAGAAGAAAATCCATGTCACACCCAGAATATTTTTACTAATATAAATTAGGGCTGTTACTGATTACAATTTTTGTGTTCGATTAATCGTTTTTTGGGGGTTTTTTAATCGATTAATCGACTAATTTTGATTAATTAATTATAACGCACATACAGATCCAACTACTTTTAGCTGATCTCCTTGCATTGCAACTCTGCATTAGTCAGTGATAAATGTGGTATACACTATATACAATCACCCAACTCTAGTTAGTTTCCACAATCCATGACTTAACTTCACAGTTCACACAAATAAATTCAAAATGTAGCACTGACGTAAGTACAGTACAGTACAGACACCCCCAGTAGTACAGACACCCCCAGTGCAGACCTCCCAGTACAGACACCCACAGTGCAGACACCCCCAGTAGTACAGACACCTCCAGTAGTACAGACATCCACAGTACAGACACCCCCAGTGCAGACCTCCCAGTAGTACAGACACCCCCAGTGCAGACCTCCCAGTACAGACACCCCCAGTAGTACAGACATCCCCAGTAGTACAGACACCCCCAGTGCAGACCTCCCAGTACAGACACCCCCCAGTAGTACAGACACCCCCAGTACAGACACCCCCAGTAGTACAGACACCCCCAGCGCAGACACCCCCCAGTAGTGCAGGTAGACACCCCCCAGTAGTGCAGGCAGACACCCCCCAGTAGTGCAGGCACCCCCCCTTACAGACCTCAGAACAGCAATACACGGCGAAGTGTGTGTCCCTCGAGTTCCTGCTGACATCAGCGTGCCGCTAAGCCGCCAATAGGCCGCCGCCGGGTGTACCAAGATGGCCGCGGCTCCGGAGCTAGGCCGAAGCCGCGGCCTTTCCTAATGGCCGGGGCTCCGGAGCGCTCCGCGGATCGCGCCGTGTGCCGATCCGAACAGGATGACCTGTTCGGATCACAGATCGCTTACGATCCGTTGCACCACTAGTAGTGACTACTCAAATATTCCATGACTTTTCCAAAACTTAGTGGGGTTCAGTCATTTTCCAAAACTTTTCCAGGCCTGGAAAGTGCCATGTCAAAATCCCATGACTTTTCCAGGAATTTAATGACTGTACGAACCCTGCAATGGTGAGGCTGCATTCATGGCAATGGAAAGGCTGCATTCATGGCACTTGTGAGGCTGAAGATGGGCAATGGTGAGGCTGCATTGATGGGCACTGACCCTTATTTTTCTTCACAGTTCTTTATTTAAGTTTTTTTCCTGAAACTTCCCTCTTAAAGTGAAGGTGTGTGTTATACGCCTGTGCGTGTTATATGCCGATAAATATAGTAATCCTAAAAATGCTCCCTCCCCAGTGACTACAGGGAAGAGGGGGAGCGCCATTGGAGCCTACAAGTTCTCGGAGCCTATGGGTGACGTCACCAGCCATAGAACTTTTTATCCTCAAGGAAAGATGGGTTTGATGGGCTGTACATTTCAGGAATATACTGCACTAAATGATATTGGCTAGCAGGTATTGGCTAGCACTGCTTTCACTGTAGTAAATCAATGCTTGATTGCTTGCTCTTAATTAGTGAACTTTGCATTTGGTCATTGGACTTTGTACTGCCCTATTAAAAGTGACTATGATATTTTTGACACAATTTTATTTCTGGTTGTTGTCTGAGATTAAAGTGGTTGTAAACCTTCCTGTTTTTTCCCTTAATGCATCCTATGCATTAAGGTGAAAAAACATCCGATAATTACAGGCCCCCCAGCCCCCCTGGTTTACTTACCTGAGCCCTCGAAAGTCCCACGTTGAGAATGCGCTGGATCTCAGCCCGGTCTTCTCGGCTCTTCATTGGATAGATTGATAGCAGCGCAGCCATTGGCTCCTGCTGCTGTCAATCAAATCCAATGACGCGGGTGCCAGGGCCGAGTCTGGCATTCGTGTCTATGGACGCAAATGCAGGACTCTGGAGCATGCCCGCAAAGTAACCCTTTTGGGAAAGCACTTCCCAGAGGGGGTTATCTGAGGCGGGGAGGAGCCAAACAGCCACCGAGGGACCCCAGAAGACGAGGATTGGGGCCACTCTGTGCAAAACGAGCTGCACAGTGGAGGTAAGTATGACATGTTTGTTATTTTTATTTTTTTATATTCAAACCTTTACAATCACTTTAATGTCTTCAAGCCATTTTTTGTACCATATTTACAGTATTTAATATATTTTTTTCCAATTATCAAATTCCTTAATTTAAACAGTTTTATGAAATGTGGGAATGTTTTATGAAATGTGGAAAAGGTTTTTGTCAGGACTAAGTAGATTTTAACTAACCAAATGACTCCAAATTACCACAAATAGCAGAGAACACATGACCCATCCTAAAAATAATCATACAATCCTCTCATATGTACTGAGCATCATCACCCTGGAAGACTGGTGACATTTAGTAGTGGTAATGATTTTTTTTGGGGTGGACGGCTCTGGAGAGGAGGCAATTATTGTAAAACAGGGCTGCTGTCTATATTTTTTACAATGGTTGGGTCATTCACTAAAAAAAAAAAATGGAGTTGGGCTTTAAAATGTACAATATTAAGAGGTTTTCTATAAGTCTTTAATGTATTGTAACTGAAGAACAATTTGTACTAGTATTGTATTTTTACGCCCATTAGAATTATTCAACTTCCCTCTTGTTCAGTGAACCACCCAGAAGAAAGCGAGCATGCAGAAAGCTTTGTTATATAGTTTAATGTGGCGTGACATTTTCCAGGAGAATCTGATTTTGAGTGTATTGCCCTTTAATCCGCATCATCCTTATCTGCATCCCCTGACCAATTCTTACTTCATTCAGAGTGAAACAAGGACACAGTAACTACATTAAAAATGAATCATAGGAAGCACATCTGGTAAATTAAGCATGAAACGTTTATAAATCAGCTGTGTTTTCATTGCGTATTAAATTGTGTAGTTTAAATTAAAAAAATGAGAAGTTATGGTAAAAATACTTTTTTTATTGAAAATATATCAAGCATTGTGAATCGTACACAATTAAGATAAGCAGGAATATGTTTAATAATGAAAAATGACAGTCTGTCTGAATAAAAATTAAGAGAATGTATACAGCGCTGCATATATATATATATATATATATATATATATATATATATATAGCACTACCCCCGTAGGAGCTGCTGGATTAATTTTGGGTCCTGCCGTTACCCCACATTTCACCGTCCCAGAACTTAAGAGTCTATGCTAAGTAGTTTTGAAAGATGTGATTGCCAGTCACTTCAGTCTTTTTCTCAATTGCTTTATTAAACAAGTTCAGGTAGAAGGTTAGAGGGTTAGGGGAAGTTCAGATACCTTGGTTTTGCAGATCACTAATGAGGTTCTTGCATCCAGAGGACAACAGCTCCTGTCACTGGACACTTGCGACAACCGGATAGGCCTCTCACACCGACCTAGCAGCCAGTATGAATCACGGACAGTCTCTGCCACAGACTTTAGCGATAAATGGAAACTCCTGGATAATCCTCAGTCACAGATAGTCAGTTAGTTACTGTAGGTTAGCTGCATGGTACCAGAACCTTTAAGCCATTCGGCAGTACTGTAAGGTAAAATAACATAGGTGCGTCCCCCAAACGAGTTTCCCGAGCCCTTCGGAGAGACCAGCCTTCAGACTAGCTCCCTCCAGCAAGAGTCCTCCCCCGAGTCTCCTCCGCTTGGCTTGGCTTCTTCCTGCAGGCAAGACAGCTCAGTACCACCTCCAGATTAGTAGGCCCCAGACAGGCTTCTGGGCCTACTTGCAGCATACACAGCAGCATAGCCTCAGGCCTGGAGGGCCATGAGGCAAGAAGGACACCGAAGCACATGGCACTGCCCCTTAAATATCCTTCCCCAGCATACCCAGCTACAAAGAAGCTCATGATTGGGCTGTTTCTGGGGAAAGAATATCCAATGCACTTCAGCTGGCTGTATTTCCCACACTGGCCTGTGACAACAGTGACACCTACTGGCAACAGTGGGAAATGCGCACAACACAGCCAAAGCTGGAACAGAAACCAACACTTTACATAATCACTCTGAGCTATTTACAGCTCAGATACCCCTAAATTTACACATAGCGCCTATTTAAAAGTAACAGGGCGCTATATATATATATATATATATATATATATATATATATATATATATATATATATATAGATTTTTTTTTATGGTCAGGACAAAAAACAAAAAAAAAAACAAAACATATTTTTGTAGTAGGGTAAATGTGAAACATTGGGGTGGATTTACTAAAGGCAAATAGACTGTGCATTTTGGAAGTGCAGTTGCTCTGCAAGTACAGGTGCTCCAGAGCTTAGTAACTCAGATGAAGCCTCACTTTGCAAAGAATACCCAATCACATGCAAGCGAAATAAAAAAATAAAAAAAAATGTTTGCTTACACATGATTGGAGGATAGATGTTAAGCAGGTCATAGATGGTGTGATTTTCTTGCTTGATTCCCCCATCAACACAGTCAGTGTTAATGAGGGAATCACTACAGCAGAGCTATTGTGTTCTCCTGGCATGGGGTGCACATAGTTGGCAACATTGGAAAAAAATAATCCGGGACACTTTTTTTGCATGGAGGCGGAGCCTTGCTATAATTAGGATGCGGGGCATCCATTTGTAGACGTGTCACACCCTAATAGGAAAATGCGGCGAAAAAATGGGCGTGGTGTACGCGCGATAGCGGTCGTGGCTTAAATGGGCGTGGCTCAGAAGGGGTGTGGTTGAAGTCCGAGATGAAGAAAGAAAGAAAGAAAGAAGCCAGATCCTACACCACAATAGAAATGTGTATTCCAGAAAGTTTAACAAAATCGGCAGATAAAGATACTCCAAAACACCTGTTGTTGGCGCTTCAATCATCCCGGCACCATGTTTGTTATGGTGTCAGGGTGATTGAAGCGCATTATTTCTATTAATGCATTGTAATATAAAATGAAATCATTCAACTCACCATAATGCCGAATCAGTGGAAGCTTGTCACCTGCCACCAGATGCCTCCCCAGCAGTCCGTCCTTGCATCAGGTGCCTCCCCAGCAGTCCGTCCTTACATCAGGTGCCCCCAGAAGCAGAGCCCCTCTTTACAGAACTGTGTCCCTGGCAGCGGAGCCCTCCTTTACATCTGGTGTCCCCGGCAGTGGAGCCCTCCTTACAGATCTGTGTTCCCCAGCAACAGAGCCCTCCTTACTTCAGTGTCCCCAGTAGCTGGCAGCAGCGGAGCCCTCCTTTACATCTGGTGTCCCCGGCAGCAGAGCTCTCCTTTACATCTGGTGTCCACATCAGCGGAGCCCTCCTTTACATCTGGTGCCCCCAGCAGCTGAGCCCTCCTTTACATCTGGTGTCCCCAGCAGCGGAGCCCTCCTTTACATCTGGTGTCCCCAGCAGCGGAGCCCTCCTTTACATCTGGTGTCCCCAGCAGCGGAGCCCTCCTTTACATCTGGTGTCCCCAGCAGCGGAGCCCTCCTTTACATCTGGTGTCCCCCAGCAGCGGAGCCCTCCTTTACATCTGGTGTCCCCCAGCAGCGGAGCACTCCTTACAGGTCTGTGTCCCCCAGCAGCGGAGCCCTCCTTACAGGTCTGTGTCCCCCAGCAGCGGAGCCCTCCTTACAGGTCTGTGTCCCCCAGCAGCGGAGCCCTCCTTACAGGTCTGACTGTGTACCCCAGCAGTGGAGCCCTCCTTACAGGTCTGACTGTGTCCCCCAGCAGCGGAGCCCTCCTTACAGGTCTGACTGTGTCCCCTAGCAGCGGCAGCCACTGGGCAGGAGTAGCGAGCGACACGAGAACGGCGAAGTTCAGGGGGATATCTATGCTGAGTGCCATATTTACACATAATTTTTCACTGGCCCCCGGGGAACAGATGCTCTCACCTCCCGGCGTCTCCGTGTGTGTGCTGGAGGCAGAGGCAGCGGCAGCTCCACGGTCCATGATCATTTCCCGGTGTCGTGCCGAGAATGGTTCCCCCGCCGGATTCTGTTCCCCCTGGCTCTCTGCTCCTATCGGAACTCCGCCTCCCCAGCCCTGTACATTGCCGCTCCCTCACGATGCTCCTAATACCGCCCCGCTTTCTCATGTGTGAACACAGAGAGGGGAGAAGCCGATTGGCTGCTCCTCCCCTCGCCACTAAACACAAGAGGAAATAATCCTTGTGTCTGCAGCGGCGGCCATCTTTTTTTAGCCCGCCGTTTTACCCAAACATTCCAGATTTTCCCGGCGGCCGGGACAAAGGCAAAATTCCGGGAAAATAGGCGGGACAAAATAATTACGGGACGAGGGTCCCAAATCCGTGATTGTCCCGGGAAAAACTGGACTGTTGGCAACTATGGGTGCATGGGGAGCCATCCCTGCCAGGAAAACACAGTGATTATTCTATAGCTGCGGGCAATAATCACATGCCAAAAAATCCATCATGCTAGTTGTACCCAAGTCGATCAATGGAAACATGGGTACATTCAACCTGCCCATAGATGGTTTGAATATCAGCTGGTTCAGCAGGGACCATCTATGACCATCTATGGCCAGCTTAGGCTTAAAGTGGAACTTCACTCTCTCAGTCAACACTGATTATTTTTAATCTTTATGCTGCTATCATTAGTAAATAGATAGGGTGGTACGGTATTTTTTTACATTTCTTCAGTTACTGCCTGATTTGCAGGCCTAGGAAAATTATGTCATACATCCCTGGAATCTTTAGGAGGGGAGGAGGGGAAGAGGGGTTTTCTTAGCTAAGCACACCCTCCTGCCTGAATGCCTGAGCATTGAGACATGATGGATAGGTGAGTTTGCTTTGAATATTAAAAATTAACTAAAAAGCTTTTTTGTTTGGTGCCGCTGAGATGCAGTATAGTTCTGATTTAAATCTTTTGAGTCTCCCTGGCAACAGAGTTTGTCCTGTCACCTCTCCTGAGTCTCTTTTCTCTCAGACTAATCTGTGTTCCTTCAGCACAGCGTTGCCCCTCAGCAGCAATAAATCCTAAAGAGGTCAGCAGATCGTCTTCTAGTGACTCACTGGGGTGGATTTAATAAAGGCAAATAAGCTGTGAACTTTGCAAGTGCAGTTGTTCTCAGAGCTTAGCAAATGAAGGGGTGCTCTGATGACTTCCATCCTCCAATCATGTGTAAGCAAAAATGTGTTGTTTATTTTATTTCCCTTGCATGTGATTGGGTATTCTTTGCAAAGTGAGGCTTCATCTGAGTTAATAAGCCCTGGAGCACCTGCACTTGCAGAGCAACTGCACTTCCAAAATGCACAGTCTATTTGCCTTTAGTAAATCCACCCCAATGTTTCACATTTACCCTACTACAAAAATATGAAAAGTTTTAGTTTTTTTTTGTCCCGACCAAGAAGAAACAGGAGCAATGCTGGAGACAATTTACAGCACACACAACTTTTGGTAGCCTAAATATTAAAGTGTTACTAAACCCACAACAGTAAAATCAGTCAGTATATGCAGTAAAGCATGCTTGTTATGCTCCCTGTCAAACCTAAGAGGTTAATTCTCTGCATTGTGTAAAAAGGCTGTCTTCTCTGATCCTCCTCTTCTTCCAAAGTCCCCAAACCATCTCCCATACCTCCCAACATTTTGAGATGGGAATGAGGGACACCTACTAGCAAATGTATGCAGGCATAGGACGCGTCCCCTGCCACACCCCCTTAAAGGAGAATTAACCAAAAAAGGTTAATTAAATCCACAAGTGCTTTTTTTTACCATTACTATTCCTTTACATTGGCTTTTGAAATTTGTAATGGAGTAATTTAGAAATTGAATGAAAGGTTTAGCACTGAGAAAAGATAAATAGTGCATTTTATATACAACTATATAGCTCAGACCAAAATGAGGGACAAATGAGGGGGAAAGAGGGACATTGGTCCAAATCAGTAATTGTCCTTTAAAATCAGGGACACTTGGGAGCTACGATCTCCTGCTAGATCAGAGGCTAGGGGACAAACTGTACATGCTCACTTTGGTGTGTATTGCTAGAGAGTTTTTTTTTTCTTAGGAGGTTGCATGTGATCAGCCCGGGGCCAATCAGCACTGTCCAGACAGGAGGTTGGGGGTCATGCAGCCTTTTAGGACAGTCAAAGCAGAATGAAAACTCCTATCAGTTTTAACCAAACACAGATAGAAGTCACACTATATTCTGCTGAAGAGAAAAGGTATTTAGCCGTTTACATTTACTAAAACGATTGCATGTCCATGTTCTGTGTACTGCGTGAGACCAGATATAGTGAATGCAGGGCCCTGGGTTTAGTAACACTTTAATGTGGAATGTATTTTCTTTAGTTAAAGAACATTAATTATTATCCAACATTTATGAGTAAAGTTCCACTTTAAGCAGACAACTGTGAAAATTATTGTTCTGTGCTTCATTTTTTTAGATAGTTGATTGTTAATTACAATAGCTCCTTCTTTGAATCTAAGTCAAATGAATGATTAATTCTCTTGAAATACCAATTGTCAGAATGATTGTAATTTCACAATTATTCCAACTGTTTTAATCATCTAATTGATGGTGTAAAATTGGTTGAAACAGATCAAAGCAGTGAAAACTGATCAGTATGTATCACCCTGGTGTTTAGGCAGGGTTGCTAAGTAAATTTAGTTTGCCAGTCAGTAGTTGCCCTGGTTAATTGTTAGTAGATCCACTGATTCCGCTCTAGTTCTGGGCTCGCTGCACCTTCTTGCTTCTGTCGCTAGGTGGCGTTATGCTGGTAACATTAGATAGACAAGGGCTTAGCAAGGTCAGGTTATGAATGGATAGGGTGTCTCAGCCAATTTGCGGGGGGTTTCCTTGGCCTGCTGGGAGAGCCTATTTATTTGGGTGGAGTCAGGTGATCGGGGTTCTGTGCCACCTGGACGGCTGTCTGGGTGGACGTGTGTTATGCTGCCCTGGGCTGCTAGGCCAGAAGCCTGAGGCCTATCCTGGGTAAATCTGGCTGCTAGGCTGTCTGAGGGCCTATCCAGAAACAGGAGAAACAGCGCAGGGTTGGGGCTGCAGGATTGCAGTCCAACCAAGAGTAACGGGTCAGCCTGATGAGGAACCAGTTGTGGTCAGGGGTAGAGGGGAAGCTGTCGCCACTAAGGGTTCATCCTCCTTGTTACCGGAGACCACTGTGAGTAGGCTGGAGCCAGTACGAGAGCAGTCTTCTCACCAGCCGGGGATGGTGAAGAAGTGGGAAAACTTCAGAAAGTGTCAAGCCAGGGACCCAGCAGGACATCAGAGGTGACGCTTGAGGAGCATCAGTGAGTGCCAAGCCAGGGACCTAGCGGATCAGCAGGGGTGACGCTTGAGGAATATCTGTGAGTGCCAATCCAGGGACCCAGCAGGGAAGCGGGGGTGACGCTTGAGGAAGACACTGAGTTATGGAAGCGGAGGAGCTCTGGGGATCCAGTGGCGATTGGGTCTGAGAGTCTAGTAAGAGACTGGGAGCTCGATGAGTTAAGACCTACAGTGAGAGACTGTAGAGTGCGAGGAGAACTATCTGTGTTACCAATAGCTAAATACTACCGTTAGTGACTGTTACAATATTTGTTGCCATAGCAGACAGCATTCCTACCTATACAGAAGTGGTAACCGGCTGGAGGCCTTCCCCTGTATCCCCTCTACCTATAGAAGTCTCAGAGTCTGCCAATTAACATTGCATCTAGTTAAAGGTGTCCTGGCCCTAACCCTCTCTCCCACAGTTCTGTTGAGACAATAAATCTCTTTTGCATTCAAAAAGTGTCTGACGCCCATCACTCCATCTTGCATCACACCCACCATGCCTTGTAACCCACTCTACAAAGACGGATTTCAGTTCTCCCTAATTCTGGAGGTCACCATTAGTGATGAGCCGAACACCCCCGGGTTCGGTTCGCACCAGAACCCGCGAACGGACCGAAAGTTTGTACGAACATTAGAACCCTATTAAATACAATGGATGCGAACGTTCGAATTCTAAAGTGCTAATTATAACAACTATTATGCATGTTATTGTCCTAAAAAGGGTTTGGGAACCCGGGTTGTGCACCAGGGGACATGTATCAATGCAAAAAGAAGTTTTAAAAACGGTCGTTTTTCGGGAGCAGTCATTTTAATGATGCATAAAGTGAAAAAAAAAAGTCAAATATTCCTTTAAATATCGTACCTGGGGGGTGTCTAAAGTATGCCTGTGAAGTGCCACGTGTTTCCCGTGTTTAGAACTGTCCCTGCACAAAATGACACTTCTAAAGGAAAAAAAAGCCATTTAAAACTGCTTGCGGCTTTAATGTAATGTCTGGTCCCGGTAATATGGATGAAAATCTTTAAGAAAAATGGCATAGCTACCCCATGACCCCCCCCCCCCCCCCCCCACCCCAGCCCATTACCAGCCCCTTTGGGTCTTGTATGGATATTAAGGGGAACCCCGCACATAAAATAAAAAAGGCCCTATATACTCTGAACAGCCGTATACAGGCGGTGCATACAAGACAGGGACTGTAGGTTTGTTCTTATGTAGAATCTGTTTGTAATTTTGAACAGGTACATTGTTTAAGTGTAGCTCCAGCCCAAAAATCTATTTTTAAACTTTTTGGAAAACATAGGTAAGGGTTATCACCCCTGTAACATTTGTTTTGCTGTCTGTGCCCCTGTTCAGAACATTTCACCTCACTTTCCGTCCCAATGACAACTGTTTTTGAAATGTGGTGTTTTTCTTGAAACAAGGATTGCTGATAAAGCATCAGTACAGAGGAGACACCTTTCTCCCATATTTATTCTTACAGGAGAGAATTTTCCTTCCTAGTGGTAGATTTCCTCTCACTTCCTGTTGTCTTCTTGCGTTTGCAAGTAGGAGTCGTTTGTAAGTTGGATGTTTGAAAGTAGGGACCTGCCGTATATACTCTGCAGAAATAGGCCCCTTAGTTGTTGGTGTTGGCACAACACTGTAAGCACTCACAGTTACTCTTGGTTGGTGCTGGAACGCCCTGCTGTCAACTATTATATCAGGAATTTTAATTACATATAATTGTTGAACAGTGGTAGTAAAAATTGGGCCTTTGATGGTGGTGCTGGTGCCACAACACTGTAAGCCCTGACAGTTACTCTTGGTGGGTGCAGGAATGGGCCCTGCTGTGAATTATTAGATCAAGAATTGTAATTACATGCCCCTTTTGAACAGGGGCTGAAAAATTGGGCCTTTCGTGGTGGTGGTGGTGGTGGCGTTGCCACAACACTGTAAGCCCTCAGAGTTACTCTTGGTGGGTGCAGCAATGGGCCCTGCTGTGAATTATTAGATCAAGAATTGTAATTACATGCCCCTTTTGAACAGGGGCTGAAAAATTGGGCCTTTCGTGGTGGTGGTGGTGGTGGCGTTGCCACAACACTAAGCCCTCAGAGTTACTCTTGGTGGGTGCAGCAATGGGCCCTGCTGTGAATTATTAGATCAAGAATTGTAATTACATGCCCCTTTTGAACAGGGGCTGAAAAATTGGGCCTTTCGTGGTGGTGGTGGTGGTGGCGTTGCCACAACACTGTAAGCCCTCAGAGTTACTCTTGGTGGGTGCAGCAATGGGCCCTGCTGTGAATTATTAGATCAAGAATTGTAATTGCATGCCCCTGTTGAACAGGGGCTGAAAAATTGGGCCTTAGGCACTGGTGCCACAACACTCCAACCCCTCACAGATACTGTACTTGGAGCACAGCAATGAGCCCTATGGCAAATTATTGCTAAAAAAATTGTAATTACACGCCCCTGTAAAACAGGGGCTGAAAAATTGGGCCTTAGCCACTGGTGGCGGCACCCATAAACAAAAATGATCTTCCAAGCTATCATCATCAATCGTATCATTGAGGACTCGGAGGAGGAGGATAGCCAGTCAACATAACAGCACAGGCACTCAGCATCAGCATCAGTCTTGAAGGGATGTGACATGTTAAAATCGATTAGTCTGTTATATCAGCATCAGGTGTGTGGTAGCTGGTGGTGATCCAAGACTGGTTCATCTTGATGAAAGTCAGTCGATCAACCGAGTCGGTGGACAGGCGCACCCTGTGATCCGTGACAAATCCTCCAGCAGCACTGAATGTGCGTTCCGAAAGAACGCTGGATGCATGACAGGCCAGTAGCTCAATTGCATACTGTGCAAGCTCTGGCCAGTGATCCATCCTCAAGACCCAGTAAGCCATAGGATTTTCGGTGGGGAAGGTGTCCAAGTCTGACCTTGCCCCTAGATATTCCTGCACCATGTTTATCAGACGCTGGCGATGGTTGCTGGAACCGATCATACTTTGGGGCTGCGGACTAAAGAATTGTCTGAACGCATCGGTCAGACGGCCACCTTCCCCACCGCTCCTTCTTTGACTGGCCGAAGCCTCAGCAACTCGTTGTCCAGGACCAGGAGTTTGTAACCTCCCAGTCTCTGGGAACGCGTTGCACAGACCTTTCTGCAAGGCCTCCCGGAGTTGTCTCATCCTCTGCTCCCTCTGCGACGGTAACATAAGGTCCGCAACCTTACCCTTGTACCGTGGATCAAGGAGAGTGGCCAGCCAGTAATGGTCCCTCTCCTTGATCCGAAGAATACGAGGATCCTTCCGCAGACTTTGCAGGATCAGGGAGGCCATGCAGCGTAGGTTTGCTGAGGCATTCGCTCCGGAGTCCTCTGGGTCACTAAGGACGACATGATCCGCAGCCACCTCCTCCCAGCCACGTACAAGTCCACTGGTTTCTTGGGACTGTAAATCATCCCTAAAAGACTGCTGCTGATGATGCTGAGTGCCAGCCTCCACCTCCATGCTGACACAATCCTCCTCCTCCTCCTCCTCCTCCTCCTCCTCCTCCTCCTCCTCCTCTTCCTGTGCGATGGGTGGGACAGAAGGAACACTGTCTGGGTAAAGGGGGCCTTGAGAGGCAAGGAAGTCCTCCTCTTCCTGCCTCTGTTCTGCCTCAAGTGCCCTGTCCATTATTCCACGCAGCGTGTGCTCCAACAGGTGGACAAGAGGTACAGTGTCACTGATGCATGCACTGTCACTGCTCACCATCCTCGTGGCCTCCTCAAATGATGCCAGGACAGTGCATGCATCCCTGATCATGCCCCACTGGCGTGGAGAAAAAAACCAAGCTCCCCTGACCCTGTCCTGGTGCCGTAGTCGCACAGGTACTCATTGATGGCACTCTGCTGCGTGTGCAGCCGCTGCAGCATGGCCAACGTTGAGTTCCACCTGGTGGGCATGTCACATATAAGGCGGTTCTTGGGCAGGTTCAACTCCTTTTGCAGCTCAGCCAGGCGAGCACTGGCATTATAAGATCTGCGGAAATGCACACAGACTTTCCTGGCCTGCCTCAGGACATCCTGTAAGCCCGGGTACCTGCCCAAGAACCGCTGCACCACCAGGTTAAGGACGTGAGCCACACAGGGCACATGGGTCAGTTGTCCCTGTCGGAGGGCGGAGAGGAGGTTGGTGCCATTGTCGCAAACCACCATTCCTGGCTTAAGCTGGCGTGGCGTCAACCACCTCTCGGCCTGGCCCTGCAGAGCAGACAGGACCTCTGCCCCAGTGTGGCTTCTGTCCCCCAAACACACCAGCGCAAGCACGGCATGGCATCTTTTTGCCTGCGTACTTGCGTAGCCCCTTGAACGCCTACGGAGCACCGCTGGTTCCGAGGACAAACCACAGGAAGAGGCCATGGAGGAAGAAGAAGAGGAGGGGGTGGAGGAGAGAGGTGTGTCACAACCAGTAGTAGCATTTTGGAGGCGTGGCGGTGGAACAACCTCCAACACTACTGCACCTTGTCCTGCATCCTTCCCAGCTGCCAAAAGAGTGACCCAATGGGCCGTGAAAGAAAGGTAACGTCCCTGTCCATGCCTGCTGGACCATGAGTCAGCGGTAATATGCACCTTACCGCTGACCGCCCTGTCCAGCGAGGCCAAGACATTGCCTTCCACATGCCGGTAGAGAGCCGGAATAGCCTTCCGTGAGAAAAAGTGGCGTTTGGGAACCTGCCACTGAGGAACCGCACATTGCACAAACTCACGGAAGGGGGCCGAGTCTACCAACTGAAAAGGCAGCAGTTGAAGCGCTAGCAATTTAGCCAAGCTAGCATTCAACCGCTGGGCATGTGGATGGCTGGGAGTGAACTTCTTTCGACGGTCCAGCAGCTGGGGCAGGGAAATTTGCCTGCTAGAATCGGACGTCGGTGTACTGCTAGCAGAGTGGCCGCAAGTACTTGGCTGTGACACACCTAATTCTACACCTTCATTCCTCTCAGTGCATGTTTCAGAGAGGACTGAAGTTATAGTGGGGTTGGAGATCCCAGCTGATGCGGTGCAAGGAGAGGTCCGCTTTGTTCTTTGGTGTGGGTCTTTGAGGTAGGCTTGCCAACGAGCTGCATGGCAGGTCAACATATGTCTGGTCAGGCATGTGGTACCCAAGCGGCTGATGTTTTGGCCACGCGATATACGCTTGAGACATATGTTGCAAACAGCAGCTGTGCGATCTGATGCACTAGCCTCAAAAAAGGCCCACACCAAAGAACTTTTTGAATGACGGGCAGAGACAGCGCCCTGCACAGGCGGAGCTCTGCGGTGTGATTCCGTCGGTGTACTGCCCTTACGCTGGCCACCAAAGGGCATCCTGCCTCGTTGGAGATGTGCCTCCTCCTCATCCTCCTCTCTCCTATTAGGCACCCACGTGGAGTCAGTGACCTCATCATCCCCTCCCTCCTCATCACTGGAGCCAATCTGGCAGTATGCTGCAGCTGCTGGAACATGACTGCCAGATTGGTGTCCTTCTTGAGCATCCCCTCTGTCTGCTCTCACGCTACTGCCTTCCTGTAGCTGGGTTTCATCATCAGACCCTTCGAAACGCTGGGCATCCTCCTGGAGCATGTACCCAACACTGTGCTCAAACAGTTCGGGGGACTCCTCAGGAGGAGGACATGGTGGGTCTAGGGAAGGAGTGACTGATGAGGAGTCTGACATTGATACCAGGGAAGAGGACGCTTTGGCAGCTGCTTTTCCAGTACCCTGAGCCTGGGTGAGAGAGGATGAGGAGGAGGAGGAGGGCTTGGTCATCCACTCTACCAAGTCTTCGGCATGATGTGGCTCAACATGTCCAGCTGCCGAAAAGAAGGACAAGCGTGTCCCATGGCCATGTGCTGATGACAATGCACCGCGTCCATGACCAGCACTGTTGCCCCCAGACACAGAGCCTGCTTGCCCTCTTTTATTGCCTCCTGACTGTCTGCCTCTCCTTGTTTGTCTTCCAGACATTCTAATAGATGGCCTGCAGGGAGATGGGAAAAAAGCAATAAGGGCTACCTTCAGGTGTCCTTCTCTGTCCCTTTACTTAAGGATTTCTAAATATGGTTGAGGATGATTGCTTTTGCACAGAATAGCACAACGACAATTTCCCTGACTGTCCAAAAAAACAAGGATTTCAAAGATGGTTGATGAGGAATGCTTTAGCACACTATAGCACAAGGAGAATTTCCCTCACTGTCCTTCCCTGTCCCTAGAAACAAGGATTATCACAGTGAAAGAAACTGACACTCTTCCTACTGTGACAGCAGGAAGGTAAAGTCACCTGGTTGCATCCAGGGGGGTAGATATATTTCGCCCAGATTCAGGCTTTACGCCGACTTATACAACTAGGTGGAGAGTTGTATAAGGCTAGTGGGCTCATGGATGACTCATACCTCTAGGGAGAGGGCTGGGCGTCGTGCAGACAGGGAGTTGATGAGACCAGCTGAAGCTTGTCAGCTCATTTAGGCCTCTATAAGAACTCCCAGCTTCATTAGATGTTAGCTCATGCCTGGAACCAGACCTGTGTGGACTGTCTAGGGAGAGTGAACCCCTGTGCGGTGAGGCAAAGCCTGTGTGGCTATTTGTTTGGACTTTTACTAAACCAGGGACTTAGGGACTAGGACAGCACCAGGCTGATCCCAGTTGTTAGTTTAGGAAACCTGCATGTTTAGTCAGAGGTCAACTTGACCAGGATTTATTTTGGTTATGTTTCTTTTGCTTTGCTGTGTTTTGTCACTGTAAATAGAAAATAAACCGCACCTTTTTGATTTTGAAAACCACAACCTCCGTTTGCTGGGCCTGTTTTGTGTGGGGAGCCCATCCCGGGGGTCACACACACCCGCTGCCGAGCTAACCCCCTCACACTACCTATAGTTTTCTGTCCCTAGAACAAATGTTTTTTTAAAGCACACTATAGCACAAGGAGAATTTCCCTCACTGTCCTTCCCTGTCCCTAGAAACAAGGATTATCACAGTGAAAGAAACTGACACTCTTCCTACCTATAGTTTTCTGTCCCTAGAAAAAATGTTTTTTTAAAGCACACTATAGCACAAGGAGAATTCCCTCACTGTCCTTCCCTGTCCCTAGAAACAAGGATTCGCACAGTAAAACACACTGACACTCTCCCTACCTATCCTTCTCTTTCCCTAAACTAAAGGAATCCAGGTTAAGCAAAAAAAATTAAATGTCACTGTCCCTGCCTATGCTTCTCTTTCCCTGCTCCGGAACACACTACACTAGGCCGCCGTGCTGGCAGCCTTTTATAGTGTGGGGCGTGTACTAAACACCCTCAGCAATAATTGGCCACAGGCATCCTGCCTGTGGCCAATCATTGCTCTCCTCGCTGCCGGCGCTGTGATTGGCCAAGCATGCGGGGTCACAGTGCATGCTTGGCCAATCACAGCGCCTGGATGACACTGCGATGGCGTAGTGCATTGTGGGCCGTTCGCGTCACTCGAATTTGGCGCGAACGGCCCAAATCGTTCGATCTTCGTCGAACGATCGAACAGCCGATGTTCGAGTCGAACGTATGTTCGACTCGAACACGAAGCTCATCCCTAGTCACCATTAGGCCTCTAGGGGTCGGGGCACTTGCTACAAGTATTTTCTGGATTCATTTGACATTTAAAAACAATCACCCAGTCAGGAAATTGGATTGATAGCTACATAGCTAACAGAAGGAAAAAAGTACAAATCTCAGTCTTTTCTATGCCTAAGGTCCCACACACACTGAACAGCACACTGACATTAGCAAAGAAACCAACCGTCAAAAGATTTCTTTTAATCCCGTGACAAGCACAGACATGCCTTTCGGTGATGTCTTACGACATTGCATGGATAATATGGAGAAGAATTATTTGAAATGTTTGAAACTTATGGAACATTAATTCAGCAAGTCCTCCAGTGATCTCTCGTGCAGTCATCCATGCCCAAAGATAGCCAGTTGTTGTCCAAACCTTTTAAAATCATATTCAACTGTAGGCAGCTAAGCTTACCCGATATCTACACATCAAAATCTGGGGTTATATCAATTAGGAAAAATGCTTAAACCGTGAAGAACTCAAGTTACAATTCTAAAACGTGGTAATTAGAGATGAGCTTTGGGTCCGGGTTGAACATGAGCTTAGCCTGAACTCAAGTCGTTCACAGTTCTGGAAAATGAAAAACGAATGTGGCTGTTGGCCGCTTACCAATAATGTACTACTTGGTTTATGAACTGTGGTCAGGTGGCTGAGAAGGGTCAATAATAGGGGTTTCTTATGGTCCAGCCCCCTCTCTATAAATTTCAGCAGCCTTTTGGCATAGTCTGTTTGGGGGGACCTAGAATAGATAGAGAGAGAGGTGACGGTGTTTGCAGGGAGAAATAGTTGGTGCTATACTATACAGTGCTACTGAACAGTTCTATAGTTAAATCAGGGGAGTTTTTTTTTTAACCGGGAGAGTTAAAAAATCTGGTGCAGCTCTGCATAGGAACCAATCAGCTTCCAAGTTATATAGTCAAAGCTTAAAGCTGAGTTCCACCCAATTTTTTGACTTTTTTTTATTCCACTCCTCACCCCCTTACATGCCACATTTGGCATGTAATTTTTTTGGGGGGGGGGGAGTGGGGGCTTCAGTAGGAGTGGGACTTCCTGTCCCACTTCCTCCTTCCGCCCTGGAGCCGCCTAGGCGATACGTCATATCGCCTTGTGGCGGCTCCTCCCTGTAGGCGATCACCTGGGACGTGACAGGTCCCAGGCGATCGCCTGTCCACTCACAGAGCGCTGCGCCGTTCGCACATGCGCAGTGAGTGCCCGGCCGTGAAGCCGAAAGCTGTCACGGCTGGGTGCCCACACTGTGAATGGACGCGCCGGCGGAGGAGGGGGGAGAGGAGCTCCAGGCGGCGCGTCGCTGGACAGTGGAGCAGGTAAGTGTATGTTTATTAAAAGCCAGCAGCTACACTTTTTGTAGCTGCTGACTTTTAATAAACATAAAAAAAGAGTGGAACTCCCCTTTAATTGAACAAGCTGAAAATAGAAGCTGATACCATGCAGAGCTTGTCCAGATTTTGCACTCTCCAGTTTTATTAAATCAACCCCAGAGTGTTTTCATACATGACACAGTGATTGAAAAGATTAGCTCCAGTTTTAGTGAATCTCCATCTAGTCATATACAGAGTAAGTGTGTGGTGGAGAGATCTGGAGAAGATAGGGAAGCATCAAAGTGCGTTTGCAGGGAGAGGTATTTGTTGCAATACTATACAGTGCTATTTTATTTATTACATGCATTTTTTTCTAGCACCGACAATTTATGTAGTGCTTTTGCCCTGGAGGAGCTTCCGATCTAAGGTACATAATAGGACCGATTTTGGAAAGGAACCAATTAACCTGCCAGCATGTCGCAGGTAATCCAACCAGAGACGACACTGCTGCAAGGCCGGAGGGGATATCTACTAAGGCACAGTGCTATATTTACAGCCAATTGTATGCACTGTCAGTATGTATTTAAAGGGAATTTTCACTCTGTCCCCCACTCAAATTTTATTTTGAACCCGCCATTTACCTTGTTGTCAGTCCTACACAGTTAAGGTACTTACCTGCCCAGAGGATCCAGCGTTGTCTAGGCGAATGACGTGCAGAGAGGCTAGAGAGTCAACCTGAGGGGGCTAGAGCCAACTGGGACCAGAGAGGCTAGAGGGGGGATGGGCCAGAGCTGGCGAAAAATGTGCACAGAGGGATGGGCCAGAGCTTTAACCCCTTGACCTTTGGAAGGTTTCACCTCCTTCATAACCAGGGCAAACAATGGAAAAAATAAATATATAAAGCCTTTTTTTTTTGTAAAAAAATAAATAAATATATAAAGCCTGATTTGTGCAGCAGAGGGAAGGAGGGGGGGTGGCAGTTAACTTGTAATGGAGGGTGAAGATCCACTTTAAGAGACCTGGAGCATATATGAATTGCTGACAGAGTGTTTGCAGGAAGAGATATTTGTTGCTATACTATACAGCTCTGCTGAGCAGTTCTAAACATAGCTCCCAACTGTCCCTGATTTTGAGGGATAGTCCCTAATTTGGCAATTTAGAAATTGAATGAAAGGTTTAGCACTGGGAAACACTTTTTGAAAGATAAAAAGCGCATTTTATATACAACTATATAGATTAGACCAAAATGAGGGACAAATAAAGAGTAAAGAGGGACAGGAGGTCCCTCTTTACGCTTCATTTGTCCCTCATTTTGGTCTAATCTATATAATTGTATATAAAATGCACTTTTTATCTTTCAAAAAGTGTTTCTCAGTGCTAAACCTTTCATTCAATTTCTAAATTGCCAAATTTCTAAATGTCCAAAGCCAGTAAAAAGGAATAGTGGTTGTAAAAAAAAGCACTTTTTTTTGTATAATTCTCCTTTAAGGGCGCGTGGCAGGGGTGTGTCCTATGTCTACATACTTTTCCTAATAGTTGTCCCTTGTTCCCATCTCAAAAAGTTGGGAGGTATGTAGTTACAGTAGTATACACACTTAGTTTGTGTTGGAGAGACCTGGTGTAAATAGGGAGAGCATGCAGAGTGTTTGTAGGGAGAAACAGTTATTGCTATACTATACAGTGCTGCTAAAAACTGTTATATACAGTGCAGTGGTACTATACACAGTCAGTGTGTCTTGGAAAGTCTTGGAGTAGATAGGGAAAGCTGCCACTGTGCTGTTTTGAGCTACATTACTCTGAATTGCAGCCTGATGGGCTACATATTAGTGCACCCCCCCTAACAGTGCATACACCCACCAATCCTTTCTAGGACCACCCTTTTGTGTGTGTCAGCAACAAGTTCATGTTTTGTTTCTGTTTCCCCCCTATGCTTGTAGTTTTATTTTTTATTTAACATTTTTATATTTCTTTTTTACTTCCATGTAAGTGTAGCACACTGACCTTTTTCCTGCCTTTGGCTCCCTTGCAGGTCAAGGCACACCGCGCTATATGACCGTACCCTCCTGTTTTAAGAGGTTGAGCGGTGTTAACAATTTTGGGTCCTGCAGCAAGTTATCCCATTTAGCTGGTTCTCGTCTCCTAGAGTATAGGGACAAGTCTCTATTTCTCCCCAGGAAGGCCAATGTCCACACCACTTTAACTCCAACGTTGAGTTTATTTTATAAGCAAAGTTCAAGTTCAGCAGACAGGAAAGGTGGATGAGAGAAAGGACAGTAAGGTTTTGGAGATAGGTCCAGGCACAAACGGGTACAATAGTCGCCACTCGATCCCGAGTAGGTTTAGCTCACCCGGATAGACCCCTGTAAGAGCGGATCCTAGCAGCCGGAGTGATGCTCGAACGTTCACTTCAGTTTCCTAGAGATACAATCGGGAGATCCTCTGCCACAGAATCTTTAAGTCCCAAACTTCTCAGCAATTGCAACACAAGGACAGGTGCCAGTGATAGCACGTTGCAAGGCCTGTGATGGATCTTTGAATCCCTCTAGAAGGTAACCAGGCCTCTCTTTCATCGTGAACTCTCACCGGTCCATCAGAAAGGTCCTCCCCCTGTCTCCTCTTCTTAGAGCGGGTCCACCCTTTCCCGGGCACCCTGGGATTACTCTTTTGGAGATAGGCCCCAGCTAAAGGTGCTGGGCCTACTAGTGCAGTTGCAGCCCCAGGCTAAAGGTGCCTGAGACTGATACACGCGCGCACCCCTGGCCTGGAGGGCCGGGTGGCGCGAACCGCTCACACTCCAGACTCCCGACTCCCGACTCCACACTCCAGACTCCAGACTCCCCTAAAGATGGCGTCTGCCCCTTATGTATCCTCTCCCAGCATGCACAGCAGGCTAACCACGCCCACCGCACCACTGCCGAGTAAGAGAACACCCTAAGGCATCGCAATGTCACCCACGGTTCAACCCTGACCTGATATGGCAGTGCCACCTACAGGTCACAGGGAACTGCACATCAGGTTACATCACATAGGCCAGGGATATGCAATTAGCGGACCTCCAGCTGTTGCCAAACTACAAGTCCCATGAGGCATAGCGAGACTCTGACAGCATCAAGCATGACACCCAAAGGCAGAGGCATGATGGGACTTGTAGTTTGGCAACAGCTGGAGGTCCGCTAATTGCATATCCCTGACATAGGCAGAAGCGAGTATTAACAAATCAAAGTGGTCTGAGCCTGGCTACTAGCTCAGACCAACCCCTAAATTTAAGTACATAGCACCCCTGAAAGTAAAGGGGCCACTAGCGTTGCTAGCCAGGTGCGGGGGGCGGGCCGCACCCGGGTGACACCCACCAGAGGGGTGACACCCGTGGGTAGCGCAGCGGCCACACTGACATCGCCCACCCGCTGCCCTGTGCCTTAGGCTCACGCTGCGGCTGTGTCCCTCAGCGGAGCGGAAGGAAGCCGCCGCCCCCTCTGCCTCCTCTATGTTTACATCCACAGAGGAGGAGGAGGAGCCCGCGCTCGAGAGACACACCGCTGTGTGTATCTGCCGCTCTGTTCTGAGGTCTGAAAGGTAAGGGGGGCATCTTTACTGATGGGGGGAGGGGGTGTCTGTACTGCTGGGGTCTGCACAAGAGGGGGGGGCTGTAACTGAGGGGGGTGTCTGGTACTGAGGGGGGTGTCTGGTACTGAGGGGGGTGTCTGGTACTGAGGGGGGTGTCTGGTACTGAGGGGGGTGTCTGGTACTGAGGGGGGTGTCTGGTACTGAGGGGGGTGTCTGCACTGAGGTGGGGGTGTCTGTACTTATGGAGCAGTCTGCACTGAGGTGGGGGTTCATACTGAGGGAGGCGGGTCTATATTGATGGCGGGGAGTCTGTACTTAGTGGAGCGGGTTTGTACTGAGGGAGGGGATCTATACTGAGGGGGGACTATAGTTGTTGGGGGGTGACACCATTTTTTTTTGCACCGGGTGACACCAACCCTAGTGACGCCACTGAAAGGGGCGCTACATAAGTTTTAAATATATCACACAAAAAAAAATTATATATATATATATATATATATATATATATATATATATATATATATATATATATATATATATATATATATATTAGTGGTTTTTTTTTTATTTTTTTGAGGGAGGCATATATCAATATAACTTTGCTAGGGTCTTATTTTTTATTTTAGGGTCAGCAGCATCACCTTGTTCCTGACACAGGCAAAGCTGCCCTTTTTTTGCACCACATCACCGCATACCTGTTCTACAAAATTGGATGCACCAAATCCTCTACTGCCTATTGCTATAGCTGCTATTAAAGTTAGGCAAAATGTAGGAAAAACACAATGGGTGTTCACCACAGTGCCAAGGGCAGAGGATATGTACAAAGGGCATCGACCAATCAGATTGACTAATTTACCCGTCTGACTTCAGTAAATGCTTTGTGCAAATTCAGTGCATTCTGCGTTCCCCATTATTATTAGTTAAGCTGATCATCTCACCCCAATACCTGGGTACTTTGTGCTATAACACTGAATGTCCGGCAGTAAATAGGTGTCTGCAGAAGTAACTAGGTTATAGGTAGGACAGAGCAATTCTCTTCCAGTCAATAGCAGTCTAATAGAATGAATTACTGCAGCCTGGCAGTGAATGGGTGCTCTGCAGCAGGGAGGCTTGGACACTATATTACTGACAGGATTTGTTTAGTGATAGTCAAGAAAAAGCAGTGACAACCCCATTAAGTGCCGGTTCAT